>OY728145.1:1660858995-1662108995 GCA_963277665.1 Viscum album
TTATCAAAACAAGTGGAATTTAAATAGTTTAAAAAAAGTTTACATTATTTGTTCTTATCATATTATAAGAAGGGTGGAGAATATTAGATCATTTAAAATCTATTTTGGTTATTCTATGATATTATTTAAATATTTTTTACTGATATACTTTAAAATGTGTAGATTACTATAAAAGTTTTGTGATAATATTATAATAAGCCATACATGGAATCTTTTCATATACTGATCAAATAAATGGAAACTCTATCATTAATTATGCCACCATGTCTATATCTACATTATACTTTAAAATGTTTCAAACTAAATTAATATGTTTTCATTTTATTATCATGAAAAAATAAAGGAAAATCCCATGTGATTTAAATTTGATGAAGTTCATTAAGAATCATTAAAAAGGTACTTCATACATATTGTGTATTCGTTGCTATTTTTTTATTTTTTAGAAACTATGTTTTATATTTAATCATCATATTAATAATTGATATAAATATCTGTGGAAGAAGATACTTGACTTAGATATTTGAGATAGAAGTTAATTATTTTTATGATTGTTGAGAAAATTAAAGATAACATTTCTAAAAACAAAATAGATTTTTATATGAATATTATGTTACATAAATATAAAGTAGAAATTACATAAGTTAGATATTTAAATGAATATTTACTTGGTGATCATAATATTTAGTTTTTATTAACAAATATGTAATGATTTAATGGAAAAATAAAAAATATCCTTTAATATTTACATATATTATAATAAATATCAAACAAAAAATTGATATCTAAATTTTTTAAAAGTATTGGATCAAACATATGTTTATAAAGAATGAAATGATCATATAATAAATAGGGGTTTCCTTAAAATAACATTCTCTTTCATTATAAATTTTATAATACATTAAATTATAAGGAATAATCTATATATCGAAGGAAAATGAAAAAATGATTATATCATGAATTTATTTCCCAATTTTAATTTTTTATTACTTTGAATTTAATAAGAATATTTGAAGATTCAAATTCACATGTAATATTTGTAGAGGGGAAGATTCATTCCAATGATATTAAAATTTCATTTAATATTTTACATGTGAGGAATGTGTTTATCAATTTATTTCCTTTATGTCATGAATATAGCTATATATTTTCATAAGTGGATTTTGATTCCATGATATTGGAATAGAAATAAACTAAATCTAATTATACTTGAGATATTAAAAATCACATCACGATATATAACATCTATAGGTTTGAAAATTAAAAAATTATAATAATTGACTATGAGGATAAATTTTCTAATAAGATCATGAATGTATTGATGATTATTTATCTCATTAATCATAAAAACCATACTGTTATAAAACATTTGGATTTATGGTTTTCTGTAATAGAGATATAATGATAGTTTCATATAATCATGAAAAAATGATGGAAGAATAAGATTAAAAAATTGGAAGACATCATAAATGACCTTGTATAAACCATTAATATTGATTTTGTAATTAACCATAAGGTCTAGTTATTGGAATACATTGTATCATATATGTATAATATAACAATATTTATAATTAGTATTTAAAAATTATGAATTTTAGTTTCAGAATATTTGAAACCAAAATATTGTTGTATATTAGACATATAATTTAAAATGAGATTATATATTATGATAATGAATTTTCATTAAAATAAGGAAAAGGAATTTCTAATGAAAAAAATCATATAATATAATCAACTAATGAATATATTAAATTTCTTATCTTATGTCACATAATTAAATTTTATATTATGAAATATTTCATCGAAATTTCCTAATAAATTTTAGCACAATATCATTTTCCCACAAGGGAAAGTAGAGAATAAAAGAGGAAAATAATTGGCATCCTTCACTTTAGATGGGTAAAAGATAATCCATAGAGATAATCCCAAAAACATAATACAAGAGATCATGCCATTAAATAATATCTAATAAATTCTTATATAGTTGTCTCCTTCCTTTATAGATTATTTTTTTAAAACTCAATTTATAAATGATATTATGGTGAAATAATATTAATTGGGGATGATTTAAGAAATAACTATGTGGAATGAGTATATATTAACTTGAATTGAATTTCATTCAATTTAATGTTTTAGATTTCTATTGAAATTTATGTTCTTCTAAACAATTTTAATAAATTTATCCTAACATTTTATTCATATTTGATTATTAAATTTATGTAATTATCATGGATTTATTTTTGATACGTTTTTAAAGTTTCTATGATTTTATTATAAATTTTTGAATTTTTAAATACCTAATTAAAAAAATTATATATTCATATAAATTATGATTAATTGTGGAAACCCATGAACATGATTTTAATATCATGAAATTTTAATACTCTAAAAAGTTTATTATATATTTTTACAAATTTACATAATTAAAATTTTTATTTTGAGACTATTATCATTAAATTTTATTTATTACATTGTAAAAATCTACTTTAAACATTTAAAACATAATATTTGTATCAAAGTGAGTACTTTGTTTTTTAAGACACTATAAGCTCCATTAATATAAAATGAATTTTTTTATCCAATTTAATCCTTTAAATTCATTTAGAACTGTATTTGCTTCCATATTAAAAGAATAAATTTCCTCAAATACCCAGCAGATTGTAGTTTTTTAATAAAATTGAACAAGTATTCGATGGATGGATTATAGTATGGGCGCATAAGAAAAAATAAAAAATATTTCAAAAGTTTTTGGGAGAAATTATTTTTAATTAAAATATGATTTAATATTGTAATTGTTAAATTAAAATTGTTGATTCACTATTTATTTAAAAAATGATATAAAAATTAATATTCTTGGGATTAAAATAGAAAAAAAATCAAAATATGAATAACTACAAAATAACAATTCCCTTGATTAATAACAAAACCTCAAAGAAATAATGATGTATATTATATTTTTTTGAATACAGTATAACAAAAATGAGTAATTGTAGTATCATCATCTTTTGAGAAATAAATTATATAATACTATTTAATGATCCAAACATTATTATTTGATCAAATTAATTTAAATATTTAGACACAATCCATTATTATTATAAAACGATTTTAAAAAATTAACTTTTATATAACTATATTCTAGGTTAGAGGATATATTGGAAGCCCACCTGATTTTAGTTATGATATTGAGAATGTGAAATAATTATTAATTCATTTCATTAGGAGAAGACAGAAATACTATATATAATCATACGTAAGAATAGTGAATTCATATAATTAATGTTTTGGAATGATTTAATATAAAATTAAATTTTAATTAGGAAATTATGTTCGTATATATTAAATTATAATCCTTATATCATAAAAAATAAAAAAAAATCCCAAAAAAACTATTGCATCATAATTTCACAGGGTAATATGAAAATTTGAATTTATTAATATTATTTCATTGAATAAAAAATTTATATTTATTGTTTAATTTTAAAATTGATTTATTTTTAGATATTTTTTTAATACCAATTCATTATATAAAATCTTAAATACACGTTTTCTAATTTTAATAACCAATGTAGAGTATTTCATTTAAATTTCTAGAGACCCATATTTTTCTAACCATTTTATTTTTGTTTTTTCACTATTGGAAATATAGGGAGTGAGTATATATGTGTATTAGGAGTAAAGTGTTGTTTTTTGTACAATTAGTTGGGAAAATTTTAGGCTCAGTACCATAATGAAATGGTTTTTCTAGTTTCTCAATATTTGTAGAACTATTTATGTTATGGTTTCAAATTTTAGTATACTGTGAAATGGTTCTATATGGATGTTTTAGTTCTAGTTAATTTCTCTATTTTAATCCACATCATAATTTTTTTATGTAATAATTTCCCCGTTAATGATGGGTAAATACATCCTTACTTTTCATGGGAAGTAGGAAAATATAAAATTTGGTCTACTATATTGTAAATTCCTTATTTTTATTGTAGGGTATGTTCTGAACATGATATTATATAGTGACTTGTGATTTTTTATGAAACTGGAATTATCATCCTACATTTAGTTCTAACATTCCCCCACAAAAACAATGTAGCTGTTACTCCATTCACAAAATTTATTTATTTCGTATGGGAGATTATTCAATTAATGGTTTTATGAGATCGACCCATAATGGATGAAGGTTATATTATTATATTTTCATTATTACTTCCTATTTTATATATTTCAAAGAGACCAATGGATGATATAGATTCATTAATATGGTGGGTCATGAATATTTGTTTAATGAATCCATGGTAATTGAATGTCCCCGGTATGTCTTATATGGTTATATCAACTATATTCTTATCATGATATTTTTATGTTATTTTCAGCATTATTAAATGAAGTTAACCTATATTCCTTTTTTTATTTGTATAGTTGAAAAAAATTAAAAATTAATTATGATTTTTTGAAAAAATTTATAATTTTATTTTGTACTGGAAGTGAATTATAATAAATAAAAAATTAATTTACTTGTATTTATCTCCAAAACATTATCTTACAATGTTTGATTAGGTTTCAAAAAAAATCAATGAATAATTCATTGATATTTCAGTTAAGTAATTAAGTATTTTATTAAACATCCTAGATTTTAAAAATATGTAAATGTTATTATAAATTAGTTCATTTGGAATTTTATTTTGAATAATTTTATTCTATCATTAATAATGTTGAACATAAATAATGAAACTATAGATAAAGAAAATTACATTCCATTAATTATGGTTTATTTTTAATGAGTATTTTTTTGATGGGGGGAATATGTTCATTGTATCATGATTATTTTTTAGTGTATTATATATTAATGTAGATCCTATTTATCGTTATTTTATTTTATTTACAATTTTTGGATTTTTTTGTTGATGTTGAATCATTCAAATAATATACTATTCTGTTTCATTGAATATATATAACAAATGTATCATTTCTTAACCGAAAAATTCATATTGTAACATGAATATTTTTAAATAAATTAATTGCGTTTCTTCATGGAATTTGTTAACACATTTTATTCAGATAATACTGAAAATATATTTTTCTTTATTAAATTGGAAATATTTTAAATATATGATTGTTAAAACAATGATATATTAAAAAAAATCATTTTTAAAATTAGTAATTTTATAATAATGTTTTATGAACCTATGAATTATATTTTTTATATCAAATTGTTCATAAAATAAATATAATTTAACATATTTTTATGAATGGTGATGAATTACTAGTATTATATTATTACATTTATTGATAAATATAAAAATAAAAAAGCATAAATTAATAACTACAAATATATATGTAAGTTTTTATAGTTATATAATTTATCAACAGTTTTTAATTGAAGATAAATCAATATTAAAGATATATATGATATTAAATATAATTATATATAAAGATAATTGTATAATTTAATTGTAATGTAATATTTACTATGGAATGTAAATATTTAGGGTTATATAATAATAATTATAATTACATGTATAACATTTATTAGTACTACAATATATATTCTTATTTTAAAATAATATTATGAAAACTATTTTATTTTTATGTAGGGTAAAATTTTGTTCCATCATTGGTATATTTTATTATTGTGTGAGCATGTTCATGATTATAGAACAACTTACACATACATTGCACATGAGGGATTATGGTGCATGCACAATACCATAGAATGGATATGGTATTTTAGATTATGTTCATGAGATAATCAATAAAGTCATATACTTAAGGGGTGGACGATGTTTGTACATTTTTGAGGAATTTTCTGGACGAATGGAATTCAACTCTGCGATTCTAAATAAAATAAATGTATTAATTTTTAGTATAATATATACAAATCTGTTAGGAACAAAATCCTTTTAAAACAACATATTTTCTGATTGGATGGTGGAAGATGTATGTAATGAATTTCTATAATATATATATCTACACCTCATCACTCTGAGATCCACAAGAAATTTTATATGACACCTGATACACATATTCCTAGATATTGTGTCCTAACCACATCTAGTATATACTATTTTCAATACTATCTTTTTTTTTCAAAGATAAGTTTTCAATAAGAACACGGCTTAATGATATTATTTTATTTCATATATTCCAAATACCATTTAGCTCTAGATATTTCGAGAACTTTGAAAAATTATAAAACAACAAAATCCAATCATTTAAATTCAAATGGATGATTTTTTTCAAGAAAATATGAAACTAATTGATAAATAAATAGAAAAAAACATCTCTATCAAAATCCGTCCATACATGTTATCCTAATAAGAATATATTTTTTTAATACTTTACATCACATTCTGACAAATAGAAAGATATGAAATAGTTGATCTCAAAATATTAGTAAGGGAAACATATAACTAACGGTAATAAAATCATAGGCATATAAAAATAATATAAAAATAATAAAAAATATTATTATTATTATATTAAACTAATAATGTGATAATTCTAAATTAATGAATATTACTAATGATATGCATAACATTAATAAAAAACAATGATAGAATAAAAATTGCTATAGAATTAAAACTTGTCACCATGGGCATTTGATATGGAATTATACTACAATGAACTGTGAATAAATGAATACCAATGTAATTTTGTCTCATGAGACCGATTAATTATTTTTTGAGCCATATAATGTAGGTCCCCAAACATAAACCGATTCTTCGTAATTTATTAACCATGTGAATCAACAATAAACATCCTAAATGTTTCTTAAGAATAAAAAACTAAATACAAGCACAACTATCTTTGAAATGACAAATTTTTTATGTTAATAAATAATAAACCATTATTACCACTCATTATTCATCAGGATTATTAATAAATCCTCTAATGATTTGTAATCATTCTTTCTAGGTGGAAATTACCATGAATAGTTTTTTAGAAATGAAATATTCACACTATATAGAGAATTGAGAATATAATAACCTTGATATATTATTTCCAAGATCATAATCAATCTAAATAATGAATGTGGATGGTTATAATATAAACCATAAAAAACAATTAATATATCGGTGTTGATATAAATGAGAACCAGAGTCTCAAAGCAATTATACTAATGGTATTAATATTGAATGTATAACTAATTGAAATTTTTTATTATGATTTTACATTTAAAAATTTTATCAAATAACGGTTCCTTCAAAATTAATATAGTTTATTTTGAAATTTTTTTGACAGTAATAAAAAACATACGAGGGTTAATGAAAACTATGATTATACTATTTTGGAACATTCATTATTCAAAACCATTATTGATAAAGGTCAATAAAATTAATAAACATTATAAAAATCCATAATTTTTAATATAGGGAAATAAGGTCCTTTATCATATTTTATTAGTCTAGAATAACATAATCCTTGAATAAACAATGTCATGATGAATCTATATAAGTTAATGAAATGAGACATTAGTTAACAATATCCCTTAAGAGAAATATATTACATCATGTTTTAAATATTTCAAAAATCTATTTTAGGTGTTAAAATTTGAATAATGAAAATAAAACTTAATGTTATAAATGTGAGTAATTTATGTAGCTTTTTTACCTATTTAGAAGTGAGACAAATATCAAAAAGTGAATGTGAATTCAGATAAAAAATATCTTTACAACTATGGTAGCACCTGAGTCAAAATTCATTAGATAAAATGGAAAATATTTGGGCTTGTAGATCCCATTAAAAAAAATATTTGATAAATATATATACCTAGAAGTAATTAATACATTATTAAAATTGAATAATGGTTCATAATATAAACTTCTTTCAATAAATTAATGTTTCAGACAATGTTCCCTTTCATCTTAATAAAAGGTTTTATCAAAATTAATTTAAAGAGTTGTATATTAATTTAAAATTTTATTTAATGATTAATTTAATTTCTAAAATATTATATCACATATAGGTATTATATAATACATGAATATAAATTTTTTTGAATAATACCAAACATTATAAAGAGATGAATTTGTGTTGAAAACTCATATTAAGGTCCCATTTTATTTTATTATTTTAGTAAATTATCTTCAAATTTAATTTATTTTAATTTAATACATAATTTATAACAATATTCATATATGTATATATATCCATTTATAATCCTAATTAATAATAAATATATATATATAATTTTATTAGTATCTTTTTTCATATTTTAAGCATTGGTTTCATGTGGTCATTATCGTGTTTAACTAGTTTATTAAAAGAGGTTTCTGTATCTATTATTCCCTGAAATTAAATAACTATAATATCAAATATGATTTTTTTAATATATGATCACTTATAATTTATTAATATTCATTTTTAGTTATTTTTAGTTTTTTATAAGTATGAATGATAAACGTTTCCATGAGAATTTATCATGATTCACAATGAATAAAGAGTTATTTTTAATTAATGGGATAAACGTTGATATAAAATTACCAAATAGTAAAAATATTATATACATATATATTATTATTATATAAATAAATAAATTAAAATTTCCATTTATGATATAAATTTAAAATATTTTTCGTTAAGGTGGATAAACTGACAGAAACCTGATCCAACTATGGTAAATATAATTTTATGAGATGGTTTATTTCAATATAATTGTAAATGAATCATAATTATTTTATTTTATTATTATTATTGCGATTAATAAAAATTATTATTATTTATAAATACCTTATAATTTATATAAATTCACAATATAAAATGAAGATATAATTTCCCCATATAAACCACATATTAAATTACTGAATTTACAATAATGGTTTGATGGTCATAACATTAATAGGATTACCATTTCATCATAAAATCTCTTTTATTATATCATAATAATAATATTTATATTTTTATATCGTGGTTTTTTCCATACATGAAATATGGTAATGATAATCAAAAAACACCATTCTATAGAAAAGATAGCATGAATGAACACATGGGAGACAATTTATTTTTTACAGAATATGTGAACAAAAATATACTATCATCTCATAATATAAAAATGATATTAATATAACAATTTAAAAATATATTCCCAATTTACATCATCCTATTTTTCGTGTTGGAAAATGAATCGCATTACATCGTGGAGGTGGTAGTCTACACAATGCATGAATACAACATTCATTTTCTGAAATAGATAAAGTATGAGGATACTAATTATGTATCAAATAGAATAATAATATTATGTATATATTTAATACATATTACAATAAATACATATATATAAATATTTCTTTATGTAAAATGTAATTAAAAAACAACAATTTGATGTAACAATTATTTCCCACAAAGATCATATTCATGTGTCCTCAGATGTTTTATTGGAAATTTATAGAATATGATAATATACTTTTCCTACAACCCAAATAGAGTTAATGATAAATATATGAAAATTTAAATGTTCAATGATTCTAAGGGAAACATAAAATTTTTGACTTCCTTAAAGAGGTGTCGATAGACTCTTATAAGTGATTATACTAACATTTATTTAAATATTTCAAATTATTATAATAGGAGAACATGTTCAACATGACATGTAGTGAACAAATAATCAAAATTTCTTTAGAGGGTATGAGTAGATCATTTATATCCCAAACATTAAAATTAGTAATATTTTTTTAATATCATTCAAACCCCTTACTAATTCAATTATTAATTATTCAATTAATGATTTTATAATTGTAATTAGTTTCTACCAAAGGTTTCTTAATCATTGTGGATAAAACTAAAATGTATATTATTACATAATCTAAACACACATATTCTAGATTATAAATATATTTTATTAATATTTTTATAATTTATTTTAATGTAATAATAAATAAAGTATTAAAAAATTCATATAATAGAAAATATTAAATTTGTTTCCAAATATAAAATTCGTATTCCAAAATTCTAACCAAAATTCCAGAAATAATAATTTAACTTTTAAAATACATATTTTTTCATATAAATTTTTATTTTATTTTCCCATTAAAATTATATAAAAATAATTTTAAAAATTCAATTATATTTTTGAAAATCATATTTTCCATAATTAACCAAATGGACATGGATATACATCCATAATTAATTACATCAAACATATTTTCAAAATAATATACATGATACTCATACCATAAGTGGGTTTTTCTTAATAAATCAATATAAAATTGTCTTTGAAAACATACATAACACTACACTCTAGTCAATCTGGAGTGAATACTAATTGTCTTCTATATTATATGTAGTTACATATGATTTTCCAAATTCATATGGTGGATTGTGACTATTAAACTAATTGACACATGTAATGGGAAATATAGTTTAATAATACAAAAAACTATGAAAATAAAGAAAAATATGTCCATAGTGCAAGGAACATACCTGAAACAGTACATATTTCTTTTTTAAACTAAAATTATCCTTTGATGATCTTTTTTGTATAGAGTTTTATATAATAAGTGAAAACACATACAAAGTAAACCCATTCATTTTATTTGGAATAATAAATAGAATATCTATTTTTTAACAATATAAAACAATATAAAAAACTGATCTATTTATTTGAAAACCTTCAAAATTAGTAAATTGATCTCATCCTGGTCTCTATTCCCCCTCAAAACCTGTAAATAACATTGGAAAGTCATTAAATGCACAAAAACGCTGAGTAAAGGATTTAAAAATAATGAAAACCATTAGTTTAGTATGAGAAATAAAACTCATATAACATTTTCCTTTATTATAAAATTAATTTGGGAATATGAAATAAATATTTCTCAGATGAAAAAACATTCATTTTTTTCTAATTAATACTATAAATACGCATAGAAATCCACTAATACTCCTTCAGTTGAAATTGTGAAATTTAATCGTTAAATCCTTTTGAAACCCTTTAAAAACATTTTCTATTTGAATAAACATATGGATAACATAGAATTTATTTATTATATGATTATCAGGCTCAATCTATGACACACAAAGTTATGATGTAAGAGGATTACCTGACATTATCTTCTCTACCCCATGTTATGTTGTAATGAGAGCGTGAATCTCTATTTGGTTCACCCTGTTTTAAATTATAATGGTCTTACCCAATGGTAATTGGGACACCCCTTTATATAATATATCATGGTCCCCCATTTTCTATTATTTTAATATACCATATTATTAATAAATCACATTCATCATAAAAACATTTAAATTAAAAAATTTAATACCATAATAAAAACACTTTCTAATAAAAATACTATTTTTCTTGAAGACAGGTTATCAAAAAAATACAAAAAATAATATCGAAGGGTTTTAAATTTAATTAAATATTATTAATTTTAATACAATCTTCAAATTATATAATATTTAGGGTAGAATAAAAACTAGTGTCCCCATGTACATCAAAAATAGAATATTCATTTTGTCTATGGTAAGAAAATTTATTATAAGACACTTAAAAAGATACCATATGAAAAACATTGAATGAAATTAAATATATACATAAATTTTCAATTATAAGTATTTTATATGAATATTAATTCACATGTTAATTAATATAAATAACTTTAACATGGAGTAAATAATTTATGAATTACATCGTTAAACCATTGAAAATATATTTTTAAATTAATCTGTACCATATGTCATTGTAATATTTTAATCACAATGTCTACGAAGAAATAAAATTTTACTAAAAAATAAATAAAATTTGAAAACCTAATTCCATTTTTTATATCTCAGTGGGACTGTATATAAACCTCATAAAAAAGGTGGGTTTATAACATCAATATATTCCTTAACCAAATGATATTGAGACTATATCCATTACCTAGAGTATTACTTGACACGTAAAACATTTATATTTTTGAATAATAAACATAGGATAATTATTTATAATATCAATAACCATATTAATTTTTACTATTCATTTTATATAAATTATTACCATGTTTTATGAATTACATAATTATTTATCTTTAGATTAGTTTTTTTGAGGATTTTCGATACATGGGCCCAAAACAAATTTTGTATGATGTATATATTCATAATTGGTAATTTATATATCATATATAGAATACAATTCATGAAATATTAATGATTATTTTTTTTAATTATACTTTTAAATCCATCCATAAATTATGGTTGTGATAAATGATCTATGTTACCATCGTTAAGATAGTAGGTCATATGTACGCATAAGTAATGATATCATTTTCAAGTGATCATTATGGAAAGAGGGTTATTATAAATTAAACTATTAATAATGATATAATCTCACATATATCATAATATTTATTATAAATATACTTTCATATATTATCCATGTGATATAATGATGAATAATGAATCACATCACTTCATGAATGTGGTAGTTCATCTGTGTGAATGAACAACATTATTATTTATTCACTACTTCTATGGTAATAATATAAATTATATATTACAGTTTCATAAGTATATATATATTAAATATAATATTTATCAATTAATTTCATCATTATAACATTTCATGAGTGATGGTGATGGAAAACATATTATATCGTATCTTGTTGTGGTTGTTCGTTGTTCATACAAATAATTATTATTTTCCAATTTGATGAAAGTGGGTACGGATGTAGGTTGTTATATTAACTTAGTGACATCATAATATAAATTGGATACATTATTTATTTATTTTATCATTTTTAATAATATATTAATTAAGTGTGAGATGAAATAAAATAGTAATACATGATAAAAATGATTACTTTTTCTCAGACCACCTCATTTTTTAACATATTATCACTACTATGTATTGTGTCAAACCTAAAATATGATATGTAGAATTTAGGGAGGGATTCTAGGAAGGTATTTTGGTAGATATATTTTTGAACCAAATAGTTTTTTAAGAGTGTGGGATTGATAAGTAGGGGTGCCATTTTATACGAGAGAGGAGGGTCACTCTTAGATTTTCTCACAATATTAAATTAATATCAAATAATTTTTAATCCCAAGTGGATTATTTAGAGTATAGAATGATTTTGGGACAAATTAAATTAATAAAATGAAAATGTTATATGTTTTGACAATTTTTTACTATGTACCTATTAGTTTTAACCCTTATTTAACCAAAATGATGGTTACAATGATTACAGGTGTTTTCACACATTAAGGGTTAATATTTTATTTATAAATTTCCAAAAATAACAATAAATTTATAATGGATGACAAATTAAACCTTATAAAAATCATTTCGAATAATTTTATATTTTTATGTATTTTATATCATTTATAACATTATATTTATTTTTAAATAACATTAATGAAAATTCTGACAGTATTCATTATTTGACTTTTAAAAAACATAATGAAAATAAAAATTCTAAAAAATTATACTAAAAAATAAATAAAATCTCTGTATAACTTATAAAATTATTTTATGAAACAAATTATTTCATTTAAAATTTATTTGAATATTTTTTATATCATTTCATTAATTCTTCTATTAATTAAACAATTACTACAACATCATTATTTCTGTATTTAAGGTAAACAATTTATCAACTAAAATGTATAAATAAATTACCATGATATAGATAAAATTTTAGATTCCCAAAGACTATTTATAGTATAATATATCTTCTAAATAAACCTATAATAAAAATATTATTGTTATAAAAATAGTACGACATATATTAAAATTCATTTAAATAAAAAACTATTAACTTTATAGAGTCATCCAAGTAGAACGAAGGGTTCAATAAATCGAAAAAATAATATTATTGTCATTAAAAACTCACTCAATAAAATTTTTACATGTTTTTTTTAATATTTTAATACTTATAACAATATTTTTATTCATTTTTACCCGAATTACACTTAACAATGTTAATAAAAAATTATTGATGTTATTATTATTATTTTCCAAAAATAAAAGATACCCATTTAAGAAAATTTGGAACTCCCGATTCCAAATATGGAATAAATTTTAAAAAATTTTATAAATAATTGCTATATAAATTAATTAAAAACTAATGTCATAGATTGGATGAAGCAGAAGGGGTTTTAATACAAAAATTTTCAAATGATCAAAATGTTTTTATATCTAATTTGAATGTGTAAGTGTTTAAAATTAACTAAATATTATTAATTAATATATATATATTATTTGATAATACATTAAAAAATAATGAATATGATTTAACACTATACATTAGATAGACAAAAAATCAATTTTCAATTAATATTTAGTATTTTCACTATTTATGAAAATAAAAATATTATAACAAAAATAAAAAAACTCAATGAAATTAGATTTTGATATTTATATATAAAATAATAATTTCATTTTTTTCATTATTATTTATAAATATTTCAGATAATAGATTTAAAACATGTTACCCATCAAAATGGATAAAAAACTTATTAAAAAAATACGTCTTTTATATCTAAAATATGGATTTTTTCTTATATCATTTATACATATCACATAAGATGAAATTTAAAAAATATATTTATAATATTATAAATTTAATCAATATAATCCTATAAGATTTATTTTTCTATTTTTTTTCAAACCTAATTATGTAAATTTAAATAGATTATCATTACAACATATCATTTTATTCTAATAACAATTTTATTTTCGTTTATAAATAAATAGAGACAAACTTTTTAATTATATATAAATATGTAAACCCCATTTTAATAACTCATGCAATCGTTTTTATTCCTTCCATTATAATAGCAATGTTATAATTGTATCATTTAAATAATAAATTTTTCTTTTCTTTTTTTCTAAGTATAGTTTATCATATATGATACCAAACATAGTGTTTTATTTTAAAAACATATGATTTTACATGTCTACTATCAATTTTACCTATAATAGTAAGTATATTAACCTTTAAATGAAACAATATTTACTCTATATTTCTATTTATTATAATTACCCCCTTTCTTATTCCAATATTTTTAACATGTAAGAAATTTAATTTTCATTCCATCATCATCATGGTTATAAGAAATTTTATGATATTCTTTCCTTATCTTCATTGTGGTGATTTTGATTTTAACATTATTAATTTTTTTTCAAAACCCCATCCACTCAATGTGTACCCATCCTAGGCCGGAAATTGGAGATGGGTTATAGTGACACCTGGGCCCTACCACCAGTAGGCCCAAAGTTTGCGACTAGAACCAATGGTATAATAAACACTATGATGGGCTGAATTACCCCCCCTAAGAAAACATATAAATTAGAGAGGGATAGAAAACATCAAACTCCTTATCAAAAAACAACATTAAATAAAATATAATGTGTACAAATATAATCTCTAGTAATTACTAATACCACTGGAAGGAAAACAACATGTAGAAAAAAATATGTAGATGATATTGACCACGAATCCCAAACATCTCCTGCTAAACCAAAAATTAGTAGTAACTATGATAATATAAAACCTAATAAAGATGTCTTTAAACAATTTATATATGATTTGGGTGACAAAAAATTTATACTCATAAGGATCCTCCTTGGAGTCTCTCATATAAAAGGTAACGAATGAATACAAAATCAAAGTGATGCATTCGAGAAACTGACTCATCACCTAATCAAGCATAATATGTTCTTATCCTCATCATATCTACTCTAACCATGTATCACATAAAAGGTTTTATAATTTAATAAATAATTTCAATGGTTAAACACAATAGCTTCCCCACTAGTTTTCCTCTCTACCCCAAAGACGCACGTCATGAGCATCTCTATCCCAAAGGAAATATCACAAACACCAAGCTGAATCACCACGATATGAACCTCATGAAAAACACCACCACATCCATGTATCCAATAGCAACCAAGTAGTTTCTAGGATCCACCATATCCCAGATAATGTGTATTATAAATTGTTTATTATACCTCAACCCATGAAAACACATACACTAAGTAAGGAACCACATGCCGTCACACCCAATAAATTATATACATATAATAGTCTTTAGAAAAAAAAATATCCATAAAAAATGTGCGTGAAATAATGAAAAGCCAATAAATCCCTCTACAAAAATATATGGTTAAAAATAATTGTTGGGAATACCTATACATATAACTACCCAGAGAAGATAGTGCGATCATAGGGGGTCATATATCAATCCCCCCATTTGGATACTGGGGAAAACACCACTTATGGATTAGATTCTATGGGGTGTCAGATTCCCCAACTAAAAGGATGGATTATCATATCAAAACTCAAAATTTACATGACATAATATAGCTTACAACTGAACAATGTGTATAACCTATTCATAGAATCTACAATAGGTAACATACCTCATTATTCCAACTATAATTAATAATACATGAAATCCTATAAGAACAGAACCAAATAGAGAGGAAAATTATGTTCTTAAATTAATTCTCATCATTTTCGATTTATTTTAATAATTTATTTAACCATTAATTAACAATTTTTATTTACCATTTTACAATACATTACCATTACATTAAAGATCCATGCCATCCATTAATAAGCAACCTGAGTCCATGGATTCTCAGAATTGAAACCTTCGTAGTGTATCCCATCAAAGCTCCAACCCCACAGGTTGAACATTTATTCCTTTATTATTAACATCAATGTACATATTAAGAGGTACACTCTGAAAACATCCTATGCTATGAAACTATTTAAAAAATCAATCACGTCGATCTACCTCATGTAGTGGGGAATGAAAAGTGAAAAAACATTAAACATGGACATCATCCAAAGAATATATTGAAAAATCACCCATATATCATATCAAACAATAATCTCATTATAGACCTATTTCACCACCAATGGTGTCCTTCCATAGACTGTATTCATCCCACCACAACAGGTGTCAACTACTATAATAATAAATAGGCCTTTATACCCCTCATAATGAAACAATCCTCTAGTATTAGAAATCCTAGGATCATGTCACATATGCACCTCCTCGACCCTCATACAAATACAGACTCTTGGATCAACCATCCTAGCCTAATGTTGCATACATCATGAAATAATCAATGGAACCAGGTTGTTGTCCCTAAAACAAAGCATCCGGTCTTTTCAAGAAATGATCTCTCATGTCTCTAAAGCATAAAGAATTTGTCCTATAAAAGAAATTATGAAACCCATTCCCTACAAGGCATTATCATGTATCACACAAAATGTTCATATTATACCATTAATGTAGTAATTCATTATCACATGTTCCATCTTCTTGTAACTTAAGAAAAACGTTTTCATAAATATCAAAAATTAATTAATCATGTCATTTACCAAGCCTTTAATTATTTAATCAATAATAATTATCATGATTCATGGTCTTCAACAGATTAAATTAAACATGAATACTTGAATGAATTGAACTATCATCAGATTACAACAACAACCGAATTCATTAAGCATGAAACATTAGTATTTTTCCAAATTAATTATCAATTAATACTGGGTTTTCATTCTTTAACATTTTCCATAATGAAAATACATGCAAAAAACAAGAATTAAAAGAAAGAAATATATAATAAAATATCCACTAGAAAAGGATGAAAATCATTCCCATGATAAAAAAAATCAACAACTTCATGTGATTAATAAAAATTGATTAATCGGGATCATGTAGTAATTGAGTTTAAATACTATTTTTATCCAAGGGGATATTTAATGATTACTGTACAATTTCATGTTTAAAAATAGAGAAATGGAATATCCTACCTAAAAATGGATTCAATGTTCTTCTCAAGAGAATAGGAAAATTATGTTGTTCATGATCACCTCTCATGCAAAAATTGAATCAATCCTAGGATGTCGTGACATAATCATTATAATAAAATACCACCAAAACTCTATTATAACATAGAGATGAAGCACCAAAACATGTATACAGTGAATATTATGAAACCAGTCGATGAAGTTGCATGAATGGAGGTAGAACATAACTAGTATTGAAGAAAGATCGAGTAAGGGAATCTAGGGATCGAACCATTATGAAATAACTCCAAGAACATCAGAGAGTGGGACCTTAGTCTCTTGGAAATGGGAGAGAGGCGCTGTAGATATTGGGAATGATGAACCTGAGTTGCTGAAATCATTTAATTGATACAACATCATGTATTTTCACGATGTGTATTTTCCATTCATGTTGATTAATCCTGAGGGATTAGTTCAACTTAAAATAATCTTACCTTTTTTACACCACAAACATACACATCGTAAACATAATGTACATGACATGAATTTGATATAGGATGTTTAATTGTTATTATTCAATAAATTCATAGCCAAACTACTCTGAACTTTATTAGAGCCTCCTTAGATGACAATGGTCTTCATAAACATGCATGGGTCGATCCATGTGGATCATTGAACTTATATTAGGTAACTTTCAAAACATTATCCTATTCAAGAATCCAAAACTCATCTATAGACAAAATAAAAATTGGTCATCTAAACCAAAACACCTTGAGATACCACTCATGTCTCTCACCACTATAAGATATCAACATCCTTGTCCAAAAACATGGGTCTTGATAGGGAGAGTAGATGAACTAATAATTGATTCATCATCACCTATAGAGGAAGATTATTGTAATCCAAAAATAGGATGAAAATCATAGAAATTATGTATATCAACTCACACATATTTTCCTCTCATGGAAATAGAGCAACACACACAAAGAAACAAGGGAAACCCAACTTGTATTCCAAAAAATGTTTACAAATAAAAAATGAATAATTTTAAATTATAATTGATAAACATCAAATTTCATAGGGTAATGAGCATGTAATTGCGACTCATGTTCCCATGTATGCTCCTCAGCACAATCATGCCTCCCAAGACACAAAATAAGAGGGTACATTCCACACACAACAACTTCAAAATGAATTATTGGGTCTCCGTAGACTATTACTAGAAGGTTTCTTCAACATCAAAATCAATCTCACCCCTATTGATGATATGATAGTCTCAATGAAGATAACTGAGGAGCTGTTACATGTTAAAATCATCATGTATCTTGATCATATAATGGAGAAACTCTATCTGATAGGCCACATATACATCATGAACCAACACCAGAAAAGGTCAAAACCCCTGGGACAAAGATTAATCCCACAAACAATCCTTTTCTACCCATTGCGGGGAGTCACCTTCAGGTATACATGATCCCCAACATCTATCTCTAGAGGTCCAATCCTATGACCGGTATAGGATTTATGATGAACGGGTGTTTCCTTCATCCTCTCACATAACACCTAAACCATATCGATCATAAATTGTTCTATTTTAGGACTATGAATGGATGACTCTTTCATCACATTCTAGCACAATGGAGAACAAAAATTTCAGAAATACAAGGAATACATCGGTTCCATTCTGATGGCTGTGTGAAAAATATTTTTATAAGTGATGTATGATATGTTTATGTGACTCCTCCACAATCCTCAAAAATATTGTAAAGAATATAAAACAATTCTACAAGAGTCCTTATAGTCCACTCTATTTGATTGTACATTTGTGGATGAAAACTATGGATAAAGAGAAACATGATATCCAAAAGAATGTTTGAGACATATTCACAAACTATAGGTAAAATGAGTGGCTTGATCAAAATTGATCATCCATGGGACATTATGAAGTCTTTTCACCTCCCCTGGATACTGTCTTGACAATACCTCTACTAATCTATACCCTTTGAATGCTATAAAGTGGTCCAGTTTCATCAAATGATATAGTACAACTCATATAGAATCATACCCTCCCTATTCTCAAGGTAAATCCATAACAATGTCAATTGTTACTTCCTACCACTTCCAATGAATAACATCTAATGTCTGGAGAAAACCACTAGGGATAGAATGCTTTAACTTCACCTTCTGGAAGACCAAACCTAAAAACACAAACACTAGAACATCATGATTTATCATAGTCCACCAAAAATGATCGCATAATGATGGGTACATATTTTTTCACACCAGGATACATTACTAATGGAGAAAAATTGAACTATATGAAAACCATATCACATGTCCACAATATAACAAAATACATTACTTGAAAAAACACTTAATGTTTCACATCCATAGTCCAACCCTCAAGGTCCTTTCCACAAACAACTCAGTCTCTCTATACCTCCACCTAAATATCCCCCAACTATGACTCTTCCTCTAGTTTCACCAGAGATGACTATAACTTCATTTCAAAATTTCAACATCTTCCCTCAATTTCTCATATAATAAGAAGCATGGATGAATGTTCTTCCATCAATATCCATGAATCTATTTATTCCCACACTCCATCACATTGTGACTTCCTTATTTTTATATAAGCTACAACATTCCCATTTCTAGTTGTATAAAAATTCTAGAATTCATAATCCTATAATCACTCCACCAATTGACATTGATGAAAAATCTTGTTACATTGGGTGGAAACATACCTCCAATTCATGGGATCAGTGAAGACCCGAAAATTTTCACCTATGTTGTAATTTATCCAAGACATTTGGCTAGACATTACCACCTCAAACATGACATTGTATGTATTATAGTTACTCTCAAAGAGATGAATCTTTTGAGTTGCATATGAAATGACCCATGTATGATGCATGACAACACATCTGAACCCCAGACATGAAGTGTCAAAAAAACACCAATAAAAACTTTTTTATTAGTAGAAAATGAACTATAGAACATACCAACATCTCCTTGAGATACTCAAAATCCATCTGACACTGATCAGTCCAAAGGAATAAATGATCTTTCCCAGTCAACATTATCATAGGAGTATCAACCTTAGAGAAATATGTTATGAACATATGGTAATACCTTGAATGAACAAGAAAACATTACACGTCTACCACTTTCTGTGGGTTTTTCTAGGAGAACATAATTCAATCAACGATGGATCCATAGATACTTTGTACTGGGATACTGCATTCCCTAGGTAATGGAATTCTCAATCCCAAAAATCATACATTGAAAACATCCCAACCCACTTATCATGGATGAGAACACCCTAAATGGAATGAATATTCTCTACATGATCATACCTATACATGGAGTAAATGAGGATTTCATCAATGGAAACAAAAATGATAATTTCGTTGAACTCAAAAATTACATCTTTCATTGACCATTTGAATACAACTAGTTCATTCATCACAACAAATGGAATTAAAAGAAACATGTTTTCACCATGAAGACCAAGGAAATCATTATTTTAGATATCATCATCCTTGACATTATTCTAAAGATATCATGACCAAAAATAGATCCTGAAAAAACAACCATGATCCCTTATGTTGATGAATGAAATAATAAATCTAGGGAAGATGATTGAGGTTCATCAGTGTCAGCTGGTTCAAGTGATGATAAAAAATTCACAACTGTAAACTACAATGAACATTCTTTACAAAAAAAATTGGGTCACCCACAATGACACACTTGGTTAAAGAATACCCGAAGGAAATAGACCATTGAGCTGTATATGTATCTCTTGCAGTTAATAATTTTCCATCCTATATGGATACATAGATATATGAGACAACCATAGTTGTAGATTGATCCCAAACATGATTTCTTATCAAGGGGGAAATGTTATTACCTCTTGAGGAAAGAAATCATAGTACTCTTATATGACCCTAGGAAAATAGAATACTGAACTTCCAAGAACTCAAAATCATCCCAACCATGTATTATACCTGGATTGAACATGAATATAGTGTATATGAGGGTCTATCCCACTAAAAAACACTATTGGCCCTCTGTCCGCTTCAAAGAACACAAACATCCTCCTTATGAAATCCATGATATCTGGAACCGAATAAAAACAATATATGTTGAGGATTATGTCATATGGATTTATTAGTAAAAATTGGAAATAACCCCAATATCGGTTCTTCCCAATCAGAATCTCACAATTTTTACATACATCTACCAATCATTGTCGACCTCCAATTGGCATATTCAATGCCATGATCCCAGGAAGTCTCTCCAACTAATGTCCCAATGCATGGAAAAGGGAATGTGATAGTAATGAGTGTGTCTCAATCAGATAAACCATGGCATGCACCCATGTATAAAATAGTCAAATGGTACCTTTAATGATGTTTGTATTTCTTGGTGCTGGAAATGATAATGTATGAAACTGACCATGACCTACTCGATAGACACACTGAATGTGATGAAGACCACCTCCAAAGACATGATCTTCTCTCTTAGGCAGGGATCACCCTGGGGGTTTCCTCTACCTACCCCATCTACACTCTGGTTATTCCAAAAAATAGAAACATAAACCTTCTACCTTCACTCGAACTGCCTTAGCGGAGGAACATGAAGTGGAACAATTGGTGCATACTTACTATGGAGAATCGCTGGGCACTATCACCACAGATGACTATAGCCTCCATAAAAACAGGAATTTAATCCATTGGTGTATTACTAGGAGCCAACAACCCTACAGAAAAGAGGTATTGAGGGATGGGACCTACATATTTTAGATTATAAGCACATCTTTCCTAACAACAAAGAACCATAGACCACAGATCTACTTGATGAGGAATCCTAATGGCTCCCCTTAAGAGATGATATTGTCCTATCTATCATTCAATCTATGACCTATAATCTCACCATTACCTCGAGATGCATCTGTAAAACAAATAGAGTGACGTAGAAATAGATATTTGGTGTCCAATACCCCTCCAAATTCGTCTCAATGGCCTCATCTTCTTAAATATGTTGTAAATAATATTGTAGAAGGTTCCTGAAATGGGTCATGAACTCTCGCACACTAGAGCTCTATACTGAAGAGTAAAATTATCTCAATAATCTCACCTGCATGGTCCAAGGAAGAATCATGGCTCTTAACATGTCCCAAATCTCCTTCCACATGATTTTTGACTCCTCATGATCATTAAGGGGGAATAATCATGTCTACTTTGGTTCCCCATGAAACACCATCACAACCAATGATACATAATGATTCTCGAAAACATGAATCGAACTGAAGGATATCTTATCCACCTCGTTCCATCTTCTATGAAAACATATGAAACATATCCCTTGTAACTATGCATACTCTATCCCTCAAACCCATGGATTTTTCTCCTCCATGTGTCTTCATAATCAACATATACTCTCTAATGATCTACTGGTATGACCAGCTCAAGATATTCTCTAAGAACATGATGATTAAGGAGACCATGATAAATGCATACAAATGAAAAAAAAATATTCATAGAGCCTAAGCATCGATTATGGTATAAATCAACATTAATTAATTTTTTTTTCATTTATTCATATTAACCTAACATATCCCAAGGTCTATCCATTTAAATACAAGTGACATGAATAATGATTCATGATCCTTTCCTAAGTCTCTACCTGAGAAATAATATAACCTCATTTTGTAGTCATTGTATGTTTAATGGACTGTGCATCAGATCACATGGGTCCCTAAATACCCATGTTAAATCAAGTTTCCCATGTATATAATGCTTGATAAACTTATCTGACATAGTTTCCCAATCATGCCACACAAATTCACCAATGAATACCTCAAAAATCTATCATATCCCTTAACCCCAACACTCATACAACCCTATTAGTACTCCCCCTACAATGTGTACCACTCCTGGGTCATCAATTGTATTGGGGAGACAATGAAACTGTATTCCCACCCCTTTAGGCTACTAGTTCTACTCATACACAAAGTGCATAATAAACATGTAGATGAGAGAAAATACACCATAAAAGAACACATGTGAAAGAGTTAGACAAGCCAAAAACTAACCATGACCTTCTTAGACAATAATATAAATGAAAATATATATTTTATCCCAAACCAACAAAAAACTAAAGGAAAAAATACAAGTACAAAAAAGAACGTAATGATAACCATGGACATAAATCCCAAAACGATTCTAATAAATCCAAATATAGTAGTATGTAGGTCGATCTCCAACCTACTAAAACAAACCTAAAAACTGTTTATATATACATAGGGTGAGTAAAAATGTATTCTCCATAGGATCTTCCTAATAGCCTCTTATACAGAAGGTAAAGAAATTATGTTAAAGCATAGTGAACAATATGTTGAACTAACCTTTCAAATGAAAAGGTATTTTAGGTTACCAACCTCACCATGGATACACTAAAAAATTATCACGTACAAGAGCTGATAATAAAATAAATAATATAAATGGTATCTCATAACATATTCCCACCAGCTTTTCTCTCTTCTCCAATGTCACACTTCCTGACCGTATCTCTCGAAAATTCTAGCCTACATAAACATTGGGAAATAAACACAACATGAATATCAACTAACACACTATCACATCTATGTATAAAAAATTAACAAGTTTGTATCTAATAGTCAAACCACATCATATAAATCATATCATACATCATGTATTATACAAATTTACATCACATGCCATACACTGAGTCTGGAACCTCAAGACATCATAGCTTACAATTGTTATACCTATAGTAGTACTTAAAAAACTATATCCATAATAAAGTTTTGTTAAATAACCACCATCCATTACATTCATCAACACACATATATGGGGAAAACATACCAATGTTCGTACAAGTTCAAGTAACTACTACAAGAATATAGTGGGGTCAATATTGGTGTTCTTCTATCCATCCTCCCATCAAAAGGTTGGGGATGAAAGCCCCAGGGATACATATCCTTAGAGAGTCTGTTTCCCTAAACTATTAGTTATAGTAGCATATTAAAATTAAAATATTACAAGACATAAAATAGCTCCAAACCATTATATGGACATAACCTACACAAAGGTTCTACTAAAGATATCATCTCTTAGAATCTCATATTCTATAGATGAGACCAGATATCCTATAAGAACACAACCATTTAAAGTGATACATTATGTTATTTAATTATTTTTTATAAGATTAAATTTATGATAATTATTTCATATAACATAAATTAACAATTTTAATTTCCCATGTTAGATTACATTTCCATTATAAAAAACTTACTTTCCCTCCATTCAAAATAAATCTGAGACCACAACTTTTCATAATTTTAACCACAAAATTTCTTCCCAGTAATCTCATAACCCATGGGTTTAAAATTTACTCATTTATTGATAAAATTACATTACAGATTACCATTTAAACTCGAAAAAAAATATTGTTATTCACAAAAATGGAAAAACCAATCACACTCATCTACCTCAAGTAGTGGATAAAGGAAAGAAGATAAAAAAACTGGTCGTTCGCCTATCAACAGACTCATATAACTGTCCAGATATCATATCAATATGTAAGACTAGCTTCAACCCATTCTTTCATCTCTTTTTCTTCCAAGACACCCACATTCATATACTGTAGTGTCTAACCACTCTCGAAGTCAACTACAGACACACAACTGTGTATACCCATTCTTCCTCCCACAAAAACGCTACAGACTCAGCAATCCATTTCTCATGCCACATCTAGGCCTCCCCACACCGCATACAAAAAAACCCTCTAGGATCATCCATCCTAGTTTCATGTCACATATAGTAAGAAACAGTCAGAGTATCTTGTCTCTTCACCTTTCTTTAATGCATCCAACAACCAAATACAATTATATATCATGATTATAATAGAGATAGAACATAAAATTTATAAGAAATCATGAAACTCAAGCCCTATGTGGACATATATTTAATCACACAACTAGTACTTATTCCATATTAAATTAAATATTTCATTATCACAGGTTCAAACTATTGGTAAACTAATCAATAATCTATCACATAAAAAAATTAATAAATAAATCAATTTAACATTCCTTTAATTATATTATCAATAAACAATAGCTTGCTTCAGGTATATAACCAACTCACATAGGATTCATAATTGATTAAAATTTACTATCAAAAAAATACAACAACATCTAGATTCATTAAATATGACTCTCTAATATTTAACCCAATTAATTATCAATTAATTTTGAATCTGTGTTCTATATCAATTTACATCATAAACAAGATGAAATTCCCCAAATAACAAAAAAGATCATAGATACTACACTATCTTGCAAAACAACTGGAAAACCATTATCTAATTAAATACATCAATATCGACATATGATCGATACATATTCATTAATATAGTTCAATTAATTATTTTTTATGATTTCCATTATGATTCATGGTGATAATTCATACTAACACTACATGTACAAGTAAATAAATAGTGATTCTTGGAATACCCTTCCTTAAAATTGTGTCAACATTATTGTCATGATAACATGACAACATTTTGGATCATGAACCCCTCCCTCGAATGAATTGAATCAACCCTATGATTCCAAGCCACATTTGTGCCATAAAAACAAAAAATATTCTATTAGAACATGGAGATAAATCCACAACACATGGAAATGATTAAATGGTGGAAATAGATCAATGAAATTTCATAAATTCAGGTAGAATATACCATGGATTGATGTAGGATTGATGGATGGAAGTAAGGGATCAATACATCATTATGGAACTCCTACAACATTGAATATGAGGTTTCCAGTTTTCCTAGAATATGGAGAGAGAAAATGTAGCCAGAGTGTAAAACCTCACCCGTACAACATTGGCTTGAGGAGGCGGTGATTTCTACATGGCCTTAAGAGATGTTCTAAATACACCAAAGGATGGTAATAAATGCATGGGGTACACTATGGAAACTAAACAAACAAACAACACACAAGCCATGACACCGCCACAACTCCACACCAAGCTCCTAGCTTCATGCTCCACCATGGGATCACAATGCTCCACAAAATGAGGGTGATGCCTTACTTTTCCCATGTTATGATACAAAACATCTACAAAGACACCAAAGTTCCAAAGTATGGGGTGAGTACTAAAACACAGTAGGATTTCGGTGACTGACATCCCTACACATGCCACTAAGGTAAAACCATTAGCACATTTATATAAAATTGTTTATATAAAATAAATTAGATGTGAAACCATTTTCATAAGCTAAACATGTCCTTACCAAGCCATCAAACCCAAACCAAGAAACCAATGGAAATCCAAACAAACATGCCTCAAGCCGTTTCATCATTTACTCACCATCACAACAACTTCCAACATGCAAATCAATGCACAACAAACAACCAAAATGGTGGGACATCCAGCCAACCTGTTCACCCATTCACACCCAAACAACCAAAATGGTGGGACTTCCGCCAAACCCATTTACCCATTCATATCTAGAGGAACATCCTGACCACTACTCAAATTGTGGTTCTTCCAACCACTATCCATCACCTTTTATAGAGATAATTCCACCCACATCCAAAAAACATTTCAACAAATCAAACATATAACCCATTAAGGTCACACCATCAAGAAATCAACCAATTCCACTGCATATCAATCCACTTCAATAAATCACCCATTTATTGAAAACCTTTTTCCAAACCTACTACAATTCAATAAAAAAAACCACATTATTGAAAACCATTTCCATCAATCATTTTCACAAATCAACCAAAGCATCGAATTCTAAAATCCCCATTTTAAAATCCATATCATTTCACCATAAAACTCCCATATCCCCAATAATCCTCAAAACCACACTCAATTATTTCCAACCAATTTCACACAACAAATCACAATTAATTTTTCCACGCAAAAAATTAATTATAAACAAAGAACCACTAATTCTAAAAATTTGGAGTCGAGAGAGAAGAAACCTACCTTTAAAGTTCCCAAGAAATCGACCCACGAACAACCGTGCCTCAAATCCGGCGAACACACCACCGAAACCTCTTAGGATCACTTTCTCTAAAATACACATTCCTTAAAAACATCATCCATGTCAACCACAACCCTAGATCTACACTCAACAAGTGTAGATCTAGAAAACCCAGAATGATAGGGATGTAGATATAGAGAAAAACACAATGAAACAATGAAGAGAGACATACTCGGGAGAAACCACCGTCAAACAGCCTTGAAACCCCTTAGAATCGCTTCCAAATTGAGTCAGAGAGCACCCTTAACCCCTAAGAACCCAAAATCCCGAGTGAGGATGGAGTGTGAGGAAGAATAAAGTGAAATAGGTTAATCTTGAGGGAACCCGGAACATATAACCTGATTATTTAGGGGCCGCACTGTCTGTCTTCATGGTTTGGAAAACCATGCGCTAACTGTGCGCACAGTACTGCCTCAAGAGAAAAGGTCTTCCTGATTTCCTCACAAGGTTTGGAAAACTGTGTGCAGGCCCTGTGAACCCTACTATCTCATTTCATGGTTTCTTGGGGAATCTGCACGGTTTCCACTAAACGCGCTCAAACTGGGCACCCCTTTAAAAGCCTCCAAACTCATCCAAAATCATTGAAAACTCTCCCATCCTCTTCCCAACTCATCCCATGAACTTTGACCACATAAAATTCATAAAAATAGTCCACATACATCAAACTGGGGGTACTACATTCTCCTCACCATTGGACTTTTCCATCCTCAGATAGTAGTGAACCCACCCTTTGTCAAAAGAGCTCGGGCCACTGCTCGACCATTTCTTTCTCCCACTCCCATGTCTCCACTTGAATATGACTATGTTCCCATAAAACATGAACTAAAATGATGCATTTACCACGCAATACGTTCTCTTAACTATCCACAACCCGCACTGTCACGTGCACCAACGAAGCATCCTCTTCTAGTTCAAAATGATCCCATCGAATCACATGGTCACGATCCGGCTGATACTTTTTCAACTGTGACACATAAAACACATTGTGCACTCTACTAAACCTGGGTGGCAATGAAAAATGATAATCCACCTCAATAAACCACTCAATAATCTCAAAGGTTCTAATATACCTCGGAGATAAGTTTCCCTACATTCCAAACTGATGATGTCCCAACCTAGGAGAGATCCTCAAGAAATCATGATCACCCACCTCGAACGACAATGACCATTAACGATGATCTGTATATGATTTATGATTACTCGGAGCCTTCCCCATTCTCATTATGACCATCTTAATCTTATTCATCATCTCTTGGACCAGGCTCGGTCCAACCATCGAGGACTCACCCATTTCAACCCAACTAGTGGAGAACAACATGGCCACCCATACACCGCTTACTATGGAGCCATCTGTATGGATGCCTGATAACTATTATTGTACAAGAACTCAACCAACGACAAGTACCCTTCCCGCGAGACACCAAAATCCGTGACACAAGCCCGCAACCTATCCTCCAATGTTTTTATCATCCTATTGGACTGAAAATCTGTCTGAGGATGATACGCCGTGATCATAGTCAATTGTGTCCCAAGGTCTTGTAGAAAGGATTTCCAAAAATGAGATGTAAACCTCCGATCTCTATCTAATACAATAAAAACTGGAACACCATGCCTCTTTACCACCACCTGGATATAGATTTTGGATAGATCCTCCACCGTATGAGATTCACAAATTTGAATGAAATGGGACAACTTCGTTAGCTGATCCACTATCACCCAAATGGCATCGTGTGTTCTGACCTTTCATGGTAGACCTATGACAAAATCCATCACTATTTTCTCCCACTTCCAAATAGGGGTTGGTAAAGACGGCAACATTACCACTGGCCTCTGATGGTCATTCTTGACCTGCTGACATGTCAAGCATCTTGAAACAAACTCAGCCACTCTCTTTTTCATGCTAGACCACCAAAACTATTTTTTCAATGATTGATATATTTTTTGAATTCTAGCATGAATATCCCACCTTGAATGATGATACGCCTTGAGAAGATCCTTTGGACAAGAAACTGGTACATCCATCCGATTCTGAAAACACAAAACTAAATCTCCATTCAGTTTCCAACCCTCAATGTTCTCCCCACCATTGAGCCTCGACCCCATGGTCACACACTCAGAATCAGATATCTGTGCCTCTTTAACCAGGCCAACCAAGTCAGGAATCAGCAAAACCGGAACGAAGACCACTCTATCGCCCTGGTCTTCACATTCCAACTGCATATCAGCTATTACAGACATCAAATTCTACTATTCTGATGCATGTTTCTCGACATGAGCATATTATTTTCTACATAACAAATTTCCATAGAATTTACCTTACCCGGTGTGTACATAATGTCAAAATCAAACATCTAGAGATATTCCATCCATCTCCTTTGCCTCAATTTCAAATACCTTTGTGATAAAATGTGTTTAAAACGCTTATGATATGTATATACCATGAATTTATCACTGAATATAAAATGAAGCCACAGTTTCAAATCATGGACAAGTGCTTCCAACTCCAAATCATGAGTTGGGTTGTTTTTCTCATGAACTCTCAACTACCATGAGCCATATGCAACCACAAAATTCCCTTTCATGAGAACTCATCCCAACCCTTATCGTGATGCATCAAAATACACCACATACTCTTTTTATTGGTTCTGGAAAAACCAAGATTTGTGCTGATGTAAGGCAACCCTATAGCTCTTAAAAACACTACTGCCACTATTCATTACACTGGAATTGAACCTTCTTTCTTGTCAAGGTTTTCATTAGCGAAGCCAAATGTGAGAAATTGCGAACAAAAAACCGATTATACCCAGCTAGAACAAGATAACTCTGTATCTCAAACACATTATTTGGAGGTTTCCATGAGATAAAAACCACTATCTTTTATGGATCCACTAAAACACCCCTTTCAGAAATCACATGGCCAAAGAAATGAACTTCTTGCATCCCAAAGTCACACTTTGACAATTTGGCATACAACCGATGTTCCCACAAGATCCCCAACATTATCGCCATGTTATACTCATGCACCACCATTTTCTTTGAATACACCAGAATATCATCTACAAACACCACCCCAAATGAATCTAGATATCTCTGAAATATCCGATTCATCAATTCCATGAACACTGATGGCGCATTCGTTAGACCAAAGGGAATAACCATATATTTATAATGGCCATATCTACATCTGAAAGCTGTTTTAGGAATATCGTCCTTCCTCACCCGCAATTGATGATATCCCTACCACAGGTCAATCTTGGAGAACCCCTGGGCTCCCCTCAACTGGTCGAACAAATCATTAATTCATGGAAGTTGATATCCATTCATTATCGTAACATGGATTAGTCTACGATATTCAACACAGAGCATCAAAGTTCCATCTGCATTTTTTCACAAACAACACGGGAGTTGCCCACGGAGACATGCTATACTAGATAAACCCTATGTTTTATAACTCTTTTAACTGGACGATCAATTCTTGCAATTCAGCTGGTGCCATATGATAAGAAAGAAGTGAGATTAGACTGGTCCCTGGAAAGAGATCAATCGTAAACTCCACTTCCCTTATGGGATGTAACCCAGAAAATTACTCAAGAAAAACATCCATGTACTGATATACCATTGCCCGAAGAATACTCTTCTCAACACCCTATGCTGATTCCAACGACAATACCACCAACTGATTTGATAACATACACACTGCTGGTGCCAACAAACCCATTGCACCCTACCTTTCATGACTCTCACCTCTAAAGAGATGTCTAATGACATCTTGTGTTGTAAAATCCAATGTCCGTGCATCAAAGTCGATGTTTCCCTTAAAATTCACTATCTGAACCATTACCGAGATTACATCATACCCATGCATCACAATCAATGATAAATTCCACATTTGCTCAACCTCGCCCACAACGATACAACATCCGCTACACTATAAGGTTCTACACTCTCTTTGACCTAGAAGAGATTGATGTTTTAAAATTGAGGATATCATTTCTACCCTTAAACCCAGTAAATCAACCACACGTGCAGCAATAAAAGAGAGTGAATCACTCGTATCAAACATAACATTCATCAATGTAGAATGTAAAAGAATAGTACCTCGCACCATGGAAGGTATCAACTGATCATCCACCACAAACTACTCAGCTCCAAACACATATTTTCTTTCCACACTCGGCTCTTTATTTCCATGATGAGGTGTCATGGTATTCTGAGAATCACCATGACCCACGTTACTCTGCTGGCGAGGGGTGTGTTGTTGTCCCCGTCCCATCGAAGCATACGACGTATGTGATCCATAAGGAGTGTCACGCGCCCCCGAAAATGGATCATTCCTGCAATAACTCTACAGATTCCCAATATTTTTACAATTATGACATGCTCGAGGTTATTCCATACAATCCTGCACGATGTGGCTCATTGAACAACATTAAAAACATCCTGGCTTGCTCTGGGGTTTCGGAGGAAGATTTATCGATCCTACCATTAGATTATATGCCATATTCCCGCACAGGGAATAAGTGTCCCACCTTTACTTGAACCCAATGTTAGAGTTATCACTATTACCCATGGGTACCACCATGCTTCCTCCGCACAGAGCTCCCAACAAATCGTACTCAGCCACCGAGGCTCTTTTCGCCATCTCTATGTAATCATCTATACATAGTACTTCTATCTTTGAATGGATTTCTTACCATAACCCCGCTTCAGAGATCCTTTCCTTCAATGAAATGCTACCTACCACCTCGAGTGAAAACCTCACTAAGTTCATAAACCTATATGCATACATCGTCACACACATAAGGCCTTGCTTCAAACTGAAGAAATCAGTCGTACACTAAATTCTGAACATATGTGGGTAGAATTGTTTATTAAACAATTCTTCAAAGCCTTCCCACATCATACCCTATTCTTTCCCCACTTGGACTACCAACTCCCACAAATTAAGGTCAAGATCTTCTAACATATACGTGTCCAACATCACCTTTAACTCTACCAGTGTTCCCAAGAACTCGAAGATCTTGTTCATTATATTCAACCATTCTTCTGCCCTCTATGGCTCTGAATCACCCCTGAATATTGGTGAATTGTACTATTGAAACTGAACCGCATGATCCACATGCCTTGGTTCATATATTTTGATTCCACTTTCTATATATTAGAATGCTTGTACTATGATTTTCACTGCCTGCTGGTTCACTTGAGGCTCAGGTGCTACCTCATTCTCTGCAGCCTCCTCCAGTTGGTCTCTACGACGCCTACCCGGGGCCATTTCTATAAACCGAAAATAATCAACCATGAGTCTCAATTCTATAGACATCACAAAATCCCATTTCAAATCATATTACACACCACTATCGCACAAGGCTTTCCACAAGTTCACATTTCTCATGTCTCAGCATTTTGAAAAACAAACCATTTTAAAAAATACCAATTTATTCACAATAACATTTCTCACATTCATATCACATCATAAATCATTATACCTCAATAAAATATGCATCCTAGTGGGAAGTCATTTCTACCATTCATGCCATGCTCATATCATTGGATACACCCACAATAATGAGATGTCCAGTGCCTATAAGTGACTCCAAAACAATTATGTACCCAACTCCCTGGTTACATAAATTTCAGCGTAAAAGGTTTAACTATGTCCTTTTATGCTATACATTCCATGTTCCGACATTCATTAACCTTTCTACCAACCCGAATCAAGGAATATACGACAACTAATGTCAACACCAAAGGACCGAACAAGCTGATACCACTTGTAACACCCTGCCCCTACCTCATTGGATTGAGGAGGCTGGGAGGGTTACTTGGACATAAGTGATGTTCCCAAGACTCCAGAGGCTGGCATTAAATGCTGAGGGCTTCAAGATCATTTTGGGGAATGATTTTCCCTTAAGACAAAACAAACCAAACCATCTACTAACAACCATTATATGATGCATGTCAATTAAATTACCCAATCATACATTCCCAAAATTCAACCAAGTTGTTCCACAATTAAAATCTAAACCAATACAACCAGACATGTCCAAACAACATCAGAGTACACTGCAGATAGTAAACAACCAAACACCACACAAGAAATGACACCACCACAGCTCCACACCAATATCCATGCACCAAGATCCACCAAGGGATCATAATGCTCCACAAAAAGATGGTGATGCCTTACCTTTACCCACGTCATGATACACAACATCTGTAAAGGCACCAACATGCCAAAGAAGGGGGTGATTACTAAAACTATGTAGGATTTCCCCAAATGACTTCCCTATACATGTCACTATGATATAACCATTAGAACATTTATAAAAAACAATTTATATAAAAAAAATCACAACTTAAACCTTTTTCTTAAGCTAAACATGCCCTTACCAAGCCATCACACCCAATCTAAGCAACCAAGGGAAGGCCAAACAAACATAGCTCAAGCCATTTTTTCATTTACACAGCTGCACAACAACATCCAACATGAAAAAAAATTCACAATAAACACCCAAAACAGTTGTACTTCCGCTAAACCCGCTCACCCATTCACACCAAAACAACAAAAATGGTGGGACTTCCGCCCAACCCGTTTATCCATTCACAACTAGAGGTACTTCCCGACCACTACTCATATGGTGGTTCTTCTTACCACTATCCATAACCTTTTATAGTGATACATCCTCCCACTTCCACAAAAAATTTCAACTAATCAAACATATAACCCATCAAGGTCAAATCATCATGCAATCAACCAATTCCATTGCATATATATCCACTTCAATAAATTAACAATTTATTGAAAACCAATTTCCATACCAATAACAATTAAATAAAAAAAACCTCTTTATTGAAAACCATTTCCATAAATCATTTTCAAAAATCAACCATAGCATCCCATTCTAAAATCCACATTTTAAAGTCCTCATCCATAGCATTTCACTATAAAACGCCCATTTCCCCAAAATTCCCCAAAACATCACCAAAGGGATTTTCAACCAATTTCGAACAAAAAATCACAATTAATTTCTCTGCACAAAAAATTAATTTTAATGAAGAACCACTAGTTATATAAAAGTGGAGTCGAGAGAGAAGCCACCTACCTTTAGATATCCTGATAAAACGACCCACGAACAACATCACCTCAAATCCGGAGAACGAACTACTGAAACCTCTCTGGATCACATTCCCTAACATCCACATGTACTAAAAACATCATCCAAGGCAACCAAAACCCTAGATATACACACAACAAGTGTATAGCTAGAAAACCAAGATTGATAGAAATATAGATCTAGAGGAAAAAACAAGGAAACCCAGAGGAGAGACTTACTTGGGAGAAACCACCAACAAACTGCCTTGAAACCACTTTGAATCACTTCCAAATCAAGTGGTAGAGCACCCTTAACCCCTGAGAACCCAAAATACTGAGTGAGGCTCGAGTGGGAGGACGATTTGAGTGAAATAGGTTATGCCCGAGTGATTCTGGAACATAAAACCCTATTTTTATATGGCTGCATAGTTAGTACGCACTATTTGGAAAAGTGTACCCTAACCGTGTGCAAGCTACTGCATCGAGAGAAAGGGTCCACACGGTTTCCTCGAATAGTTTGGTAAGCCATACGCAGACCGTGCGAAGCCTACTGTCTCCCTTGCACGATTTCCTGCGGAATTTGCACGGTTTCCACTAACCTTTGTCAAACTGTGCATCCATTTAAAATCCTCCATACTTATCCAAAACCATTCTAAACTCTCCCATCCTCTTCCAAACTCATACCATGATCTTTAAAAACATAGAAATGCATAAAAAAATTCCCCATACCTCAACCTGGTGTACTACATGTAGGTTTTGATAAGCCCTAGAAGCTGAAAATATTTAAACATATTTCATTAGGTATTTACACAATATATAATTCCCATTCGAAACATGCAATCCTTAGGGTTCAGTGCTGTGAAAAAATGTGTGTCCATTTTATTTGTTCATCCTTGAAATCATATTCATTGTGAATTTGACTTACATGATGTAAAATTCGTACATGACATGTAATTAATCCTGTTTCAAGTAATTCAAATCCAAAAACCTTTGGACATCCTTCGAGCCTCCTTTCAAAAACTGATTTTTCAAAAAAATGAAAATTGTCGATCCATACAGATCGATGACCTTAAATTGATAAAAAAAGATATTTATAACTCATTAATAATAATAATAATAAAATATATCTCAAAATCCATTCTTTATTAAGGTAGTTATCTATGAAACGTTTCACATTTTTTATGCAACAAAATGTTAGCTTGGATCATTCAGTGTTCAACCATTACTAAAGAAACAAATTCATATTTGTAATGATGGTTATAAGATAATTCTTATAAATAATAATCATAAAATTTGATCTGAAGATGTCATTATACTATAACTAAATCATGGTAGTCTAATGTTTATACATTTGAAAATAATTCAATCAATGTTTGAAATATTTATTTCATAGTATAACCTATTTAACTACTTTCTAATCCTTGGTCACATTGAGTTTTTCTCTCTCAATGTTTTCAAAATAATCCACAATTGAGGATTCCTAAATTACGATGAAAAATTTTCAAACAGTCAAGAAAATAAATTAATTATATTCTCTCAAAATAAAAAATTAATTTTTTTTTCAGGAATGGACAAATCAATTAATATTCACCATAACATTGGAATCAATATAATTGAATCAATTTTTTTCATTATCACATTCATCCTAGTTTATTAAACATTAAACAAATATAACACCTAAATTTTATTCATAATGAGATTTTGAAATAACAAAATCATATCCCTGGATATATTCAAACAATGTGTCCACTTTTTCCTCATTGTTGTAAACAATGTGACAATAAATTAGTACTCAATCATCACTATCTATTGTTTTTTCAATTTATTATTTTTAGGATAGATACATAATCGATTATATTATTCATATATTGATTTAATTTATATGAGAACAACTTAACTTATGCAATAATAAAACATTGGTATTTTATTATATATTAGATTTCTCATATTAATATATCCATCAAATTTTAACAAAAATTATCTTTCCATAATCCCTAAAAAATGTTCACTAACAATATAAATATAAATTCTCATAGTGTTGTTTAAAATATTCAAATTATTATTAACCCTAAATAACCAAACAATAAATTATCTACTACAAAAATCATAGTCAGAAAATATATCAATACCCTATAATGAAATAAGAAAGGATTCATAAGAATTACACTCCCTAATCCAGTTCCATAATTACATATATTACAGTTTATCTTCAAAAAACACTCAAATTACCTGATATAATTATCTCATAATTTTGATTAATTAATTAATATATTACATTACATAGATTCGTTACACTATATTGGTTTATATATTAAAAATATTTGGAAAAATAAAAAACTAAAATATAATTTATATTTATCATGTACTAGAAATCATTTTTCATAATACATTTTAGTCAACATAATACAAAAATAATTCAAAAATAGCACTGAGAAGTTATTCTACATATGATATCCTTATATAACTATTTTATGTATTTTAATTTTATGAATCATTGGATATTTTAATAAAATAATGGTATGGCCTAAAAATATTATTAAAGGAAACGTATGACAGACATACTCAAAAACATAACCATGGAATAAATAGTAGTACAAGAATAAATAGTCATTATAATTAAATATTAAATAGAAAGATAGAGTATTTTATGTCCATGAGAAATTAATGAAAACCAAAATATCAATAACACTTTTCTCATAAGAATGAAATATATATTTGAACACTACAATAAGATATCATAAATGACTTATTAAAATAATGTACACTTATATATAAAGACGTATACACCCAATCCCATGTTAGTTTGTCTCTTGACACATATCAATGCATCAAGGATAAATATTGTATTGGTCCACAGACATAACTTGATTAATTCCATTATATTCACTGTATGTGTGGGGAATATATTTCATATAATTGCAAATGATTCATATGGCTAAATAAAATCTGTATAATATTTATAGTGAAAAATAGGGAATATAAATACAAATTAGACCAATGTAAGATGTCAATGATAATTAATAATTTCAATAGTTTTCAAGAAGTAATTATTTACTTCGTTGTTGGCATCCTACAGTCTATAATTTGTAAAAAACTAGGTTCGTTGAATATATGTTGGTGATTATATTTCCAGGTTGATAATGTAAAAAATTATCATAATACATATAGATAAATAATATGGATGGTTGAAAATGAACATATATATATATATATATATATATTTCACAAAGTAATTATATAATGAGTTGATAAAAATAAAAAATAACCTCAAAAAACAATGCTTTGAATAATATTAAAAATATAACGTAGTAAGAATGATATTGTTTGATACCACAATTTCAATAAAAAATTATAAATATATTTATTTTGGAATAAATATAAAAAATTATGTCTCATTAAGGATAACCAAGTAAAGTATTATATGGAAAATAATATAAGTAAATTTTCATTTTGGAAATGGTTTTTACACTGTGGTAAAATAAAAAATTTCAAGACAATATTTATGGTAACTATTGAAAACATAACATATGATATTTTTAAATCCATTAATTTGAAAATATAATATCATTTAATATATTTTTAAAAGGACATATGATTCCTATTGGAGAGATTTATGTAGTAATACCAAACATATATAAGTGATTAGACAATCCATTAATATTAGATAACATTATTCAAATATCATATAATCAGAATTGAATGAACACATTCATTGGAAAACAATAATTTCATTCACTATATGGGTATAAAAATTAAAATTTTATAAATTATTATGGTGGAATAATACAAGAATGGAATTATGAGGTTCATGTTGAATCCTCAAAAATAAATGAAAGGATACATGCTTTATCAATATCCCTTATGACAAAAATAATTTATGAACTAAAAAATATATATTTAGAGATATTTATATTGTATAAATATAAATATTAAGAATAACACATTATATAATAGGGTGTTATAAGGTACCAAATTTATTATAAATATTTTTTGTATAAATGATCATTTGTCCATGAATGAAAACTAAATTCCTAAATTCCATACACAAATTTTAACATTTTAGTCAAAATACATATTATTAAAATCAACCATTTTTTGATTATTTACCAAGACAATTAATCTATGTTTTAAATATTATTGCATGGTATGTGAACACACTATTAAATGTATAACATGGTGTACAACATAATCATGTCTCTAGGAATTAAATATTGATATAATGTACCCCAATGTATTGAGTATAATTTTATTCCAAAAAAATTGACGGTTATGGAATTTATTGGACATTTAAACCCCATATTAAAATTTAATTCACAATATTATACCTAAAAGAGGAATCAAATAAACCATTAAAATAAATATAGTTATATAATACCAATCATGTTTTGAGGATTATAATTTGAGACAAAAAACATTTTTTCAGTCTACATTCATTCCATACAGGCACCAAGTATCTGAAATATATAAATTAATTTAATTTAATACCTACCAATGAACCTTATTCATATCTATATCAATTTATAAATCTAACTCCTCATATATATATATATATAATACATTTTTCCCTATTTTGAACACTAAGGTGTATTTTATCATTATATCATTAAAAAGGATTCATAAAATATGTCAGGTTATCTGTTTTTTCAATAGATCATAATTAATAATGACATATTGTACAAGAGTATATGACAAATTATTATTTATAAATTAATAAATTGATATCATTAATGTTTTTGGTTAGATTCCCGAATATAAAATAATCCAAAATAATTTCTCGGTGGCTCATAATGAATGATGTCTAATTTACTAATTAGTGAGTCAAATGATCATATAATATTTCCTAAACCAAAAAAATTAATTTTACATCATATTTACAACACATTTTAACTATAAATAATATAACATTGTAATACATTTAATAAATTATTAATACTATTTAATTATGTGGATACCCATATAAAAAAGAACTTATCTTGACTAATAGATGATTATGAGGTAGTTTACATTTAATATAATTATTCAATAAACATAACAATTAAAATTATTATTTATAAGTGTCATATATCATATTTTGGAAGATATAAATGGGGGAAATATTTATTTAAATTCATTATATATAAATAACAGATCAATTTACACAAAGTATGATCATTTTAAATTAGAATCGGATAAGAAAAAAAATTAAAGAATTATATAGGTAAAATTAAATACTCACATTAATAACATTAAAATTTTATTTTTTGGTCTGTTGGATATGAATGGAATAGAGCAATATCATTTTAGAAGAATATATAAAGTGTGATGTAATGTTTTAGTGGAATGAAAATTAGTTGGATTTTAGGAAAAAACAATTTTTAAGAGTTCCTTATAGGGGTGGTGAGAGACCCAAATTATATTTGGTGAGAATATAATAGTTTTTATATATCTAACGATTATATAAATTAATGATAAGATAAATATTTATTTTTACTCAAAAAATGAACTACAATAGAGCAGCGGGTGAGATATTATTGATCATATCACATCCACTCAACTAGAAACATGTTAAGAACATGTTTCAATCTATTCACTGGGTGAATTTTTACTTAACACATTAAAACATTCCCTGTAATTAATAGTCATCACCTAATTAAAAATAAAAATTCTGACGTAAAATTAAAAGGACAATGTTAAATATTTTCAACTCACATATTTTTAACTTCAAATTAATTTCATTTGATTCTATTTATAAAAGTGAGACAAAAATAATATTACTGATAAACGTTTTATATAATTAAAAATTATTATTTAGTAAATAGTATATGATTTGAAATATTATATATGAGTTTTAAAATTAAAACCATCAATTTTTTTTAAAATTAATTAATTGATAAACCAAATACTTTATATTAGAAAAATGTTTTACGAATTTCCAATGCATACACATATGGGTTTTACCCGAACTTCATAAGGTGGTCTTATTCTTTGATTAGCTTAGCTTATATCTCCATCATTATCAATGGATCACCTGATGGATATTGTAAGTGTTCTAGAAGAGTAGGGTAGGGAGACCCTTTGTCTGCTATTATCTTTCCATTACAGAAGATTACTTTAGTCGTCCGCTCACTCACAATGTTGAAAATGGGAATCTGAAATTTCATCAAGCTAACTATGGTATCTCTTCCCCCTCACATCTCCTTTTTTCATATAAATTTATCATTTTTTACTCAGGGAGATCAAAGAAATATGCAGAATCTCAAATCCATCCTACATCACTATGATCTTGTCTCTGGACAGAAGGTTAGCTGAAAAAAATCTTTTATTTTATTTCTGAAAAGTATTTTAGATTTTAGGAAACATTGTATGATTCAAAATCTGGGAAATAGAGAGGGTTTCCTTCCCTTCACATATCATGGAGTCCCAATGTTCTTTGTTAGACCACGCTCCACCTACTTTATTGATGTTGTTAGTCAAGTTAGGAAAACTCTTTCCAATTGGAAAAGAAATGATCTATCACTGGTAGGAAAAAGTTTCTTAGTCAAACATGTGATCATTTTCAAACTTGTTTACTATTTCATGTTGTACTCCTAGCTTTATTCTACAGTCATGACTCTCAATTCCCTTATGAGGAATTTTGTTTGGAGTGGTATCAATCTTGAAATGAAAATTATCACTGCCTCATGGACTAAATGTTGTTTACACTTCTCTGTGGGGGGACTTGGGATTAAGAATATTGTTATCTTTAATCAATATCTTCATGCTCAATTTATTTCGAGGAATATTAATAAAAAATCCAGATCTCTTGATTTTATCAGAGTTAGAATCCTTACTAGATTGATTTCTGGAATGTTAACTTATATGCAATCCTCTGTTTGGCCTAGTTTGAAAAAGTTTTTTCAAAAGATCACTAGTCACTCCCATTGGTTCGTGAATTAATCCTCAAAGATGGAATTATGGAATGATAACTGTACATGAACTCCTATAATTGATAGTATAAATTCTGAAACTATAGATGTTGATTCAGATGCATTTATTTGTGATCATATCAAGTAGACCGACAATCTGCCTACCCACATAGTAAAAATTATCAATTCTTATGACTTACTTAAGTCAGATGATATCATGGTTTGGGAACCATGTGAAAATGGGATGCTCAATTATAAATTATCTTACAACCATTTAATACAGGGAAATTCCTCCAGTGCTGTACAACAATTCCGAAAATGGGTCGAGCCCTCTCGGTTCACTCTTCTTTGGAGAATTGTATTGCAAAAGCTTCCAGTGGACAAAAATATCAAAAAGGTTGGTATCCCTCTGTTCTCAAGATGTGATTTCTTCCACCAACATAGGGATAACCTAGATCATTTATTCCTTTCCTGTAAAACCGCTGCTTCAGTCTAGATCATTAAATTTGATCTCTTTGGAATTTCAATACCTCATGCCAACAACATTGCAGATATTCTTCACTTAATTAAAGTAGAGTTTTTTTCAAAGTAGATTAATACTCTATAACTTGTTACTTGTGCTGAAACATTTCTCACTCTTTGGAGAGGCAGAAACAAAATCAGGCATGACATTTCCACTATAAATCATAATGTTTCCATTTCACATATTTTAGCAATGAATCGATGTGAAAATCAGTTCCACACTGAACAATGCCAAAACACTATCAATGACTTTGAAATATTGAGAAGGATTCATCAGTCAGGTAATTTTCCAAATCCTATGGGCACTATATAAATTTTCTTGAATCCCCCTTTTGTGTGATGGATAAAATGAAATCTTGATGGAGCCTTAAAGGGAAACCCTGGTCCATGTGGATATGGTATTTCTTTACGTAACCACAATAGAGACTTTCTTGATGGATTTTATGTCTCTTGTGTTCATGAAACTACCCTTGAAGCTATGATGATGGAACTTATTAATGCAGTGGAGCTTTTTCATTAAATAAATTGTAGTAATATCTGGTTTGAAAGTGATTCCTCTAGCATTGTACAAGCTGTTAGAAAAAATCAAATCCACCTTGCCAGGAAGCTTACTCTGAAATGGATCAAATTCCTTGAAACTCTTGCCTCAATGAACATTATCATTATACATGTTTACTGTGAAGCCAACTCTCTTTCTTATAGACTTGCAATTCATGTTATTCTTGAACCGTCCGATGTGCATGTGACCACAATTACTAATGATTTTCTCAGAATTCTCAATAGAGATAAATGTAAAATTCCTTCCTTTAGACTCATGTAACTTATTTTTTTCAATTAAGGATTTAATTATAGCTTCTCTAAAAAACACATATAGTGATTATTTTAGAAAATAATTTTTTTAAAAAAATTTTCAATAACTACAAAAAAAATGTTTTTTTTTAAATTATAAAAATTAAAATTAATATCATATTGTTTTTCATAATATAATAATGATATAATTTTTTTGAAATATTTTAAAAAAATTAATATATATATTTATAAAATCAAAATATTATATTACAAAACTATTCATAATGAAAATATTAATTTTTTAATATTAAATATAATTTATTCATATTTCCTAAAAATTTCATGTTCATGTTTATCAATATATTTTATTTTAAATATAATTTCTTGTTTTAAATTTATAATATAAATTTATTCTTGATATAAAATTGTAATCGTTGAATAAAATTTAGTGGAAAATTATTTTCATAGTTATTTTAGGTATATAAATCAAATTTAATTACTATTAATGTTATAATTTATTTTCATTATAAACATATTTAATAATGATAATTTTTCTATTTATAACCTCAAACTCAATGTCATTTTTTTAACCATTTTGTTTACTAATAATTTCATTAAACAAATGAATCATGGTTTTCATTCATGTTTGGTGTTTTTTGTCAAGTATTTTATCATACATATTCCCATATTTTAAGGAAATAATATATTATAATATCTAGGTGGTACATTAAATTATTGAAAGATGTAAAATAAAAATCATAAGTGAATAAATAATAAAATAATTTAACATCTTCTACATTGATTGAATATATAGTTTCAGTTTTACATGTAACACACACACATGATGTATTTAGATTGTATAATCACACATCTCATGGCCAAATGAAAATTAATGAAATATGCCTATATATTAACCTTTCTTCACTACCATGTAACTTCAAATATTATTTTTTAATGATATATATATATATATTGGATTGTGTAATATGGGGATTTATAGAATGTGATGAAGCACGAGGGATAATGAATATGGAATAAGTCCTGATATTCTTCTTTTCGGGCACTAAAAAATTTTCATCATATTATTAACACATAGAAGACAGATTTATTATTGATGTATATTCATAAAATATCATCAAAAGACTTTTGAAAAGAAGACGTAAAAAATGGAATGTTGTGATAACATTGTATTCTCCTGACATGATTAATTATTCTTCCATCTTGTATATATATATACATATGAACTCTAACATAGAAGACACACACCCATAACTATATTTGCAAAACATTTGTGATAGGAGTGTGAGAATAATTGTATGAGTTGATATATATTGTTCAATTGGTTTTTTAGACCAATTACTATTTAGAAAATCTTCATTTTTTTGAAGGATATTAAAGATCTAATAGTTTAATAAGGTGACATGTATATATATATATATCAAATATAAAACATGATTTTCATTATAAAAGGAGTTATTTTAGTCAAGTGACTCTTTAATGCATCATACATAATTATGAGTTTTATTTGAGGAGTCTATGAAGACTGATTTATAATTAAAATAATTACATTGAGCTATAAAGGATATCTCAGTTATATATGTTTAAAAAAACATATAATGGGGAATTTTTATAATACATTTATTTAAAATATCATTTGAATTCTTAATTCCAAAAAAACAGGCAACATGCATTTAAAAATAATGTTTCCTTCAATAGAAGTTATCAATTTGTTTTAGAATGAATATCTTTGTGTTTTATGAAGTTTTAATTATCAATATTAATTATTCAAATTGATCTTAATAATTAAATTAATTATTTTCGATCTCCGAGATGTTAATTTGGAAAATTTAGCTTTAATTTTTAACATTGTTTTATGTATTAATTTATAAATAAATTGTTTTCCAAATTAATTTTTTTACAATCATTACACCTCCGTTATAAGAGTTATTTTTGAGAAGAATATATATATATATATATATATATATTAAATTAAATAATATATATTTTATTCCTAAAACTTTATAAACAAGAGTAAATTTTAATTTTGGTTTCTAATGGAATCATGATATATATTGTTTCGGTAATATTTCTACAACAAATTAAGGGAAAATATTTTTTACATTATTTTCATTTTAACCTTTCTAAACTCTTTTAGTAAGGGTAAAAATGGTGTATTGAATATTGATATTGTTACAAAGTTTCCTTAATAAATAACATTTCATGAAATAGAAAATTATTTTATTGATATCAATTCATTAAAATTCCCAAAAAATTTATTTTCAAGTAAAGTAAATTTAAAATAAAATCTGATTCTAATGAATTAATTTCGAGGATCAAATTTTGATTTTTTTTATATTTTACCTCTAAAATTTTTTCATATCACACCATTTGTATTTTCTTAAAATTGATCACCTTGTTAAAATAATTTTCAATCCATAGTATTTTTCAATTACATTATTGTATGACCAACCAATAATTTTCATTATTTTATTAAAAATGAAATGATTATTTAATTGATAATGATATATTAGAAAAATATAGACACCATTTGAAATTATTTTCATTAAAAACCAGGGGTGTATTTCTATGACATTCCTTTATATGTATAAGAAATTAATTTTTATAAATTAATTTGTAAAGCTAAAAAATTATTTTTGTTGAATATATTGTACCTGTAATTTTTAAAAATGGTGTAAATTGGAGAGTGTACTGAAGAATAATGGTATGTGTCTACCAAGGGAACTTTATTTCGTATAAAATCATCATTGTTTGAGATACCCATATGGTTTTAGTTTCCATTGTTACAATATAGTTTTATTTGACCATAATATGACTTATTTAACATGTTTCTTTTTGTAAATATCCTGATTGATAAATGACTACATTTGGAAAAACTAAATTACATCATACTTGATTTTTTATACTAATTATATTTAAATAGTTTTTTTCATATATCAAAAATTACCCCAGAGAATATTTCAAAGAAACATTCTATTAAATCACCACTATAAAGTATATTTTTAACTAAAAACTATTTTTGATAGTAATGAAAATAGATATTTTTGGGCTTCACAAATTATTTTATTTTTAATTTTGTGTATTCTATTTTAATAAATAATTTTTCATTTGATTTTGAGTTATTTTGAATTTTGTTTTTTTAAACATTTCAATCAATTTTTTTCTCTTACAACAACATTTAAAAAAATAAGTCACATGGATATGAGGTAATTAAGGGAAACATTAATTAAAATTTATTCAAAAGTGAATCTATAGTTTAAATAAATGATTTTTAAAAATTTATATTTATTGGAATAACATGTGTTTTAATTTATATTCTAAGATCCTAATTCTCAAAATTTATATACATAAAAAATCCCTTGTGATTTTAATGACTTATCAATCACATCAGAAGAATCAATTATATATGAAAATTTGATTTTTGAATGAATACTACTTGATTTATATCCTTTTATTATAAATAAATAGATATGTTTTTTGGGTCACCAAACCTTATATTGAGTGTATGGGGTATCAAGGATGGTATTATAGTACATGTTTAGATAAAATTATAGATTAAGATTATATTATTTGAGGATAATTTAGTAGGAAAGAATCCATTTTTTTAATATAAAAATATAATTTTATGTAAATGATGGTATTTTAAATTTTTTACTTACATTTTTATCTTAAAAAAGATTTTATATGATTTTGAAATTTTTTGTAATAATATTTAATGTGATTCATGGTCTATTATATTGAAATGTATTATCAATAGAAGGAACAAATAAGGATTATTTTCATATTATTGTATTTATCAAGGACAGATTTTTTTATTTTTATACTTAATTAGATATAAAAAATGAGTGTATGACATTTTATTTTTCATGAAACCCTTAATCATTATAAATAAGGAATAAAATAACACATAAATAGAAATGATAAATTACAATTTTGTATTATTATGAAGTTTAAAAAATATTAGTCTTAGACATGATAGCTGTTGATATTTATTAATCTTAATAGTAAATAAACACCAATAATATTTCAATATTAAGGAAAATTAATGGTAATGGGATTTAATTAATTTATAATGGAATGAATCTAACATCCTCATATTCTACTATGGATTTCAAAAATATTTATTCATCAAATTTTTATTTTCAATACATAAACATACGATGATAAATATCAACCTGGATTTTAAATTATGAAATTTAATTTCTTTCTCTATGGAATATTTAAATTCATTATACAAAAATATTACCAAATAAGTATTTGAATTTTCTATCTATGTATTAATTCTAATATAAATTTAGGATTGTAAGATTATATTTAAGATAACATTACAAATAATTCAATACTTGAACAATATTTTACTTATGAATATATGAGTTATATTTTAATATTATGAAAAATCATTAACATTTATTGATGGATGATAATGACTAATTAGTTTCATAATATTTAATTTAAAATAAAATATATATTATGTGGTATATAAATAAGGAAAATGAAATAAATATATAACACCTGATTATAATAAATTTTAAAAAATAATTAATTTTTCTGATTTGAAATATTTGATAATGATGATATTAAAATATATTTAACAGTAATAATACAATCCGGTAGTAGTATAATATTTATTATAGAGTGCTCATATTATGGTTTATAAGATAATAATAGGAAATAAGTATATAAATCAAAATAATATTTTATAATTGATTATATATATATATTAGTGTATTAATAATAATTATGATTATCAATAAATTATAATAATAATTTTTAGAAAATTATCAATATGAGAGAATGATTTAAGACACCTTTTGAGTATAGATCAAAGAATAGAAAAAGATAAGGTTATGGAGAAGGGTGCACGAAGTGTGGTACACACCAATGATAGTCTTAAAGATCATATCCTAGAGATTATACTAGGATCCATATATTTTTGGCGGTGGATAATGTTTTCATATTTATAAAGACGTTCTTGGATGATTGAAAATTTGACCTAGGATGCAATTGTTTCCCTCATGCATCATTTTAAATTACAGGATCAAATTATTTTTACACAAAACCATATGTCCATGAATTATTCTTCTTTATGTAGAATGTGGTATATTCAAGTCATAAAAGTACAATATAAATATATATATTGAATTGAGTAATCATTATCGAATATGAATGTGGTTTGATGACAGAATAAATAATAAATGAAACACAAATGACTAGAATAATAACAGAAGTCCTCATCTTCAACATCGACCAATACTATTGTTGCACAGTTTCATGCCACACATTCACTATATATTTTTCTATCACACACACACACAAATATATATATATATATATATAATAAAAATTGAGATATTAAAATCAATATATTTATGGCCAAATGATAGACAGTGATGCATGATTATAGGTTAACTCTTTAGTTACAACCTCAAGTCCTCACATTTATTTGTTATTGATGATACATTAATATACATATATATTAAATTGTTTGAGAAATGTAAGTGTATGGATATAACCTATGATAACTATAAAATTCACCCATGGTGGTCCTCAATTTTGTGAGATGTGAAAAAAAATAGAAACAAGACATAAATTTTACCAAAAGATGTTATACAGTTATAGTACATTTTTGAGGAAATAGAATTAACATGATCCGTTCAATCCAAGATATACTAGGCAAACATGAATGTATGCATAAAAAGATCAAAAATATTTAATGTGACCATACATCACCATCAAACCATCCCTCTATGAATGAAACATATGATAAGTGAACCAGGAATGCAAAAAATTATATTATCATTCAATATGTATTAAAAAAATGTTCTACGACCACATAAATTCAAAAGAAGGTTGTGAGCATACAGTCTAATATGATATAAACAAGGAATTTATACCACTTTTTATTTCAAAAATGAATATGTTCTAGGTTTATAAATAATCTAGTTTATAATTAAATTTCATAAATAAATTTTTTTTTTCAAAATTTCATCTATTTTCCATAATTTTATAACATATTCACTAAATACATTAATAAAATATGAATAAGTTACAAATAGGTGAATTAAACATGTGGTAAAATATTGATCAAATAGACCATCATGCGATAAACAATGTATATAATACAAAAAACTCTATTTTCCCTTATCATATGGGAACACATACTAGACCTAAATAATTCATAAACAAGGACTAAGTTAGTTCAAATAGATATCCTACACTTTCAAAATCGATTGATAGTTGAACCGAAACACCAATATTTTCCAAATAAACATGGGTTACATATATATATTTCTTGACATGCTCGTGTTTTCAATTGATTCATGTTTATTTAAAACCATCGATAAAGCCATCCTCACATTTTAGAAAAACCATATTCCTCCAAATATTATTCATTATAATAAGAAAACCTAATTTAATAAACATGAATATAAAATAATTAAATATTTATCATCAATATAAAATATCCACCTACATCAAGAAATATTAAAACCAAACTTTCATTGAAAATGAATATTTAGAAACCATAGATCTACCTTCAAATGACTATTAATGACAAGTAACTAAAAATGATTGATAGAAAGATCAAATCACCTAAGAAAATGAAACCAAATCCTAAATAACACCACTTGTGAGATACATGTTAATTAATAAGAAGAGATCACATATATGGGGAGATGAAACACAATATACATGATGATAAATCAATGGAAAAATGATCTAGAAGGGGATAAGATCCCAAAAATCACATTGTAGAGAAAATAGGTCTTTATAAGTAAGGTTATGGATAAATGGAATAGAAGAAAGATTTAAAAATATTTATAACTACAGTACAATAATAATTAATGATGTGAAATTATTTCACTTCATGAATTTTTTAATTAACAAAAGAGGCCAAATCCCCCAAAACCTAATATTAAAAATACCGATTTTGATCAATTCATAATAGAAACATGATTCCCGGAATGATAATCATTCACATCATGATCCAATTCATGACATTCATCTCAAAATATTATATGAAATGTAACCATTTCACATTAAGAAATTGTTTACAAGACAAGAATAATTCTACATCAAGCAAAAAATATAAAATTAAGACAATTGTTCATTAAACATATATAAAACCCTTAGAATCAATTTCAATATGTATTCCCCAACTCCATAAATTCATGAATCCAAGAAACCCTAATATTTATGTAATTCTTTCTAGAATGGGATCTCTATTCCATATAATCCCACAGTGCACACAAATAAAATATGGAACCAAAAACAAGATACAAGGCATACCTAAATGGAGGTAACAATGTGTTAAAATATACCCACAAAAAATTATTCATATATATAGAATTTTCTCATGATATTGTACTAAAAAATAATTAAGTGAACTATTATCCCATCATCAATCCCATCTCACATGCATCTTGTCTATACCATACATAATGCCAAATTACATAGAGCAACAAAATTAGTTTTTTGCAACATCTCCCAGTGATATATAATATGATCTAGATTCTCAAAAATAATCATCCAGTGATACAAAAGGGTCCCACAAACCTCACCACCAATAAATCATAATTAAACAACTGATGATGTCCCATGTGATTTGAAACAGTTTGGAAGACCAAATAATTACCTAAAACTCTATCAAATAGTGAGGATGGTCTACCACCTTTCAATACTACATTAAAAATTTCTTTATACCCATTCATGAAGTTTTGTGAAATAAATCTTAAAATGAGCATAGTAATTTAAGATTCTAAAACGGATTTGATGATTAAATCACATTAACTTCTTCAAATTATATTGGACAATTTTCTTTAAACTAATTCTGTTTAGCCGTATTTATTAAATCATTCTACAGAGATTCATGATTAGAGATTTCATGAACGAACAAACTATAAAAATCGTCCTACCCCAAAAGATATTTTAATCTCAAAAACATTTCTAGGTAACTATAAATTCTTAACAACATATACCTGTAACACCCCAATATTTCATAGTACTTTATCTCTTTAACAGGGTGGGAACCAACGTGATGGATACCAAAATATAGGCTCATCCTCTCTCTTCAATCTTCTGTTCTCTGTGGGAGACAAGGAACTAGGCATGGAGGGGCACTTGTCCCTCGGTGTGGTATCTTCATATGCAGGCGAGGGTGCTCTGCTTCGATCGGGGTTCGTCCATCAGGGGTGGACAATCCTCGGCCACCTTTTGTAGATTCTTCATCCAGCCATACTCGGATGGTGCATTGAGTGGTATGGGTGGCAGATGGGTTCATTAGAGACCCCCCATGTAAGGAGTGAATATGAACATGGACGGTTCCTAAAAAAGTGGGATTATGCGTGGATTGGTGTTTTTTCACGATTCGAGTGGCTCAGTTTTGATGGGTTTAATCACCTTCGTTGCCGCAGGAAACTCTCTGGAGGTTGAAATGCGGGATCTTCTCAGAGGGCTTGCAGTTTAAAGGAGGTTGGGGTTGCAGGCAGACGTGATTGTGTCTGATTCAAAGACATTGGTCAACATGGTCAAGAGGAGCTGTGAGGTGTCGGGGTAACTTTTCTACGTGTCCAGGAGGTGCTCTTTGGAAACAAGTCAGGGTCAAAACGACCATCATGTTTGGAGGGAGGCTAACTTTTCTAATTATGTGCTTGCCAACATGGGTAGAGCAGAGGATCCACTTGCTATTTACAATATTATCAGGTCACCTCCCATGGTCTGTATATCGTTTTCCGAAGGGGATGCTCTGGGTTTACACCACTTCTGGTACCCTTATGGAATTTTGATGCGTCTGTTGTGTGTCTGTGGCCACACCCCTACAATAATAATAATAATGATCATTTCTACTTAAAAACATGTTTTTTTTTTGAAAACATGAATTAATATTTAATGAAAATTTTCCACTTTTGTGTTTTGAATTTGGAAAAACAGATTCCATATATGAAATACGGAGGTCCAAATTCTGTAAATATGTTACCTTTATATTTATAAATTATGATTAATTACATCGGTAAATATCTTATTCTCCATAGATAAAGGTTAAATCTGGTAAATAAGGGTAAAATATAATATTATCATAATAATAAATTACCCTAAAATGTGTTCAATTTCTATTGGTTGATATGTTTCAATCCATGGGAATCCGTGGGACGATTTTAGGACCCCATGGAACAAGTTGAGATTGATAATTACGCTTTAAATTAATTAATTTTATGTAAAAACAAAAATTGACATAAACATATATCTTTTAGTAAAATAATTATAACATGGAGTTATATAAGAATTAATTTCTACAATAAAAATTCATTTGAAAGTTAAAAATATTTCATAGGTAATTTTATTTTTTTTATAATTTTAGACATCAAATATATAAAATTATATATGAAACAATAATGATGCACTTTTTAACTACTTAATGAATGATTTAAATAAATCAGATTTTAAAAACTAAAATAATATCCAAAACCTGTAAAATTCTTATTGGATGAATTTATTTAGAATTTGAGTCAACCTATATTTTATGTTAATGTGTTTTTGAACTTTAGAAACAGTAAGTCATTATATAATAAAATAACATTTTCAAACATTGCTAATGATCCCCTCCTCCCCTTTATAAAAAACCCTCAATTCTAACCAATTCTCACACCTCCAAAGCCCCTTGACTCATCCAAAAACTTCCCAAATAAAATATCAAGATCCCTCTCTTCCACCTAGAAGCCTTAACTTAGGCAGAAAGTTGTTCATGAAATCCATTTGGTTCAAACAAAAGGGATTTACCCAATTTTAAGCTAACGTCTTCCCTAAAGTTCTCTTCTTTTATTTTACTTCTCCAACCCCTAAAAACTTTTTGTTACTTTATTTTATAATAGAACTAGTATCCTAAATATAATATTTTTTTATATGAGAAGTGATCGAGATACACTTACTCACACCTCCATCTATTGAGAAGAGAACAAACTGTTTCTATGGATGGTAAACTACTACCCCACGAAACAATGATTGTTCAGTTATGTCCTACTTCCTATTATGGTGGAAATTAATATGGAAATGTATTTATATATGATTAATATTATTTTCATATTTATTCTATTCTTCTGTATCTTACATTTATATTACACCTTTATGGATTCTACAATGGGTTAATGTGATAATTTCAATTGAGGAAGTGCGGACTAAAGCTCCCTCAAAGTGAAATGACTCGTTCATTCCATACATGGGATGTATAATGTATGGATTTAAATTAATTATATATGATATTATGTTTTAATTATACTATACATATGTATCATAATGTATTCATTCCATTAAAAATAATATAAATGAATGTAGCGTTCATGTGTACGTACGGATTGCCGTCTCTATTAACGATGCATTTCATTTCTTATATCCAAATGTTATGAATTGTTATATATATATATATATATATTGGATATATAATATTTATGTGATATCTAAAACATGAATATCTTCCTGGATATAAATTACATTTGACCACATGGACAACATGAAATCATAAGAAGTTTACTTTCGACCCAAGTACTAAATATCAACAAAATGACCGTTATTAACTTAATTGAGTATGTAATGATTATAACGTGCTAATAAGTGATATAAATAAATCATACATTTGGAAAAAGGATATTAATAATGTATAAATTGGCATTAGTTTTCTATTGATGAGATTAAAGAATGAACAGGTCAGGTCGAAAAGAATATAAGAGGTTTCTTATCTCACTCTTAATTCTGTGAGATTTCCATTGTTTTCCAATGATTTGATTCATGTGGTGTAATGTGTACTTACATTTGATAAATATTATCGTGATTATATTTATATTCATGATATTATGTTATTCTTTTAGTTATTATCTTTTGGTCAAATGACTCGATTGATTACAACTTGGTAAAAGGACTTCATCTCACTTATTATTCTTGTGAGATCCCTATTGTATTCCCACTATTTCCTTTTTTGTGGTGTATGAACATCCCGTGATTGAATTCATTTTGTAATATAAATTAATTTAAGGTTATTTAAAACTTAATTGTAAGATTCTTCATTCATGGGGTCTATGTTTCGTAATTTATCAAATCAGTAAGGGAATTTTTAATTTTTAATTACACTCATTGGGTTTTATTAATACTTCATGGATTATTTTACCGCAATATTATGTGTTGAATCAATATTTATTTATTTATGTAGTAATTTCCACTCTCCTTTATCTAGATATAATTCTGATAAACATAATCTCCCCACTGATAAATTCACAAATCATTGTTATGAACTAGATAACGGTATTCTAAACACAACATCCATTCATGGAGTTAAACATCCATGGCATTGGTTTTGTTTTTACTAGAATAAGTGTGAATGGACTATGATTGATTTACACAAAATATAAAATCATATTGAGTGTATTTATATATATCACAAACAATAATTTCATTGATTTAACTTTAATCTAAGGATACAGTCTTAATAAGGGATTTCGTCTCAGTTTACATTTCATTGAGACTTCATTGTTGTTATACACCAATTCAATTTTATATGGTGTATATACTGTACATTGAAATAGTATATCATAAATAACTTTATTATCATGATATTATAATGTTTTGATTACCTCAATTATTTATATTCTAGCATCTCTTGTTTGGTTAGGAACTCTAACTAAAATATCATTTTAAATGTTTCAAAGATCTATTCATCTAAATCTTTTTCATTAATGTCCCTGTTTTAAAAATGTTTTTAAGGATTTATTTATATGGAAATTAATTTTTTAAAATTAAAATTCCATTTTAATGTTTCAATGTGGTATGGGAAACTTTTATTCAAATAGATATTTTAAATGGCTTCTTAATAAATACTGAGACTTATAAATGTTTTCAAGAAATGGGGGATATTTCCTCAAATAGTTTTGATGATTATTGTCATCTATGAAAATATCCTTCATTATTCTTGATTGAGGATAATTTATTATGATACAATCTTCCATATTATATTTAATGAGTTATGTTTCACTATGGATGTGTTATTTTTATACCACTCATGGTTTATGGATAATGTATTGACTTTACATATGTTAGTTTCAATACGAATATTTATGTTACGTTTCAATCTTTTCATATTAAGAATTCATTATAATTACTCAGTGATGGGTGCAGCCCGCTATAGCTCCTTGATGCATTGGTAGGTATCATGAGATAAACTAGTGTCTTGGAATAACTCAATGACAAAATCTTATTTGTAGTCTTGGCACAAGGCCTTGACTATGGGGTTTTGATGTCTTGCATTGTGCATTCCATCATATTGAAATTGTCTATTTATATTACATGTGATTATTTGAATAGTAGAATATACATGTGAATATGTAAATGGAATTATTTGATTTATCATTGCCATATTATGCTGATGTTTAAGTTTAAAAGGCATTTTTTATACATTGTCTTAAATTTTTATGCTTAATTAAGAAAGTTTCCACTATACTGTTATCCTTACTGGGCATCTGATCTCACCCAATTATATGTTTAATGTTTCCAGGATGTGATGAAGTATTTTATGGATGATCTGTAGGGATAGGATATTGGATATAAGTGTGTTCAAAGGGTACCATTTTTTTGATGTTGTTTTAATTTCATGATGTAATGTAAAACTTATGTATGTATCTTGTACTTCCAAGGATACTAAACCGATAAAGATTTCGAGATTTGATCCCCAGTGATCCTGCAAATGTTATGTTATAATGCACCGACTCACGGCTTCTGGTGTCATTGCGTTACATTTGGTATCAGAAAAGTTTAGTACAAACCATTGAAACTTGATTAATATAAATTCTGATTAGAGCACATTGCCATATGATAGGCTTTTAGGATTAGTTTATAAGAACATCCATGAATTTTTTTTATGTATAATTTAAGCTTATTTTATTTGAAAAACTTCACTCTCTCAATACGAGCCGATAGAGGCGGCTCTAGCAGAAATGTACCAAGCAGTGAAAAATCTGACAAGGAGTTTCGAGCTTGACCTATGGTATCCTAGTACATGACAACGAGCCTTATTACACTACCGGTTACGAAACTACCATGGGATATGCTTAGGATAATTCAAATTTTCTTTACAACCCATTATAAAGGATTTATGTGTATATACTTCCTCAAATAAAATATTTTTATGACTACTAATTATATCAATAAATTAATCATTTTATGTTAACTGTTTTACAAGGATCCAATTATTTGTTGTGATTCATAATCTAATCTAGTGTATGCCATTGATTTGAAATGGTTCCCAGTATAAGGAATGTGTACTCAAGAAAGATTCATTATCTATAGAGTAAGAGGGATCATATCTTTCATTGTATTAAGACAACTTTTAGAAGGGAAATTGTTTCCTACATATTCTCATCATATTAAGAAATAGTTTCATGTGTTAATAATATAAGAAAATAATTCTTTGAGTCTTATAGTTTTGAAGCATACTAAGAGTAGAAAAGGATGGTAGAGAGAATGATGGATAATGGGAACAAGTGAATGAAGGAATTTACAATATGTGATTACTAAGGAATGAATAATCTTGGTTAATGCTTGAATGGAGTGGTAGTTTGTTATAAATGTAGAGAAAAAGAACATCAAGTACGTGATTTCAAGGGTAAAAAATATTTCAAATGTAAAATGATTCATTTTCAAGAGTAATGACAAGTGTTTTTAGGTTGTTAGTAAAGAATAATTTCAGTAGAGTTTTGTATCAACAATGTAATAGTTATAGAAATTTGGAAGTATTTAACGATTGTACTGTAGTACTATTTTATTAAGGATTTGAGATTGTGTGGTACCAAGAAAATTTACTCAATATTAATTTAATATTTTTGGAAATTACATGGATGAATGAAAGATAAACATTAATTTGCTACTGATAATGATGTATTGATTTTGGAACAAGAGATAATTGATTTGGATAAATTCTATTGGATAGTATTAAAATCCTTGGAACTGATTAGTGGTTTGTTAATTCCATAATTGTTGTAGTATTCACTTTTTTTTCATTTAAGGAGTATATCAAGTATTCCATAAGAAAAAAGGGAGAATGAATGTATTCAGTATGTTTTTATGGTAATTGAGTGTGTTTCAATGTTTTAAGAGATTACATGATGAAGGTATTCACATGTCATTTTGTGGGAAAAAAGATAATCATTTTTCGTACCTTCCTTATAAATTTTGGGATTTGAGTTTGGACAAGAGTATTTTTGAAAAGTCTTTAAAAGTACATGGATACTGAACTTCATTCGAACACTCCCAACCACCTTCAAACAGATGAAAAATCAGAATAGACTATTCAAACCTTATAAGACATGTTGAGATCTTTCTTACCCAACATTCATGGTATGTGGGATCAGTATTTACCTCTGGTAGAATTTTCCTATTATAATATCTTCCTTTCTGATATTCATGTGCCACCATATGAAGCATTATATTTAAATCTATGTCACACACCATCTTGTTGGGATGATGTTGGTGAAAGAAAACATTTTGGCCTAGAATTTAATGGGGAAACAATGGAAAAGGTGAATATTATCCAAACCCACATCAAAGATGCTCAAAGTAGGCAAAAGAGCTATACCGATAACCGAAGGTAAGATTTGTAATTTCATGTAGGAGATCATGTTTTCTAGAAGGTATCTAAATTGAAGGGTGTTATATGTTTTAGTAAGAATGGTAAACTAATATCCATGTACATCGGACCTTTCGATATCCTAGAATGAATTGGGGTTGTAGCTTACTGTTTAGCAATGCCGCCAATTCTCTCCAAAGTTCATGATGTCTTCCACATATCACTATTGTGAAAATACATTTTAGACCCAATGCATGTAATATATTATGAATAAATTGAAATGGAACCTGATATGTCTTATTGGGAAGATCCTATCAAGATTCTGATACTAAAGAACAAGTGTTGGGAAACTAGGAGACACATCTGCTAAATGTTCTATGGAGAAATCATAATTTGGAAGAGGCAATGTTTGTACTCGAGGATCATTTGAGGAAGAACTACCCAAATCAATTTATGTATTATTATTATAGAAATGACTAGGATTAAATTATTTGAATGAGGGGAGAATGTAACACCTCAAGATTTCATAGTACATTATCTCTTTAAAGTAATTCAATATCTTGCGCTACACAATACACCGAGATTGTAACACCCCAAGCTTCTACGGTATGCTTCTCTTTGAATAATGTGATAGCGTGTGTTGTACGCAACATCGAGTTCTAACACAGCATAACCAATCAAACTAGCCATTATGAATAGTAATACCTACTTTTTGAAATTATATATTTTTTATATTTCAAAATGGAATTCATTTTTGGATTTGGAATATCGAATTTAGCCTAAGGTGAAATTTTGGTACATTTCGGATAACTTTCATATTTTGATGAATAGTGAAAATTACTAAATTTTAATTAAAAACAACTTTTTTAATCAAAATAATTAATAGTGATAAATTATGAATTTGAGTGGATTTAAAGTATATTTACAATATATTTTTACCATTTAATATAATTTTGGTCATTGGACATAATTTTACAATTAAACCGAACATAAACATGTGTCAAATCTCTTGATAGTTATTATCTCTTAAAAACACGCTTTTTGTTTTGACAGCGGGAATTAATTTTAAATTAATTTCTGCCACTTCTATGTTTTGAATTTAGAAAAATGGATTCCATATTTGTAATCAGGATGTTCAAATTGTGTAAATAGGTAACTTTTATTTTTAGACATTTTGAATAATTACTGCGATAAATATTTTATTTACCATGGTTAAGGATAAATCCGCTAAATAAGGGTTAAAAAATAATATTATAATAATACTAAATTACCCTAAAACGTGTCCTAGACTTATTGGTTGATACATGTTCGACCATAGGCATCTTTGGGTCGATTTTGGGACCCATGGTGCCACTTGTAGGTGATAAGGACACTTTATTTTAATTAAGTTAAAATGAATACAAAAATGACACAAGCATATATCTTTTAGAAAAACAATATTTACATATGGTAATATATGTTGGATTTTAGATTATAAATATTCATTAGAAAGATAAAAATATTTCCTACATAGTGATAGTTAATTTATAATTTTTAGGCATTAAATAATTTAATTAATTTATGACACAGTGATGATGAATTAATTACTATAATAGTGAAAAATTAAAATAATTGATATTATAAATACCCAAATAAATATAATATGAAACTTTTAATGAATTAAACTAATTTTCTCGGATAATATGATATATTAGGATTGATTTAATTGACTTTGTTCGAAGTAATCAATCTGTTATGAGTTTCAAAAAAATCAACTATTGAATAGTGTCAAAATTGACATAAAAGAGTTCTTAAAACAAATATTATATTATTAATTGATATTAAATTCCTAAAAATATAAGGTTCGGCCAAGAAACATATATCATGATATTTTCATCATTAATGGACCACTTGGGGGGTCTCTTGGATGTATATAGTAATTTTATTAACCATATTATTTAAAAATACAAAGAGACATTGTAAAAGTGAAACTAATTAACTTAGAGTTAATACTTAAAGATAAGGTTAATATAATTACCCAAACCTGCCTAAATTCTATTGGTTGAGTGGTTTTAGACCTATCCCCACCTTAACCTTTGAATAATCAACTTTGGAGCCATTAGAAACCGAATATGAATTTATTATAAATTAATATTTCTAGCTTTTCCAAAGGCGCCCCTCACCCCTCTTATAAAAGGGCACTCCTCCTTCTCATTTCTTCACACCATCAAAGCCTTTTGGTTCGGCCAAACTCTGCCCAAATACTCTCCCAAATTTCCTCACTACAACCTAGAGGCCTTAGTTTGATCAGAAAGCCAACCTAAGGAGCCCTTTTGATTAAATCAAAAGGAAGAACCCGAAGAAGAGGTAATGTTTTCACCACCGCTTTTCAAGTTCCTTTCTTCTTCCACTTCTTCTTTCTTTGTTCTTACCATTCTAAAATAAGAACTCCAGTATCTCAAATATAATGTTATGTTATTATAAATATGGTACAACCATATTCAGTATTCTATCCACCCTTTGAATAACATGTCACCATACGTGCATACGTACGGCTTACCGTCTCCACGTCGTGGTGTAATTGTTATTCAATATATTATTATTTGGATGAGTATAATAATGATATGTAACTCATGTAAATAATAAATATAAAATGTTAATGATTCTGTATATATGATATACCATCCTTTTATAAATTATTTTAATATCAAAAGAATGATATTGTCGCTCGTGCGTACGTACGGACTACCGTCTCCACGAACGCGATGAGATTCATTCTCCATAATATAAATTCAAGTATAATTATCATTTGATGATTTAAAAATGATTTTTAAGGACTTGATATAATTCTGGATATGAATAAGATACAACAAACAAGGCTTATGTAACAAAACATATAAAAGAAAACGAGTAAGTTAACACCTGAAACGACGATAATTCTAAGATATTATTAACAAATCAATGTAAAAAGATCATATATGATATCGTATTAATATATATGATTCTTGTATAATTTAATAACAATTATTTCACCATTATAAAGGAGGTTACCCTACCCCAACCAAGGAAAAGAACAGGGTAAGGGATTATTTCAAAATCTCTTCATTATCCGAGGTTGTTTATACGTAATAGTCTACTGGGATCTCTTTATCATCCACATCCATGTTTCTTAATAATGTATTTCAAGACATTTTTACTATTTACTATAATATTAGTTAAAGTCATTTATACTCTTTTTGACTTTTATGAGTGGTTTATAAAGGAATCTTTCTGTCGATTTCAAAACAAGGTCCTTCTTAACCTTTTCGACAGAATTAAGGTAAGAATGTTTTTTTAACATATACAGCGGGTGCGTCTATTTTCCGCCATTATAAAATCTTCAAAGCTTCCCTTACAAGCTTATAAAAATATTTTCAAAGAAAATGTTTTTTTTATATGGATCTTAAATGATTTCAAAATAAAAAGAGATATTTCTTTAAAAAGAATTTTGATTTCATCTATGTCAACATCCTTTGATGGATTTTACGCTTATTTAAAGTTGATTTGTTATGATACAAAACTTCTATATTATATTGAAGGTTTTGTGATTTGTTTGACTGTGGATGTTCTATTTTTATACCATTCATGGTTTATGGTGAAATTATTGACATTTCGTATGTTATTTTAATACGAATGTTTATGTTATGTTTAAAACTTTTCATATGGGAATGCATTGGACTTAATATGTGATGGGTGGAGCCCACTATAGCTCCTCGATGCATCGGTAGGTCTCATGAGACAAACTATTGTCTTGGCACAAGGCCTTGACAAAATCATATTTGTAGTCTTGGGACGAGGCCTTGGCTATGTGGTTATGATAGTCTGGCATTATGCATTCCATCATTATGAAAGTGGTTATTGATTTTGAATGTGATTATTAGATTAGTAGAATAACCATGTGAATATGTAAATGGCATTATTTCATTTTATTTATTCCATACTATGTTAAAAGTTCAAGTTTGAAAGGATTTTGTTTTAGTTATACATTGCCTTAAATGTTTATTATTATTTATAAAAGTTTCCACTATATTGTTATCCTTACTGGGCATTTGAGCTCACCCCTTTTCTATGTTTTATTTTTCCCAGGAAGTGAAGAAGTATATTATGAATGACCTGTAGGGATATTATGTGGGGATATGAGTGTGGATTATGGAGACAATATGTTGTTGTAGTAGTTTTTCATTTTATGATGTAATGTAAGACTTATGAATATATCTAGTGTTTCCAAGACTACTAATCCAATCGGTATTTCGAGATTTGATCTTTCTTGTGATCATGCCAATGTTATGTAATAATGCACCGACTCTGGGTAACTGGGGTCGGGGCGTTACAGTTGGTATTAGAGGAAGTTTAGTACAAACCTTGGAAGCTAGATTTAGATAAACTCTGATTAGAGCATGTAGACATAAGATGAACATTGGGGATTAGTATAGAAGAACTTCCTAGAATTTTGGTATTGTAAAGATTTTGTGAGTTCTCCGAGCGATGCATCCCTGTCTAGATACGAGCAGGTAGAGGCGGCTCTGGCACAGATGTACCTAGGGGTAAAACCCGGAAACACCGCTTTGAGCTAGATTCGAACGGGAACTGGTGCACGACAACGGGCATTGCTGCAGTCTTGGTTACGACACTCCCGGGGGATATGCTTAGGATAACTCTCATTTTCATTACAAATAATTTTGAAGGGATTATGATTATATACTTCCTCAAAGAAAACATTCTTATGATTATGGTTTATATCCATAAATAGTTCAATTTATGTTAAGTGTTTTATAAGTATGGGATTGTGTATTTTGATTCATAAACTGATCTAGTTTATGCCATTGTTTAGAAATGGCGGCTAGTGGAAGAAATGGAAACTGTATCAATGCACGCACTCCATGTAGGGATTTCCCTCCTGCTCAGGATAATTATAGTGGAGCTGGTGATGAAACTTGTGCCGATCAGCTAATCACCATAATGGGACAACTTACTCAGGTTATGAATAATAACCTTACCTGTATGGAGCACCCTGATCCGCAACGTGGAGGATCAATGTTAGATCGATTCAAGAGGAAAAAACCACCAACGTTCAATGGGAGTACAAATCCCTTAGTAGCAGAGCAATGGATATTTTCCCTAGAGAAAATATTTCAGGCTTCGGGGAGCAGTGAAAGGGAAAAAGTTATCATGGCAGTTTACCGCCTCACTGGAGATGATGATCAATGGTGGTCATTGATTCAAAATACGAAGGAAGATGATGAAGTATCAAATATGGAATAGAGGGAGTTAAAAGATCTGTTTTTAGAAAAATACTTTCCTCGCGACCATTGAGCAGATATGGAAAGGCAATTTCTAAGTCTGAGACAGAAGGAGGATGAGAATGTCACAATGTATGAGACTAACTTTACATGGTTAGAAAGGTACGCTGGTGATTATATACGTAACCAAAGAAGTAATATTGATCGTTTCTTTGATGGGTTAAAACCATTTCTCCGTCGAGCATTAGTCTCACAATCCTTTTCGTCGTACGAAGACATTGTCTCATGTGCTATCAAGACCGAAAAGGAATTATCTAAGTCTTATGACTTTAAAGAAAATCAAGAGAAGAAGAGAACTACTGATCAATTTGGGAATGGAAATAAAGGGAAGAAGGGAAAGGTTGAATATCCATCCTGTGGTAAATGCGGGAAGAAACACCCTGGTACTTGCTTGAAGGGAATGGGAGTCTGTTACAACTGTGGTGAAAAAGGCCACCAAGCTCGTGATTGCAAGGGGAAGAAGGAAGCTACAAACGTTCAGTGCTATAAATGCAGGGAGATGGGGCATTATGCAAATTCATGTCCTAAGCATCAGGAGAACTTGCCTCAGAAAAGGCCAAGGGATCAAGGCCAGGCTTATGCTATTACTACTGCTGAGGTAGAAGCTCCGAAAGACGTGGTGGCAGGTAATTTAATGGTTTCCTCAAGTTTAGAAAATGCATTATTTGATTCTGGATCATCACATTGTTTCATATCTTACCAGTTTGCTAAGAAAATTAGAGATTTCCAATTTGATTTAATAAGGGAGTTGTCAGTTAAAACTCCTAAGGAATGTATCCTTGCAACAATGTTTTGTGAATCAGTCCCCATTAGAGCACATAAATGTTCTTTATCTGCTGATCTCATCGTCATACCTATGACTGAGTTTGATATAATCCCCGGTATGGACTGGCTTTCGGACTATGATGCGAAGATTTATTGTATGAAGAAAGAGGTTACGATTCTTGATGATAAAGATAAGGAACACCTTATCTTTAGAGCAGAATCGTCACCACCTAACTCTTATTTAGATCCACCCTCAATAGCTCATCTAAATTCAATTATTGTGGAGTAAGAGAATGAAATAACTGCGGGTGAGGAAAGGAATGTTCAAATAGAGGATGTACCTGTTCTGAAAGAATTTGTAGATGTATTTCCGGAAGATTTACCTGGACATCCTCCAGAACGAGAAGTTGAGTTTTCCATGGATTTAATTCCTGGATCAAGGCCTATATCAAAGACACCTTACAGAATGGCTACTGTAGAGTTAGTAGAACTAAGGAAACAACTATAGGAATTGAGTAATAAAGGATTTATTCTCCCTAGTGTTTCTCCATGCAGAGCCCTTGTTCTTTTTGTTAAAAAGAAAGATGGATCTATGAGGTTATGTATCGACTATAGGGAGATCAATGCTATAACGATAAAGAACAAGTATCCCCTACCTCGTATTGATGATTTATTTGACCAACTACATGGATCTCAAAACTTTTCAAAGATTGACCTTCGATCTGGATACCATCAGATGTGTGTAAAGAAGGAAGACATTCCGAAGACAGCATTTCGAACCAGGTACGGGCATTACGAGTTTACTGTAATGCCTTTTGGATTGACTAATGCACCCTCTGTATTCATGGATCTGATGAATAGATTTTTCAAGGAGTACCTCGATGAATTTGTGGTAGTATTTATTGATGATATCTTGGTATACTCCAAAACCTACGAAGATCATGAAAATCACTTGCGCGTTATCTTGAAGACTCTGAGGAGGCATGAATTATATGGGAAGTTTAGCAAGTGTGAATTCTGGCTTCAGGAGATTTCTTTTATTGGCCATATTGTCTCTAAAGATGGAATCTATGTTGATCCTTCTAATACCAAGGCAATCCAAGAATGGCTAGAACCTACGAGTATAACTGAGGTACGCAGTTTTATTGGTTTGGCAGGTTATTATCGACGTTTCGTCCAGAATTTTGCCCGATTGGCTAACCCATTAACAAAGCTCACACGTAAAGGGGTTAAATTTGTTTTGAAAAAAGAGTGTGAAGAATGTTTTGAAGAACTTAAGAAATGATTAGTCAATGCTCCTATATTGACTCTACCATAGGGTAATGATGGGTTCGTTATTTATAGTGATGCATCGAAGAAAGGACTTGGTTGTGTCCTTATGCAGAATGATAGATTTATTGCATATGCATCACGACAGTTGAAAATTCATGAACAAAACTATCCTACTCATGATATCGAGTTAGCAGCTGTGATCTTTGCTTTGAAGATATGTAGGCACTACCTCTATGGTGAAAAATGTGAGATTTATACTGATCACTAGAGTTTGAAGTATATTTTCTCACAAAAATAACTCAACATGAGGCAAAGGAGATGGCTTGAATTACTCAAGGATTATGATTGCACGATACACTACCACCCGGGGAAAGAAAACAAGGTGGAAGATGCTTTGAGTAGAAAAGACCATGGAGTTTTGAACAATATGAGAATTGAAAGGGATCCAATTTTCATGGATATAGTGAATATGGACATGGGAATAACAAGGGAAGGCGAAACATCAATTCTTTTTCAAATGGTTGCCAAACCATCTTTACTAGAAAGGATTAAGAGTACTCAAATCGATGATGAAGAATTTCAAAAGATGATTAAAGCTGTGAATGATGGGAGATTAAGAGACTTTGTGTATGAATATTGAATTTTGAAATTTGGTAAGAGACTTTGTGTTCCTGATATACCTGATCTAAAAAGGGAATTGCTAGATGATGCTCATAGTTCCAATTTCTCTATACACCCTGGGAGCACCAAAATGTATAGAGATTTGAAGGAACATTTTTGGTGGGACAACATGAAGAGGGAGATTGCTGATTTTGTGTCAAGATGTATGGTTTGTCAACAAGTGAAAGCTGGAAGGCAACAGCCTGGAGGATTCATGCAACCTCTTCCCATACCGGAGTGGAAATGGGACAATATTACGATGGACTTTGTCATGGGATAGAAAAGTCTCCTAGAAGTAACGATGCAATATTGGTTATTGTTGATCATCTTACCAAGTCAGCACATTTTCTTCCTATAAGAGAAGATCTAACCCTGGAACGTCTAGCAAGACTATATATTAATGAAGTGTGAGACTTCATGGAGTACCCCTATCGATTGTTTTTTATCGTGATCCTCGTTTTACTTCAACATTCTGGAAAAGACTTCAGAAATCCCTGGATACTGAACTTCATTTGAGCACTGCTTACCACCCTCAGACAGACGGACAATCAGAACGGACTATTAAAACCTTAGAAGACATGTTGAGATCTTGCTCACTTGACTTTCAGGGTATGTGGGATCAATATTTATCTCTGGTAGATTTTTCCTATAACAATAGCTTCCATTCGAGTATTCAGATGGAACCATTTGAAGCGTTATACGGAAAGAGATGTCGTACACCAACCTGTTGGGATGACGTCGGTGAAAGAAAACTTGTAGGTCAAGAACTGGTGGAGGAAATGATGGAAAAGGTGATGGTAATCCAAAATCAAATCAGAGCAGCTCAAAGTAGGCAGAAGAGCTATGCCGATAATCGAAGGAAGGATTTGGAATTTCAAGTCAATGATCATGTTTTCCTAAAGGTATCTCCATGGAAGGGATTCATACGTTTTGGTAAGAAAGGTAAATTGAGTCCCAGGTACATCGGACCATTCAAAATTCTAGAACGAATTGGGGCTGTAGCTTACCGATTGGCAATGCTGCCAAGTCTCTCAAAAGTTCACGATGTGTTCCACGTATCTCTGTTGAGGAAATACATGCCGGAACCAACGCATGTACTCACCTATGAGGAATTAGAACTGGAACCTGATCTGTCTTATTGCGAAGAGCCCGTCAGGATTCTTGATACGAGAGAACAAGTACTGAGAAACCGGACGACACGTCTGGTAAAAGTTTTGTGGAGAAACCATAAGATGGAAGAGGCAACGTGGGAACCCGAGGAACTTATGATGAAGAACCACCTGAGTCTTTGCATGTGATAAGTATTCTAGAAATTTCGAGGATGAAATTATTTGAAGGAGGGGAGAATGTAACACCCCAAGCTTCTACGGTATGCTTCTCTTTGAATAATGTGATAGCGTGTGTTGTATGCAACACCGAGTTCTAACACACCATAACCAATCAAACTAGCCGTTATGAATAGTAATACCTACTTTTTGAATTTATATATATTTTATATTTCAAAATGTACTTCATTTTTGGATTCGGAATATCGAATTTAGCCTAAGGTGAAATTTTGGTACATTTTGGATAACTTTCATATTTTGATAAATAGTGAAAATTACTAAATTTTAATTAAAATTTTTTTTAATCAAAATAATTAATAGTGATAAATTATGAATTTGAGTGGTTTTAAAGTATATTTAGAATATATTTTTACCATTTAACATAATTTTGGTCATTGGACATAATTTTACAATTAAACCGAACATAAACAAGTGTCAAATCTTTTGATAGTTATTATCTCTTAAAAACACGTTTTTTGTTTTGACAGCGGGAATTAATTTTAAATTAATTACTGCCACTTCTATGTTTTTAATTTAGAAAAATGGATTCCATATTTGGAATCAGGATGTTCAAATTGTGTAAATAGGTAACTTTTATTTTTAGACATTTTGAATAATTACTGCGGTAAATATTTTATTTACCATGGTTAAGAAAAAATCCGGTAAATAAGGGTTAAACAATCATATTATAACAATACTAAATTACCCTAAAACGTGTCCTAGCCTTATTGGTTGATACATGTTCGACCATATGCATATTTGGGTCGATTTTGGGACCCATGGTGCCACTTGTAGGTGATAAGGACACTTTATTTTAATTAAGTTAAAATGAATACAAAAATGACACAAGCATATATCTTTTAGAAAAACAATTTTTACATAGGGTTATATATGTTGGATTTTATATTATAAATATTCATTAGAAAGATAAAAAGATTTACTACATAGTGATAGTTCATTTATAATTTTTAGACATTAAATAAGTTAATTTATTTATGACACAGTGATGATGAATTAATTACTATAAGAGTGAAAAATTAAAATAATTGAAATTATAAATACCCAAATAAATATAATATGAACCTTTTAATGAATTAAACTAATTTTATAGGATACTATGATATATTAGTATTGATTTAATTGACTTTGTTCGATGTAATCTATCTGTTATGAGTTTCACAAAAATCAACTATTGAATAGTGTCAAAATTGACATAAAAGAGTTCTTAAAAAAATTATATTATTAATTGATAGTAAATTCCTAAAAATCTAAGGATCGTACAAGATACTTATATCATGATAGGTTAATCATTAATGGACCACTTGAGGGTCTCTTGGATTTATATAGTATGTTTATTAACCATATTATATAAAAATACAAAGAGACATTGTAAAAGTGAAACTAATTAACTTAGAGTTAATACTTAAAGATAAGGTTAATATAAGTACCCAAACCTGTCTAAATTCTATTGGTTGAGTGGGTTTCGACCTATCCCCACCTTAACCTTTGAATAATCAACTTTGGAGCCATTAGAACCTGAATATTAATTTATTATAAATTAATATTTCTAGCTTTTCCAAAGGTGCCCATCACCCCTCTTATAAAAGGGCACTCCCCATTCTCATTTCTTCACACCTTCAAAGCCTTTTGGTTCGGCCAAACTATATCCAAATACTCTCCCAACTTCCCTCAGTACAACCTACATGCCTTAGTATGATCAGAAATCCAACCTAAGGAGCCCTTTTGATCAAATCAAAAGGAAGAACCCAAAGAAGAGGTAATGTTTTCACCACCCCTTTTCAAGTTCCTTTCTTCTTCCACTTCTTCATTATTTGTTCTTACCATTATAAAATAATAAATCCAGTATCTCACATATACTGTTATGTTATTATAAATATGTTACAACTATATTCAGTATTCTATCCACCCTTTTAATAACATGTCACCATAAGTGCGTACGTACGGCTTACCGTCTCCACGTCGTGGTGTAATTGTTATTCAATATATTATTATTTGGATTGGTATAATAATGATGTGTAACTCATTTAAATAATAAATATAACATGTTAATGATTCTGTATATATGATATACCATCCTTTTATATATTATTTTAATATCAAAAGAATGATATTGTCGCTCGTGCGTACGTACGGAATACCGTCTCCACGAACGCGATGAGATTCATTCTCCATCGTATCCATTCAAGTATAATTATCATTTGATGATTTAAAAATGATGTTTAAGGACTTGATATCATTCTGGATATGAATAATATAAAACAAAAAAGGCTTATGTAACAAAACATATAAAAGAAAACGATTAAGTTAACACCCGAAATGACGATAATTCTAAGATATTATTAACAAATCAATGTTAAAATATCATATATGATATCATATTAATATATATGATTCTTGTATAATTAAATAAAAATTATTTCACCATTATACAGGAGGTTAACCTACCCCAACCAAGGAAAAGTACAAGGTAAGGGTTTATTTCACAATCTCTTCATTATCCGAGGTTGTTTATACGTAATAGTCTACTGGGATCTCTTTATCATCCACATCCATGTTTCTTAAAATTATATTTCAAAACATTTTTACTATTTACTAGAATATGAGTTAAAGTCATTTATACTCTTTTTGACTTTTATAAGTGGTTTATAAAGGAATATTTCCGTCGTTTTTAAAACAAGGTCCTTTTTAACCTTTTCGACAGAATTATGGTAAGAATGTTTTTTTTAACTTATATGGCGGGTGCGGATATTTTCCGCCATTATAAAATCATCAAAGCTTCCCTTACAGGCTTATAAAAATATTTTCAAAGAAAATGTTTTATTTTATATGGATCTTAAATGATTTCAAAATAAAAAGAGATATTTCTTTAAAAATAATTTTGATTTCATCTATGCCAACATCCTTTGAGGGATTTTACGCTTATTTAAAGTTGATTTTTTATGATACAAAACTTCTATATTATATTGAAGGTTTTGGGATTTGTTTGAATGTGGATGTTCTATTTTTATACCATTCATGGTTTATGGTGAAAGTATTGACATTTCGTATGCTAGTTGTAATACGAATGTTTATGTTATGTTTAAACCTTTTCATATGGGAATGCATTGGACTTAATATGTGACGGGTGGATCCCGCTATAGCTCCTCGATGCATCGGTAGGTCTCATGAGACAAACTAGTGTCTTGGCACAAGGCCTTGACAAAATCTTATTTGTAGTCTTGGCACGAGGCCTTGGATATGTGGTTATGATAGTCTGGCATTATGAATTCCATCATTATAAAAGTGGTTATTGATTTTTCATTTGATTATTTGATTAGTAGAATAACCATGTGAATAAGTAAATGGAATTATTTCATTTTATTTACGCCATACTATGTTAAAAGTTCAAGTTTTAAAGGCTTCTGTTTTAGTTATACATTGCCTTAAATGTTTATTCTTATTTATGAAAGTTTCCGTTATATTGTTATCCTTACTGGACATTTGAGCTCACCCATTTTCTATGTTTTATTTTTCCCAGGAAGTGAAAAAGTAAATTATGAATGACCTGCAGGGATATTATGTGGGGATATGAGTGTGTATTATGGAGACAATATGTTGTTGTAGTAGTTTTTCATTTTATTATGTAATGTAAGACTTATGAATATATCTAGTGTTTCCAAGACTACTAAACCAATCAGTCTTTCGAGATTTGATCATTCTTGTGATCATGCCAATGTTATGTAATAATGCACCGACTCTGGGTAACTGGAGTCGGGGCGTTACAGAGATCGAGCGCACTAAGAAATACCAAAATAACCATTCAAAAATAGGTTATGAATAGTATTAACCAGATTATGAATTATATATATATATCCTATATAATTTTAAAATTCATCTCCCATGTTTCTTGGACAGAATATATTGAAAATACATTTTTAATATAAATGAGGAATTTAAAAAAATGTAGTTTTTTTACCTTTTACAGGCCAACATATTTTAAATTTAATATGAAACTTTTATATATTAAAATAATTTAAATTAAATTTTTCTTTATAATAGAGACATAAAAATGTATTTTGGTTAATTTTTTGGTACTTTTCTGATAACTTTCATATTTTGATGAATAGTGAAAATACAAAATTTTAATTTAAAACAACTTTTTTCAATGAAATAATTTATAGTGTTAAATTATATATTTTAATGGTTTTTAAGTATCATTAGATTATATTTTTATCATTTAATATAATTTAGTTAATTTGATGTAAATTCACATTTAAAATAAACATAAACAAGTATCAGTCTTTTAATATTTATTATTTCATAAAAACGTGTTTTTTTGTTTTGATAATGGGAAATGATTTTGAAATAATATCTGCCACTTAGGTGTTTTGAAATTGAAAAAATGGATTCAATATTTTAAATCAGGAGGTCCAAATTTTTTAAATAGGTAACTTTTGTTTTTTTGGATATTTTGAAAAATTAAATTAGTAAATATTTTATTTACCATGGTTAATGGGTAAATCTTGTAAATAAGGGTAGAAAATAATATTATAATAAAATTAACATACCCTAACATGTGTAATATTACTATTTTCTGATACTTTTCCTACCATGGGAATCATTGGGACAATTTTGGGACCCCATGGAGCCACTTGAGAGTGATAATGACACTTTATATAAATTAATTTTACGTAAAGGCAAAAATGACATAAACATATATATTTTCGTAAAACAAATTTTACGCGCTATAATATAAGTTATATTTTCAACTATAAATATTCATTTAAAAACTAAATATATTTCCTATATAATGATATTTTATTTATAATTTTTATACATCAAATAAATAAAATTATATATGACATAGTAACGATACCGCGTTTACCTCATTATTTAATGATTTAAATAAATGAGATTATAAAAATTAAAATAATATCCAAAACTTATCTAATTCTTATTGGATAATTTTATTTATAACATTACTCAAGCTATATTCTACTTTAATGTGTTTTCGACCTTTACAAACCAAAAATCATTATATAATAAAATAATATTTATAAAAATTCATTCAGAGACCCTCCTCCGGCTCATAAAAGCCCTCACTTCTAACACATTTATCACACCTCTCAAGACCCTTGAATCATCCTAAATCTACCCAAATTATCTCTCAAGATCCTTCCCTTCCACCTAGAATCCATACCTTAGGCATAAGGCGCTTCATGAAATCCTTTTGGTTCAAACAAAATGGAGTTACCCGATTTTATGGTAATGTATTCCCTAAAGTCCTCTTCTTTTATTTTACTTGTCCAACCCGCTAAAATATTTTAACTACATTATTTTATAAACACACCGGTATAAAAAATATACTTGTTTTTTTATGATATGGATTCAAGATACACATACTAACAACTCCATCTAATGGGAAAATAACGTACAGTTTCTGTGGATGATGAAGTACTGCCTCACAAAACCATGATTTTTCAATTATCCCCTACCACCTCTTATGGTGGACATTAAGATGGAACAATAATTATATTTGATATTTAATATATTTATATTGTTTCTATTCTCTTTTATTTTTCAATTATATTATTCCTTTATGGTTTCTATAATAGGTTACTGCGATAATTTCATTTGAGGAAGTGCGGAATACCGCCCCCTCAAAGTGATACAACTCATTCATGCCATATATCAAAAGTATAAAAGATAGAGTTACTAAAATTATATATTATAGTTTACTGGAGATATAATATACATATGTATCATTATGTATTTATTACATTATAATATGAAATAGAAATGAAAGTAGTGTTCATGTGTACGTACGGCTTACCGTCTCCTTGAACGGTGTACTTCATTTCTTATCTCCAAATTATATGTATTGTTATAAATACATATAAATACTGGATATAATATATATATATATATGATATCTAAATCACAAATATAATCCTAGATATAATTTAATTTTGACCACATGGACAAAAAGTAATTATAATAAGTTTACATTGGACTCAAGTACCAAATATCAACAAAAAGGCTATTATTTACCTAAATGAGTACGTAATGTTTATAACATTATAATAAGTTATATAAAAGAAATATAAAATTTGTAAAACGTTCTAAAGCTATTATAATTTAATTTTAGTTTTTTATTCCATATATTAACGAACGAACAGGTCATGTCGGACACAAGGTAAGGGGTTTCTAATCTCACTCTTAATTCCGTGAGATTTCCATTGTTCACCAATATTTGTTTCATGTGGTGTATTGTGTACTGATATTTGATATATGTTGTCATTAATCACATTATATTCATGGTATTATGTGATTCATTTTGGGGTTATTAACTTGTAGTCATACGACTCGATTGATTACAATGTGGTAAGGGGATTTCATCTCACTTCTTGTTCCCATGATATTCATGCTATATTACCACTATTTCCTTTTGTGTGGTGTATGAAATTTCCATGATGGTATTAACTGTGTAATATAATTTAATTTATATGTATTTAAAAATTCATTGTATGACCCTTCTTTCATGGGGTGTATGTTTCATAATTTATCAAATCAGTAAAGAAATTTCAAATTTCGAATTCAACTCATTGGGGTTTACCCATAATTCATTGCTTATTTTACCCCAAGATTATGTGTAGAATTTCTATTTATTTATTTATGTATTTATTTACACTCCCCTTTCAATGGATATATTATTGATAAACATAATCACTCCACTGATAAATTCACAAGTCACTTTTGTGAACAGGATAAGAGTAATTTTAACTCAACTTCCATTCATTGAGTTAAACATCCAAGTCATTGGTTTTGTTTTTAAAAGAATAGGTGAGAATTTACTCTGATTAATTTAAATTGAATATCGATTCTAATTGAGTGTATATATATTTTTCACACACAATTATTTAATTGATTAAACCTTAATCTATGGATATGGTCTTTATAAGGGATTTCATCCCAATTTACATTCCATCGAGACATCATTATTGTTATGCACCAATTAACTTTTATATGGTGTATATACTGTTCATTGAAGTAGTATATCATGAATCCATTTATTCTCATGATATTATAACTTGTTTTACCTCAATTATTTTTATTCAAGCACCTCTCATTTGGTTAGGAACTCTAACTAAAATATCATTTTAAATGTTTTATAGATTTATTCTTCTAAATTTTTTCATTTTTTTACTAATTTTTAAAAAGGTTTTATGGATTTTTTTATATTGAAATTAATGTTATAAGATTAAAATTCCATTTTATTATTTCAATGTTGTATGGAACACTTTGATTCAAATATCTATTTCAAAAGGCTTCTTAAAAATAGTGAGACTTTTAAATTTTTTCAATAAAAGGGGGATATCTATCTCAAATAGTTTTGATGATAATTTTAATATATGTCAATATACTTTATTATTCTCGATTGAGGTTAATTTATTACAATAAAATATTCAATATTATATTTAATGAGTAATTTATGACTATTAATGTGCTACTTTTATAACATTCATGGTTTATGGAAAAAGTATTGACATTTTTATGCTAGTTTTAATAGCAATGTTTATGTTATTTTTCATGCTTTTCATATGAGGAATTCATTATAATTAGTATGTGATTGGTGGAGCCTTCTTTGGATCCATGATGCATCAACATGTCTCTTGAGACAAACTAGTGTCTTGGCACAAGGCCTTGACAAAATCTAATTTCTATTATTTGCACAAGGCCTTGACTATGTGGTTATGATGTCCTGCATTATGCATTTCATCATTATGAAATTCGAAATTGATATTATATGTGAATATGAGACTAGTAGAATATCCATGTGATTAAGTAAATGGAATTTTTTGATTTATCTTTTCCATATTAGTTTGATGTTTATGTTTAAAAGTATTTTTTTATTATATTCATTTACTTACATGATTACAGTTATTTATGAATGTTTCTGCAATATTGTTATCCATACTAAGCATCTGAGCTAACCCATTTCTGTGTTTTATTTTTCCCAGAATGTGAATAAGTATTTTATGGTTGAACTGCAGGGATAGGAAGAGGGATATAATTGTGCTCAAAGGGGACAAAAATGTTGTTGTTTTATATCCTAATGTGATTTAAAACTTATGTATGTATCTAGTATTTCCAAGACTACTAAACTGATCGGTACTTTAGGATTTCATCCCATGTGATCATTCCAATGTTATGTAATAATGAAATGACTTCGGGCTTCTAGGGTCAAGGCGTTACAAAACCTTTTATTTTCCCACTGAGATGCCCCTATAATATATATAACACCCCCGCAATGACATTACAAATTAAAACAAAAACTCACCTTTAGAAATAATTCAATCCCAAATATGTTCTATCATTATTCTAAAAATGATATAAAAATATTATATTTGCTTTTATGAAATGGAGTATACTAAAATATCATCCAATAACACCATGGGAAATGTGTCCAAGATCTTATGAAAGATTTTATTCATAAATTCATTTAACACCACAATATAATTAGATAGTCTAAATGTAACAACATGAAACACGAAATTCATATACTAGATCCAAAATGTTATCTTATATATATCCAACAATCCAATACTCAAATGGTGGTACCATGACCATAGTTTGATCTTTAATAATCAAACAACCCATACATAATAATCAATTAGTTCATAAATCATTTTATAGGGGGATTTTTTCTTGATGGTCACTTGATTCAACATTTGATAATCAATACAATGGATAAGGCTCCCATCTTCTATCATAGAAAATATGATAGGTGATGTGCTCAATGATAGTAAATGATGAATAAATCCAATAGACTCATCATCTATGAGAAAGATATTAATTTCCATAAATCTGTGGGATTGATATAATATGATGGATTATAAATTTGAATCATGTCTGAGAGCTGGTCAATATCAAACTCAACCACTCTATATGAGGCCAAACTAGAAAAATATTCCTCTATAACGTTTGGGTATGCACACAATACTGGATGTTGCTGAATTACTAAAATAGGATAAAAATATCATAATACATATCAAACAACGAGTGGGATATTTCCCCAACATATGGAATAATAGGCCCTTCCCTTCTCACTCTAGAGTCCCGATCATCATGAAAAAAATGATTTCCCCCATCGATAGATAATAAAAAAATAACAATGGTGATACATTTTTATCTATTCCATAACATTGATTACCCAATCTATACCAACAATCAAGATTATAATGTTATGATCAATCATAATGAAGTCCAAAAATACCTTAGGGTATTTTATTTTCACACAAATTGTTAGACAAAATAAACTTTGTCCATAACACTATCATAATGTCATGGAAATATAAAAAAAATATTACATAATATCCAAAAAATACCAAACATTAATGTATATTTTATAATATTAATGAATGAGTAATCATATATCAAAAAACATAAGAACTGTAGAAGATGAAATAATTAATGTACCATTATCTATAGCTTCCCCTACTTATGATTACTCTGTTGTATAATACATTATATAAAGAGGACATATCTCATATCCTCCCGGAGAGTGTGTTTTAAAATTAATATCCCACTTAGCCTGTGGATAATACCCACAACACATGTAATTCTTAGTAAACACTGATGATCCCTTGGAGAAAGTTTATCCATCCTTGAACCCTTGGGAAATCCTCTCCAAAAAATAATTATAATGGTCAGATTGTCCAAAATAATTAAATTCCCTCATTTCTTCGACACAATTAGTACTTTTATGACTATTTCACAAATAATAATATAAAATAATCAAATTCCTTCCATATGTATCCCCCTATACTGATCCTAGTTAAATATGGAAAGCTTTTGGATTCCATTTATAGACTAAGTACGGGCCATGGGTAATGATTGTACCAACTAAATCTATCCCAAACCATAATTTTTTAGCTATATACTCCTTTGAAAACACATTATTCGTAACTAAATACACAAATATAATAAGGTATGTTAGAATTACCATTGACTAAATATTGTCCTTTAGCCCTACTGTAGTCATCTATTCCGTCATCTAATCATTGTTATCTATATCTTTTGATACGTGCACCAAGTCAGCAAATTGGGTGGAGTACAAAAAAATAGTTTGATTTATTTATATAAATGAAATATTCATAGGTATTTTCCATATATAATATCTGATGTTAAATCATATTTTTAATGATTTTATTAAAGGAACAGTAGGTAAGATCCTCATGGATCATAGATTGCATAATATTGTCCCACCATTTCCTTTCCAATCCTTCATGTATATTTGTATAACATTCCATCATAGATTCATCAAGAGTTATCAATATGTTTAGGATCATATAAATCAACTCAATCAATTATTTAGGTACCTAGTATCATTTTTCACAATATGAGGCATGTTGATAATGCTTTCTAAATATTATTACATGATCTATTGCTCATTTGGGGTTTCTGATACCTATGTGATGTAGAATATGATTTGTGTATATTACAGAATATAAAAAATAATGATCCATTGGATGGGTTTCATGTGGATCCTATACTTATAAACACGCACTCATATTTTGAAGTTATATTTTAGAGAAATTATTTAATAATAAAAAAACCATTCAGTTATAAGAAGGGAACACCATCAGATGGCCATAATTAAGTATTTGTTATCATAACCCAATAAAATTATTAATATGATAAAAATTAAATTATATGAATGATAGTAAATTATTTTTTACAAAAAATAATATGTTTATTTTAATAAACATTTCATACAGTTCACTCAAATGACCTAAAACTGCAATGATTAAACATGGTTTAAATACTGACCACCCATGGTAACCTGTGGTATGACATAAAAGTGAGCTTGTTATACACCCTCCCTCAATAAAAAAATATATTCCTATATATTGAACTAATTTCTACCAGATACCCAAAAACATATATAGGAAGTCAGAAAACCCATTTAGATGAGAAAGCCTCTGATACTAATTTATAACAACCCATCCACTATCAATTAGATCAGTTACTCCTTCTTGGCATCCAAATGACCCAGGATCAAATCCGGACAGGGGCGAATTTACGGGAACTGTACAAGGACACTGTACCAGTGATGGAACTATAGCAGCAGCAGCACTGTAGCGACGGAGGGACTGTAGCAGGTACTGTATCGGTGGTGTACTGGAGCTGGTATTGAAGCAGCGCGGGTACTGTAGTAGTACTGTTCACAGAGGGGTCCTTTGGGCCAAAAACTGGGCTTTCAAGCCTTTTATTCAGGCCACTTGGCCTTTGGCCTTTAGGCTATGTAATGGGTCACCCTCTACCCAGTTTAAATAGGTCTTTGCCTTAAATATTAAATTGAGGCTTCAGCCCCAACCTTTAAAAAACGATAATCATACAGAAGGGAGTGATTCAAAATTATCAATACAGTTTAGTTAAATTATTCTAACCAAGAAATATTTTTAATAAACATTACCAAAACGACTCCATGGGACTATATGTCACAACCAATGAATCCCTCTATGATGTAAACAAATGAAAATTGAACCTAGATTGCAACATCATTCCCCTCACGTTCCATATGACCATAAATAGAAGGCCTGTAATTACCCAACTGAAAAATTATATTCTGAGAAAAACATTAGTGGGATATATAAAAATAATATATAAAATTTCTAATATAAATATTACAAATTTTCAGGATTCAAAACAACATTTATTTTCTAAATTATTTTTTTAAAATAAATCTATTTATAAAAAATTCTTTTGGTATCCATAGTGTAATATCATATTAAAATTTCCACAAATATAATAGTTTTAAATGAATAATAGGTAAATCCAATATGTGAGAAAATATCTATGAAATAAATAATAATTCGATAAAATAATTATAAATAGAAATTCAAACCATTTTGGAAAATTTTAATGTGAATTTATACTAGACATAAAAGAATAATAAAATAAACCTATAATGGGGTAATGTTATTTCAAGTCCTTCTGATATAAAAAATCATTAATAAGTGGTATTACACATAATTCAGATACATATATTTGTTTCTTTATACCTCTAACGTCCATATTGTGCCTTTTTTGTTCAATCCCATTTCAAAAATCATTCCTAAATTTTATTAAAATGATTTTTATATATAGAATGACATTTCCAATGAACAAATGAAATTAATCACCAAGACTTTTTTTAATTCATTATATAGAAAGATTTTTAGATATCCACTTACCCTAAGAGTTAAAAAATATTTTCATCCTTCAATAAACGGCATCTGAAAACCATTAATCTGCCTTCAAAATGAAATACATGAAAATAAAATGGAAATTATTGATTAAAAAAAATCAATCAAAACTTTTAAGCAAATATTTAACCAAAGAAACTTATATAACCAAGAGTAGTTTCAATATGTTAAGAGTAAAATTATATTCTGAGGGTTACATGAAAAAATAGTTTGGGTCATTCCAAAATCAAATAAGACTCAATAATTTTCTTGATTCCATCCTTTAACTATGGAAACTCTACATTAATTGTAATAAAATTACATTTTTTCTATTTTATTCACTCCTCTCCCTAGACACACTTCCTAATCATTAATACCACACACTAAATTCCTGTTAGAATTTCCTTTATTATTGAATTTTAGTTCTTTAGAATTCCATTAAAACCAAGGGCCTTATCACTAGAAATCATGATATTTCAGTTGATTTATAGTAAGGATTTCATTCTCATTGAGTTAAATATTCATTTTAAATTTAATTATCAATACATGATAATTTCATAAAATAAACATTTTCTAAAACTTTTAACTTTTCAGATGCATATTATTTTCAAAAACTATTATTTTATAAATTGTAATATATTAATAATTATATGAACTAATACATCAAAAATGATTATCCTTCACACAGAACATGGTTTCTTGAAAATATAATGTTTATAAGACATAGGGATTCCTGGATGTTTCATTATAGAACATGGTGTTTTGTGTAATTATTCATGTAATGTCAGATCAGGGTGAATTCATTATGTTTTACTATCAAGAATATAATATATCCTTATAAATCACATTAACTCATATTATTTTCCAATATGGGATTTCTATATATGGAAATACAAACCCTTTATGTTTCATGTAATATATTTTTTCATATACTAATAGTTCATGATAGATTGTTCATCATTCTTAATTCACAAAACATTTCCTCTCTAAACATACATATTTCATAATAACTTTAATTATACAATATATACCTTTTCTCTTAAATATATCTTTTTATTACATATACAACACCAAAAAAACATCACCTTTAATTCAGAAATGTATACCCATTGAAAAAAAAAATTCAAATGGATAATATAACTTTTCAATACTTCACCCTCCTTCATCATGAAACACTAATAACAAAGAAATCATGCATAATGTTTATCTCTATCCACAAAATATTTTAAGAAATAAATAATTCACAAAACTATGTCATTTAGAATTATTTCCTTCAATTTATTTTTCAAATAATATTTGAGGATACAACCACACATCTACATAAATTCGATGATTCATGAAACTTGAGACATCTCCCCAGATTTCTTGTGAAACCATTCAATGAAATAAGTGTGCCCTAAAAAATATGTAAACATAATTGACATGAGATTTCATTGATGAAATTAGTGTATATTGACCATAATCCACTTATACTATCGAATTATATCATTGTATGATCTTCTTCAAAATAATATCCTACCTTATGATTGTTAAATTCAAAGTGAAATTAAATAAATAAAAATAATTTACTAGAATCCTACAAAAACACCATGTTATCAAATGGATCTGACAAAAAAATCACAAATAGATATAAATAGGTAAAATCATAATGATATTGGTTAATACTAGCCATCATCATTGTATGCGAGATGGATGGATATTGAGCTCCATATTTTGATTGTCAAAAAAATATTTCATCCAAGATATTACTCATCACATCTGCCGCTAGATCCATATTTATGGAATACATCATTTTACTTATTTATTATTCAATATTTTTAATTTTAACATGATATATGATGTTGGCATGTTTAGAGCAAGAGTGTTACATAAGAGTTTTGTTTTTTGTGATCATTCTCATATTATCATCGAATATCATAGTCAGTTGGTTCATATCATGAAAAATATTTAGTGTTTTATACTTCACCCATTATAATTGATTGAATTTAATTATCAATGAAATATACACACTTCAAATGTATAAATTAAATTAGTTTTATTCTCAATTCTCAAATAACTCACAATCATATTTCAAATGAATAAAGCACCCCGACATTAATTCCTTCTTTCAAAAACACCACAATACTATCTGGAATCGAAGAATAATTAAAAACCATGATCAATTAATATTTCAAAATATAATACATAATTTATATTACCATAAATATACACCATGATTCATTAATCATAAAAAACACATCTTTTAAACTACATTTTAATGGACCAACTAAAAATTATGCATAATAAATATTTGGGAATGTATTGTAATACCGTGAATATTCAATAAATATAAAATTTTGTTTTATATCATTTCAGACATTCAACAGCAAGCATACAAATAAATACATCCTCTAGATAATTTGTTATATTTTCACTATTTTAAATATGTGTTTTATTCTCTCTATAAATCAATTCCTAAAATATAATCTTATATTTTTTCACATAGAACAACTAGACTCTTTGAGAGCTTACGCTACACACAAGACCTAGTTTTATCAAATACTATTAAAATTTTAATCTAAAATAATAATTATATAATCAAAATGAAATTAATGGTTCAAAATATGATTAAATAACATATTAAAATATTATTGAATGTATTAGGGACTAATTTATTAGAAATTATTACAAAAACAAATTTAATATAATGAAAATGTTTTTATAAATAATGGTCTTTCTTATTCTTAATAAAAATTTATCATAATAAATAAAATTAATACTATTAGTGAATGAATCAAAATTAAATTCAAAAATTATATTCTAAAAAATATATTTTGACATTAATGAAATATATTTTGTACAAAAAATATAATAAAAGTCCATTTATATGAAAAAAAAACTTTTAAAATTGAAGTTTATCCAACTTATAACAGAAAAATTATGCTACAACTAAATTTTGAATCATTTATAAATTTAATTTCACAAAATATAATAAATTTTTGAATGAGAAATGATGAAATTATTTGAGGCTTAATTTGTTTTATTATATATTTTTAGAAGATGATTTCTAGTCCCAAAATTTCTGAAGAAAAATTATTATGAAAATAACGATTACAAGAGACAAAAATACTGGATCATATTACAATATTTTCCATAAAGTGAAAGTAGAGAAACATGGAGGACTTTGAGAGAGGTAATGTCAACATTTACTCCCATGTTTTCTAGGGCATATGAAACCTTGTTTTCTTCTCCATAAGCATGTGTGATGATATAATTATGATCGATAATAAAATGTGTGCATGCCATCCAACATGTAATGATTGGACAAGAAATATTTGTTATTCCATTCCATGTCCTTTCTATGACGGTCATCGAGTCACTTTCAATCCAGATGTGGTTTCAACAAAATAGCAAAGCAAAGGTAATGGAATGAATCAAACATATGATCTCAACTACAAGGGGGTGGAAATTATCAATTTTCAGATGTAACAGCAAAAAAATTGAACGAGATGATCCCCAAAGACATCACCACACACTGAAGGTCATGGGTTTCCCTTCGAGGTGCCATCAAGATTGATTTTCATCCATCCAGGGAGAGGATCTATCCAAAACACCTCTAGAGTGTAATGCGGTTGAAAATAAAATCAATAATCTGTAGACGCATTAGGATCCCAAATTCCTCTATGGGGTTGTCAGAATGTCCCATATTCATCAAGTAATCTTCATGTATGGCAATAAGGATCTGCATCCGGCCTCCATTTTGATTTAGTGAGTAATTTTTTTAAATAACAGCACTCCAATTATACCAGATTATGTTATGGAGCTCACTAACATTAGAAAATAAGAGGTTTCAGATTTGGTGAGAGTCTTGCATTATTGTACATTACATTCGTTATGTTTTGATAGAATCAAGAATTAACCATATGTCATCAAAAATATCATGAATATAGTTCCAAAGTGTAGAAGAAGTAGTACAAGACAAGAATAATTGGTTAGCATCCTTTCTGTGTTGATTGCAGATTTTCCAATTAGAACAATGCTATATTCCAATATATTGGAGGAAAATTTTAGTGGGAACATGGTTGTGAGAAACTCTCCAGATGAGTTTGAATCTCAAAGATTTTATATAATTTTTGTTGAAATTTTTTATCCATGTCTAATCACCCTCTCATTTATAGGAATTATGATTATAGAAATTACTAGAGTTAAGCATACCTTTGTGAGAAGGCTCCCAAATTAATATATTATTAGTGTAAGTGAAATGGTAGTTATCAATGGCGTTATGAACAGTATAAAGAAAGTGGTCTTTTTGAGAGTTTAAAATATCTCTCAATGAGATATTACTGATTTCATGAGTATGATCAGGAGATATCAGAGTGAGTAAAGCCATGCCATTCCTATTATCAAACTAGAATATCAAGGAGGAGTCTCTGGATAACATCCATATTATTTTTGATAATATTGGTGAAGGAGTTATTGATGGATGGCCATATAGAATAATTAATGAAATTTTAATTTCTCATTTTATGTTTGTCAAGAAATCTATTTTTGAGAAAGGTAATAACTTCATTATTATTGTGAAAAACGTTCCATGTGAGTATTACCTGAAGGGATTGACTAATGTATTTTATATTTTTTATACCAACACCAATATTTTCAATGGGATCACAACAAGTTGACTAGATAACTGTCAGAAGTTTTCTATCCTGAATACAACCAATCCAGATAATATTTTTAATAGCATTGTTCATTTTTATAATATGCCCAAAATGTAATTTTTAGACCATCATGGTGTAATCCATATTATATAAAATAGTTTATTTAACAAGGAAAGTCCTTCCAACAATATAGAGAGATTTTAATTTCCAAGAAGATTGATGATTTATAATTTGGTCAACAATAGTCGCAATGCGACAAGACATGGGTCGGCCAAAAAAGAAGGGGACAACATGATAGGAGAAAAGGATCGTACCTTCTTTCATCCCTATGTTACTGATAATGTTACATTTTCTACTGGGAGGAATGTATTTCTAAATTAATATGCGTGATTTTTTCAAACTAATTGATTGAACAAAAACCTCTTCATAACGTGAGATTTTATTTTTGAGGTTAATAATGTGTCTTTTATCTCCTTAAAGAATAGAATATGTCATTAGAATAAAAAAAATATGATTAGTAGAATCTACATTCTTATATACATGGATGTGATGCCGCTTATTCTGGACTAACAATCAGTTGATATGAGGACAGAGGTGGTCTTACTATATCATGAAAAAAATGGAAGATTGGGGGTCACCTTGCCTGAAACTTTTTGTGAATTTAAAATAGACTTTGGGAGATCCATTCATAAAATGGAGATAGACAATGAGCTGAAGAGTGTTTTGATTAGAGTGATAAAAGAATCACTAAAAATGTCTTAAAGGACATTGAAGATAAATCTCTAGTCCATGTTGTCAAAATAATTTCTGATGAAAATTTTAATAGCTATGTTACCACCTCTATTTGTTTTATTCAACTTATTGACACACTCAGAGGCAAGAAAGATGTAGTCTTGAATTGATCTACAAATTATAAAAACAAATTGGTAAGAGGAGACAATTTTGTCGATGAGAGTAGAAATTCATTGGAAATGTATTTTTCGAAAATTTTATAAAGAGTATTGATAAATTAAAAGGGTCTATACAATTGAATCTTAGAGGCATTAACCAATTTTGGGATCAAAGTTAGAAACTAACCATTATGTGAATGAGGGAGCACCCCATTGGAGAAAAATTATTTTACTAGATTACAATAATCAGTATGAATTATATCTCAGTAATTTTGGAAGAAAATATTATTAAAGACATGAGGACTAGAGGTACTATCTAGATTTAGACTAAAGACAGTGTCTTTGATTTCAAGATCTAGTGGTGTTTTGAGAAGAAAGGATTTTTCCCAGTCAGGGATCACAAGAGATATTCCATCATGAAGGAGGACTGTGTTGATAGCTAGATCCTAAAAGATGGTTTCATTGTAGGAGACTATATGATGAGATATGTTGTAATCTCCCTCCAATTCACATTGGCTTGAGAGTACAACGAGTCATTACTAGGCCTTAAGGGACATCCCTAAGGCGCCAAAGGATGTCAATAAATGACAAAGGGTTTCAAAAAAAATTGGGTGATGATTTACCCTTTCAGAATATACCACAAATCCAACAACCATAACCAAACAAATAAACTAAAAGATTCATGATAAAATCTAAGACAACTCAACCATTAATTTTATCATAATCCAACAAAGAGTATCATAGCAGATACCAAAACTAAATCTGAGTAAATAGCATAAAGATAAACTCAAAGACTACAATATGGAAACCCAACTCCATGCTCCACAAGCTCCAAGCTCCGAAATCATGAACCAGCCCAAGCATCATGATGTAGTGCTATAAAAATGTGACACTTTACCTTTTCCAACATCTCAGTATATGACATCTGCAAAAGCACCAACATGCCAAAGCAGGGGGTGAGTAATGAAACTCAGTAGGTTTTCCTTGATTACTTCCCAACCCATGCCTCTTGGATAAAACATGTCAGCCCATTTATATAAAACATTTTATATAAAAAAAATTCCAAAACACTTCACACTATAACAAGTTCCATGTCAAAACCATCTTCCAAAAAAACCTTCTTTCTCATGAAAAGGAACCGAGCAATGTTTCCAATAAATTTCACATTTCCATCTTGGAACATTCATCCAATTTCACAAAACCATACAACCGACAATGCATGAAACTTTGACCTCCCTATACTCGCGAGTGGTGAGTTATCCTTCCACTAAGTCGTCACTTAGTGTATTACCTTGAAGGGGGTACTTCACGCCCATATCTGTCCCTTTTGATGGGGGTACTTCTCACCCTTATCCATCCAACCTTTTGATGGGGGTACATCTAACCCTTATCTATCCTAATGCATATGAACACACACCAAAACCCATTCAAATCCATGCCAAAACCAAGTGTTTTAAAAAACATTCAATAAATCATCAATCCTTTTATTGAAAACCATTTACTTCAAGCAGCAAAACCATTACCAGTTTAAAATCACTATTTTATATTCACTTCAACCAACACTTTCCAGAAACACACAATTTCCATCACCTGTTCCTAAAGAGGGGTTTCAACCATTCTTTCACAGCAGATAAACAAACCATTTCAATAAAGGAAAACTATTTGAAACTAATACTTCAAGTTCTACGAAAGAGGAATCAGGATTGAAGCCTCCTACCTCAACAAATTAGGTGAAACCAACCAATGGACGAAGAACATCAACAAAACCGAGCCAACTACCCCCGAAAACTCCATATATTCTTTCCCCTAGTACTAAAAAAAACCAAAACCCAACTTAAAAGTCATCCACTACCTTAGATCTACCCACCATGGGTGTAGATCTAAGCATCCATCAAGAGGGAAGAAGGAGATCTAAGAAAATTAAAGGAAACTAGACTTACCTCGATCAACCGGCCTCTAAAAGCCAAGGGAAAACCACCAGATCGCCTCCAAAACGCCTGGTAAGTGTTCTCCCACCATCATCAGAGTGAAATATAGAGTTTGGGCCGGCTAGGAACAAAATGAGTGGGATTAATGATAAAATGGATTATATCTTTAAAAATAGGTCTATATTGACCCCCACATGGTAAGTATGCACGGTTAGTCAAAACATGCGCTAACCGTGCGGTAGTCACTACATGGAAAGGGGCGCTCCACACGGCCTCCTCGCATGGGTTTCCCAAACCGTGCGCACACTGTGTGGTCTCCTCTGTCTAATGCGGCCCCCACCTGAAGGGCTTCCGCAAGGTTTTGGAAACCTGTGCAAAGACTGTGTGCCACCACTTTTTTCCCTTTGACACATTAAAAGTATCCAAACATTCCCAACCATTTCTCATATGCTACATGTACATTAAAAGCATAAATCAATGGTGACTTACTAGAAACCGGGTGTACTATATTCTCCCCACCATTTGGCATTTCTCTCCCTGAAAAGTAAAAACCATAACTTGCCTCAAAGAGTTCTAGCCACTACTCTTTCATTTCATTCTCACGTTCCCAAGTCACTTCCGGAATCTGACCATGTGGCCACATAACCTGCACTAGACCGATGATTTTTTCATGCAAGACTTTCTCCTTCCTATCCACAATCTGCATCGGCATATGTACCAACGATGCATCTGGCTCTAGGTCAACATGATCCCATTGGATCACATGGTCAGGATTAGGCTGATACTTCTTCAAATGAGATACATGGAACACATTATGCAGTACATTGTACCGTGGTGGTAATGCAAATCAATATTCCACCTCGCCAAGCCATTCCAGTATGTCAAAAGGTCTAATATATCGAGGAGATAATTTTCCCTGCTTCCCAAAACGAAGATGTACAAGCCTTGGATAGAATCTCAAAAATACTTGATCACTCACCGCAAATGACAAAAGTCTTCGATGATGATCTACATAATATTTTTGACAACTTTGTGCCTTATCCATCCTCTTTTTATCAACTGAATCTTCTCCATTTTTCTTCGACCAGGCTCGGCCCAAATAGTGATGTCTCACAGGTTTCCACCCAAATTTGTGGAGAACGACAAGGATTCCCATGCAATGCTTCAAATGGATCCATGTTTATTGAGGCTTGATTACATTTGTTATATGAGAACTCTACTAAAGTCACATGTTCTTCCTACGATCCACCAAAATACATTACAAAAGATTGCAACATGTCTTCCAACGTCTGTATCATCCTTTTGGATTGTCCATCCTTCTGAAGATGATACTCCGTACTCATATTCAACAGAGTTCCTAGGGATTTTTGTATGGATCGCCAGAAATGATATGTGAACCTCGGATCTCTGTCTGACTCGATTGAAATGGGTATTCCATGTCTCTTTACAACTTCTCAGATATAGATTTTGGACAGATCCCCCACCGTATTAGATTCTCAAATAGGGTGGAAATGGCTCGGCATGGTAAGATGATCAACTATCACCCATATGGAATTATGCTTCAAAACCATTCTTGGGAGACCTGTAATAAAATCCACAGCTATCTACTCCCTTTCCACACTAAAATTGGTAGAGACTAGAACGTACCTGCAGGCCGTTGAGGTTCTTCTTTAACTTTCTGACAAGTTAAACACCTTGAAATAAATTCAGCTACCATCTATTTCATGTCGCTCCACCAAAATTGTGCCTTTATCGCATTATACATCTTCTGTATTCCTATATTAATAGCCCATCTGGAATGGTGGTATGCATGGAGGAGTTGTTCTTGAGCAGTTAAACATATAACCATCTGATCTCAAACCTAAAAAACTGAACTCCCATCCAGCTTCCATCTCTCAATGGTCTCCCCACCATAGTGTTTTGAACTCATTGCAACACAATCTACATTGGATGATGTGCCTCCTTTACTATCTCCACAAAATCAAGAAAAAGGTCAACTAGAAAGAAAACAGTTACATCAGCTCATTATTCACATTCCATATGCATGTCGGCTAGGACCGACATCAACTTCCACTCATCTGAAACTTCTTTCGCCAACTGAGCATACGACTTTCTGCTTAATGCATCGGCCACTGATTTTCCCTTACCAGGTGTATACATCGATTTAAATTCTAACAATTGAAGATACTCCATCCATCTCCTCTACCTCAGATTCAAATCACATTGTGAGAAAATATGATTCAAACTCTTATGATCTGTAAACATAGTGAATTTCTCTCCAAATAGATAATGACACCAAGTGTCCATGGCATGGACAATTGTAGCTAAATTGAAATAATATTGTTGGGTAGTTATTTTCATGCACTCCCAAATGTATAGATCCATAAGAAACAACATGGTATCTTTTCATGAGAACACATCCCAACCCAGATTCTGAAGCATGATAATACACCACGCACCCCTTCCCTGATTCCGTAAATGTCAAGATCGGTGCTGATGTAAGGCGAACATTCAACTCATGAAAAGATCCCTGAAATTCCTCTGTCCATTGAAATTCATTGTTCTACTTTGACAATTCTATAGTAGACGAAGATAGTCATGAGATGTCACACACAAAGAGTCGGTAATAACCACCTAGACCAAGAAAACTTCGTATTTCAAAGACTTTCATCGGTGGCTGCCAAGAAAGAACAACTTCTATCTTTTCTGGATCCACTGAAACACCTTTCTCAGAAACAACGTGGCCCATAAAGTGTACCTCTTGTATCCAAAAATCACATTTTGATAATTTGGAATACAACTGATGGTATCTCAAGATTTAAAACACTATCGCCATGTGTTGCTCTTGCTCAGCACTTGTTCTTGAATACAAAAATATTTCATCCAAAAACACCACAAAAAAATACTATAGGTATCGTTGAAATATCCAATTCATCAATGCCATAAATACTTCTGGTGCATTCGTAATACCAAAAGGCATGACAATATATTCGTATTTTCCATATCTGCTTCTGAAGGCTATCTTCGGAATATCCTCCTTCCGAACTCGCAACTGGTGATATCCTGACAGCAAGTCAATCTTAGAGAACCACTGAGCTCCCCTGAATTGATCAAACATGTCATCAATGCATTGAAGTGGATATCTATTCTTTATCGTAACATGGTTATGTTTGCGATAATCCACGCTTTGCCTCAACGTTCTATATGATTTCATAAAAACAAACTAGTTCTTCCCATAGAGACATGCTTGGCCGAATAAAACTGTTGTTTCCTAGTTCGTTAAACTAGACTTTCAATTCCTTTAACACTTTTTGGGATATCCTATAAGGTGGAAGTGGGATAGGACTGGTCCCCGAAAGGATATCAATCCTAAACTCCACTTCTCTTACAGGTGGTACCCCTGAGATTGTTTCAAGAAAAACATCAGGAAATTGATCCACGACTACTGGAAAACTGTTATTCGTGATATCATCCATTGATTCCATGTTTAACACAACCAACTAGTAAGAGATATTTCCCACTACTGGTGAAAAAAGGCCATTTCACCTGCCTTTACCACTCTTTCTTCTCAAAAGACACGCTCGACAATGTCCTCATTCATGAAACTAATTGTTCTGCTATAACAGTCGATATGAGCCCTACACTCTGTTAACCAATCCATACCCAAGATTATATTATAGAAATTCATCTCCAGCATAATGAAATCCCATTTCATCTATGCTCTATCAATAGTTATAGAACATTCTCAACACACAAAGGCTCTACATTTTCTTTCACCGAGAGGATTTTGAAGTCTTTTCATAGAAGGCATCATTTCCAGGTTTACGTTTAGGAAATCAGAAATATGAGAAGAATGAAAAGAATGTGATGCACCAGTATCTAACAACACTTACATGAGGGTAGAATTCAAAATAAGCGTACCTCTCACCATAGATGGTCCAGAGTTGTCATCCACAATAACCTATTCCGCTCTATACAATTTTTTGGTTGTTGTATATTGCATCTTATTTCCTTGTAGAGATTTCCCTACATGAGGAGTCATGGTATTCTTGGAATCACCATAGCTAGCTCTGTTTTGCTGGTGATACTGATTTTTCCCTTGCCCTGTCAAAGCATAAGATGCTTGAGATGCCTGAGAAGTGTCACAAACACCAGATCATGGAGCACAATGACAGTATCGCTGAAGATTCCACATCTTGTTACAATTGTGGCATGTTGTTGATGGTTATGTACATTCTCATTTCATGTGATCAATCGAGCCACATTGAAAATAGCCGGCATTCATCGTGGGTCGTGGAGGAAGATTCTTCTATACTGCCATCTGATTCTGATTCGCACTCCCACATTATATGTAATTGCCCCTCTTCCACTTGTTACCATCATTAGAGTTACCACCCGTTCCCATGGGTATCATCATACTACCTCCTCCCATAACTCTTGAGATATCTCTTTCAGCTACTATTTCTCAATTTACCATCTCCGTATAATCCTTAATACAAAGCACAACTATCTTCAAGAAAATCTCCTTTTGCAACCCAGATTCAATGATGTGTGCCTTCAGCGACGTACTTGCAGCATCTTCTGGTGCAAAGCGCACTAAATTCAGTAATTTAGCCGTATACTCCATGATAGAGAGATTCTCCTGCTTCATCCTGACAAAGGTTTTCATCCTCTAGATCATGAACGTTTGATGATATAATTGTTTATTGAAAAATTCCACAAATTCCTCCCAGACCAGGCCTTGATCCACCTTAGCCTACACCACTGACTCCCACCACTGTCATGCTAGATCCTCCAGCATATACGTTACCAACATTACTTTCAGTTCTACTGGTGTGCCAATGAAATAGAAGAAATTATTCATCCTATTCAGCCACCCATTTGCCCTTTCTGGTTAAGAATCACCCCAAAAGATGGGTGGAGTCTACTTATGGAACTGGTTGAAATGGTCTACATGCCTTTACATATCCGTTTGATTACCCGTGTCCACAGACTAAAATTCTTAGACTATACTTTAGACTAGCTGCTGGTTCACCTGTGGCTCAGGTGTGGCCACATTCTCCACAACCTCTTCCGTTTTGTTTCTACAATGCCTAACGGGTGCCATTTCCAATACAAACAATGCCCGCTATTAGTCTCACTTCCTAGAAACAGAAGTCTTACCATTTCAATTTTCTATCACATCACTATCATAACATTGATTTCCATCCATCAAACTTTTCCACATTTACCCATTTTATAAAAAATCTTTTCTTTATATTTAAAATAAATATATTTTCAAAGTACATCAACCATTGTCTATTTCAAAATCATTCATTTGAAAAAAAAAGTTTAAACTTTTCAGAAATCACACTTTTGCATCAAACCATAATCCGTTTCTCAAAATAATAAATGCACTCTTAGTGGGAAGTCATTACTCTAATGCATGTCATGCTCATCTCATTGGCTAAACCTGTGACAATAAGAGCTGATATCCTATAAGTGTATCCAAAACACTTATTTACCCAAATCCTTGGTAACTTGATTTTCAACATAAAAAGGGTAGCTACGTCTTTTTATGCTCAACATTCCATGTTCTGACAATCCTAATCCTTCCTAAGATGACTACCCAAGGAATAGACACGTATGAATTCAACACCAAGACCAACAAAAAATGTTGACTACTTGTTCTTGAAAGAAAGGAACAAGATCATTTCATTTATACTCCAAGGACCGAACAAAAAGATGCAATATGTAATGACCCGCCAATTCACTTTTTCTTGAGAGTACAATGAGTCATTACTAGGCCTTAAGGGACATCCCCAAGGCTCCAAAGGCTGGAAATAAAAGCGAAGGGTTTCAGAACTAATGGGGGATGATTAACCCTATTAGAACATACTAGATAGCCAACAACCATATCCAAAAAAATCAACTAAATGATGCTTGGTAAAATCTAAGACAACTCAACCATTTATTTTATCATAATCCAACCAAGAGAACCACAACGAAAAACAACACTAAATCAGAGTAACCAGCAGAAAGACAAACTCAAAGACTACAAGACGGCAACCCAACTTCATGATCCACAACCTCCAAGCACCAACATCACAATCCATCCCAAGAATCATGAAGTAGTTCTATAAACATGTGACACATTACTTTTCCAACATTCTGGTATATGACATATGCAAAATCACCAACGTGCCAAAGCAGGGGGCGAGTAATGAAACTTTGTAGGTTTTCCCTGATGACTTCAAAACCCATTCATCATGGATAAATCGTGTTAGAAAATTTTTATAAAACATTTCCAAAATAGTTCAAATTATAACATGTTCGATGTCAAACCCATTTTCCAACAAAAACCATCTTTCTCAAGAAAAGAAACCGAGCCAAGTTTCCAATCAAACTCACATTTCTATTTTGGCACATTCATTCCATTTCACAAATCCACACAACCAACCACGCATGAAACCTCACCTCCCAATACTCGCGAGTGGTTAGTTATACTTCCACTAAGTCATCACTTAGTGGACTACCTTGACTTGGGTACTTCAAGACCTTATCCATACCTTTTGATGGGGGTACATCTCACCCTTATCCATCAAACCTTTTGATGGGGGTAATTCTCACCCTTATCTATATCAATGCAAACGAACACACACCACAACCAATGAAAATCCACGCCAAAACCAATTTTGTTCAAAACCATTCAATAAAGCATCAATCCTTTTATTGAAAACCATTTCTTTCAATCAGAAAAACCATAACTAGTTTAAAATCACCATTTTAAATTCACATCAACCAACACATTCCAAAAAACACACAATTTCCATCACCTGTTACTAAAAAGAGTTTTCAACCATTCTTTCACTGCAGATAAACAAACCATTTCAATCAAGGACAACAATTTGAAACTATGCCTTCAAGTTCTAAGAAAGTGGAATCGAGAGTAAAGACACAAACCTCAACAAATTAGGCAAAACCAACCAATAGACGAAGAATGTCAATAGAAACCTAGTCAACTACTTCCAGAAACCTCCTCAGATTCCGTCCCCTAGTACCAAAAAATCCAAAAACTGAATTAAAAGTCACCCATTACCTTTGATATACCCAACTTGGGCATAGATCTAAGGACCCATCTAGAGGGAAGAAGGAGATCTAAGATAAATAAAGGAAACGAGACATACCTCAATCAACCGGCCTCTATACACCAAGGCAACCACCAGATCACTTCCAAAACTCTTGGTAAGTGTTCTACCACCTTCACCTAAGAGAAACCCTGAGTTAGGGCTGTCTAGGAGAAAAAACGAGTAGGTTTAGGGATAAAATGAATTAGATCCTTAAAAATATGATATATGTTGACCCCACGGACGGTTAGTCTGCAAGATTAGTGAAACCATGCGCTAACCATGTAGTAGTCAATTCTTAGAAGGGGGCGCTCCGCACAGCCTCCTCACATGGTTTTCCAAAACGGTGCGCACAACGTGCCACCTCCTCTGTCCAAATTGACCCCCACATGCACGGCTTCTGCACGGTTTGGGAAACCCATGTGATTACTTCACATCACCACTTCTTTCCCTGTGACACATAAAAAGTTTCAAAATATTCCCAACCATTTCTCATATGCTTCGTGTACTTAAAAATCATAAAGTAAGGGTTACATTCTAGAAACCGGGGGTAATACAGATGTCATATTCATTTTCAAGGAGCATTTCCTCAACCATTAAAAAGGTTAATGCTGTATAGGATATTTTGATTATTTGATTCGAGTAATAGTATTTTAGAATTTGGTAACAGTATGTTAAACATTTATATTTAAAAACTTATTTTTCCCATATTTTCTTTAAAAATGAGTAATAATTTAAGTTTTAATATAATTTTTAGTTGTTGAGTGGGATCAGTGTTGAGGTCAGAGCTATGATTTTTGTTTTTAAGATCATTGAGATCATTCTCAAGAAGAATGATATCACTATTAATTAAATTGGTATTAGAGCTACTGCATGATTTTATAGTTTGTTTGAGATGTTTTAATTTTTGGTTACAAGGAATGAATCATTGTTATGAGACATTTAGGACCCATTGTTTTGGACGATATGAGTGAACTCATCAACAACTAACCACACATTGATAAATTTTAATTGAAAATGAGGTTTCATGTCTTTAGTGGAGACATTGACTAGGATGTGTTGATGATCATAGTTCATCATGTGAAGAGTGGTTCTGGAGATAGTTTCCCATTTAACTAAAGTAGGGGAATTCATGAAGGTTCTATCTAACTTGCAGGAAACTACATTGTTGTAGTGTCTTCTATACCAAGTGTATTTCTCAGTAGTGAGGTAAATTACAATGAGATTATTATCATCGATCGAGGATTTAAATTTTCTTGTGGAAATATAATCATTAGATGTTCCAATTTTCTCTATTGAGTTGACAATGGAATTACTATCGCCAATAATAAACTAGGGTGCATTATAGTTAGTTCGAAGATATTAGAGACCATTCTAAATAATTTTACATTATAAGTATCTATTCATAACATAAACAAATCCGATGTAAATAAGTGTTCCATCTATATTAATGTTGCATGAAAAAATATTGTTAGAGATATTGAAAACACTAATATTCTGTAAAAATTAATGTGAAAAAAAACTGAATGATTCAGCATTGAGGTTATTGAATATTGCACCAGTAAAGAAATAATTATGTTGACATACAAAATAGTATTTAGAGGAAAATGTAATTTTTTTCTCAGTAATAGAAAATAAAAAAATAATGATGAGTGTTACCCATTATCTTTAAAAAGAATGGAGGTGTCAGTGTTTGAAATACCCCAAAAATTCCAAAAATGATCCGCATTTAAACCTATGATTGGAGTTAGAACTCCCCTTCTTCGTTTTTACTTAACCTTTATTTTTATTCTATATTATAACCTTATTATTAGTGTTCAGTTCCTAGTCATGGTAAGATATGCTATTGTTCTTCTATGTAGGTTAATTTAATGGAAAACACATTGTCGAGTCTATATAACTCTTAGAACATAGAAACAATGAATTGATATTGTGGTTTAAAATCATATTTCCATATTTCAAGGAGAATTCATTAGTATCTATACATAGAGAAATGGGTGTACCTTGAAGAATTGATGTAGTTGCATTCTTCTATTTTAGAATGTACAGATTTGAGGGATAACACCACATCTGATCCATGGAGTCATTTATTTCTTTAAAAAACACAAGGTCCTGTATAGAGGGTGTGATACCATATTTAATAGATTTAATCTTAGCATGAAATACCTTAGGAACTATGATCAGTTTCCAAAATCTGGTAGGACTGCTAAGAGGAATAATTTGAGCAGAGGGAGGAGAGACTAATTCATTATCATTCATTTTGGTTTCATTTATTATATTTAATTTAGTATTAATATTAGATAAGACATGTGCGATGTTATTAACCATATCAATTTACATATAAGGATGTATTATTTATTTGTTAAGGGTTGGGTCTATAGAGATCATATTAGACTACATCATAGAATATGTACCATTAATAATTCCAATATATTGAGACACAAAAAAAGAGAAATTTTTATTAATAGAAATAGTTATACATGGGTCCTTTTTCTCCCCCAAGATTTCCCAATGGGTTAAATCTTCTTACTGGAGATAATTATTTCATGCATTAACAAGGGATCATGTTCCAAGTGTGTCATTCCCTTCAATGAGTTAACAGATTCCATTTTTTACGAAATAATAGCGAACACCATTGAAATAATGGATTGTGAATTGTCTTTAACAACAATTGGATTAGTCACGAATTTCCCAACTTTTATATTATGTCCAGTGGAGTCCAGATATTTAGATAAATTAATAGATTCACATTGAGAATTGGGAAGATAATTTAAGTCATTTTCTTTTTGTCGGTTTTAGTCTTTATCCCTAATATATCAGTAGAATTTAATATATTGGGGTCCTGGATCTACCATGTACCCATTTTTTGGGTGTGCTACCTGTGTTTTTATGAAACATTCACCATGAAAATCACAATTATAAATGGTTGTAGTGCATGTGGTGCGTGCATGCCATTTTTTTCAGGGAGTTTATAACTTTTACCCAGGGTATGATTAGCATCTTTTGAGAGATTAGAAATTGTTGTCTAATCTGATGGACCAGTACAGAATCTTCCTTTTTTGGGAAATCCCAATAGTGTCTAAAAATAGATTTTTTAGTTCTTCTAAGAGGCCTTGATCTTCTATGGGGTTGTATTATTCTTTATAAATATCTTCCCAGTTTATACCTAAGGTATCCCCTATGTTAGTCAAGATGTGTGATGTTTTCACCAAGATTTATGATTTCTTCTTGGGGGGGTCAGGTATATCCATCATGGGAGCTTTGTCTTTTCTATTTGTATTTTTTTCTTCAAATAAATTTAAATTTGTTTAATTAATTGTACTATTCATATTTTAATGTATTTCAATTTCCTCCATAACATTATCAAAGAGTCCTTGGTCAACATTTAAGGTTCATTGATCAATTTTGAGATGAGATCCTATGATGGAATGAAATATGATTCAGAATTTTTGGATGAAAAATAAACCAATTAAGGCCATGAATTTTGATCCAGTATTATTCAATTGTATTCCTATAAGTGTGGGGGTTGAAAGTACAGTCTTAGTCAGAAATACTATGTATGCCGGGTTTTAGATTGACGATTATAGTCTTCCAGACTCTATCTAAATCATCTTGTGATTTCAATAAAATGTGAAAATAGACACTGCCTATTGGAATCAATTTCTAGTTTGAAGATTTGAAACAGTGAGCAATACGCATAGGAAATTTATATAAAGTCTAAGGATGGTCACCTTTTAGGAAGAAGATGCATTCCATGACATAATATTTTCACATTTGTGTGCGTTTTTTAATAGAATATATGTATTTTTCCACAAAGTAATCTCTCTCATCAAGCCTCTTGAAAATGGGAGGCTTCATTGAGGTGACTATTCTTTGGTCAATACCTAGCAAAACATCCTGAAATGATATCCCCTGGGATCTACCAGAGAATGATCTAGTGTGAATATTTTCTTCAGTGGAATCCTCCTTCTGTTTTTTGCAATATTGTCTTGTATATGAGGCACCTACTTCATCTGTGGAGTCACGAAGTGATGGGATTTAAATCTCATAGGGTTGTGGAAATCCTCCTTGAGTATTAAAATCAATAAAATCGATTGACGAAGCACCATCAACTTTAGGTTTTTATGATGTATTGTGAAAAATTATGAATTATATATGATAACTGACTTTCACCCAAATAATTTATTATATAAAATAATATTTTACATTTCTTGAATAAAACATATATCAAAGATACAAATATTAATCTGATTTATGTTATTGGATTCATTTTTTAAATTTTATTTAGATATAGAAACATAGAATACTTTTAGGTATTTTTTCATTAATAACAAAATTCCAGTCCCTTCAATAGGATTAATTTTCAATTACATTCATCAAATTATTTGTTTTCATTTTTGAAAAATGGATTAAATATTTGGAATCATAATAATTCATTATATATAGTAACATAAACATTTTTTACGTCCAAAAATATTATTGAAGGAAATTAAAATTTATTACAGTGATTAAGGTAACACTTTGGTTACATAGTGGAAAAACATTAATTTTAATGTTCTAAATGACCAAGAAACATGTAAACGCACCATTTTGTAGACATATTTTTTCCATTTATTCTCAATTATCTAAAATATTTTATAAATATTTTATCATTATGAAATAAATACCTCTAAATATTTTCTACCATTTAGAATTTACAAGACTTACACTCCTCCTCCACTATAAAAGGGAACTTACCCACTTCACTTATTAAAACCTATCAAGACATTTGGTTATTCCTAACACAACCAAAAATAAAACCTAAAACACATCCCCTAATGCAAAATTAATTTTTTTTCAAAAAAATAAAATCCATGTAATGATTTTGTTTTAAACCAATAGGATTTACATAATTAAAACGCAATTTTCATCAATAGAAACTCTTTTTTATATCATCATAAAAACCTATAAATTATTTTTTATATTTAATATCTAATAATATCAATGTCTAAAATATACTGAAATTTTTATAGGAAATTTTTATAACCTAAAAATATACACATATCCTTCAAATTGGACACACAACCATCCTTCATGTGTAAAATGAACTACCGCTTAAAAATAGATGTTATTGGTTCTTCTATTAACACATTTAATTTTTTTGAAAAATTAAGTATTTATATATAATATATTATTAAAATAATACATATAAGTTTTATGTTATTTTGGAATATTATATCAGAAAAACCTTTTACCACACCGATATTTTTTGAAAATGTTTTCACACTAAATTAATATTTTTCATATTTTTCATTTCCTACAAAACTGAATATATTTTTTTAAGATATTAAAAAGGTGGGATTTCATTTAACATATCACCATGTTAATATTTCACTTCTTTAAAGGAGTGGATTGTAATTCATTACATGAAAATCTATATTTGTCTTGTGATACACGCAATACTAAGTTCTTTTGAGAACATTTGATACATGAAAGGCTGAGATTAACTGTACTAAAATATACTATTAACAATATTAGTACAATTTTACTATAGATTCCACCTAAATGTTTTAATGATTCGTATGAATAATATTAATTAAATATGGGTTTCAAAAGTTTATAATAAGCATTATTTTTTACCAATTAACTATAAATGAAAGTGAATCCCTTTTGAAAATATAAGAAATAAGTTGGTGGTAAAATATATTCAGGAAATCAACATCATTAAACTATAATAAATTAATAAAATCCCTTTTGATATTTTATTTTAATGAAATATATATTTATTATAATCATTAAATTATTTAACATTTATCTTTTGTGTTTTAAATATAGAAGTTAAGAATAAATCATATTTTATAAAGAACAGTATATATTCTTTCTAAAAAGTAGTTATACAAAATTTAAATAGTGCATCCATTATACATATAATTTTTCAATCATTTATATTTAAAATAAATATTTTTTAAAGGTGGGATAAAATAATATTTGTGTGATTTTTAGTTACTTTTATATGAATTATAATTTTTTTATGAATAATAAAGAACACTTAATTTAAATTGTAAACTACATTGCTAGAAAATTTATAATATAGTTCAAAAATATATTCAAATGATTTTGGTGTAAGAAATTATTTTAGGGGGACAATGACTAAGAAACAACCAAAAAATAAATTTTAAAGACATATCTCAACCAATTATATTATTTTCTTGAAAATTGATAATTATTGTCAGAATATGTTGTATGTTATATATATCAATATGGCTTACCTTTTCAAATTTACAAAAATTCACTCAACCTCCATTATAAAATAGAACTCACAAACCCTCACTTATTTACAACTATAAAGACATATTGGATCCCAAAAACCATAACAAAATATCCCCACAACTCCTCTCATTTAATACATTATGCATGCATTTTGGAATAAAGTGATCCACATAAGGATTCTGGTACAAACCAAGAGGAGTTACCAAAAGAAGAGGTAACATCATTCCACTGGATCTTTTATTTTATTTCATCATCCACAACCTCAATTATTATAATTCCATTTTTGTATAATAAAATATTTATACTCAATATATTGATATTATTTTAAGTTAATTGATCTACGAAGAATACCACAAAAATTAGATATAGTATCATCGTTCATTGGTATGGAAGATTACTACATCATTAACCAAGGTCTCTAATTCATCGGTTTCAACCAATTAGGGTAGGTAATAATAATGTAAATTATGTTTTTATATTATATATAAGATATTTGGGATGTATTTATTCATTTTAAATTATTTAAAAACACAAACCATCATTCATTCCATTAACTGTAAACATGATAACATCGTTTGAGGATGTATATACTACCACCTCATATATGTGAAGTCATTCGTTCACATTCTAAATGGAATGTATTAAAAATTAGATTAGTAAAAGTATTATATATATATATATATATGAAATAATAATTATAATTTAATTATAATACATATATATATCATTTACATTCGTTTTTTAAATATAAACAGAAAACAGAAACTGCGTTGAACCATACGTATTCCTATTATCTCCATGAACAAGGTATTCCATTTCAAATATATATATATATTATATAATGCAATAAATATATCAATAATAAAATTATATTATATTTAAATCAGGTTTTACATTATAGAATTAATAAATTCATGGTCTATGTAAGATGATCAAGAATAAAAAGTGAAAAAGTAAACAAACAAACAAGAAGACATTACCTAAAACATAGCATTAACATAGAAGTGATCATAAATAGGTAATATTACGTAATAATAAAATAATATTTTATATTATATATAATAATACTGTTTTGTGTTATATCAATAATAAACATATATTTATTATATTGTGGTATTGATCACTTACGAAGGAAGTAAGACTTAAGGTTACAGTTTTCTCATTTCATTTTTATTTCTGTGACATATATGATATATTAACCATGTATTCATGTTTTATGATTTACATACTCCCTTTAAAATGTTATATCATCCATATACATTATTTAATTATATTAAATGATTAAGTGGATGTTATTATTTCATTTTGATCATGATCCAAAAGTTACTCAAGTAGGTTGAATTTTATAGTATCACTTTTATTTTTGTGAGACATATTCCTTATTCACCACTATTTTGTTTTGTGCGGATTATATACTACCAATTAATTTATTCTATGATTATTATCATTAAATTTATTTTTATTTAAATAACCACTTTATTATCTCTTTTTTATGTGTTTAATGATTTAATAGTCCCTAAATTAGTAAAGTAATTTTGTCTAAGTTATCTTTATTTGAGACATAGGTACTGTTATTCACCCATATTCCTCTATGAGGTGTATATAATGAACTAGGACATATACTATAATTGATAAATTTAGATTCATTTAACGTAATTCAATCATGTGGATTCTAATTCAATGTTACCAAAGTGGTAATAATTTTACTATAATCTCATTTTCTATCAGGATTGTTTATGATCATGCATCAATTGATGAAATATTATAATCCATATCCGAAGAACACTCATGAATTTTATATCATATAGATATTAATTATATAATGATATAATTCTGACATTTTTAAACAATTTTGTTGTTATGGCGAGCAATTATTTTTAAAATCCATCTTTATTTCTCATTTTGATCTAAAATTTGTTTTATTCACACACAGTGTTTTATAAAAATATTTTCATGTTTTCTTAAATTTATATCTAAAGTTAATTATTTGATATAATATTTCCTTATTATGTATATGTTTTTAAATGATTTAATCCCTAAATAATTCTCTAATTTTCTTATTTTCATCAATTTTGGATTTATGGTTTTTTTGGGATTAAATGTGAAAATTCTTTAAAATATCAATTTTTATATATTTTAATAACATTTTTATTTTCAGAATAAAATTTAATATATTGACCCAATTTGAGTGGTTATTTTTATTACTATTTCTAATTTTCAGAAATTTATATTCTTCTACTAGACCATCATCCGATTCAAATATCCAGAGTCTCTACTAATTTAATCAATTGGAAAAATTATTTCAGATGATAGCATGGATCCCAACACATTAAATGATGAATAAATTGTGATAAATACATCAAATTGAGGTAATTCCCAGTATATTTTAAATATTATTTAAATTTTTAATCCACCATTTATTATCATAGATAAATTAAATCATTATTTTTTATAGTGTATGCTCTAAATTGAACGAGGAATTAGAAAACAGTTGGCCAGAAAGAGTGTGACTCATTAATTATGTCTTAACATATTCTACATGTATACAATTAATTTAAAATAATGAGGTTAAATAGAAAAGATCATTTATATTAACATAATATAAATTTAAATATATTAATTCTTTTAGATGGTGGCAATAATAGTGTCCATAATTTGGAGAATAAATTCATGATCGGAAGATACTACACACAATTAATTTCTTCTTTAATATTTATTCTCTATTATTTTTTTAAATTAGGGTAATAATTTAATATCTATTTTATGTTTTTTAAATAAAATTTATTTCATATATGTTTTTTATTATTGTATCATCATACAAAAACCCTTCTTATTCAAATATATATTCTCCAAACTTCATTCTTCTTCTTCTTATTCATCTTTTTTTTTGTGATTTCATGGGTGTGTGTTTATTTTAATTATCTTATCATCCTCATTATTTTATTTTATTTAATTAAACTTAAATTCATTCTCTTTCAATAATGTCCTATTTTGTTAATAAATGAGTGGTTATCCTAATGCTCATCATAGGGGATGAATGTGAATATTTCATTAATTATATTCCTAATTTTATATTTTTTATTGTTTTTGTCATGAGAAATATTGATGTTTTTGGTTCTGGAAACATTTGAATGAAAATTGATCTCAATATCATTTATGGAATTTTATTAATTCTTTCCCACCCTTATACTGGATACAGGATCTTCATATAATTTATCTGATTCATTAAGTGGATGAAATTGAATACAATTGATACACGTCCTGGGAGATGAGACACACTCAATCAAGTAAATCCATAAAAAATGATTACAAGTCGAGGTGGAATTAAAATTTCTAAATGAATTGTAGATTTGAAACCACTTAATAAATGAATAGTAATTAATTTATTATCCTTTATTATCATTCATTATCATTTCCCTTTGACCTCTTACACTAAAAAATAAGGGTTCAACCAGACGTATTTCCAGGAGGAGGTATGTTCCAACTTCATCTATTATACTCTTAAATTCTTATGTTTTATTTTTTTTGATGAGGAAGTGTGATTTTCATGGGTGTTTTAATCATCTATCATGACACTGATCTGAAATAAAAATTTATTATTTTATTAAATCTATTCCTTCCCATGTACTTAATACAATATATATATAATATGATTTTGAACCATTTAGTTAATGAAATGAAATATGATGGATCCAGGTCTTGGGGAATGTCACACTCTCGATAGAGTTGTTCAATCAAACATGAATATAGGAGGAGGAGGAATTATGATTCTTAAATTAATTATATATTTAAAAAATCTAAATAAAAGAATAATATTTCATATTGAGAATGTAAAATTGAATTATTAATCTTAATCTAAATTCATGAATGAGAACAATGGAAGACAAAAACAAAATCCAAAAGGACACATTCTTTCTTCTATAATTACAATTTGTCATTGCATGTTACTTGAATTTTTTCATTTATTTTAATGCTGTTACATTACTTGATTAAACAAAAAAAGAAGTACTTTAGAGGAATTAGAAAATGTGAGTGAACAAATGGGAAAGCTCCTCACCTGAAATGAGTATAGGAATCCATTATGTTTCATTTCGAAAATAATCTTCATTTTCTACGCACTACAATAGGCTTTTAAAAAAATAGGCACTATTACCATGGATCTAATTACTATTTTTCCTTGTTTTTATAATTTTGAGATATTTTCATTATTTTTCAATGAAAAAAAAATCCCTTAAAACATTATTTTTACATGAAGTTTTATTGAAAACATTTTTTAATACATGGAACAATTACTCATAGTTTTAGGAAGAAGAAAAAATTATAAAAATGAGGCCCTCCAAATATGGGATGATTCTCTTATGATAATAGTAATGTATAAGGAAGGATTCATAGAAACATGTACCTCACCCAAATATTTTATGGACATGGTATATGAGCTATGAAGATACATAAAATGACTCGAGGCCAATAAGGTAGTGACATTGATTTCCCCATTTTCACCAAAGACATACAAGAAGATGAGTCCATAATCCTAGAGTATCAATAGACCAACAATTATAAAAAACAGAATCTTGATCACCATAATGATATAGTGTGGATTCTTGATGAGTAAGACTTACCTGCTGAGATATGTGTGGGAGATAAATATGATCTGGATGAATTATGGAATGAGTATAAGGTATAACATGATTTTTCTATTCTACATAAAATGGATGTACTGAAACCAAAAATCATATATTTAATATTAGAAAAAGAAGAATCTACATATGGGGTCTAATTTGAAGAAAATGGAGAGTATAACAAATACTTACATCTAATAACTGAGACTCACATTCAATGTGAACATATCACTAAAGAAGTGACGGATCCCGAACCAATATAGGGAGATGATACATTATTAGACTCTGTATTTTATGATTTCATTTATTCAGATTTCAGCATTAATCCTTATTCTTATGAATTTTATGGGTTGGTAAATACATTATTCTCTTTAGTGGATGAGAAATAAATTGACCATGCACCTAACGATTGACACATAGAGCCCTCTTATTGCAATGAACATACATATGCGGAAACCCATGATGAATTACAATTTCACGAGACTAGAGAAACCAAGATATAGGCTACTCACAGCGAAAGCTGGTATTTGGATTGACATTCATCGTGTGTAAATTTAATTTAATTAAAACACATTATAGCCATACTTTTAAAATTTCAATTCATTTTTCTCTTATTAGGACTACACTAGAAAAATAAGTCGTTGCCCATGTTGAAACTGAAGGGGATGAATTCCATACTTCATGATAACCCCACCTTGATATCTATAACTAAATATATGGGGGTGTATTTGGTATACATTATATGTGGATCACTCTTGTACATGAACAAATAAGTGGATACCATTAAAATGCATATGTGGTGATTCAAGTCAATTAATATTCATCCACCCATAGAATTTTAATATCAATTGGTATATCCCTATAGAGGAAGTAGATATTCAAGTTCTACTTGGGGGATTATACCAAGACATATCACATTAAATTCTTTCTAGGAATTAAGATTGTAATTTTATTCTTATAATTATCCAGCATATAACCCCACTCACTCCAAACATTTTGAGATTTAATTACATTATACTATTGATTATTTGAGGAATACTCTTTTGTAGGATCATTATGGAAGAATGAAATCCAAAACTATAGAATAAAAGTACTATGATTCATTTCAAATGGGTGTTAACTTCTAATTATTATCTTTCAAAATGAATACATTTTTTTTCTAAAATCATTATTTGATCATTAAATTAGGAAAATATCATATCCACCTGTGAAAAATTTCCTTACTTGAGTTAGTATAAAGAAATGGGTCCTACAGTAATCATGGTTTTCCATGTTTTATATTTAAATGATAATAATATTAAATTTGTAAAATAGATAATGTAATAACTTACAAGAATCCCTGATATTAAAATGAAGATTCACGATTTGAGGGAATTAATTGATTCATATAAATGAACATTCCCTATCATTATTTTTGAATTTTTTTAAATTTCTTTTAATTGATTTTTTATTTTTAATAAATACTTGAGTTATTTTATAATATCAAATGATCTATTCATGAGAGGATTTATCAACTAGGTACTTCCTATTTTATTCTTTAGAATATTTAATGATTTTTATTGGGACATTATATTGATCAAAACCTACGTTTGAAATTATCAATATTTGGAAAGTGATAATAAAAATTTAAAATTATTGAGGTATCTTGTGAAACTTGATTATCCTTAAAATTTCACCTTTACATATTTTATTCTTTAAAACTACAGAAATCATGAACACTATAGTTTAGGAGGAGCCATGTTTCACACCATTTTCATCCATACCTATACACCTTTTAGTATTTATCATGATAATTTAAAGATGAATTGTGGGGATGAAGGGATTAGTGTTCAAAGTGATGAAATTTACTATATGGAAAAAATATAGAGGTGATATTATAGGAATGGATATAATTTTTCATTTAATTAAATCAACATAATTATCTAACCTTCTTAGAAAAAAATATGAAAAAAATCAATGGGTTGTGAATTTGAAGAATCAAATATCACCATAATGGGACCAATTTTATTTACATATGTGGTTTGGTGGTGGATTTAAATTTTGTTTTGTTAATAACTCTTGAAATAGAAAATAATGGAAAAAAAGAAAAGGAATAATATTTTATTAATTCTCATAAAAATGTTGAAATCATTCATTATATTTTCATTATTCATTGAATTTTCATAGAATGATTTGGGGAAGTTAGAGATTCTACGTTTCATGGATTATTTCATTAAACTTTATCTTTTTATAACATGTAGTGTAATTTAAGAAATAAAATTCCACATACAGACATAATTTTTACATCAATTATAACCAACCTCTAGCCTCAGATTCATTTGTTCCTTTTATAAAAGTCATCCTGATTTTGTTTGTCTTCTTCCTTTCCCTTATCGAGAAATAATTTCAGTTATAAGTCTATAGAAAAGGATAATTTTCACAAGATATCAGAAAATATATTCATGAATTTTTTCTAGGAGTGATAAATAAAAATATTATGAAGGAATTTTAGAGTATTATTTTTCATGGTTAATAACAATTAATTGGGGAACATGAATGAATGATAAGATAAGTTCCATCATTCTTCAATTGCTAAAAGGAAAAATAATTTTGTTTATTTGTTCTTTGAAATTTTAGAAATTTAGTTTATATTTGATGTGTAATTTTAATATTTTATTTTACATTGATAAATTTTAACTTTTTTACATTGGAATATGAATAATGTTAACATTGGTGCCCTATGAATTTGTTGTTGATATTTTATGCTTAAGGAAAATCATGGTTTATGTGTGCTGTAAATTTATTGAGCTATTATTTTCTTTAATGTTATATATTTTAAAATTTTCTACTCAATTATAATTCATCAATCTGTGCATGTTTTCATCAATTTTGGATTTATGGTTTTTTTGGGATTAAATGTGAATATTTCTTAATTATGAAATATTAACAAATTTTAATCACATTGGTATTTGCATCATGACATTTAAAATATTAAACTATAATGACTGATTATTTTTAGAAACATTTATTTTTTTATGGGTTTCTAATTATTTTTCTGGACAAATTGGTGATTCAAACATCCAGAAGCCCTAACAATTTAAACAAGATGAAAAATTGTTCTCAGAGATATTGTGGGTCCCACCATAGTAAATGATGAATAAATTGATTCACATACCTCCATTATATGTTATTCCATCTAGATTTTAAATATAAATAAAATTCGAGTTTCCATGTAAATATAATATATATATTTCTTGATTAATGGGGATATTAGAGACAAAAAATTAGAAGTGGATTTATGAAACATTAATCCAAAAAGAGTGTTACTCATTTATTCTGTCATGAAATCCTCTATGGAATCCAATTTTATTTTAAATTTTTAGGCACAATATAATATATTATTTTAATTTTCATAAAATTAGGTATAATGTATGGATTTGACGAGATGGTGGGAATAATATCTTCTATCTTTTAAAGAATAGATTATGTATGTGATGTCATGACACATATTTCATTTATTATATTATTTTTCTTTTTAATAATATTATATTATTATTTATGTGTAATTCTAATAATTTTTAAAATAAAATAAAATACAAGTATGTTTTTTCATGTCTTATTCCACACGCACTTCTTATTCTTCTCCGTCTTATACACCCTTATTTTATTTTTCTTCTTATTCTGTTTTTATTTTGTAATTTCATTAACCTATTTTTAGTATTATTCTGTTATCATCATTTGTTTTTCATCTTCTCTATTATTTTCTATTTCTTCATCATTCCCCTTTTAGTCATTATCAAAAAAATTGAGGGGCTAAACCAACGCATGGGCGGAGGGAGGTATGTGGAAATGCCACTTATTCTGCAAATAATTTCTTATGTTTTATTATATTTTTGATGTTCCATAGTGATTATAATGGGTGTTGAGATCCTCACCCGGACACTATTCTATAAATCATTTTCATTAATTTATCAAATCTTCTGCCAACATTATACTAGATGAAAGCTCTTAATACGAAATATTTTATTCAATCTATTGATTAAATGACATTTTTGGACCCTAGACCTATGAGACATCACTCTCTCGTTTGAGGTGAACCATAAACATTGATAACAGGAGGATGTAGAATTAATATTGCTAATAACATTTAATATTTTAGAAAAATAAATAAATGAATTATATTTCCTATATTTTCTATTATTCACTTTATTTCTCATTACATCGTGACCTCTTACCCTAAAAATGAAAGGGTTACTCGAGGGTGTGACCATCATCCACTATGACTCTAATCTCAATCTCATATTTATAATTCTATTAAATGCTTTACCTCCATTTTATGAAATACAAATCTATTCATATGATATACTTTATCCATTCATTAGATGAAAGGAAATTCAATGGATTGTTGTCTAGGGAGATGAAACTATCTCATTCTAGGTGTTCCATCAACCTTAATTACACTAGGTGGTAAAATTAATATTGGTAATTTCATTTCATATATCAAACCACAAAATAAAAGAATAGTAATTTATTCCTAGGGTCTCAGCATTGAATTATAAAAATTAATCTTAAAATGAACAAGGCGAATGATGAAAAAAATACCAACCATAAAGTCCAATATTACTTTTCCCTAATATCATTTTTTAATTTTTTTAATCATTTATTTAATTTATGTTTTGTTATATTCCTAGATTAATTAAAATTAATAAAAATAAATAGTTTAATTGAATTTGATATTGTGTGGTGAACAACTGTGAAACATCCACATGTGAGACAACCCTAGATAACCTCTATCCTATATTATGAAAATAGTTTTGTTTTTTCCATGTGCTACAAAAGTTTTAATGAAAAGTATAAAAGGAAATGAATTTTAATATGATATTTTATGTTCTAAACATTATTTAGATATTCTATATTATGGAAGCAATGTTATTGTACAAGAAAAGGGTTTTTGAAATATTTTTTAACTATTTTTTTAAATATGATTGTATATTTTTTATAGTAATGGTTTTAAATAATTTATAAAGCTTACCAAATAAGTTCTAAATGATGAATTTAATGAAAACAATACTAAAAATATCACATTATTTTAAATGAATGGTAATTTTTCCAAGAAAACTATTCCATGTGATCATTAAAAATGAATTCACATCTATGTTGCAATCCATTTATATAGTTTAATCTTTACGACGTATATGATCAAAGTAAACCATTCTTATTTCTTCTATGAATGGTATTTTTTAGAGGAATTTTTTTTATGAATTTCATTTCACTTCCATGATTTATACAATGATAAAATGATTATAAACCACACTTATTCTGAAAGGTAATTTTATAATGAAATTATTATGAATCTTGTATCTTTTACATACAGTATGATATATTTTTTATGAAACTCACCACTTTTTATATATAATGATATTATTAATGTTTTATTATCTTATAGAAAACGTATATATGATATAATTAAGTAATGGGTGGTACATATAAATCCCACCAATCAATTGGGTAATTATTTATATATCTCATGATATTGAAAATTTTGGAACGAGGTGTATACTTGGTTCTGTAATATAGGGATGGAATGAGGAGTGAACTTAGTTTTGTAATAAAGGTAAAGAGAAGGAGGTCAACCCAGTTAAATAATATAGTGCTGGAACATGGAGTGAAATCAGTTATGAAATAAATGGTAGGATCTTGATGTGAAATAATTTCATTAGTACATGGCTAGAACAGGATGTGAAAATTCTTTATTAATAAATGAATGAGGAGTGACCTCAGATCACTAATGGGGAAAACTCTTTCCTTCTCAACACGCAAATAGATCATGAAATCAAAGAAGCTATATTTAGGTCGAATCCAGATAGTTCTCCATGTCATGTTGTTTTTAATAATCGATCTATAATATACTTTTGTAAAGGATTATAAACACCATAAAAAATAAGAATTTAGTAGTTTTGTAACTGTCTGTTAACCATTAATCTTTAAATTCTTATTTTCACATATATTGTCTAAGAGTGATTAAGGAGTGGAGTTTGACTATAATTTGTAGTTCTTGAGTTGGATCAGTATTGAGGTCAGATATGGTGTTTTTGTTTTTAAGATCTATGAAATGTTTATCAAGAACCATAATCTAATTGTTAATTTTATGGGCATTAGAGATTCACCACGTATTTAGAAATTTTTTGTGATGTTTTAATTTTAGGTTACTAGGAAATGAATCATTATTATGAGACATTGAGGACCGATGGTTTTGGGTGATATGAGTGCAGTCGTCATAAGAGAACCATAGATTGAAAATTATGAATGGAAAATGGGTTTTCATATCTTGGGTGGAGACATTGACTAGGATGGGTTGATGATCAAAGTTCGTCCTATGAATAGTGGTGTTGGAGATAGTGTCCCATTTTTCTAATATAAGAACATTCAAGAAGGATCTATCTAACTTGGAGGAAACTACTTTGTTTAGTGTCTTCTATACCAATTGAATTTTGCAACAGCGAGGTTAATTTCTATGAGATTATTGTCATCGATCGAGGATTTAAATTCTCTAATGGAAATAGTAGCATGATAAGGTCCAATTTTCTCGCTTAATTTGAGAATGGAATTAATGGATCCAATAATAAACCAGGGTGCATTAATGTTAGTTCTGTGATATGAGGGATCATTCCAAAGCATTCCCATTTCATGGTTTCTACTGTTAGCATAAAAAGAATTATAAAATAAGTGTTCCATTTATATAAAAGATCTCAATAAAAATCTTATAATAGATAATGAAAACACAAATATTTTGTTATGAAGACTGTGAAAAATCCCAGAAAAAATATGCATTGAGGTTATTGAATATTGCACTCGTAAACACATAATTTTGGTGAAATAAATGAGATTATTTAGAGGAAAATTTAATTTCTAGCTTCGCAATAGAATATAAACAATAATTATGAGTGGTAATCATTCACTTTAAAAAAATGAACGTGTCAGAGTTAGAAATAACCCGATAATTCCATAAAACCTCATTTAAACCTATGTTTAGAGTTAGAACTCCCCTTTTTCTTTTCCCCAGAACCATTATTTTTATTCAATATTCTAACATTATTATTAGGGATCAATTCTTGTTCATGGTATGATATGATGGTGTTCTTCTTTGAAGGTTAATTTAATGGAACAAACATTGTTCATTCCGTAGAATACATAGAACATAGAAACAACGAATTGGTAATGTGGTTCAAAATAAAATTTCCAAATTTGAAGGATCATTCATTATTATATTTAGATAGAGACATGGGTGTACCTGGAACCTTTGATGTGGGTGCGTTCTTCTATTTGAGAATGTCCATAACAAAGATATAACACTACATCCGACCCATCGAGTCATTCATTACCTGCATAAACTTAGGGTCTTGTACCAAGGGTGTGATACCATATTTAATAGATTTACTCTCATCTTGAACAGCCTTAGAGACTATTTTTAGTTTCCAAAATTTGGTTGGACTTCTCAGTGGAATAATTTGAGTAGAGGGAGTAGAAACTAATTCATTATATTTAATTTTGGATTCATTCATTATATTTAATGTACTATCATTAGTTTATAAGACATGTGTGATGTTATTAATCTAATCATTTTTCATAGGAGGATATATTACTAAGTCATTAAGGTTTGGTTCTATAGAGTTCATATTACAAAACATCATAGAATCCATACCATTATTAATGTCAATATATTGAGACACATCCAATGGGAAATTTTCATCAATAGAAATGGTTATACCTGGGTCATTTTTCTCCCCCACCCATATTTCACAAGGGGTTGGATATTCATAATGGAGATAATTATTTCTTGAACTAGCAAAGGATCATTTAACAAGGGTATAATTCCATTCAATGATAAAAGAGATTCCCATGTGTTGGAAATAGTAGTAGTCACCTTAGAAATAATACATTGTTCACTGTCTTGAACATTAATTGGATTAGTCATGAGTTTCCCAGCTTTTTTATTTTGTGTAGGGGAGTCTAAATTTTTATAGAATATAACATATGCACTTGGAGCATCGGGAAGAAAATTTATTTCATTCATCTGTTGGTTGTTTTGGTCTTTATCCCCAAAGTATATATTGAATTTAATAGATAGGTGTCTTGGATCTGTCCATAATTCAGTTGTGTGCTTCCACAGTTTTTACAAAAAATGCACCAGAGAAATCACAAATATGAATAGTCACAATGCATATGATGCATGCATTCCGTTTCATTTGTTTAGGGGGGGGGGGGGGGTTATCCCTCTTAAAAATTGTATGATCGATATCATGGATGAGATTATAAATCGGAGTCTGATCAGATTGAATAGTATTTGAATATGTTTTCTCTTTGGTTGTCCTAACTGTGTCTAAACATAGATTATATATATAAGGCCCCAGCCTTAAACCTTACTTAATCTTGAGTTATTACAAGATTACACGTTGAGGATCTTTTCGGGTTTAGAGTTTTAGTGAATTAGATCATAAAACTTGCATTACATTCCACATATAAACAAAGTGGTTACATAAAGATAGTATTCTTCATTCCCATCAATGGAAACATATTTAAAATAAAACATGGATTATTTCTTGACACATCCTTGACTCTATCATCTTATCATGTACCTTTCCCTTGACCTGTGAAAAACATTTCAAAAACTTGGGATGAGCATAAAAACTCAGTATGGGTTATAAAAACATGGAAAGGAAACATGAGTTCATATATACATAAGAACGAAATCATACTTTACCCATAAAACATAGGCACTTTAACAAACCTCATAAAAACATGAATAAATCATATAAATCATAATACGTAAAGGTAACTTGAGGCATTCATAACATTCTTACGTAGGGAGTAACCCTCTTGGTTACGTTTGGAATACCCATCACAGTATATTCCCTAAAATCTCTTCGGAGAAACCTTAACGTTTCACTCCTTCGCGTTACCCAATGCATTGGAGAGCTATAACGGGCTCACCCGCCCTTAGTTTATCACGGAACCACCCGTCTTCATAATAATGCCCAAGAACCATAACATAATCATATCACATAAAACATGCATAAAGGAAACATAACATTTCCACATTTCAATCACGAGATATCAATACAACACATTGATATAATAAAAACATTATGAAAACCATTTTCAATACCAAAATAAAAGAAAAGTAAAACATGGTATTTATTTTTCTTTTAAAAAGAAGGTATGGCTTGTAGAGGAAGCCAAAACTCAAATAACGGTTACGACGGCGGAGAAGTCGTTGTCGCCGCATACGTACGACAAAAACATTCCCTTTTGTCGTTTAGTAAACGCTTCGTATAAAAAAAGATTCCTTTTGAGTAAACGTAAAAGTCAAAGGGGTTTATACACCGTATAAAAGAAAGTTGTGTATAAAATAAAATATGCCTCAATGAAAGGAGATTGAGACGAAGTCCCATACAAAGATAATTTTTAAAATAAAATAGATACATTATGTGTATTCACTATAAGTACACATAAATAAAGTACAAATACAAGATACGACATAATAATATAATGACATAATTTGAAAGTAGGAGATTAACCCAAAGAATGGAAATTGGGTTAAGAAGTTCCCATACCTCGTATCTGACTTGACCCGACCGTTCTTTAAACTCCTGAATAATAAACTTTAGTTAATCTCTACTTGATTATGAATCTTTTCCAAGTTCATTATTCCTTTTATACCATGTTATGAACATCATGTAATCATTTAAGTTAATAATGTTCATTTTGTCGGTATTTGGTTCTTAAGTCAAAAATAGACTTCTTACACTTACATGTTGTTAATTTGGTCAATGTTTCATTATATCCAGAATGTTATTCATGATGTAGATATCATATATGTCATATATATCCAGTACATACATGTATTTAAAATATTACATAATCATTTAGAGGTAAGAAATGAAATGCACCGTTCATGGAGACGGTAAGCCGTACGTACGCATGAACGCTACTTTCATTTCTTTGTCATATTAATGGAATTAAAACTAAATGAGACTTATGTATATTTTAATTCCAGAATTATATTCATCATTTAGATATATCATTAATTATATATATCCATTATATACATGTACTTTTAATAGTACATTACATTTGGGGATAAGAAATGAAATGCACCGTTCATGGAGACGGTAGTCCGTACGTACGCATGAACGCTACATTCATTTCTATCTCATACTTTAATGGAAATAAATGATAATGATATATATAGGTATATTATAATTCCAGTATAACATCATATATAATAACTTTAAATCCATCCTTTACACGTCCCACATATGGCATTAACGAATCACATCACTTTGAGGGGGCGGTAGTCCGCACTTCCTTAAATGAAGATATCGCATATACCCATAATGGAAGCCATAAAGGTAAGACACAAATGAAAAATACAGAAGCATAAGTAAAACATAAACATATTACATATCATATATAAAAATAGTGACATTATAATGGCCACCTTTGAAGGTGTTAAATGAGTGTTGAACAATCATCGTTTCGGGAGGCAGAATTTCGCCATCCACGGAAACCTTATGTTCTTTAACCATTTGATGTAGTTGTGTGAGAGTGTAGCTCAAATAAATCTTATAACAACATCCTAGTATATTGAAGATAAAAAGAGTTTAGGGGGTCGGAGAAGCAAAATAAAACAAATGATCATGAGAGAATGAAATACCTTAAAAAGTGTAACTTCTTTTGGTTTGAGCCTAAAGGCTTCCTTTGAAAGGATTCTGCCCAAAGGGAATCCTCTAGGATGAGGAGAGGGATGTGGAGAGAGCAAATGGTCAGGGGTTGGCCGAGCCAATGGCTTGAAGAGTGTGTGAAATGGGGTAGAGGTGGGGGCCTTTTATAAGAGGAGAGGGGGGGCACTTTTGGAAAGTAAAGAAACATTACATTATTTGAAAATGTGTTTCGGTTTTAAAAGGTCCCACATTGATGGAATTCGTGGATAAGGTGATAAGGCATCGAAATCCATTCATCCAATTGGTTTTGGCCATGTGTAGGTTTTAGATTTTACATTATCTTTCTGTTTTATTTAAATCGCCAAATAATGATGTCATCGCTGCATCATTATTATGTCATAAATACTTTAATTTATTTAATTTCTAAAAATTATAAAACAAATACTATGATGTAGGAAATCGTTTTAGCTTTCCAATGACTATTTAAAATCTAAATTTGGACTTGTATAACCCCACTTAAAAATTGTTTTAGTAAAACAATTTATGTTAGTGTCATTTTCACTTTAACATTAAATAAAAAGTAATTTATGTTATTTCCCAACAAAAGTGGATCCATGGGGTCCCCAAGTTAGGCCATGGCTTGTCTTGGTCGGCCATGACACAACCAATGAGGTTGGGACATGTGTCTAGGTCATTTTATATTATTAAAGTATTATTTATACCTTAAACTACACTAATTACCACTAATCGCGATTAAAACTTAATAAGTTACTATTCACCAAAAAATTATTATAATCTCATTGAACCACATTTTACTTCTTAATGACAACCATGTATGTCGGATTTTCAAAATTCAGTACACATTAGTGGTAAACTTTCATTTAACTGAAAAATCAGTTTGCTTGATTACCACTTAGTGGTTTCACTATTCATCAAAAATTGATGTTTTTCAGAAATTTACCAAAAATTCACCCTAAGCTATATTTGATATTCCGAATTCAAAAATGAAGTCCATTTTACAAAATTCAAATCATATAAGTCACATTAATTAATTTAATAATTAATTCCCGCTGCCAGAGCAAATAGCGTGTTTTTACAAAACAATAAGTATCAAAAGATTGACACCAGTTTAAGTCTAATTTCAAATAGAAATTGATTCCAATGACCACCATTGGATAAAATGGTAAAAATATATTCTAATTTCACTTTAAAACCAATTCAAAACATAATCTAATTGTATAAATAAATCAGATTAAAAAGCAGTTTTGATGTAAAATACAACATTTTACACTATTCATAAAAAAAATGAACTTCATCAGAAAGGTACCAAAAATTACACAATGTAAAATTTGATGTCCCGATTCTTAATAAAAGTTTTATTTGGTCCAAAAGAATGTATAAGAGTGATCAAAACTATATTTAATGACGGTTCACCATTAAAAGGTGATAAGTGAACCTTTAGTGAAAAAAAGCCTAAAATTGAACTCTTTCCGTATTTTAAGCCTTTATCTTTTATTGGGTAAATGTAAAAACATCTAAAAATATATCTATTCATATTTTAGTTATTTCTATTCATTCCCGCCAGTACAACGGCTACTTGTTAACTAACATTTAAAATAATATTATTATATTACTAGTGTGCTACGTAAGTTTCAAAGAAACTCATCGTTGCGTATCGGGTACGCTATCGAACATAGCAACCCCTTTTAATTAAAATTCATATTTAATTCTCAAATATTAATAAATATGAAAATTATTTATTCTTTAATTACCTGGGATGTTACATCCTTCCCCCCTTTTGGGAATTGCGTCCTCGCAATTTTATTCACTTATCAAAATAAGTGGGGGTATTTATCCCTCATAGCATTTTCAGATTCCCACGTTGCCTCTTCAATCATGTGGTTTTTCCACAAAAACTTTACCTGGTGAATCACTTTATTCCGTAACACTTGCTCCATGTGGTCAAGAATCTAGACCGGTTGTTCCTCATAAGATAGGTTTTCTTCCAGCTGAACTACCTCTGGACTCAAAACATGAGATGGATCTGGCATATACTTTCTCAACATCGAAACGTGAAAAACATTGTGTACCTGAGATAAACTCGGAGGTAAAGCCACTCGGTATGCAACTGATCCAACTCTCTCTAGAACTTCGTATGGTCCAATGAACCTTGGACTCAACTTTCCTTTCTTACCAAATCTCATCACACTTTTCCAAGGAGAAACCTTGAGAAAAACATGATCACCTACCTCGAAAGATAGATCCTTCCTCCGGTTATCCGCATAACTCTTCTGCCTGCTCTGAGCTGTTCTCATGTGTTTCTGAATCAGCTGAACTTTTTCTGCCATCTCTTCTACCAATTCTGGTCCCATCAACTTCCTTTCACCCACTTCATCCCAGAAAGCTGGAGTTCGACACCGCTTCCCATATAATGCCTGAAATGGTGCCATCTGTATACTAGAATGAAAACTGTTATTATATGAAAACTCAACCAAAGAAAGATGTTGGTCCCAACTCCCCTGATAAACGATAGAACAAGCTCGTAGCATATCCTCCAATGTCTGAATTGTTCGCTCTGACTGTCCATCTGATTGAGGATGAAAAGCTGTACTAAAATTTAATTCAGTACCCAACGACTTCTGAAGGCCTTTCCAAAAGTTAGAAGTAAACCTGGGATCACGATCCGATACAATGGAGAGAGGAACTCCATGTAACCTGACTATCTCTTTAAGATACAAACGGGAAAGTTGACCAAGAGAGAAAGTATCTCGTATAGCAAGGAAATGAGCAGATTTGGTCAAGCGATCAACAATAACCCAGATTGCATTATTACCTCAAGATGTCTTTGGTAATCCAACAACAAAGTCCATGGATATATTCTCCCATTTCCACTCTGGAACTGGTAAAGGCTGAAGCATCCCTTTCGGTAACTGCCGCTCTGCTTTAACCTGCTAACAAGTCAAACACTTCATAGTAAAATCAGCAATATCACTTTTCATTCCATCCCACCAGTAATACTCCCGCAGATCTCCATACATCTTAGTACTGCCAGGATGAAAAAACAACTCATTCTTCAACTGTGAATCACAAGGCACACATAACGTCTTCACAAACCTTAAAACACAAACACAAACTTATCCAAGAACTCATGGAAATTTTTTTCATAAGGTCCATGAATACAACAGGTGCATTGGTTAACCCCAAAGGCATAACTACAAATTCATAATGGACATATCTAGTACGGAACACAATCTTCGGAACATCTGCTTCTTTTACTTTCAACTGATGGTACCCCGACCTCAAGTCAATCTTCGAAAAATACTGAGCTCTCTGGAGCTGATACCACTTCATTTGATGGCCCAACATCTGCTGAAGTAGTTGCAAAGGATTTCACCACCCCTTTCTGCTTGTAGTCTAACTGCTTCCCTTCACTCAAGCTCCTTGTCGGACACTCGTTTGCATAGTGACCCATCTCATTGCACTTATAACATTTCACTAACTGTAAATCAAATTTGTTCTTACCTTCACCTTGATCCTTTTCAGTGCAATCACGAGCCTTATGTCCCATCTTACCACATCGGTAGCACTTCCCAGAATTCAGAAGACATTCCCCAGCATGCCTTTTGCCACATTTATCACAAACTGGAAACTTAGTTTTCTTACCATCAGACTTTTTTGAAGAATTCTTACCTTTCTCTTGCCACCTCGGTCTCTTCTTCTGCTGGTTGTTATAGAAAACTTGGTCATCGGCAAACTCCATTTCCACCTTCTCAGCACATCGAACAAGCTTTTCATAACTTTTAAACTCACGAGAAGCTAATGCCCTTCGATACTTTGGCTTTAATCCTGAGTAAAAACGATTGATTTTACTATCAAGGTCTCGGATAAAATTTGGAGCATACCTTGCCAATCGAGTGAACCTTTCTTCATAGGCAGCCACTGAGTCTTCCTCTTGCCTCAATTCCAAGAATTTCTTTTCCATCCTAAGTCGAACAGCCTTAGGAAAATACTTCTCAAGAAACATACCTTTGAAATCATCCCAGTCAAGAGCATCAATCTCATCGGCTTCCCTGATATTTTTAACCATAGACCACCACTGATCTGCTTCACCCTCCAAACGGTAAATAGCAAGACTAACCTTTTGATTGTCTGAACACCCCATGACATCAAAAATCTTCTCCAGTGCTTTAATCCACCCTTCAGCTAGCACAGGGTCAGATGATCCTCTGAATGATGGGGGATGTTGCCTCATGAAATGTTCCACCACTGACATGTTCCTCTGCGGTTGTTCTGGCTGATCTCGTGCATGGATACCACCACCATTTATCGCCTGAGTCAACTGCGCCATTACTGCAACAAACTGTTCAGTTCCAATTCCGACCATTTCTGGATGCTGATTCGGAAGGTTATTTCCTTCTGTATGCCTTCCTAGCACTGCTTCCCTGTTTCCTCTGCGGAAAACCATTCTGAACACCGAAATATCTTAGGCGAAGCAACATGGTAATCTGTAAATGCTATATCATTTAAATCATATTATAATTTAACACTTTTCTAACTCCTAAAGTTGTCTAAACCGACCTCTGATACCAACTATAAGGCCCCAGCCTTAAACCTTACTTAATCTTGAGTTATTACAAGATTACACGTTGAGGATCTTTTCGGGTTTAGAGTTTTAGTGAATTAGATCATAAAACTTGCATTACATTCCACATATAAACAAAGTGGTTACATAAAGATAGTATTCTTCATTCCCATCAATGGAAACATATTTAAAATAAAACATGGATTATTTCTTGACACATCCTTGACTCTATCATCTTATCATGTACCTTTCCCTTGACCTGTGAAAAACATTTCAAAAACTTGGGATGAGCATAAAAACTCAGTATGGGTTATAAAAACATGGAAAGGAAACATGAGTTCATATATACATAAGAACGAAATCATACTTTACCCATAAAACATAGGCACTTTAACAAACCTCATAAAAACATGAATAAATCATATAAATCATAATACGTAAAGGTAACTTGAGGCATTCATAACATTCTTACGTAGGGAGTAACCCTCTTGGTTACGTTTGGAATACCCATCACAGTATATTCCCTAAAATCTCTTCGGAGAAACCTTAACGTTTCACTCCTTCGCGTTACCCAATGCATTGGAGAGCTATAACGGGCTCACCCGCCCTTAGTTTATCACGGAACCACCCGTCTTCATAATAATGCCCAAGAACCATAACATAATCATATCACATAAAACATGCATAAAGGAAAGATAACATTTCCACATTTCAATCACGAGATATCAATACAACACATTGATATAATAAAAACATTATGAAAACCATTTTCAATACCAAAATAAAAGAAAAGTAAAACATGGTATTTATTTTTCTTTTAAAAAGAAGGTATGGCTTGTAGAGGAAGCCAAAACTCAAATAACGGTTACGACGGCGGAGAAGTCGTTGTCGCCGCATACGTACGACAAAAACATTCCCTTTTGTCGTTTAGTAAACGCTTCGTATAAAAAAAGATTCCTTTTGAGTAAACGTAAAAGTCAAAGGGGTTTATACACCGTATAAAAGAAAGTTGTGTATAAAATAAAATATGCCTCAATGAAAGGAGATTGAGACGAAGTCCCATACAAAGATAATTTTTAAAATAAAATAGATACATTATGTGTATTCACTATAAGTACACATAAATAAAGTACAAATACAAGATACGACATAATAATATAATGACATAATTTGAAAGTAGGAGATTAACCCAAAGAATGGAAATTGGGTTAAGAAGTTCCCATACCTCGTATCTGACTTGACCCGACCGTTCTTTAAACTCCTGAATAATAAACTTTAGTTAATCTCTACTTGATTATGAATCTTTTCCAAGTTCATTATTCCTTTTATACCATGTTATGAACATCATGTAATCATTTAAGTTAATAATGTTCATTTTGTCGGTATTTGGTTCTTAAGTCAAAAATAGACTTCTTACACTTACATGTTGTTAATTTGGTCAATGTTTCATTATATCCAGAATGTTATTCATGATGTAGATATCATATATGTCATATATATCCAGTACATACATGTATTTAAAATATTACATAATCATTTAGAGGTAAGAAATGAAATGCACCGTTCATGGAGACGGTAAGCCGTACGTACGCATGAACGCTACTTTCATTTCTTTGTCATATTAATGGAATTAAAACTAAATGAGACTTATGTATATTTTAATTCCAGAATTATATTCATCATTTAGATATATCATTAATTATATATATCCATTATATACATGTACTTTTAATAGTACATTACATTTGGGGATAAGAAATGAAATGCACCGTTCATGGAGACGGTAGTCCGTACGTACGCATGAACGCTACATTCATTTCTATCTCATACTTTAATGGAAATAAATGATAATGATATATATAGGTATATTATAATTCCAGTATAACATCATATATAATAACTTTAAATCCATCCTTTACACGTCCCACATATGGCATTAACGAATCACATCACTTTGAGGGGGCGGTAGTCCGCACTTCCTTAAATGAAGATATCGCGTATACCCATAATGGAAGCCATAAAGGTAAGACACAAATGAAAAATACAGAAGCATAAGTAAAACATAAACATATTACATATCATATATAAAAATAGTGACATCATAATGGCCACCTTTGAAGGTGTTAAATGAGTGTTGAACAATCATCGTTTCGGGAGGCAGAATTTCGCCATCCACGGAAACCTTATGTTCTTTAACCATTTGATGTAGTTGTGTGAGAGTGTAGCTCAAATAAATCTTATAACAACATCCTAGTATATTGAAGATAAAAAGAGTTTAGGGGGTCGGAGAAGCAAAATAAAACAAATGATCATGAGAGAATGAAATACCTTAAAAAGTGTAACTTCTTTTGGTTTGAGCCTAAAGGCTTCCTTTGAAAGGATTCTGCCCAAAGGGAATCCTCTAGGATGAGGAGAGGGATGTGGAGAGAGCAAATGGGCAGGGGTTGGCCGAGCCAATGGCTTGAAGAGTGTGTGAAATGGGGTAGAGGTGGGGGCCTTTTATAAGAGGAGAGGGGGGGCACTTTTGGAAAGTAAAGAAACATTACATTATTTGAAAATGTGTTTCGGTTTTAAAAGGTCCCACATTGATGGAATTCGTGGATAAGGTGATAAGTCATCGAAATCCATTCATCCAATTGGTTTTGGCCATGTGTAGGTTTTAGATTTTACATTATCTTTCTGTTTTATTTAAATCGCCAAATAATGATGTCATCGCTGCATCATTATTATGTCATAAATACTTTAATTTATTTAATTTCTAAAAATTATAAAACAAATACTATGATGTAGGAAATCTTTTTAGCTTTCCAATGACTATTTATAATCTAAATTTGGACTTGTATAACCCCACTTAAAAATTGTTTTAGTAAAACAATTTATGTTAGTGTCATTTTCACTTTAACATTAAATAAAAAGTAATTTATGTTATTTCCCAACAAAAGTGGATCCATGGGGTCCCCAAGTTAGGCCATGGCTTGTCTTGGTCGGCCATGACACAACCAATGAGGTTGGGACATGTGTCTAGGTCATTTTATATTATTAAAGTATTATTTATACCTTAAACTACACTAATTACCACTAATCGCGATTAAAACTTAATAAGTTACTATTCACCAAAAAATTATTATAATCTCATTGAACCACATTTTACTTCTTAATGACAACCATGTATGTCGGATTTTCAAAATTCAGTACACATTAGTGGTAAACTTTCATTTAACTGAAAAATCAGTTTGCTTGATTACCACTTAGTGGTTTCACTATTCATCAAAAATTGATGTTTTTCAGAAATTTACCAAAAATTCACCCTAAGCTATATTTGATATTCCGAATTCAAAAATGAAGTCCATTTTACAAAATTCAAATCATATAAGTCACATTAATTAATTTAATAATTAATTCCCGCTGCCAGAGCAAATAGCGTGTTTTTACAAAACAATAAGTATCAAAAGATTGACACCAGTTTAAGTCTAATTTCAAATAGAAATTGATTCCAATGACCACCATTGGATAAAATGGTAAAAATATATTCTAATTTCACTTTAAAACCAATTCAAAACATAATCTAATTGTATAAATAAATCAGATTAAAAAGCAGTTTTGATGTAAAATACAACATTTTACACTATTCATAAAAAAAATGAACTTCATCAGAAAGGTACCAAAAATTACACAATGTAAAATTTGATGTCCCGATTCTTAATAAAAGTTTTATTTGGTCCAAAAGAATGTATAAGAGTGATCAAAACTATATTTAATGACGGTTCACCATTAAAAGGTGATAAGTGAACCTTTAGTGAAAAAAAGCCTAAAATTGAACTCTTTCCGTATTTTAAGCCTTTATCTTTTATTGGGTAAATGTAAAAACATCTAAAAATATATCTATTCATATTTTAGTTATTTCTATTCATTCCCGCCAGTACAACGGCTACTTGTTAACTAACATTTAAAATAATATTATTATATTACTAGTGTGCTACGTAAGTTTCAAAGAAACTCATCGTTGCGTATCGGGTACGCTATCGAACATAGCAACCCCTTTTAATTAAAATTCATATTTAATTCTCAAATATTAATAAATATGAAAATTATTTATTCTTTAATTACCTGGGATGTTACAATATATCTCTTCTATGAGGTCTTGATCTTTTATGGATTTTTATTCTTCTTTACCAATATCTTCCAATTCTATAAATGAGGTATCCCCTATGTTTGTCAAGCCGTGTGATTTTTTCACCTAGATTTCATATTTCATATTATGGGGTTTAGGTATATCCATCATGGGAGAATTTTATTTTCTATCTACCATTATTTATTTAAAATCATTTTCAATTGGTTGAATTAATTTTATTAGGCATCTTTTAATCTTTTCCAATTTCCACCATAACCCTACCAAAGAGTCTGAGGTCGATATTTAGGGTTTTTAATCAATTTTGAAAGGAGATACTATATAGAAAAAAATTATTATGAATTTTATGATACCAAAAGAACGAATTGATGCCATGAAGTTTGATCCATATGTGGGCCACTGTATTCTTAAATGTGTACAAGATGAAAGTATAGTATGAGTCAGAAATCCTAGGTATTGCCGTTTTTAGATAGAGGTTTCTAGTCTTCAATAATCTATCTAAATCATATTGTTATTAAAAAAGAATGTGAAAATATAATTTTCCTATTCGAATCAATTTCCAGTTATTAGAGTGACTATAGTGAGAAATACACATTTGTAATTCATATAAAGGCTAAGGATGGTAACCTTTGAGGTAGGAGATTCATCCCATGATATAATGTTTTCACATTGGTGTCTGATTTTTTAATAGAATCTGGGTCCTCTTCCACCATGTTCCCACCGTCATCAAGCATATTAATAATGGGAGGCATTATCTGGATGTATTTTCCTATGTCGGTACCCTTAAATGATTCCAGAAACAAGATCCCCAGGGATCTACTGGAGAAATATCCAGTGTAATGATTTTATTCAGGGGCATCTTTTTTATGCTTTTCTGAGACATGGTCTTGTATATGAGGAACATGCCTCATTTGAGAAGTCATTATATGATAGGATTCCAATATCCTAGGGTAGAGTAAATACTCTATGATTATTATGATCAACAAAATCGGGATAGGAAGCCCGAATCACTCGAGGTTTTTTTATTCATAGTTAAAAATAATGAAATATATTTGATAACTGAATTTTCATCTAAATTATTCATAATATAAAATAATATTTTATTTTTTTAAATAAATCATATATAAATGATCCAAATATTAATCCAATTTCTGTAATTGGAATCATTTTTGAGATTTAATTTTGATATAAAAACTTTAAAAACTTTTTAACATTCTCGCCTTAAAAACATGATTTTTAATTCCGTCTATGGGATTAATTTTCAATTAATTTCACCAAATTATATGATATGAATTTTGAAAAATGGATTAAATATTTGGAATCATAATAATTCACAATCTATAGTAAGTTAATAATTATTTATGAATAAAAATATTACTGAAGTAAATTAAAATTTTTTGGAGTGATTAAGGTACCAATTTGTTTAATTAGTCGAATAACATTAATTTTAATGTTCCAAATGACCAAGAAACAAGAAAACACACAATTGTTTTGATATCTTTTAACCATTTACTCACTTTTATATAAATTTTTTATTATTATTTTATCATTATAAAAGATATAATTCTAAATATTTTTACACTTTAGAATTTACATGAATTACACTCCACTTACAATATAGAAGGGAACTAACCCACCTCACTTATTCACAACGATAAGGACATTTGGTTAGTCCAAACCCAACCAAAAATAAAACCAAAATCCAATTCTTTAATTCTATATTATTTTATTTTGGCAAAATTAATGACATGTAATTATTTTTTCTTAAATCAATAGGATTTACATGAAGAATTGGTAACATACATCAACATACACACTTTTTTATATCTTCATCAAAACCTATAATTTTGTTTATATATTTCACATCTAATAATATCAACGTCCAAAATATACTGATATTTGTTTTTGGAAATCAGTATTACCCATAAATATTCACATAACCTTAAGATTAGATACACTATCATCCTTCATATGTATAACGAATTACCACCTAAAAATCGATGTTATTGGTTATTACATTACCATATTTAATTTTTTTTGAATAATGAAGTATTTATAGATTATATATTAAAAATATGATAAATATAATTTTATTGTTATTTTGGAATTATTATATCACAAAATCTATTTAACAAACCGATATTTTGTGAAAAAAATTTCACATTAATTTAATAGTTTTGATATTTTTCATTTCCCACAAAACTTAATATATATTTTTTATAAGACATAAAAAAGCTTGGCTTTCATTTAACATATAACCATGTTAATATTTCACTTCTTGAAAAGCATGGATTATAATTCAGTACATTAAACACTATATTTGGCTTGTGTTACACACAATACTATGTTCCTTTGATAGATTTTGTTACAATCAAGGACAAGTTTAACTTTACTACAAAATACTATTAACATTGTTATTAGAATTTTATTATAGATTACCCCAAGATGTTTTAATGATTATTATTAATAATATTAATTAAATAAGGGTTTCACATGTATATATTATGTATTAATTGTTTACCAATTTTCTATAAATAAAAGTGAAACCCATTTGAAAATATATTAAATAATTTTTTGGTAAACTATATTCATGAAATCAAACCTGTAACACCCCTCAAAAAGTGTGACTTAAAAGGTTAAATGTTACTACCCATGTCAACAAGGTGCACCTTTCTTTTGGGGAGACTACCAGATTAGAACTCCATAGTTAAGAATGCTTGGCCTGGAGTAGTAATCAGGATGGGTGACTTTCTGAAAAGTTTCCCAGGGTCTGTGTGAGTGAGGAAAAAACACACTGAAAGAACATGAGTTGGAATTTGGGGACAATCATTATTCGGATAAGATCCCCTAGTGTGTAATAGCCTATGGTGTGATTCGAACACAACCTAGGTATTACAGGAGACCCACGGGGTCAGTTGACAAGGTTCATGGCTCACGGAGATAGGTCAAAACAAATGGTATCAGAGCCAATACATAGTCGGAAGTGCTTAGTCACTTCCTGGGATGGAGGCTTGGGGTCTACAATGAAGGTGTTGGGCTTTAAAATGGTGTATAATGTAACAGACCTGGAAAAGTGAGACATAAAGTGCTAAACATTACTACCCATGTCAACAATGTGAACCTTTATTTGTGGGAGCCTACCTAATTAGAACTACACAATTAATCATGCTTGGCCTGGAGTAGTAATCAGTATGGGTGACCTTCTGGGATGTTTCCCATGGTGTGTGAGTGTGAAAAAAACACACTAAAATAACATGTGTTTGCCTATTGGGACAGTCATTAGTCTGATAAGCGACCAAAGTGAGTAATAGAATATGGTGTGATGGGAAGGAATCTAATGTATTACAGGCGTCCCATGGGGTCAGTGGACAAGGATCATGGCTCGGGGAGGCGGGTCAAAACAAATGGGTCCCTCGGTTCGGCCATATAGGGAAACACCGGGCATTAGGGCATTATAAAGTCATCAAGAGTAGGAATAACTTCATGATGAGTCACATGTATAGCATGTTCTAGATAGTTCATGAGCTCCTAGGTTCGACCCATGTTTTCTTCAGTGTTTATTTCTATGTGGCGGACGTTTGTGCGGTCTTGTTCGGTTGATTTCCCCTATGTGACACTTCTTTTTTCATTTCCCTTAGTGTGTGTTGTGTGTTGTGTATGGTTTTCCATTTTACTAACAAATGAAATTTGAATTTCAAAATTTCTCGGATAAATGTTTTAAAAAGCAATACACATGTTACTTTTAAACTTTAATCTTGTTTTGAAATTAAAAAGGGTAATGGACTGTTACTTGTTTTAGAAATGGAAGTGAGTGTGGAAACCCGTATTTTATATAATTTAGTTTAAACCTGGAATTAGTAAATTCTTTATTTAAAGCTTGTGCATTTTGAATAGTCTGTTGGGAACGCCTACTGTGTTTTAATACTCATGCCTATTGTGTTTTCCTATTTTTTGTTTTTTTTGCAGGTTTGTCTCGAACATGTTCACTATGGGAGAGAGTTGGTCATGGTTTGGTGAGTGAGTCTTTTGGTCGCAAGGAGTTTTCGCCATGGTCAGGTTAGTTTTTTTTTTTGGTTATTCTTCCTTTTTCATTTTCTTTATTTGTTTTGTGTGTTCTATTTTCTTTCTGCTGCTTTATTATTTTTTTTTTGGGAACGATAGTTCCCATGTTGTTCTCTGTTGATGCCTTAGTGTTTATCGCCAGCCCGAGAGGATCAGGAACACCTCTCAGGCCATGTTACAGATCAGATTGGGTGACTGGTTAAGTGTCGACCCGAGTTGGTTCATGAAAAAATGGTATCAAAGGTGTTTTATATATTATGTAAGGGTAATATAAAACAGATTATGTGGTGTTTAGTAGGTTTTGTCTGTGAAAAACCACGGTATACTACTCAAAATAGTTTTATGAATTTTGAGATAATTTATTAAATAATTTTGATGATGTGATCTTGGTTTTGAAATTATGCTATGGCATACATGCTTTTAAATATAGATTTCAACGTATCATGAAATTTTTTCTGGTTCTTCACTCTACTATTTTCAGGAAATGGCCAAGTGGCTCTTTAAAATGATCATTGAATTCATATGGTGTGGTGTGGTTTTTGTAAATGCGTTGCAAATTTTAATGTGGTTTAGTAAAAAATGTTAAGGTTTTGCTTTCTTTTTTGAGAACTTCTCTATGTTGTTATTTTGTGCATTTTATTCATTTGAATTGTTTCATGTCTATGTTAATGTGTTTTTAGTTGTGCGGTTGTTGCAGGGTGTCGGCAAGGATGACACATGATACTACGGTTGTTGGCGTGCGTGTGTTTATGCATCTGGGTGAGGCGTGACATGCCATTGTGTTTGGACAACGAGTCGAGGTGGGTCCCCCACTGCACATTCCGTTAAATTTAGAATTTTTTAATTGCATGATATTTTATAAATTTTAATAAATAATAAATAGTATTATATGATAAAATTTTAAATTATCACTCAATGTAAAAAGGGCCGTTTATTATATACACGACACATGAAATCTATTCTTGATGAGCGGACACCCAGTAGTGAAATAATTCACATTGGGCCTTTAAACATAATTCACAGAATTTTAAAATGCAGTTTTGGTTTATTGATAAATTATTAAATTTAAACCACAAACAAGTTTTTTGGTTCTCATGAGAAATGAGGATTTTCCTTAAAATAGGTGAAGGCCCGTTTGGAATTTTAATAAAATGAATTATTTTGGAACACTCTATTTGGGGTGACTCAGATGTGATATTTGGTGTACATTGACTGCATGATTTGTGTGTGATTTTTTTACTGCTTGATTGATATTGTTGACTCGCCTCTTTCCTGTTTATTATATGTCTTGACATTTGAACTTGGAGTAGTAAGAGAATCTTTAGAGAATGATTACTGCACTAGTTTAGATTACACACTGGCTAGCGGCCCCTAGTATGGATGACACTCATCTAGAGGAATGTCCCACACGTTTAGGCCTTGTAGGGAAACACGTGGTGTTAGGGCGTTATAACGTCATTGTGAGTAGGCATGCCTTCAGGATGAGTCACATTTATAGTATGTTCTGGTTGGTTCATGAGCTTCTAGGTTCGACCCATATTTTCTTCAGTGTTTATTTCTATGTGGAGGATGTTTTCAAGGTCTAGTTCGGTTGATGGCCCATGTGCTCCACTTATTTTCCATTTCCCTTCGTGTGTGTTATTTGTGGTTTTCTATTTGACTAACAACTGAAATTTGGATTTCTAAATTTCTCGTTGAAATTTCTTAAAATGCAATGCAACTATTACTTTTAAACGTTAATCTTTTTTTTTAAATTAAAAAAGGTAATGGACTATTACTTTATTTAGAAATGGATGTGTGTGTGGAAACCAATATTTTATATAATTTAGATAAAAACGGGAATTAGTAACTTCATTATTTTAAGGTATTGTATTGGGAATAGATTGTTGGGCACGCCTACTGAGTTTCAATACTCATGCCTATAGTGTTTTCTGGTTTTTTGTTTCTGTAGCTGGTTTGACTCGAACTTCCACTATATGGGTGAAAGTTGGTCATGGTTTGGTGAGAGACTAGTGGGGTCGTGAGGAGTTTTGGCCGTGGTAAGGTTAGTTTTTTGTTGATTGTTTTTCTTCCTTTTCATGTCCTTTATTTGTTTTGTGTTGTTCTATTTTATTTTTGATGCTTTATTTATTTTTATTGGGAAAAATATTTACCCTATTGTTCTCTATTGATGCCTTGGTGGTTGTCGCCAACCTAGGAGGATTAGGAATGCCTCTCGGGGCATGTCGTGGATTGGCTTGGGTGACCGGTTCAGGGTCGACCCGAGTTGGTTCGTGACAAAACCTGTTTTACTATAATAAATTATCCAAACCACTTTTGAAATATTATTTTAATGAAATATATATTTATTTTAATCCTTAAATAATTTAACATTCATCTTCTGTGTATTTTATATCTAAGATAAAAATAAATCAAATTTCATTCATAAATATATATATATATTCTAAAAAGTAATTTTATATAATTGAAATTGTGGATCCTTTTTAAATATAATATTTGAAACATTTATATTTTAAAAAATTTATTATTTATAAATAGAATAATATTCTTTTGGTTTTTGTGATTTTTTGTAATTTTTCTATCATGTATCAATATAACACCCCGACCCTAGTTACCCAGAGTTAGTGTATTATTACATAACATTGGAATGATCACAATGAAATCATGTCTCGAAATACTAGTCTGTTTAGTATCCTTGGAAACAATATTCATACATATTTTAAACTTTAGAGCGTGAAGAGAAATAAAAAAATATTTCATTAGAAGCATCCAAGACTCCTAGATTATTCCGGCAGGTCACTCATAACTTACTTCTTCATATCCTGGGAAAAATAAAAGATTGAAAGGGGTGAGCTCAAACGCTCAGTATGGGTATGTAATACATAGGAAAAAGAAATAAATATTAAGCATGGTAAATAATTTAAACTACATGACTTTACCAATAATAAACATGAATAATTTTATGGAAATAATATGAGATGAGTAAATAATGCCATAATAAAAAACAATAATTGGTATTCTACTAGTCGAATGACCACATGAACCACCAATATTATTTCCATAATGAGGGAATGTATAATGTCGGACATTCTAAAACATTTTGTCAAGGCCTCGGTAAAGATGTCTAAAAATGATTAAGGCCTCGGCCAAAACCATAAATAAAATTGGGATAGGGCCTCCACCAATTCCTAGTCTAGTTGTCTCATGAGACATACCAATGAATTGAGGAGCAATAAAGGGCTCCACCCATCACTTACTAAGTCCAATACATTTATCATATGAAAAGGTTTAAATATATTATAAACATTCGTTTTAAAACTAGCATACAAAATGTCAATACATTATCCATAAATCATGAATGTTATAAAAATAGCACATCCATAGTCAATCATATTACAAAACCTTCATTACATTATGGGAGTTTTGTAACATATTAAATCAACTCCAAATAAACTTAAAATCCTTCAAAGGATGTTGACATAGATGAAATCTAAACCTTTTTTGGAGAAATATCTTTTTCTATTTTGAAATCATTTAAGAGTCCCGTAATTATAAAATAAATCATTTACTTTGAAAATATTCTTATACTCTTGTAAGGGAAGCATCGATGAGTTTATAAATGTGGAAAATAGCTGCACCTGACGTATATGTAAAAAAAGACATTCTTACCATAATTTTGTCGAAAATGTTAAAAAGGACCTTGTTTGGAAAATGACATAAAGATTCCTTTATGAACTTCTTAAAAAAAATCAAACAAGGGTATAAATGACATTAACACTTATTCAGTAAAATTTTAAAAATGAATTGAAATACATTTTTAAGAAACATGGATGTGTATGATAAAGAGGTCCCAGTAGACAATTACGTATAAACAATCTTGGATAATTAAGAGATTGTGAAATAAACCCTTACCTTGTACTTTTCCTGTGTTAAGGGTAGGTTAAAATCCTGTATAATGGTGAAATAATTGTTATTAAATTTTAAAAGAATCGTATACATTAATATGATATTATATATGATCCTTTAACATTTCTATGTTAATAACATCATAGTATTATCGTCGTTTTGGGTGTTAATATACTCGTTTTCTTTTATATGTTTTGTGACAATAGTCTTGTTTATTATGGATATGTTGTATTTTATTCATATCCAGAATTATATCAAGTCATTAAACATTATTTTTAATCATCAAATGAGAATTAGATTTGAATGGATACGATGGAGAATGAATCTCATCGCGTTCGTGGAGACGGTAGTCCGTACGTACGCACGTGCGACAATATCATTATTTTGATATTAAAATAATATTTAATTGGATGGTATATCATATATACAGAATCATTATAATTTTATATTTACTATTTACATGAATGACACATCATTATTATACTCATCCAAATAATAGTGTATTGAATAACAATTACACCACGACATGGAGACGATAAGCTGTACCTACGCATGTATGGTGAAAGCCATTCAAAGGATGGATAGAATACTGAATATGGTTGTAAAATATTTATAATAACATCTCAGTATATATAAGATATTGAATTTATTATTTTAGAATGTAAATAACAAATAAAGAAGAAGATGAATAATAAAGGAATTTGAAAGAGGGTGGTGAAAACATTACCTCGTCTTCGGGTACTTCCTTTTGATTTAATCAAAAGGGATCCTTATGTTGGATTTCTGACCAAACTAATTCCTCTAGGGTGAAGTGAGGGGTGTTCATACAATTATTGGGCAGGGTTTGGCCGATCCAAAAGGCTTTGAAGGTATGAATAATTGGTTACAAGTGGTGTCCTTTTATAATGGGGAGGAGGGGCTCTTTAGGAAAACATAAAGTATTAATTTATAATAAATTTATATTCGTTTTATAATGGCTATAAGTTGGGTATGGGTCTAAATCATTTCAAACAATAAATTTTAGAAAGGTTTGGGTCATTATATCAACATTATTGTTTAGTTTTATCTCTTGGTTAATTAGTATAACACATACCATGTCACTTTGTATTTATATAATATATAGTTAATAAACATAATATATACATCCAAGAAACTCCCAAGTGTCCTATTAATGATACACCTATCATGATACACGTCCTTTGGCCGAACCTTAGATTTATAGTAATTTAATATCAATTAATAATATAATATTTGTTTTTAAAAACTCTTTTATGTCATTTTTGACACTATTTGTTATTTTATTTTTGTGAAAATCATAATAGCATGATTACATTGAAAAAGGTTAATTAAGTCAGTACCTAAATGTCATAATAATCTATATAATTCGTGTAATTCATTAAATGTCTCAAATTATAATTATTTGGGTATTTATAATATCACTTATTTTAATATTTCACTAATAAAGTAATTATTGTATCTTCATTGTATCATAAATAAATTAAATTATTAAATTTATAAAAATTATAAATAAAATACAGTTATGTAGGAAATATATTTATCTTTCTAATGAATAATTGTTGTTGAAAATCCAACCTATATAACCCTATGTAAAAATTGTTTTTCTAAAAGATATATGATTATGTTAATTTTGTATTTATTTTAACTTAATTAATGTAATATGTCCTTGTCACCTAAAATTGGCTCCATGGGGTCCCAAAATCCTCCCAATGATGCCCATAGTCGGAAATGTATCAACCAATAAGGTTAGGACACGTTTTAGGGTAATTTATTATTATTATAAAATTATTTTTAACCCTTATTTACCGTATTTTCACTTTTAATCATGGTAAATAATATATTCACCGAAGAAAATATTTAAAAAGTATAAAAATAAAAGATACATATTTACACAATTTGGACATCCGGATTCCAAATATGGAGTCCAGTTTTTTAAATTCAATACACAGAAGTGGCAGAAATTAATTTAAAATTAATTCCCTTTGTTAAAACAAAAATCGTGTTTTTAAGAGATAATAAATATCAAAAGATTCACAATTGTTTATGTCTGGTTTAAATGTGAAATTATGTCCAATGACCAAAATTGTATTAAATGGTAAAAATATATTCTAAATATACTTTAAAACTACTGAAATTCATAATTTAGAACTACTAATTATTTTGATTAAAAAAGTTGTTTGTAATTATAATTTATTAATTTTCATTATTCATCAATATATAAAAGTTATCCGAAAAGTACCAAAATAGCAACCTAGGCAATTTTTGATATTCTGAATTCAAAAATGAAGACCATTTTTAGAGTTAAAATTTATAAATTTTCAAAAAGTGGGTATTACTATTCATAACGGCTACTTTGATTGGTTGTGGGGTGTGTGTTAGAACACGAAGTTGCGTAAAACACATGCTACTATATTATTCAAAGAGAAGCGTACCGTAGAAGCTTGGGGTGTTACATTAATCCCTCCTTCGATAAATTGAATCCTCGTAATTTGATATTGTTTTTAGAAAATAAAAGGTTGAAAATACAAAATATCATTGTGGGAAAACCCACATCAAAAATTGGGTTAATAAATTTTAGTCATAATAAGAGGAAATGATAAATGAAAGCGTGAACACAAAATTATGATCTAGATTAGGAGAACATTGGTGGAAATTAGAGACATATAATTGGAGGAAAGACGTAAATATTTATAGGTAGTTATTGAGGTCATCAATCACAAACAAGTGTAAAATTGAGGTCCTTAAATTAATCAATCTATAATGATTTAAAATACGATCTGTTCAACAAAATATAAGGTATTAGGATAACACATTTTTGGTTTTAAGATCACATAAATAAAGTATAATAATTAATTTCTTCATAGAATATGAGAAATATATATATATATATACTTGACATGTAGTGTTTTATCCTTCAACTAATTTCTACCACAAACTCATCTTTCACTCTAAAAGAAAATAGAACTCAAAAATATTATATTTATCCTAATCGTACAAGGATCCAAACATTAATTTACAATTCATCTATCAGAAGATAAAAAACTACAGTATATACTCCAAGGACTTCTCGTAGTCCAGTGTTAGGAGATAAATCCCAATCGCACTATGGTTGTGGGTTCAATTCCCACAGCTTAGTCCAACATGAAGGGTTGTCACACGGTCTGCATGTTGTCCTTTTTATAAATATCCAAAAATAATCTCAAACTAGAATTATCCAAAATACTTTTGTCCAAGTCCAAAATTTATAAGGAAGGTAAACATAATGAAGATCATTTATTCCGTGTAATAACTTGTGAAAACCTTCATCGTGTATTCTTTTAAAACACTGCAACATCCTAAATAACCCTAAAACATTATTGATTACATTCATGATCCCTTATTCCTTATAGAATACTGGATATACTCTTTCAATTAGAAAATTTTGTAAACTCCGACAATGATGGAATATAAAAATCATCAATCAATTTCATGTATTCAAGGATATCCAATATAATTTATCGAAATCAATCATGTATCATTCCAAAATCACTACATCGTTATCAGGACCATATTGAGGATTACCTTTCCTTAAACCATGTATTTTACAAAAACTGTAGCTTACTATTAAGTCACTTTTCATAGAACCATATAACCTCAATTCTTCAATAAAATAGTACTATAGTAAAATCCTTATATATATCACATTATTCTTATAACTAGAATACATTTGTTCAATCCAAAAACACAAATACAATAATTATTCATCTTCAACTATAGTAACAACATAAGCTTAGCCTTGTTCTCTTGGACTTTTTTAAGGAATGTTTTCTTGGAGCTTAGGACATTCATTATCATAATTCCCCATTTCTCTACAATTATAGAATTCAACATCATTAGCATCTTTCTTACCATTACAATTACCAGATAGACGACCCTTCTTTCCACATTTGTAGCACACTCCTTTTCCGTTTAGACAGGCACCAGGGTGCTTCCTTCCACAATTTTTACAGGGTAGAAATTAAATTCTTCCCTTCTTCCCTATTTCTTTATTTCCTTTCCCAGAGTATTCAGCGGGTCTCTTCTTCTCTTGCTTTGATTTAAATTCATAAGACTTCGAGATTTCATTTTCTGTCTTGATTGCACACGAGACAATATCTACGTATGATGAGAAGGATTTTGATACTAATACTCTATGGAGAAATGGTTTTAACTCATAAAAAAAACTATAAATTTTACTTCTTGGGTTATGTATATAATATGCCGCATACCTTGCTATCCGTGTAATGTTAGCCTCATACTTCGTGACATTCTCATCCTCCTTTTGCCTCAGACTCCAAAACTGCCTTTCCATATATGCTCGATGGTCAGGAGGAAAGTATTTTTCTATGAAAATAACATTAAATTCAATCCATTCCATATTTGATAATTCATCAACTTCCGTTTTATTTTAAATCAAGGACCACTATTGGTCAACATCTCCAGTGAAGCTGTAAACTATCATGACAACATTTTCCCTTTCGCTACTCCCCAAAGAATTGAATATTTTCTCTAAGGAGTATATCCATTGCTCAGCAGCTAATGGATTTGTACTCCCATTGAATATCTGTGGTTTTTTGCTCATGAAACAACCTAACATTGATCTTCCACGCTGGGGATCAGGGTTTTCCATATGGGCTAGGTTATTATTCATAACCTGAGTTAGTTGTCCCAGTATGGTGATTAGATGATCAGCACCAGTTGCATCACTAGCTCCACTATAATTTTCTTGAGTAGGAGGGAAATCCCTACATGGAGTACGTGCGTTGATATTATTTCCAATACTTCCACTAGGTGTTATTTCTAAACAATGGAATAAACTAGATTAGTTTATGAATACCAATACATAATTCCAAACTTGTAAAATACCTAACGTAAATTGACCAGTTTATCGATATAATCCATAATCATAAAAAAAAAATTCTTTGAGGAAGTGTATACTCATAAACACTTCATAACGGTTTGTAATGAAAATGAGAATTATCCTAATCATATCTTTCGAGAGTGTCGTAACCAAGAGTGGAGCAAGGCCCGTTGTCGTGCACCAGTTCCCATTCGAGTCTAGCTCAAAGCGGTGTTTTTAGGTTGTACCCCTAGGTACATCTTTACGAGAGCCGCCTCTACCTGCTCATATCCACACAAGGACGTATTGCTTGGAAAACTCACAAAATCTTTACAATACCAAAATTTTAGGAAGTTCTTCTATACTAATCCTCATAGTCTATCATAGGGCTATGTGCCCTGATCAGAGTTTATCTAAATACAGTTTCCTAGGTTTGTACTAAACTTTCTCTGATACTAACTGTAACTCCCTGACCCTTGTTATCCAGATTTAGTGAATTACTACATAACATTGGCATGATCAAAAGGAAATCATTGTCTTGAACGACCGATCGGTTTAGTAGCCTTGGAAACAAGATTCATACATATGTTCAACTTTATAGAATGAAGATAAATACAAAAATATATATTTCATTAGAAGCATCCAAGCCTCCTAGATTATCCCTGCATGTCACTCATATCTAACTTCTTCATATCCAGGGAAAAATAAAACATTGAAATGGTTGAGCTCAAACGCTCAGTAAGGGTAATAAATATAGTGGAAAATGACATAAATATTAAGCATGCTAAATAATTGAAACCCCATGACTTTAAAAATAATAAACATGAATAATTTTATGGAAAGAGTATGATATTAGTAAACAATTCCACAATAAAACATAATCATGGGTATTCTACCAGTCTAATGACCACATGGACCATGAATATTATTTCCATAATGAGGGAATGTATAATGCCGGACATTCTGAAACATTTTGTCAAGGCCTTGGCCAAGATGTCTAAAAATGATTAAGGCCTCTTCCAAAACCATAAATCAAATTGGGAAAGGTCCTCGTCCAATTCCATTTATAGTTGTCTCATGATACATACCAATGAATCAAATAGATATAGCAGACTCCACCCGTCACTTACTAAGTCCAAAAAATTCTTCATATGAAAAGGTTAAAACATATTATAAACATTTAATTAAAACTAGCATTTGAAATATAAATACTTTTACCATAAATCATGAATGGTATAAAAATATCACATCCACCGTCAAACATATCACAAAACCTTCAATACATTATGGTAGTTTTCTATCATAATAAATAAACTCCAAATAAACATAAAATCCATCTAAGGATGTTGACATAGATGAAATCAAAAGCCTTTTTAGAGAAATATATCTTTCTATTTTGAAATCATTAAAGAGTCACATAATTATAAAATAAAACATTTACATCGAAAATATTCTTATAATATATTAAGGGAAGCTTCAACAAGTTTATAACGGTGGAATATAGCTGCACCCACCATATAAGTTAAAAAAGACATTCTTACCTTAATTTTGTCGAAAAGGTTAAAAAGGACCTTGTTTGGAAAATGAAGGAATGATTCATTTATAAACTTATTATAAAAAGCCAAACATTGGTATAAATGAAATTAAAACATATTTAGTAAAATATTAAGAATGATTTGAAAATAAATTTATATGAAACATGGATGTGGATGATAAAGAGGTCCCAGTCGATAATTACGTATAAACAACCTCGGATAATGAAGAGATTGTGAAATAAACCCTTATCGTGTACTTTTCCTGGTATAAGGGTAGGTTAACCTCATGTATAATGGTGACATAATTGTTATTAAATTATACAATAATCATATACATTAATATGATATCATATATGATGTTTTAACATTTCATTGTTAATAATATCTTAGTATTATCGTAATTTCTGGCGTTAACTTACTCATTTTCTTTTATATGTTTTGTGACATACGTCGTGTTTATTATGGATAGGTTGTATATTATTCATATACATAATTATATCATGCCCTTATACATTATTTTTATCATCAAATGAGAATTAGACTTGAATGGATACGATGGAGAATGAATCTCATCGCGTTTGGGGAGACGGTAGTCCGTACGTACGTAGGAGCGACAATATCATTCTTTTGATATTAAAATAATATATAATTGAATTGTATATCATATATAAATAATCATAATCATTTTATATTTACTATTTACATGAATTACACATCATTTTTATACCCAACCAAATAATAGTGTATTGAATAACAATTACACCACGACGTGGAGATGGTAAGCCTTACGTACGCACGTATGGTGACATGTCAATCAAAGGATGGATAAAATAATGAATATGGTTGTAACATATTTACAATAACATATTAGTATAAAAAATATAGTGATTTTATTATTTTAGAAAGGAAAAAACAAATAACGACGAAGTTGAAGAATAAAGGAACGTGAAAGAGGGTGTTGAAAACATTACATCTTCTTCGTGTTCTTTCTTTTGATTTGATCAAAAGGTCTCCATATGTTGGCTTTATAAGAAAACTAAGGCCTATATTTTAAATTTAGGGAAGTTGATGGAATAATTGGTCAGGGTTTGGCCAAACCAAAAGGGTTTTAAGTAATGAATAATTGGTTAGAATAGGTATCTTTTTATAAGGGGGAGGAGGGGCTCTTTAGGAAATACTTAATGTATTAATTTATAATAATTTAATATTCGGTTTATAATGGCTCAAAATTAAATTATTAAAATTATAAGGTGGTTATGGGTCTAAATAATTTCAACCAATATATTTTAGATAGGTTTGGGTCATTATATAAACCTAATCGTTTAGTTTTAACTCTCGGTTAATTAGTTTAACACTTACCATGTCACTTTTTATTTTTATAATATATAGTTAATAAACATAATATATACATCCAAGAGACCCCCAAGTGGTCCATTAATTATACACCTATCCTGATACAAGTCATTTGGCCGAACCATATATTTTTAGTAATTTAATATCAATTAATAATATAATATTTGTTTTATAAACTCTTTTATGTCAATTTTGACACTATTTGGTATTTGATTTTTTAAAAACTTATAACAGCATTATTACTTCTAAAAAATATAATTATTTCACTACTAACATGAAATAATAATCTATAAAATTCTTTTAATTCATTAAAAGATTAAAATTATATTTATTTGGGTATTTATAATATCACTTAATTTAATATTTCACTAATAACGGAATTACTACATCATCATTGTGTCATAAGTAAATTTAAATATTAAATGTCTAAAAAATATAAATAAAATTAAATTATGCAGGAAATTGTTTTATCTTTCTAATGAATATTTATTGTCGAAAATACCACATATATAACCCTATGTAAAAATTGTTTTTCTAAAAGATGTATGCTTATGTAATTTTTGTATTTATTTTAACTTAATTAATATAATGTGTCCTTATCACATACAAGTGTCTCCATGGGGTCCCAAAATTGACCCAAAGATGCCCATGGTCGGTCATGTATCATCCAATTAGGTTTGGAAATTTTTTAGGGTAATTTATCATTATTATAACATTAATGTTTACCCTTATTTTCCGAATTTACCTTTTAACCATGTTAAATAAAATATTTACCGAAGTAATTATTCAAAATGTCTAAAAATAAAAGTTACCTATTTACACAAATTGAAAATAATGATTCCAAATATAGAGTCCATTTTACCAAATTAAAAACACAGAAGTGGCAAAAATTAATTTAAAATTAATTTTCGTTGTTAAAACAAAAAGCGTGTTTTTCAGAGATAATAACTATCAAAAGATTGACACTTGTTCGTGTCTGGTTTAAATGTGAAATTATTTCCAATGAAAAAAATGGTATTAAATGGTAAAAATATATTCTATATATACTTTAAAACCACTCAAATTCATAATTTATCACTATTAATTATTTTGATTAAAAATGTTGTTTTTAATTAAAATCTAGTAATTTTTACTATTCATCAAAATATAAAAGTTATCCAAAAAGTACCAAAATTTCACCCTAGGATATTTTCGATATTCCGAATCAAAAAATGAAGTCCATTTTGAGAGGTAAAATTTATAAAATTTCAAAAAGTGAGTATTACTATTCATAACGGCTACTTTGATTGATTTTGGTGTGTGTGGTAGAACTCGAAGTTGCGTACAACTCACACTATTGTATTAATCAAAGAGAAGTGTACCGTAGAAGCTTGGTTTATTACAATAAATTTTTGATGAATAAGAAAGAACACTAAATTTAAATTAAAAACTGCATTGTTATCAAATTTATATATATAGTTAAATTATATTTTAATTTGATTTAGGGTTTAAACATTACTTTGGGGGAAGAATGAATAAGAAAAAACAAAAAAAATATATTTTATAGACATATCTAGACTGATTAAAATATTTTTTTGAAAATGGTAAGTATTGGTGGAATGTGTTGTAAGTGATATTTATCAATAGGGATTACCTTTTCATATTTACAGAAATGCCACTACACCTCCATTATAAAAGGGAACTCACAAACCCTCACTTCTTCACAATAATAAAGACCTATTGTATCACCAAAACCACAAAAAAAATATCCTCATAATTACCCTCATTTAATCAAAGAATCCTCCCTTTTTTAATAAATTAATCCATATATGCTTTAAGGTGCAACTCAAGAAGAGTTACCAAAAGAAGAGGTAACAACATTCCACACGTTCTTTTATTTTATTTCATCATCCACACCCTCAATTATTATTATTCCATGTTTTTTATAAAAAAAAATATATCCTCAATATGTTAATATTATTTTATGTTATGTTCTCTACCAACAGTTCCACAAAAAATTTAGATACAGAATCATCGTTCATGTGTATGGCGTACTACCACATCCTGAACCAAGGTCTCTAATTCATTAATTTCAACAATTTAAAGTAGTGAATAATTTTGTAACTTATATTATTAGAATATATATAAGAAATTTGTGAATTTTTAATTCCTTTTAAATTATTATAAAACAAATATCATCAATCTATCCATTATTAGTAAACACGATAACATTGTTTGAGGACTTGTGGTATACCGCCACAAAAATGTGACGTCATACATTCACTCCCTACATGGAATGTATTGAACATAGGATTAGTAAAGTTATATGATATATATATCGAATCTTAAATATTATTTAATTATTATATATATAAATATATATATATATATATTACATTCTTTGATTAAATATAAACCGAAAACAGAAAAAGCGTTGAAGAAAACGTATGCATACCGTCTCCATGAATAGGGTATTCCAATTCAAATTTAAATATTTTATAGAATGTAAAAAATATTTAAATAATGAAATTATATTATAATTAATCCATTTTTAAATTCTTTAATTAATAAAATCTTGGTCTATGTAAGGTGATCATGAATAACAAGTGAAAAAATATTCAAAAAACAAGAGGATATTACTTGAAACATAACATTAACATGAAAGTGCTAAAAAGGTAATATAAAGTAACAAAAAAAATAATATATTATATTTTATATAATAATATAGTTTTTTAAATGAAAAATAATCATATATTTATTAAATAGTTTGATTTATCCTGTAAGAATGATGTATTACTAATGGAATGGGTTTTCTCATTTAATTTTTATTTTTGTGACATATATGATATATTCACAATGTATTAATGTTTTTTGGTTTATATACTCCCTTTCAGATGTTATATCATTAGTCTACATTATTTAATGATATTAAATGTTTACGTTGATGTTTTTCTTTCATTTGGATCATGATCCAAATGTTACTCAAGCAGTTAGGATTTTATAGTATCCCTTTTATTTCGGTGAGACATATTCCTTATTCACCCCCCCACTTCATTTGTGTCGTTTATATACTACCAAATAATTAATTCTATTATTATTATCATTAAATTTATGCTTATTTAAATACACAATTTATTATCTCTTTTTATGGGGTTAATTCTTTAAAAGTTACAAAATGTGTAATGTAATTTTGTTTCAGTTTACCTTCATTGAGGCACATGTCATGTTACTCACCCTTATTCCTCTATCAGGTGTATATACCGAACTATGAAATATAATATAATTAATAAATTTAGATTCATTAAATTTAATTCTTCCATGTTGATTGAAAATCAATTTCACCTATGTGATAACAATTTTTCTATAATATCATTTTTTATCAGGATTGTTTATGATCATGCATCAACTGATGAAATCTTATCATCCATCTCTGAAGAACACTCATGAATTTTCTTATCCTATGGATATTAATTATATAATAATATAATGCTTACATTTTTTTAACATTTTGATGGTTATGATGAGTAATTTTTTTGAAATCAATTTTTTTCATTTCAATCAAAAATTTGTTTTATTCATGTACCTGGTTTTATAAAAAAATTACCATGTTTTTTAATTTTATCTCTTAAGTTAATTTTTAGAGGTAATATTTTTTTAATATTTATATGATTTTAAATTATTGAATCCCTATATAATTATCTATTTTTCATATTTTTCTCAATTTTGGATTTATGTTTTTTTTATTAAATGTAAAAAACACATAAATTTTAAATTTTTAGTGATTTTAATATCATTTGATATATGAGAATAACATTTTAAATATTGGTCCAATTTGAGTGGTTATTTTTCATCTATTTCATATTTTAGGAAATTCAAATTCTTTTACTTGACTATCATATGATTCAAATATCCACAATCCCTACTAATTCATTCAATTGGAAAAATTATTTAGGATGATAGCATGGATCCCACCTCATTAAATGAGGAATAACTTGTGATACATACCTCCAATTGAAGTGATTCTAGTACATTTGAAATATAATTAATATTTTCATTCCACCATTAATTATCATGGATAAATATAATCATCATTTTGTATATTATATGCTCAAAATTGGAGAATCATTTAGGAAACATTTGGCCAGAAAGAGTGTGACTCATTAGTTTTGTCATAAAATCTTCTACATGTGTAAAATTAATTTGAAATATGGAGGGTCAATAGAAAATATCATTTATATAATATTAATATATATTACAATATAATGATTCAGCTCTATAGTGGCAATAACATGATTTATCATTTGAAGAATTATATCTTGAATGAATGATTCTACACACAATTCATTTCTTTTCTCATATTTATTTGATAAAGTTTTTTCAAATATTTATTAATGTAATTTCAATTTAATATTTTTTAAATAAAATTTATTTCATTTATGTTTTTTATTTTTGTCTCTTATTACACAAACCCTTTTTATTCTAGTCTATCTTCTACACCCTTCATTTCTTTATCATTATCTATTTTAATTTTTTGATTTCATGTGTGTGTGTTTTTTTGATTTTTTTATAATCCTCATTATTTTATTCTATTTTTTCTAGATTCCACAATTACATATTACATTAAAAAATGAGGGTTTATTCTATGGCTTGACACAGGAGATGAATGTGAAGATTTTCATTTATTATATTCTTAAATTCATATGATTTATTATATATTTCAAGAGCAATATTTATGTTTATTGCTGTGACAACATTCGATAAAAATCTGATCTCAATCTCATTTTGGGAATTTTATGAAAACATTACCACCCTTATACTAGATAAAATATCTTCATAAAATTGAGCTGATTCATTTAGGGGATGAAATGGGATACAATGGATACAGACCCTAGGAGATTTCACACACTCAATAAAGGTCTTCCATCAACCATGATAACAAGATGAGGTGGAATTAAAATTTCTAAATTAATTGGAGATTTGAAACCCCTAAATAAAAGAATGGTTTCATTGTAATTTCCCTTTTAACTCTTAAAATAAAAATAAGGGTTTAACTAGAGGCATTTCTTGAAGGATGTATGTACAAATTTCATTTATTATAAGCTTAAATTATTATGTTTTATTTTTTTTGATGAAGAATAGTGCTTTTCATGGTTTTTCTATTCATCCATAATGTCACTAATCTGAAAATAAAATTTATTATTTTATTAAATAATTTCCCTCATTTCTACAGAAAATAAGTTATTTAAAATATGTTTTTCATCAATTCAGTTGATGAAAGATCCTTTGATGGATCTAGGTCATTGGGGTTGTCACACTCTTGATTTATTTTTTCAGTCGTCCTTGAATATACGAGGAGGTGGAATTATGATTTCTAAATGAATTTAATATTTCACACATATAAATAAAATAATAGTAATTTATATTGATAACGTAAAATTGAATTATCAATAATAATCTAATAACCCAGAAGGATAACAATGGAACACAAAAAAAAATCATAAAAGACACATTATTTTTCTCTATTTTCATTTGTTAATTTCCTGTTATTTTAATATTTTCATTCATTTAAATGTTGTTACATTCTGTGATTAAAAAAAATTACTTCAGTGTAAATAGATTATTTGAGTTAACCAATGAGAATGCTCCTCACATGAAATGAGCGTAGTAATCCTATATGTTGCATTATGAAAATATTTTTCATTTTCAATGTGCCACTACAGGCTTGTTTAAAAACATTCACTATTTCAAGGGATCTAATCAATATCTTTCCAATATTTTTATATTTTTAAATTTTAGAGATATTTTTATTATTTTAAATGAAATAAAAAACCATAAAAAATTCATTTTTACATGATGTTTTATAGATGACATTTTTTATTACATGGAACAATTAATAAAATTTTTAAGAAGAAGAAAACATAATACATAGGAGGCCAAACAATGAAGGGATGATTCTCTTATTATAATAGTAATATAGATGTAAGGAGGTATAGAAACATGGACCTCACCAAAATATTTTATTGATAAGGAATATGATCCCTGAACATACATAAATTTAATCAAGTCTAATAAGATAATGACATTATTTTTTCCAATTTCACCATGTACATTGAAGAAGATATTCTATAATCGTAGAATATCAATATACAAACAATTTTAGAAAATAGATTCATGCCCAAAATGATGATCTAGTGTGGATTCTTGATGATGAAGACTTAGCTACTGAGGTATGTGTTGGAGATCAAAAAGATCACAATGAATTATGGAATAAGTATAAGGTAAAATATGATTTATTCATTCCATATAAAATGTAAGTACTGAAACCAAAAAACATATCTTTATAATTTGAATAAGAATAATCCACATATGTGGTTGAATTTGAAGAAAACTGAGAGGATCTCAAAAACATACATCAATCAACTGAGACTCACTTTCAAGGGGTACTTATCACTAAATAAGTGATTGATCCTGAATCAACATAGGGATATGATACATTATTAAGATCTATATTTTATGATTTCATTTTTTCCTTTTTGAGTATAACTCTTTATTGATTTTAATTTTCATAGTTGGTAAATACGTTATTCTCTTTATTGGATGAGAAATAATCATATCATGCACCTGATGATGGACACCTAGGAACTCCAAATTTCAATGAACATGCATTTCTAGAAGCACATGAAGAATTCCACATTGATGAGCCTAAGGAAACCATGATAGAGGCTACTCACACCGAAATCTAGTAATTTAATTGATATTCATCATGTTTAAATTCTATCAAAATAAAACTACATTATTTCCATATATTTAGAATTTCAGTTCATGCATCTCTTATTAGGATAACGATAAAAAAGAAGTTGTCGCACAAGTATAAACTGGAGGGGAAGAATTCCATACTTCATGATACCCCCACCATGATATCCGTACTTAATTATATGGTGATTTATTTGGTATACACTATCCCTGGATCTCTCATCTACAAGAAAAAATAAGTGGATACTGGTAAAATGAAAGTGAGGCGATTTAAGTCAATGAATCTTCATCCACCCATATAATTTTGATAACAATTTGTACTTCCTTATATAGGAAGAATAAATTTCAGTCCCACATGGGGGGATTATAATGAGACTTATCAATTTAAATTATTTCTAGGAATATAAATTGTAATTTTAATCATAGAATTATCTAGCAGATAGCCCATATCACTCCAACCATTTTGGGATTGAATTATATTATCCTTTTAATTAATTTAGGAATACTAATTTTTTTGGTTCATGATAGAAGAATTAAATCCAAAATAATAGATAAAAATTACTAAGATTCATTTCAAATGGGTGATCACTTCTAATTTTTTTCTTTTAAAATAATTACATTTTTTTAAAACATGATTTGATCATTAAAATAAGAAAATATCATACCGACCTGTGAATAATTTCCATACCTGAGTTATCTTTGAGACATGAGTCCTTTAGTAATCATGTTATTCCATGTTTTATATTTAAATGTTAATAATATTAAATTATTAAAATAGATAATGTAATGACTAACAAGAAGCATGAATAATAAAATGAGGATTTTTTATTTGAGTGAATTAATTGATTCATATAAATGAAATTTCCCTATCATTATTTGTTATTATATTATCTAAAATATCATGGCATTTATTTTTTATTGTTAATAAATACAAGATTTATTTTTTAATGTCATGTGATCTATTCTCTATAGGATTTCTCAACTAGTTACTTTCTATTTTATTCTTTATAATATTTGTTTTTTGGTATTGGGACATTACATTGATTAGAACTGACATTTGAACTAATCGTTGTTTTGAAAGTGGAAATAAAAATTTAAGATGACTATTGTATCTAGTGAAAAGAGATTATCCTTAAAATACCACCTTTACATCATTTCTTCTTTAAAAATATAGAAACAATGAACCCTCTAGTTAAGGATGTGCCATGTTTCATACCGATTTTATCCATACCAATACTCCTCATATTATTTATCATGATAATTGAATGATTAATTGTGAGGATGAAGGGTTTCATGTTCAATGTGATGAAATTTGTTGAATGGAAAAATTTTAGAGTCTCTATTATGAGAATGAATATAATTTCTTAATTCATTCAGATGTAAATTATTATTTTACCTTCCTGAAAACAAAATTTTAAAAAAATGAATGTGTTTTGAATTGGAAGAATCAAGTATCACCATCATTGGAAAAATTATTTTGGTCATATGTTGTTAGGTGGTGGATTTCAATTTTGTTCTATTAGAAACTCTTGAAAATAAATATAATGGAATAAATAATAATAATAATTTATTAATTCTCATTAAAATTTAATAAGGTTAAAATAATTCATTCTTCTTTCATTATTTAGGGAATTATCATTGAATGATTTTTGGAAGAGAGAGTATCTACAATGAATTATATAATCTAATTAAAATTTATCTTCTTATAACATGTATTGGTCTTTAAGAGATAATCGTCCTCTTATAGACTTAATTTTTATATCAATTCTAACCAAATTATGGCCTCAGTTTCATTTGATCCTATAATTAAAGCCCTAATGATTTTATTTGTCTTCTTTCATTCCCATATAAAGAATGAATTTCATTTATAAGTCTATATAAAATGATAAATTTCATATTATATGAGAAAAAATAATCATGAAATTTTACTCGGAGTGATAAAAAAATATTATTAAGGAATTTTTAATCATGATTTTTCATGGTTAAAAATAATTAATTGGGTTACATGAATAAATGAGGAGTTAAGATCCTTCAATTTTCAATGGGGGAAATGAAAACTAATTGAGTTAATATCATTATTGAAATTTAATTAATTTAATTTATATTTAATTTTTAATTTAAATCACTTATTTAACATTGATAAATGATTAATTTTATTTCATTGGAATATTAAAAATATTAACATTGGTTCCATATGAATTGTTTTTTGAGAATTTATACATAAAGAAAATCATGGTTTAGTTTTGGGGAAAATTGATTGAACTAATAATTTCTTCAGTGTTTTTTGTTTTTTAAATTATCCAATCCATTCCAATTCATCAATTTGCTCATATTTTCCTAAATTTATTATTTATGGTTTTTGGGGATTAAATGTCAATATTTTTTAATTATGAAATTTTATCAAATTTTAATCACCTTGGTATTTTCATCATGACATTTATAATATTAAACAATGTTGAGTGCTTATTTTTTGTAAAATTTATTTATTTAAGGTTTTGAATATATTCTTCTAGACCAAATGGTGATTCGAACATCTATAACACCTAAATATTCAATCTAGAAAACAAATTGTTCTAGAATATACCATGGGATCCCCCAAACTAAATTAAAAATAAATCGGTTTATATAACTCCATTGTAGAAGATTCCATATAGATTTAAAATTAGAGTTTCCATGTAAATATCATGGAGATATTTCATAATTAATTTGGATATTTGACACTAAAATTTAGAAGAGGATTTAGGAAACATTAATCCGAAAATATTATGACTCATTAATTTTATCATGAAATCCTATATGCACTTCGAGTTTACGTTAAATTTGGTGGGTCAATAAAAAATATGATTTCAATAATCTTTATGATGGTGTAATGTATTAATTAAGCCAGATAGTGGGAATAATATCTAACATATTTTAAAGAATAAAATATGTATGTTATGTTGTGTCAGACATTCATTTATTATATCATTTTACATTTTTTAATATAATATTATTTTTTTGAATAATTTTAATATTTTTTAAAATAAAATTAATTCAATGTATGTTTTTTTCATATCCTATTACATATACACTTCTTATTCTTCTCGATCTTATACACCCTTATTTTCATTTTCATATTCTTCTATTTTTATTTTCTAACTTCATTTACATATTTTTGTTATTATTATTTTCTCATCCATATTATTTTTATATTTTCTATTCTATTCACATTATTTCTCATTCCTTATTAAATAATTTTCATAAAAATGAGGGGAAAAACCAACGCCTGGACTAAGATAGGTATGGGAAAATATTAACTTTTATGAAATTAATTTCTTATTTTTTATTATATATGTGATGTTCCGGTGTGATTTTTATGGTTATAGAGATACTCCTCCATGACACTGGTCTAAAAATCTTTTCAATTCATTTATAAAATCTTTTCACTCCCTTATACTAGATGACATATCTTAATACAACAGGTTTTATCCATTCAGAGGATTAAATGAAATATGTTAGAACATGGTCATAAGAGGCATCATAATATCGTTTGAGGTGAATAATAAACTTTTAAAACAAGTGGTGGTAGAATTAATATTGCTAAATGAATTAGATATTTCACATACCTAAATAAAAAATTAATATTTAATTTATTTTTGAATTATTCTACTTTTTCTCTTTAAATTGTGTACGCTTACACTAAAAATGGTAGGGTTACCCGAGGCTTGTCTTTGGGTAGGTAATTGGAAATTTCATTTGTTATGGTGTTAAATTACTATGTTTTACTGTGTTTTTGATGAGTATGAGTTATTTTCCTGGGTGTGGCCATGATCCACCATGACACTAATCTTAATCTCATTTCAATTATTCTTTTGAAGTTTATAAATCTTTTATACTACATACAATCTTATTATAGGATTGATTTCATCCATTCATGTTATGAAGTAGAATTCAATGGATCCTGGTCCGGGGAGATGACACAATCTCATTTGTGGTGTTTCATAAACCTTAATTTCATTAGGAGGCCGAATTAAGATTGATAATTTCATTTGATATTTCACACCATTAAATAAAAGAATATTAATTCATTCCTAGGGTCTCAACATTAAATTATCATACATAATCTAAACAAGAACAAGGAAAATGATGGAACTGAAAAAACCCTACCATAAAGTCCATCTTCATTCCTCACTAATTACATGTTTTATTTTTTTTAATTTAATAATTTATTTAATTTATGTTTTGCAACAATCCTAGAATAATTAAATATTATCAAATATAACCAGTTTAAGTCAATTAAGTATTGTGTGGTGAACAACTGAGAAACATCCAAAAGTGAGAAGACACAATTTAATCTACATCCAACATTAGGAACAGAGTTTACTTCTTTCCTGAACAAAAATAATATTTAATGGAAAATATTAAAGGAAATTAATTTTAAAAAGATATTTTATGTTCTAAATGGTTTTTAAATATTCCATATTATGGTTTCAGTATTACTATTGAGGAAAAGGGTTTTAAAAATGTTTTTAACTAATTTTATCAAACCGAATGTATGTTTTTTAATGTAAAGGTTTTATGTTATTTATAAAGAGAACAGAATAAGTTCACAATGTTGTATTTGATGAAAGGAGTTCAAAAAATGTCACATTATTTTCAATTAATGGTGATTTTTCCTAAATAAATATTCCATGTAATCTTAAAAAAATCATTCCCACCTATGTTGAAATCCATTTAAATATTTTATACTTTACTGAGGATATGATCCAAGGACACCATTATTATTCCTTTTAGTAATGGTATTTTTTTAAAGGAAAAGTTTTTTAAAAAACTCATTTCTCTTCAATGATTTATACAATGATTAAATGATTATAAACCCCAGTTATTTTCAATGATAACATTATAATGACGTTATAATGAATCTTGTATCTTTTCCATAGTTTATGATATATTTTTTAAGAAACCTACCACGTTTTATGGATCATGATATGATGATTGTTTTATTCTCTTATCGAATTTATATACATGATAAAATATTGTTTTGGGTAGGACATATATATCCCACCAATCCATCGGCTAATGATCTTTATATCTCATTAGAATGAAAAGTTTGGAATGAGAATCATTCCCATTTTAGTAATATAGACATGGAATGAGGAGTGAACTCAGATCAGGAATAAAGCGATAGAGAAGGAGGTCATCCCAGATCTACAATATAGTGATGGAACATACAGTGAACTTAGTTTCTAATTAATGAGTTGGAACATGAAGTGAAATCATTTCATTAGTACAGGGATAGAATATGAATTGAACAATTTTCATTAATAATTGTATGGAATAGGGTGTGAACACGGGTCAATATAAGAATTTGTCTGCTAAAATGGGAAAGAGTGTCTACCATGACTACTGTGATGTTTTGGGGAGTGACATTCCACTAAGACAGGCATGTCTTTAACCCTTGAAAATTATATATATAATTTTATAATTTTATATGTCATCCCAAACCACTAGTTTTATACTTTTTTATTATATCATGGTTCATGATCATCATTTCCTTATGAATCATGTATTATAAATTAAAAATATTTATTCTATGACTCTTCATTATAATCTTTTATATGCATGGTATGATCTTAATATTTTACAATCATGTTATCATACCCTTCTGTTCATATAAGGCTTATATATCTCCCTTATTAACACTTATTGAGCATTTTAGATCAATGTTATTTTATGTTTACTTTCCCTAGGTTATTATTACTGGTTTAATGTTGGATTAGTAAAGGGGAAAACCATTATGTCAGTTTTCTTTTACTGTTATCCATATTTAAAATCATGTATCAATTTTTTCAATAAAACTAAACTATAACTATACATGGGCATGTACTTTGGTAATGTATATAATATTCATCTCAATTGATGTAATATTGAAATATGTTAATCTTTGGTAACAATAGTTTCAATAAAAGTTAATTTTTAGTCCGGATATGGAAGATTCGATAAGAAAAAACTTGTGGTACCCCTAGGGATACTTCTAATGTAAATTTCTAGGTATATTTTTAAGGATAACCCAATGATTTCGTTGATTTAAAAAAATAATTCAAAGTTTACTTGTCCAATTATATTTTTTATACTATTTTGGTTTTATTATATGATATATTATGATAACACGGTTATTTCTAGTTTTTCTCAATAGAAATATTCAAGACGAACTGGGTAAATATTGAATGTGATAGACAATTTTCTGGTGAGCAGTCATGTGGGATGATCAATGGATTGAAGTATATTTTAATAATGCATGATCTTTTTTCATAGAACAAGATTAAGAAACATTTACATTAAAAAACTCTTAGACTCACAAATGAGAATAAAGATTTATTTTTTTAAGAGTACAAGTAATTTATTCTGTGGATGAATGTGGATTAGTTTCTATTTTTTCAGGAATTTGGAATGAAGTTCCTCAAAAAATTTCATAGATTAATTGGAAGATGTTTTTAATATGGAGATGATTGAAACAAAACATTTATCTATAGTGTAGATATGTAGACTTTAGTTAATACATTGGATGATTATATTGACCTCCCCAAGACATCGTTTATAGATAAATGTTTTAAGTATTGAATGAATGTTTATTTTGAAAATTGATGTATGAGGTGAAATTCTCCGAAAGGGAATCTAAAATGAAATATGGTTAATTTTTTAATTTATATTAAGGAAAAAACAACATGTGAAAATTGAAAGCAATGAAGTATTATGTAATTGGTTTGGGTATCCTTGTTAATGGATTAAAGATGATGTGGAAAAATTGAATTGTTTATGTATTTTTATGTTAGAATTATTTTATATGAATATTGGAGTATATAAGGATTGTTCAGTTTATAGTTCTCACTAAAGATATTCAATAATAGGAGGAATGTTCCTAATGGTCTAGAAATGTAATTTAAAATATAGGTTAAATCTTTACTAAGGGAAATATAACCCTTAATATGATCCTAATTTTGTGATAATGATTTTTTGAAAATGATATACATGATATGAATAATTAAATCAGATGGTAAAAATAATCTTGAAACTTATAACATATTTCTTAATAATTTAGTTTATGATATCATTGATTAAGAAAGAAACATTTTTTGATTTAATTAATGTATCTAATAAATATTGGAATAAGAAAACATGCTAGATTTAAATAAGTATTTATGGTAAATCTGGTTATTAACATGTTTCAAGAAAATATATAATAGTGGTATTCACATGTTTGGTAAATGATAAGTGAGAGATACATTATGATATATGAGGATGAATTTAATGTTGATTTTTTTCTTTCATCCTTCGAAAGGGTTATAAGGTTAGCCATTTATTGAAATTTTCATGATAATATAACGATTATGTTTTAGATATTCAGGTAATATCACCCCTTATATAAATTTATGCATATTGAATAACTTATGAAACCATTTTTTGCGAGGTTAACTAAATATAAACAGAAAATGTATCATTAAATTTATATATCTCATTATCAGAAAATGCTTTAGTAATGATAAATATACTATAATTTCATGGAAGAAGAGATTATATGTAAATTGATCATGTCACTACCTAAGGGTTATATTCTTCATAGGAAATTGTATAAAATAATATAAGTTCATTTTCTTGTGAAAATTATTCATAATTACAAGAAATTTTTTGATATAAAATGATTTTATATTACCTCCATTTTCTATGATATTAATGAAAATTTTATTGATTCATTAGGATATACATTTGTGTTGGTCAGCTTTCACAGAACAATATTCTCTATCACTCCACAATATAACATGATATTTATATTTTCTATTACATGCCTATATTTTTACATTAAACAAATTATATACTATGAAAAATCCTAGTAGTGAGTTACCATGGGTAACAATTATGTCTCTAACACTACCTTTATAATGAATGATTTAGTATTCATTTTTTTGATCTATTTATTAATTAAAGGAAAATTAAATTGCTAATCCACTGGTAGCCCAAATTAATTTAAAATTATAAATTCATTTCAATAGTGGTATAATTTAACTCCCTGAGTCTTTTTTATTTTTTTTCAAATTAATTTAAAATTATAGTTATTATCTACTTCACAGAAACTGAATATTTCTTTTGTTATATAAAATCACAAATTTTGGATTACATCTCTATCAAAACCATGTTATGATTGAAGTACATGATTTTTTCGTATTAGAGGTAAATATAAAACTATTTTTTATTTGTTTTATATGTAATACTTATTTCCTTCGAAAGATTTTCTTTCACCAAAGTCCATGTTTCCAGAATTACAATATATTATAAGATTTTTTTTCTAATATATTATTAGAGTGGTCACCGAGCCATTGGAATTGTGGTTATGAATAAAATTAATTAAATATAGTATAAACTAGTATATAAATAAATTATTCTATGTTAAATTAATTAGAAATGAAAATAAATCACATTTGAAAATTTAAGAAATCTTTTGAAGGAAAACTATCTTTATGTAATCAAACACATTTTTCTTTAATAAATTATTTAAACCCATATTGATAGATTATTTTAATTAAATATATATTTAAAATACCTTATACTTATAGAATAAGTAATTTTAATATATATTAATATTTATTAATTAGATGTAATTTATCATATACAATATGTTCAACAACGTATATGATATATCTCTATTTATGGTTAAAACATGGTTTTTCTAAAAAAATATTTTACCTCCTTTTGTTGGTGGACCCATTTTAAATTCAGTTTAGACACTTTTTTAATATCATTTTAAAAAAAATCTTATTTTGTAGGGAAATATCAAAATGTAATTTAGTTTAATTATTGTATTTTTTTGATAAAATTAACATTTTAATGAATATTGAAAAATTTGGGTTTTAATTCAAAACTCCTTTTTCGTCTAATTCATTTATATTGTTAGAAGATAATTGTAATAGTTTTTAAAGTATATTTATACTGTTTTTTATATTTTAATATAATTTTGGTAATTGGAATAAATTTTAAATTGAAATTAGATCTATAAAAATTTCAAACATTTGAACGTTTCACTTTTAAAAACTCACTTTTCAGTTTTGTCTGTGGAATCATATTTAAATATAATATTCCGAATTATGTGAATTGAGTTAGGCAAAATTTATTCTATATTTTGAATAATAAGGTAAAAATTATGTTTCAAGGTAAATTTCATTTATTTATATAAAAAAGATACCATGGTAAAATATAATTGTTTACCGTGGTAAAAGTAAAATTTTGAGTAGGGTAAAATTAATAGTTGAAAGCATAACTTAACTAAAAAATAAAACGTTTTATGGGTTCTTGAGGGGTTTCTAGATCCAATAAATCCAATAAAACATTAATTACAATCTATATTCATGTAATTTAACTCCACCTTTATATGGTTATATTTTAATATAAAATAATCAAAAAATTAATAACATGAATCCACCTCTCTTCAACTATAAACAACAGACCTCACGGCCTACCATTTCAATCCAGAAAAACCATTTAGATCCAAAAATATATTCAAAATCTTATCCTACTAACTCTCCCCACATATACGTTCTTCTATCCTCAACAAAATACCAAATCCAAAGTCCCCATTTGTCTTTCAAGGAGGGGATATTCAAGATGTAAATATCTAAAAGTGCCTCTCTTAATTTGTTGTCTTTTTATAATTTCACATCACCCCCTTTTTCTATCCATTAATAACTAAAAATTATGTTAATACGGCAGTTTTATAGTTTTAATGGAATATATCATATCCATTTTATTACTCATATCCTCTTATTTAATGAAATGAATTTTTCTTCCATGTTATGTCATTTTATCGCCTCCCAGAATAATGTTTTTGTTATTTTTCCTTCATCGCATTCATGGAAGGTATTAAAACTATTTGTTATTTAAATTAATATTTTAATATGTATAGAATAACCTATTTAATATTCTTTAAATTTTATATAAAACATACCTTTATGATTTCCATGTTTTTTTATGTGATAATGTTGTTTGGGGACGTGTGGACTACCACCTCAACAAAATGATGAAATTCATTAACAAATGAAATGAAATGAATTAAGGAATGTTTTAGTAAAAATATATTATATAAATGAAATATTACTTCTTATATAATTATATTTTCTATTATTCAAATTTAGATATATTCCATTTAATTTTCGTTTTAAAATATCATAGAAAAAAAAATAACATTCATCTGTATGTACAACCTACCATCTCTTAGAATAGTTTGTTTACTTTGTCTTAAAAAATTATTTTAAATTCTTATATAATTAATATATATGATTTTTATATCATTTTTTAAGTTCTAGAGATGATAGACTTATGTCTACATGGACTATTGATATCATATCGTGCTCAATTACAACTCAATAACTAAATATCAATAAAACCACGGATGTTAACTTTAATAATTGAGTAATTGTTATAACATGGTAATAAGTGATATAAATGAAAAAATATAAATTTAAATGTTTATTTATAAATTATAAATTAATCTATATTTAATATTTTCGAAAATAAATAAAACATTTGATGAATCAGACATGTGGTAAGAGATGTAATCAAAATCTTCTTTTATTGTGGAATTTCTCAATAATAAATGCAGTTATAATTTTTTAGTTCAATATACAAGAAATTTGAAAATTCAAATAAATATTTTATCAATACTAATGTTAATGAAATTTTTGGTAAATGTATTGATTCATAAATATTAATATTTAAATGTTAAAATTGGTATGGGACCCCATGAATGTTTAATGATCTAATTAAGAAAACAATAATTCATGAAATTTATTAAAATATTTATCTATATGGAAATAAATGGATTATAAAAGAAATTTTATAACTATATTTAAATGGTTTTCAAAATTAATCCTTTTAAATGAATCATTTTACTTTCTTTTCAAAATGTTAATGGGAATGTTTTTTAATGTATGTGACAACAATGAATTTTCTATATTCGTAACTGTTATTTTATATTTTTATTCCTATATAAGAAGTAATGTTTTTAAAATGAAAAGAAATTATGTATTCCCTTTTTGGTTTTTTTAATGAAAATGGTTTTTATGTGTATTCACAATTACAATATCTGGAAATGATTTCCTGGGACTGTAATTGATATTTTATATGTGAAATATTGAAAATTATAATAGATTAGTTGTTATGATTATATAATGGTGCATAGAAATTTGAAAAATGATTATTTGATAAACCAATGTTGGGTAGTTACATGATTAGCCAAATATGGGTGGTTCTGTGATAAGCCATTGATGGGTGGTTACATTATAACATCCAATGCATTGGGTATGGATGTTGGTCTTAAGGATATTCTATTTTTTAGAGTGACATGTGTGGAAGTTGATCGTAAGTTTATTAAATTTTAATATGATTATGTTACAAGATACATTTATATGTTATATATACTTTTTATGGGTATTATGGTGATCTTTGGATTAAAATAATTGGTATGAAATGAGCATATATTTATTGAATGGTATTTACTACTTCAATTTTAGACATAATACTTAATGATAAGTATTCATGGTTCACATGTTTTATAGGGATAACTTTTTTCTTCTGTTTTTTATCCCATACTGAGATTTTTATTCTCATCTCATGTTATAAAATGATTTTCATATGATTCAAGGGGGGATAGATACATGGATTTAATCAATTGAATTTTTTTAAGTTTAAACTTGATTTAAAAACATGTATATTTTTAAACGTTTTGTTTTATAAAATTTTTTTAACTGAGTAGATGTTTGTACATTGTAATATTTAAGATGTTTTATATGATATGTGGAATAATTTTCTAAAGATAAAAACTGAAAATATCCTTAATTTGAATTCATTACAAAATTAATCTTTATGTAATGTTTTAGGCTGGGGCCTTATAATTGGTATCAGAGGTTACATTAGATAACTTTAGAGGATAGTGTAATATTAATAACTCACAATTGGGAGAGATTACCTTTTGATAAATGTAGATTATATAACATTTTATGATTATAATGTTGATTCTTCTAATATATTTCGGTTCATTCTTGTTTTCTATAGAACAAACAAGGAAGTTTTTCATGGAAGGCGTATATAGGAAAAATACCTTCCAAATAATCATCTTGGGACGATTGTAATTACAGATGAACAGTTTTTCATTGGCATGGATCAGTTGAATAAGGTAAAAAATGGGGCGGTTTCTAGGCATTAGATCAACTAGATCAATCACTCATCAATATGTCAGTAGTAGATCATTTAATGAGGTGACATCCCCAATCATTCTAAGGATCAACTGACCATGTACAAGATGAATAGTAGATTAATTAAATATAAAATATTCTGGATATAATAGGGTATTTGGAAAATCAAAAGGTTAGTCTTACTATTTATCATTTTGAAGGTGAAGATGATTATTAGTGGTCAATGGATAAAACTATAATAGAAATTAAACATATTGATTCAATGTAATAAGATGGATTTTTTAATATCTTACTTGAGTAATATTTTACATAGACTAATTAACAATGTTTGGAAAAGAAATTCATGGAATTGATAAAAATGGGGGAATATTATATGGATAAAGATAAAAAAAATTCAAATATTTGTCTAGGTGCGTCCAAACTTTTATCATGTATATTGATAGTAAAATAAAGTTGTTTTACATAGAATTGAAGTTGAAATATCAATGGTCATTAGCATCTCGTGATTTTAAATAATATGAGAACCATCATTGATGTTTTTAGAAGGAATAAATGGAGTTTTCTAATGATCATGTGTTTCATGTGTTCATATAAAAGAATCGATCCAGTTGGAAGTCAATGGGAAAGAATTCATAGAATAATATTTTAGGTAAGAAATATAAATTTAAATCCTATGAGAAGTGTGGTAAAAATTAACTTGGATAATGTCTCACACAAACTAGGATAAGATTCTAATGTGTTAAGACTAGTCATATTACCCATAACTGCATGGGATATGATCATGGATGCAGGAAAAATCTAGTAGTTAGAATTTTTAGTAGCATTGTGTTAGGATATTATTCTAATGTGTGTACAAAGATGATTACCCAGGTTGGAAACTAGCATGATCAAATGAATAATGGCTTATAAAAATCATTTTATACAACTATAGTTGATGTGGTCCATGAAATGGACTATTGATAGGAATGTTATATGTTTTTTTCAAAATATTACAATACTCAATTTGACTGTATATCTTTTAATTAATTGATTTATGATAGATTTTAATGTAAATGGGAAATATCACTGCATGAGTGCGACATATAGCTTTTTGTAAAACACTGAGTGAAGGTATTAATGAAGAACGTTTTATTGGAATCTTCTTATTATCATTAGTGGCATTTTCCTTCCTTCATATTTTGTTGAACATCCTATAGTGTAATTTTATATTATTCTAGTAATAGATTGGGTTTCATTTTTTCATGCTAGTATAGATTCCATTGCAAAGAAAGATTTATCCATTATTTCAAACCATTTATTACATAAAAATAATTTAAGATATTGATTAAAGATGGAGGTGAAAGTTATATTGATCATGTTGTTGGAAAAAAATAAATTGTTTCTATTAGTGACATTCTAGTAGTGAATGAATTTACATATATATTTTCCGATTAAATTGTCTGGTAGTGTTCCTAATTGGGCGGTTGAATTTAATATTGATATATTTCTTCATTCTATCCATATTTCTATACCCCTTATGGAATGGAACATGTGCAGCTGGTGGAATTGAAAAAAAAATTACAAGAATTACTTGATAAGTGTTTCATTTGACATTGCACTTAAACATGGGGTGCTCCTATTTTATTTATGTTTAATAAGAATGGTTCCATGAGACATTTTATTGGTTAAAAATCCATTAAAAACCTCACTAATAAGAATATGTATCCTTTTCCTCATATCGATGATTTTTTTGATCAACTATTTGGAGCTCAATATTTTTCATACACTGGTTCGATATCTGGGTACTATTATCTAATTGTAGAGGTTGAAATTCCAAAAACATCATTCTGAATTAAATATTGGAATTATTATTTGGTAGTGATCCACATTTGGTTATCTATTTCACCTTTTTGTTCTTATGAATCTCATGAGTGGAGTCTTTCCTCGATTTTTTGTTTATTTTTTGGTTGTTTTTTAGATGATATTTGGGTATATTCTAAAATCCATAAAGAACATAAAAGATAATATATGATTATTTTGAAAATATTTATTGAAAATAAACTACATGGAAATACCCTTATGAGTGAATTTTTGTTATAAAAAATATAATTCCTCAGTCATATTGATTCAAAATATGGTTCAAACTCATTTTTTTGAATTGTGTCCAAGACCTAAAAATATCACAGAGACTTATAGTTTCCATGCATTAGGGAGGTTTTACTAGGTTTTTCTAGAAATCTATTATCTTTTATTAAGTCTACTAATAATGTTTACACGAATGGGATTTTATTTCACCCGAATCAAATAATGTGTTGATTTTTTTCTAAAAATGAATAGAACATTGGTAAATTCTCCCTTTTTATTCTTTTCGTCCATGAGTGGTGAATTTGTTATCTAGACAGTATATTCATTAAATTGAATTGTTTGGGTCCTAATGCATAATGATAATGTAATTTATTATGATTTACATAATTTGAAACCTCATAAGTAAAATAACCCTACACATGATATGGAATAACCAGGTGTTGTTTTATAATTAAAAATTTGGATCCACCATTTTTTGTGTGTAATGTGTGTTATATATACTAATAATAAAAGTTGGAATGATATATTCACTCAAAATGAATTGAAAATGAGATATAGGATACCACATGAGTTAATCCATGATTATGATTTCATGATACATTACCATATAGGTAATAAAAATATAGTGGCTAGTGATTTGAGTCAAAAAAGTATTCTAACATTAACCATGATATGTTTTGAATGAGATAATTTATTTAATGATATGATGAATTTTTTCTCGGATGTTTTTGGTGTAGAAAATTCCTTTTTTCATGTTTTCGTAAAATCATATCAATTAGATATAATTAATAAATAGTCTAAAGAAGATAGTGAATTTTAGAAAAATTATGGATTGGTTTTGTAGGGTATGTTACATGAATTTAACACTGATATAAATAGTTTTTTGAGATTTAGTAAGAGACTATGTAATCCCTAATCATTGTATTCAATGAAATATTTGTTATGTGAATCGAATTGTTCTACATTTTCATCATTCCATAGAAGCTTTAAACTTTATATAGATCCTCAATAGTATTAAAGGTGGGATAGAATGAAAAGAGATACTGGCAATTTTACATTGAGATGTTTGACATTTCTATTGGTTAAATCAATGATTAATTTAGTGAAATGGATGATCAAATATTTTTTAGTGCAATAAGTGAAATTGGAAAATATATCCAAAGATTTCATTGTGATATCAACCAATATATCTTGAGGTAACAACACAATTTGGGTTATTTTCGATCAACTAACTAGATATTCTCATTTTATTCATATTCAATATACTCTGTATGTAGATCAACTTTATTACGTGTATATTAATGATATAATCAGGTTAAATGGGATTACCCCACTCTATTATATCTTATCATGATAAAAGGTTTATTCTACCTTTTGGAAAGGCCTTCAGAGGTCACTGAAAATTGAATTAAATTTCAGTATTGCTTTTCATCATTAATAATATTGTCTAAAAAAATTCTTATAATAAAGGATATGCTACATGATGGTTCATTAGATGACCATGTAATTGGGGATAATTATATTTCATTGGTTGAGTTTTCATATAACTAATGTTTTCATTCAAGTATACAGATGGCACTATTTTAGGCATTATATAGAAAGATGTGTCGAACACTAGATTTTTGGGAAGAAGTGAGTGAATGGAAGTTGAAATGACAAGAATTTTACAAAGAAATTGTAGAGAATGTTCAGTTTATTTAGTGAAATATGAGTACATCACATAGTAGCTATAAAATTTATTTGGATAAACATAGGAAGGATCATTCTTTGGAGGTAGGTGATCATGATTTTCTCAGAGATTCACAATAGAAATGTGTGATGTATTTGTGTAAAAATTGAAGATAATTCATGATTAAATGGAATGTATGAAATCATATATAAATTTGGATTAGTTTAATACTATGTTAATTTACCTCTGAGTATATCCCGTGTTCATAATTTTTTTCATGTTTTAATGTTAAGAATGTTTATTTCTTATCCATCTCATGATCTGAGTCCAGAAGTAGTTCAGTTGCAAGAGAATCTCTCTTATGAGAAACATCCAGTCTTCATTATTGAAAATATAGAGAATTTGTTGTTGAATATTGTGATTTATCAGGTCAGGATTTTAGAAAACCATATGATGGAATAAGCCAAATGTAAATCTGAAAATTATATCAGGGATAAATAATGCCCCTTATTCTATAATTTTATAAAAATTTAGAGGAAAAAATATCAGAAGGGGGAGGGATGTAATATCATAGTTACTTTTAGAATAATAAATTTTAATATCTTTTAATATTTATTAATTATATATAATTAAAAAATGAAAATATGTTCCACAATGTATAAGATAAATTGAGATTTATAGTAACAAACATTATTTTCTTAAAAATATAACTTTACCACCATTTGATGGAGAATCTATTTTAAATGTAGTTTTTTCAACTGTTATAATATATTTTTGAGAAAATGAACTTATGATATTGAAAAGATAAATCAAAATTTAATTTTGTTGAATTTTTGGTAATTTTCTAAATGAATATTGTGAAATATTGTGTTTTAATACATAATAGTTTTTTCATTTAATTTGATTACATTATTAGAAAATAATAATAATAAGTTTTAAAGAATATTTAGATTATTTCTTATCTTTTAATAAAATATTTTAAATTTTAATTATTTTCAAATTGAAATTAGATATAAAAATATTTCAATCTTTTTAATGTTTACTTTTCAAATCCTCATTTTATGTTATTCCTACCAAATTCATTTTAAATATAATTTTCCAAATTTTATGAATTAAATTAGGTAAAATGGATTCCATACTTTGGAATCATAAGGTCCAAATTATTTGTAATATTTACATTATTTTTAATATTTAAGAAATATAACATGTAAAAAAAATATATTTTCCACAGTAAAAGTCATATTTTGACAGGTATTATAATGAAATGTTAATGACATAATATACATAAAATTATAACAATAGAAGTATTTTTGAAGTGTGTTTCATCCATAAATATCTTATCAATCATTTATTAAATGACATTTTTGTGCGATTTAAAGAATCCTATATATGTTTTTCTTTTAATATAAACTAATCAATAAAGTAATCACTTGAACCCTCCTATCTGCAAATAAAAATTACAACCCTCTCTAACCCATTTTTACCCAAAAAAACATTTCATATCCTCCAATATATTATAAAATATATCCTCCTCACTATCCACACTTGAATATGCTTGCAGTCTCACAAAAAATGCCACATATAAGGCCCATAAGTGTCTTTTCAGGAGGGGATATTAAAAATCTAATTTAATCAAATTACCTCTATTAATTTCATTTCATTTTCTACTTTCACCTCACATATTTATTCCATTACTTCATGATAACACTATAATAATGTAATTTATGGATTTTATGTTTCAAATTTAATATCTCATATCCATTTCATTTCTTCCAACCTCTTATTCAAATAAACGAAATGGTTGTCTTTGTTATACAGGATTATCACGTTCATGGATAATATGTTTGATCATTTTTCCATTATAGCCTTTCGGGATTGTATTAAATCTATTTTTCTAGTCAAATAATGTTATTATATGTATATTATATCCTATATAATAATATTTAATTGTTATATTAACCATACCATCATGAATTCTATAATGTGTATATATGATTACTTTATTGGTGGACGTGTGGACTACCTCCTCCTAAAAATGATGTGATTCATTCACAAATCACATGGAATGTATTAAGGATTATTTAGAAAAAATATAAGCAATAAATTTCTAAATAAATTTACAATAATTATATTATATAGGTATACATATTTACCTACATTCCATTTAATGTTTGTTTTTTCAATACGACAAGAAAAACAGATGTAGTGTTCATGTCTACGTATGTCCAACCGTCTCCATGAATGATGTCTTTATATTTTCAGAAACAATTATTATAAATAATTATATAATTAAATGAAAGATATTTATATGATATTTTTTATTCAATATATTATGGGTTTATGACCCAATTTATTGTTGATATCATACTAGGTTTATAATCGACATAAGAACAAAATATCGACATAATGTTTTATATTATCTCCAATAATTGAGTAATTGTTATAACATGAAAAAAATAGATATAGATATTATAATAAACATGAAAATGTTTCTAAATAAAGTATAAATTTAACTATATGCATTATTTTGGATGATAAGGAACAAACATGATGAATCAGACATGAGGAAAGGGACTTTGTCTAAATATTCTTTCATGGAGGAATATCCAATAATATAAACCATTATTCTTTTAATAGGTGTATATATAGCCAATATGACATTTATTATCAATATTTTATATATACTAATTTTAATGAAATATTTGTTAAATGTATTAACTCCTTGATATTAATATTTAATTATTCATTGTGGTATTGGACAACTTCAATGTTTAGTGGTTTAACTATCTAATCATTAAAAAATGATATTACTTGACATATTTATTATTATGGACATGTAATTATTATACAAGAAATTTTATGTATATATTTTTAATATTTTCAAAAGAATTATTCATGTAGGGAATTATTTAATTTATTTAGAAAATGAAAAAATTTATGTTTTCATTGTATGTGACGATAATGACTTCTCCATCGCTGTAAATATCTCTATATGATTTAATATATTGAAATGGAAATGAAATTACTTATTCTATTTTTCTGTGTTTCGGTACTGAAAATGTTTTTGAAAGTGGATTGGCTATTTTAATATCTTGAAATTATTTGTTGTGATTGAAAATGAAATTATATAAGTGAAATATTGATAATTGCACTCTTTTACCTATTATGATTATATAATGGTAATTTGAAATTTGACGGGTGGTTACATGATAAAGGAATGATGGGTAGTTACGTGATAAACTAACGATAGGTGGTTCCATGATAAATCGAGTATGGTTGGATATGTTATAACATCTTTTTCAATTGGTATGGAAGCAAGTCGTATGGCTATTATATATATAATAGTGACATGTGTAGACATTGACTGTATGGTTATTCCAATTAATTATGATTATATTGCAAGTTACCTTTATATGTTATGTTTTTATGGAATTTGTTGTTATCTTTTTATTACAAAAGTGAAATAAATAATCTTAAATTTAGTTAAGCGTATTTAATACTTCTTAATGGTTAAAAGTATTATTTTTTATAAGTATTCATGGTTGGTGTATTTTTCTTAGGCTAACTATTTTACTTCATTGTATATCCATAACTGATCTTTTTATGTGCATATGATGTTTTATAGATTTTTCACTATATTTATGTGAGGATAAAGTCAAAGATGTAATCAAGGATAAATTTTTTAATGTTTAAATGTAAAACAAAACCATGTTTCTTTTTAATAGTTTTTTTTAAAAAAATGTATAGTGAGTAGGAGTGTATGCTTTTTAATATTTATGTTGTTATGTATTAGTTATGGCCTAATTAAAGAAATCTCAAAACCTGAAACTATCCTCAATGTGAATTCTTGAAATAATAAAAAATAATGTAATTTTTAAGGATAGGGCCTTATAATATATCGATATATATTATAATCATTCAATAATTTAATTTTAAAATTATGTTTTTAAAGAAAATATATATGAATATTTACAGTTTTACGTATAATGACAAATATACATTCTAAAAAGTAATTTTACCAATTTTTAACGGAATTACCATTTTAAATATATTTTTTGAAACATATATAATTTTTTATTTTACATTTTAAAATTAATTATTTAAAAATGAATAAAAAATTATTATTTCAGTGAATTTATAGTATTTTTCGGAGAAGATTCATTTCATGGTTAATAGTAAAAAATAATGAATTTTATTTTGAATCCTATTTTTGTGTAATTTATTTTTATAAGGAAATTATATTTCAAATTTTTAATGTATAATTATATAATTTATAAATATATCAATCTAATTTATGTCATTTGAATAAGATTCAAATTCAAATTTGAAATAAAATATTTCAAACTATTGGACTTCTTCATTTTAAAAATCAATCGTCTCATCCCATCAATGTGATTGATTTTAAATAAATATTTTCCAATTATAAGATTTTAATTTGGAATAATGTGATCCATATATGTAATAATAATAATAATTTATAATTCCTAATAATGTAAAAATATTTTCTGACAAAAAATATTAGTAAATGTAATTAAATTTTTTTAAATTCATTAATGTAAAAAAATTATTTACTTCGTGGCTAAAGATTAATTTTATATAAAAAATATCATTGAAACATTTATAAAATCTATTTGATGGAACTTTTTCGACCATTTAACCTATTTTCTCTAAAATAAAAAATTATTTGAAGTAAATGATTTAAGGGATTCCTCCCAATAATGTTTATATTTTTATATTTAAAATAATCCCACTCCTCATCAACAATATAATGGAACTCACAACCCCTAAATTATTACAACCTGTCAAAGACCTTTTTATCATATAAAATCCATAATAAATTACAATTATCCTAAAATAAATTCCATAAATCTAAATTTTTTCATCATTCAAACAGAGGAAGCCCTTCAGAGAAACTGATGTGGAGTTAACCAAAAAAGTGATGATATCTTTCAACAAGATCTTTTGTTTTATTTCACTATATTCAAACTAAATTATTATTATTCCATTAATATATAACATTGTAAGTATCCAAAATATTCGGATATGTTGTAATTTTAGGGTTTCTACCTACACACGCACACCTCCATCAAATTTAACATGCAGTAATCGTTCGTATATGCAGTTTAATACCACCGCGTGAACTGATGTCACTTTTTCATCTATTTCGACCATTAAAGGATGGTAATGATGATGTAAATTATGATCTTATAAGAGACAAATAATATTTATTGTTTATTAATTATTATTTAATTATTACTCAACACATAACTTTAAACTCATCATTTGGTTTAGTCATGATAACATCATATTTGGATGTTTGGATTACTGCCTACTCAAAGAGATGTGATTCAGTAACACTCCTAATTTAATGTATTAATGATAGGTATAGTAAAATTGTGTCATATATATATCATAATACTTATATTTTAATTATATATATATATATCATATAATTTATTTATATCAATACGAAAAGAAAATCGAAACAACATTCATTCATACATATAACCTACCATCTCCCAGAACATTGTATACCATTTATCATTTCTATAATTTATTGATTACTATAAATATATATATACTTAACAAATAACCTATTTATTTAATATTTTAAATTCTGTAAATAATTAAATAATTATCTATATATTTGGATAAAAATAACAACTAAAAACATATTCCAAAAATAATTCAAATGTTACCTGAATCGTAATTTTAACATGTAATATTTTTATTAAATATGTACTTTAATGTTAAAATATAATAAAATATTGGTCATATTTAATAATATAATTATGTGGAATATTTATAATAAAATTATATATATTATAGTGGAGGTTTTAGCGTTGACAAAAAAGTAATGCTATAAAGTAATGGTTTTCTCATCTCACTTTTATTTCTGTGAGATATATATTATATTAACCACTTATTCTATGTTTATGTATTATATAATTCATTACGGCTTGTTATATCATGAATTTTTTTTAATTATTTTAAATTATTCAATTTCTGTTAATATTTAATGTCGACCATGATTTCGATGTTTATCATGTAAAAAGGGTTTACATGTCTCGCTTTTATTTTTGTAAGACTGATGCCTTATTCATAACTAATTTATTTTTTATGGTGTATATACTACTGATGAATTAATACTTTTATGATAATAATTAAACTAATGGTTTTTTACTTATGAATATCATGAACTTGTTTCTTTGTGGTTTATGGTTGAAATGTTATCATATCAGTAATGTAATTTTGGGTCAATTTTCCTTCTTTGAGATTCATTCCGTGCTATACATCCATATACATATATGAGGTGTATATACATACCATTATCATTATATATCCTAAATACCAATTAAATAATGACATTTTTTACTACATTTAAGTTTATTTTTCCTGGGTATTAGGATTAAGTGATACCAAAGTAGATATAGTTTATTTTTAAAATCTATTCCTTTATCGATCTTTTTTCAGATTATGATCCTTTGATGAAATTTTATGACCCATATATCAATTAGTATCATGTATTTTATTCTCATTTGATTATTCATTATATATTCATGAAATATTTCCATTTTTCAAAAACATGGCACTATAGATGATTGAGAAATTATTTTTATGAAAATCCTTTTTTATTACTCTCTATTGTTAGAAAAGTTATCTATTCCCAAACCATGTTTTCTAAAAAAAAATTAGTTTTTTATAAATGTTCTAGAAATATCATTTTGAAGGAAAATTATTTTAAATAAATTTTTTATGTTTTAAATACTTTTTAATAAAACCATTATAGTTTTCTAGGTTATTTTCAATGGAAATGCTTTTAAATTGATTAATGTCTTAGAATGAATTTTCATAGTGGAAAATATATTTTTATCAAGAAACATTTAAAATGATTTATAATGATTACTTAAATTTTTATTAATGTATTTTTTCAATTAATTGGATTTTTAAGATATTATATGATTTCTAATGAAATGTTATTTTCCTTACTAAATTTTTTAGGTGATCTATCAAAACCCTTCCGCATTTTATTTGGAATCCTCTAATATAGTTACGTATTTTCTAGGTATTTGTTACCATGACACAAATATTACTATTATATGATATTTTTTTGAATACATGTTTATGATGAATCACATTTCTCATCCATAGATTATACCATGATAAAAATATTATAAAACCCGTTTAATGTCAAGGGTTATTCTAGGATGAAATGATTATGAAACCAATATATTTTCCATATGTTATGATATTATTTTTATGAATATAGTATTTATTTATGGATTATTATATGATTAATGATTTATTATATTGTTGAATATGAATGTAAGATTTCATTTTATGAATTATGGGATCTATATCTCTGTCTAACAGATTGAGTAGTGATTAATATATATTATGTGAAAGAAGGGTAAGGAATTAATAGTGAAAATGGACAAGTATTTTGGGTTTAGAACAATGTGTGGACTAGTTTTAGTCATATTGGTCTTTAATGGGATGTGATACTAATTCAGTAATATAGGGATGGCTGGGAAAGTGTTCATAGTTCAGTAATAATGGGTTGGAAAAAGGAGTAAAATCAGAAGAGTAATATAAGGATGGAATGGGAGGTGAACTAGGTTCAGTGATACAGGGCTAGAGCATGGAGTGAAATATGGTTAGTAAGGTTTTTTTTTTGCTAATATGGCCATAGGGTTTAACCTTTAATGCTAAGCAATTATAGGGAGTTATCCCATTCTATTATGATGTCCTTGGAATTAAACCTTGACAACTATGGAAATAATTTTATTTATTTATGTGTCATACACAATCATTTGTCTTATGTTTTTTTATAATCTCATGGAATATGTTGTTGATTTAATTACGATTCATGTAATATAAACTAAAAATATTTATACTATGACTCATAATTTTGATCTATGAAATACAGGGAATGATATTAGAATATTACCTTCATGTTATCATATTGTTATGGTCAGGTAATTCTTAAATATATACCATGTTTAGCCTAGCTTATTATTATATCTTTCACATTTCATATGCTTCCTTTCCATGAGCTATGATGAATTCATTTTAGTATTATTACTAATAGTGGGATCATTAAGGGATATGTTGATGAAATTTCCCCATATTTGAATATCATGTTTCCTTTTTTATAGAGATAATAAACTATTATAGCCCTCAATCATGTTTTTTAATGTGTTTGAAAATCATCTAAAATGAACTGATATATTTCAATGTATTTTCTGGGCCTCTATACATACACAATCATTCTAATTCTTTGGGAATATTATAATGTTGTTCTAACTAATAGCTCTCGACGTGATGTGATTGCATAATTATTTACATACAATGTATTTGGGGGGGTATTAATAAAATTATGTAACATATATGACACCAAAATTTTTATATAAATAATATATATATATATACACCATGTCACGACTCCCTCCCCTCAACGTGTACCCCTCCTGGGTCGGCAATTTAAGAAGGGAGATAATGACCCCCAAGTCCCACCTCCAGCATTCCCCAGGTTGGTGACTAGCACTGAGGGTATAGGAAACCCAAAAATGGGAGTCATTACCCTTTAAGAGAACACATGCAGAAGAAAGAGATAAAATAGGCCCCAACCAAATCCAACTTAGAACTGAAATATAAATGAAATCCCATGTGCACATATATAATGTCATGCAAAAGTACTAAAACTGGAAGGAAGAAACCACAAGTACCCAAAATACAGTAAAATAGCAGCAACCACAAGCCCAAACAGCTTCTACAAACACAAGCTAATAGTAACCATCATGATCTACAACCTGGTCCAAGTGACCTGAAAAATATTATATAGATACATAAGGGGTGTATAACATTATACTCAGTAGGATCCTCCCCGAAGCCTCTCATTCAAATGTAATGAAATCATTCTAAAGCATAGTTAAAAACAAGTGAAACTAATTCGTCACCTAAACAGGTATACTAAGTTCCCAACCTCACCATGGATACTCTCACAAAGTAACCCATACAAGAATATATCTTTCAATAAAGAATATCAAGGGTACCCCGCTACTACTTCCCCACTGGTTTGCTACTTTTCCCCAACATCACACATCCTGAGCATCTCTCCCAAAAAATAATTGCCTGTATACACATGGGCGACGCACCACAACATGAACCTCATGCAACAAAACCACCACGTCCACGTAAGAAAACCAACCATGTAGTTTCTAGGAGCCACCGCAGCCCGCATAATGTGTATCATACATCGCGTATTATACATAAATCCATTAGAACCCATACAACGAGTAAGGAACCTCAAGCCATCACAACCTATACACGTTACACCTATAGTATTCTATAGGATTCTATATCCAGAATATATGTGTGTGAATAAACACAAGCCATTACAGCCCTCTAGACACATATATGGGGAAAAATAACTATTGTGCCTGCCAGCACAAGTAACTACCAATAGAAGATAGCGAGGCCAAAAGTGGTAGTCATCCATTCATCCTCCCACTGGAATGTTGGGGAAAACAACCCCCCAGGGCTCAAAATCCTTGGGGTGTCCGTTTCCCTTACCGATAGGGTGGAGTCGAATATAGAAACACCAAAAGTACATGATATACTATATCTCACAACCACACTATGGGAATAACCTAGTCTTAGAAACTACTATAGCTAAAATCTCTCAGAATCCAGTCTGTGACTTTTAAGACTAGGTATCCTATAAGCACACAAACATTTAAAGAGATTTATTGGAATACTTCATTCCCTTTTTTATTAGTTCCATTTTAGGTAAATTAATTATTTAAAAATTAATTAACAAAGAACAATTCCACATTAAATTTCATTATCATCACACCTAAAGTCATATGTTCATTCATAATTTGAACCTCGTCATTATGTTCTAGTAAACGCCAACCACATGGTTTTACATCATTTATTCAATTATACATTATAGAATTACATTCCCACATTCCAAGGTATTCTAGAAAAACATTCTATGCTACTAAACAGAAGGGGCTCAAAACAGTGAGTAGATGCACTAACTATTGTGTCATTTCCTCTTATAGAAGGAGAATATACCCATCCTTCCTTGAGAAGATAATCACGGAAAGCACGTGGCATACCTCATGTGTCTTTGCCTCTTTCAGAAGAAGGGTAAGTAAGACGAGCTACCTTGAGAAGTGGGGAAAAGTAAAGCAGATAAACAACCAATCAATAACAGAAAGCATCCAACAATCACATCAATACCATTTCATCATCCCTGGTGTCCTCCCCGACACCCACATGCATAAACTGATGAATCTCGCCACTCGAGACGTCATCTGCTGCCAAAACCAAAAGCCTACATAACCCCACATATCACAACAACAATTGAGGATCACATCACAACATAAGCAGCAGGAAAACAAACATCACATCAATTGGGCTCTTTGCCCTTTAACATTCACGAGGGTTACTTAGAACCCTTTAAGGAATTATCCAACATTCAGTGTCACGACCCGTCCTCGGGGCCCGTGCCGTGACTACCCCATGCCCGCCTTCCATAGGCCAGGGGCTGGCGACTAGCACCAAGGCGTAAAATCCCAGTAAACAGGGAAGGCATTGCCTTTATAAGTAACAACCACACAGAGTCAGCAAGCGGAAAGTAAAGTGCAGAAATTAAAGGGGGCCGGAAATACAAGCCCAACTGTAAAGTACAACTGAAAGGTAAAGTACAGCAACTGAAGAAAAGACGGCGGCCTCGTGTCGTCCACTGGCATTCCCACCTGAAGGGTGGGTACAGATAGCCTCCAGGCTCCTCGGGTCCCACGTCCGCTCCGAGCACGTCCCGCCCAGTGGTCCACCTCCAGGTACCGTCCTGCTCCACGCCCCAACCGTGATCAGCGCTGTCCGTCGTCTGCAACCAACACAACAGGGTGCGGGCATAGCCCGTGCAGGGGTGAGTACAAGCTACTCAGTAAGGACCCCGACACCCCCGAAGGTCTCCCGAAATCCACAAAGGATATATCACAAAAGAAAGATGAAATCACGAAGTAACATCTGACTCGACTTAGGTATATGCTCATACATATACCTAAGTCCCCAATTCTAGCTCTGCTCACGAGCTCAAGAACAACTCAATCCACAAAGGAAAGCAAGACTCAAATCCACAAGGAGAGTATACAGTAAATCCACATAGGATAGTTTAACACAATCCACAAAGGAGAGTAACATAAGATTCAGCTCAACCAGGTATACTTTTTCAGATGACGTCAAAGATGATCACTGATCCATCTAAGTCGTCGGACCCACGAAGGATCGATAGGTACTAACCCCCGCAGAAGACCCACACAGGATCGGGCTCACACAGAACCTGTAGGCAGTGGCTCACACAGAACCGGTAGTAAGGACCCACATAGGATCGGGCTCACACAGAACCTGTAGGCAGAGGCTCACACAGAACCGGTAGCACTGATCCACGTAGGATCGCTGAGTGCAGTAGTCGACGCAGTCCACTGAGGATCTCTGCACAGTCGTCGCCGCAGTCCACGAAGGATCTCTGCTCTGCCGTCGTCGCAGTCCACGGAGGATCTCTGCTCTGCCGTCGTCGCAGTCCACGGAGGATCTCTGCTCTGCCGTCGTCGCAGTCCACGGAGGATCTCTGCTCTGTCGTCGAAGTCACAGCCAGCGCTAGGGTTCCCGCACATAGCGAGCTCGTTTAGGAGGGTCCGCTCCACGAGCCGAGAGGCTGATACATCAACTGACACGTAGTCCGAAGTTGATGTATCCAAAAGTTCCGTATCGACAACAGGATCTCAACGCAACAGACGGCGCGTCAATCGGACGCCCGGTCTGAGAGTTATTGACATTTTCGTCCCAGGGGCCCGGTTGGTTTTTAGGGCAAAACCAACCCGACCGTACTCCGCCTGTATCCGATCCTCGGGCGGAGTATGCCAAAAGTTCCGTCTCACTTAGAGGAATCTACCACAGCTGACGGTACGTCGATCGGACGTCCGTAGCTCACGTTATGAGCGTTTCCGCTCCGAGGGCCCGGTTGGTTTCGTGTACGAACCAACCCGGCCGAACCCAAAGTCTTCCGAAACCTTGAGTATAATATACCGAAACGACCGTCTCGATCCAAGGATCGCGTAGCCGCTGATGGTTCGTCAATCGGAGGTCCCATGCCCAAGATATGGGCGGAAGACCGAAGAGGGCCCGAAACGGGGGTTCTGGGCCCGGGGCGACCCGGCCCGAACCCCCCCTGGGGTCGGCCGGACCGGGTCGGCCGAACCGGGTCGGCCCGACCCGGCCCGACCCGGCTAGGCCGGGTCCGGTCCGGCCTGGGCGCGGCCCGGCCGACCGGACCGGCCGGCTCGGCCTCGGCCGCGCGGCTGAGTGAGCCGCCGCGGGTCAAACCCGCGGCTTTGGAGAAACGCGGCCCGCGTGCTGGATGGCCGGACCGCGGACGCGGTCCGGCGGTTCGCCGCCGCCGCGGCTCGGCCGCGGCGGACTCCTCCGGCGGCGCGCCGGGCGCCGCAGCCTCCGGTCGCCGGCGCCGCCGCGCCGGCGACCCGCGCCGCCGCCTCCTTCCGCGGGCCGCCGGAGTTGCTCTGGTGGCCCGTTTTGCCTCCCGTCTGCGCCGATGCTCCTCCCGGGGGCCGATCTTCACTGCGGGATCAACGGATCGCCCCTGCCGCGCGGTTCATCGTCGTCCGCCATATCCGCACAACAAAAGAGATCGGCGGAGGGTTGCCGGGTCTTGTTCGTTAGACCCGCACCCTCCGCGTTAGTCATAATCAACGGGAGGAAAGGCTACAACAATTTTTAATCAAAGATAAAAATTGTTCACTCCTTTTCTTTTAAACGGCATTTCAATTTTTAATTAATTGAAATTATTCATGCCGGTTCTTTATTTAAAAGAAATAAGAACACGGGAATGAATCATCAAGGAAATAAACCCCTACCTCGAAGTCGTCGTCGGACGAGAGGTCGTCGCGGAAGAAGGAGATCGTCGCGTCGTCGCGGTATCCGGCGTCGCGTCGCCAATCTCCGGATCAAGAACAAACGGATTTAATTAATTAAATCCGTTGTTATTGAAATTAAGAAGGGAGAATTTAGAAGTTTCGATTCTCACCTTTAACCGCCGATCGCAGGTTCGCCGCGGAAGAAGAGGCACCGAAGAAGAAGAAGAAGAAGAAGGTCGCGGAAAAGCTGTTGACGTCGCGGATCGTGCGTCGTCGGATTCCGGTTCCGGCGTTCTTCGCGTTCTTCGCGTTCTTCGCGTTTTTCGCGGAGAGGGTGGAGGCTCAGAGGAATTGCACAACGATAGCAATCCTCCAAAATAGACAAGTTTGTCTATTTTATTATTTTGCCAACAAACGTAAAACGCATAAGTAACGACCCAATTAATTCACGAAGAAACAGTCCATTTAATTCACGAAATAAACCGCCCAATTAAATGGTCTGTTAAGAATTAAAGAAAACGCGTCGGTTGACTTTTCAGTTACTTTGACGGGTTTTCGCGGGTGCGTTACTTAGCGAAAGAAACGGCGGGGCTCGTGCGGGCCCTGCCTCACAAATATCCTACCAAGAGGGTAGGATATTTCTGGATAGCATCCTATCCAGTTCAACTCAGTTCAAGCCGTCTTTAAGTGGCTTCAAGTGGCTTCCAAGCAGCTTAAGTGAAATAGAATAAAGTTGTCGCACAAACTTTATTTTATTTCTGACTTAAAGCCGCAAAATTTAAAAACCACGTCTGAGCAAACGCAACTCCGGAAGAGGCGTTTCTAAGCAAATACCGGCGCTGCGATTTCATCGGTGCCCTCAGAATTTGATTCCGGGCACCGGTTCAAAAGATAGAAAAACCCGCTCGTCCGTTCACTGAACGTACCCGAGCCAAATTTCGGAAATTGATTCCGGGCACACCGGGCCTCGGAATCAGGTGCCGTCTGAAGCTGCGCTCTTGTAAAATTCCAAAGAAAATTAAGAAAAAAATTTCCTTGAAATTTGCGGGTCTTTACATTACTCCCACCTCAGGGCTTTACGTCCCCGTAAAGATACATCAAAAACTAGGGGAACAAATGGGGGTACTGAGCACGCATTTGAGCCTCCCGCTCCCAAGTGCTCTCCTGGAGGTTCCCATGCTGCCATCTGACTCGCACAAGAGGAATCGACCGCCCACGTAGGACCCGCTCCTGTCGATCCTCGATCTCTACTGGGACCTCCGCAAAAGTCGCCCCATCGTCCACGTCCAGCTCCCCAAAGTCGATGATGTGCATCGGGTCGTGCACGTATCTCCTCAGCTGAGACACGTGGAAGACGTCGTGCACCCGGTGCAACTGAGGTGGTAGAGCCAGGCGATAAGCCACCTCTCCTATCCCGCTGAGGACCTGGAAAGGCCCGATGAAACGAGGAGACAACTTGCCGCCTCGGCCAAATCTCCGTAAACCACGTCGAGGTGAGACACGCAAAAAGACGTGGTCGCCATCCTCGAACTCTAGTGGCCTCCGCCTCCTGTCAGCATATGACTTCTGCCGGCTCTGAGCTGTCCTCATCCTCTCCTGGATGATCTGGACCTTCTCTGTTGTGGCTCGGACCATCTCTGGTCCCACGAGTGCTGACTCCCCAGGGTCTGTCCAGCACAACGGTGATCTGCAGGGTCTGCCGTACAACGCCTCGTATGGTGCCATCCCGATGGTGGAGTGGTAGCTGTTGTTGTACGCGAACTCCACCAAGGGTAGGTGGTCCTCCCAGCTGCGACCAAAGTCGAGAACACATGCACGGAGCATGTCCTCGAGTGTCTGTATGGTCCTCTCCGTCTGACCATCCGTCTGAGGGTGGAAGGCTGTGCTGAGATGGAGCCGTGTCCCGAACGCCTCCTGCAACCCCTTCCAAAGCCGGGAAGTGAAACGAGCATCTCGATCGGAGACGATAGACGATGGAACACCGTGAAGCCGTACGATCTCCTGGACGTAAAGACGTCCCAAGCTCTCCACTGAGCCCTGCTCTCTGATGGGTAAGAAGTGTGCCGACTTGGTGAGTCGGTCGACAATCACCCAAATGGAGTCGTGACCTCTGGAAGTGCGTGGAAGTCCAGTCACGAAGTCCATAGATATGCCATCCCACTTCCACTCCAGGACCTCCAAGGGCTGTACCAAGCCTGCTGGTACCTGATGCTCTGCCTTCACCTGCTGGCAGGTGAGGCATCGTGAAACGAACTCTGCCACAGCTTTCTTCATGCCCGGCCACCAGTGCTGTCGCCTGAGATCCTGGTACATCTTCGCCACTCCAGGATGTACCTCCAAGGAAGAAGTGTGAAACTCTCTCAGCACCTCCTCTCGCAAAGCGACTGGTACGAAGGTACGTCCTCTGAAAAGGATGACGTGCTCTACTCTAAGGGTGAAGCCATCAGGCGCCTGACCTGAGGATATCAGTGAACGCCGGGTCTCACAGTCAGCGTCCCCACGCTGAGCCTCTCTGACCCGCTGTAGAAGTGGAGGAGAGACTGTGAGAGACTGAAGAAAGGCTGCTCCGTCTCTATCCACGAATGATATCTGTAAGGAGGCCAGCTGCTCCGTCGCCTCCTCAAGTAGCTGAATGCCCGTCCTCCTGCTGAGGGCATCAGCTACCACGTTCCCCTTCCCAGGAGTATAGACTATCTCAAAGTCATAGTCCTGGAGGAACTCAAGCCATCTCCGCTGTCTCAGGTTCAGGTCCTTCTGAGAGAAGATATACCTGAGACTCTGGTGGTCTGAAAAGACTGTGAAGCGCTCGCCCATCAGATAGTGCCGCCAAGTCTTCAGAGCGAAGACCACTGCTGCCAACTCCAGGTCATGAGTGGCGTAGTTCTGCTCATGCGGCCTCAACTGACGTGATCCGTAGGCGATCACAGCCCGCTCCTGCATCAGGACGCACCCGAGTCCAGTCCCTGATGCATCGCAGTAAACTAAGTACCCAACTCCCTCCTCAGGCAACCTCAAGATAGATGCGCTGGTCAATCTCTGTCTCAGCTCCTGGAAGCTCTGCTGACATCTGTCTGACCACACGAAGGGTTTCCCCTTCTTCGTCAAAGCTGAGAGTGGTGCCGCAACTCTGGAGAAGTCCGGCACAAATCTCTGATAGTATCCGGCTAGGCCCAAGAAGCTCCGCACCTCCGTCACGCTCTTGGGTGGCTCCCAAGCTAGCACTGCCTCGATCTTCGCGGGGTCCACTGCAACTCCCGCCTCAGAAATGACGTGCCCCAAGAAATGGACCTCACGTAACCAGAACTGGCACTTTGAGAGCTTTCCATAAAGCTGGTGCTCTCGGAGTGCGTCTAGCACAACTCGCAGGTGGTAGGCATGCTCCTCCTCAGTCGTCGAGTATACCAAAATGTCGTCAATGAAGACCACGACAAATCGGTCGAGGTATGGCTGGAAGATCCTGTTCATGAGGCTCATGAACACTGCTGGAGCGTTGGTTACGCCGAACGGCATAACCAAGAACTCATAATGGCCATACCGACACCTGAAGGCCGTCTTCTGCACGTCCTCGTCTTGAACTCTGAGCTGATGATAGCCTGACCGGAGGTCTATCTTCGAGAACCACCGCGCTCCCTTGAGCTGATCGAAGAGGTCATCAATCCGTGGTAGCGGATACTTGTTCCTCACTGTCACCTGGTTCAGGCGACGATAGTCGACACACAGTCGCAAGCTCCCGTCCGCCTTCTTGGCGAACAATATCGGGGAAGCCCAGGGTGAAACACTGGGTCGGATAAACCCCTTGCTCTGCAAGTCCTCCAACTGTACCCGCAGCTCTCGAAGCTCGGCGGGGGCCATCCGATATGCTGGAGTAGATATCGGGGCTGTCCCGGGGTACAAGTCGATGTAAAAGTCTACCTCTCTACGAGGAGGTAGCCCTGGAACGTCGCCGGGAAAGACGTCCACGTACTGGTCCACCACTGCAGGAAAAGCTGGACTCCGCACGTCCACTGCTCCTAGGATGAGGCTAGCCAACTGATGAGAGATGGGCTGCACTCTCCTCCGCGGAAGTCCATCCTGTGCTGTAAAGGTTCCCTTCTCGCCGGTGAAGGTAAACCTGCTCCCGTCGGTGCGAACACATCGCACCTTGCGCCTAAAACAGTCGATCTGGGCATGAACCGTGGATATCCAATCCATGCCCAAGATGAGGTCGTAAGGCCTCGACGCCGCTACAAGGAGATCCCAGCCGAAGCTCTCGCCTCCTAGAGTAAGCTCACACTGCCGGCACCAGTGCGTAATCGTCGAGTCTGCTCCCGTAGGAGTCTCTAGCCGTAAGGATCGAGCCAACGGCTCAGTCGGAATCTCCGAGCTCCGAACAAGGGCAGAGGCTATGAAAGAGTGACTCGCTCCGGTGTCTATAAGTACTGCAGCAAGGGTGGAATAGACACAGATCGTACCTCGAATCATCTCTGGCAAGTCGGGGTCGTAGGCCTCCACTGCCTGGAGCTGGGCCTGTCCCTGCCCGCCAGCTCCATGTGGTCGAGGTGGCCCTCCTGGTGGTGGTGGGGGTAGAGCCTGGATGCGTCGCCCACCACCCGCTGCTCGGCCAGCTCCTCTGCCTCGTCCGCCTCCTCCCTGCGGACCGCCACGGTCGACCCTCTGCCTCTGCCTGGGTGGCCCCTCCACCGTCTGCTGCTCCTCTGGTCGGCGAGTCGGGCAGTCACGAGCCATGTGACCCTGCCCGCCGCAGGTGTAGCACAGCCTGCCTCTCGGAAGGCTGGCACTCCGCTGTGTGCCCTGCACTGCTGAGCCAGTGTCCCGGGGTCGCCTGCCGGAAGGTCTGGTCCGTCTGGAACCCTGGGTCATCCGTCGGCTACCCGCTGCCGAAGACTCAACTACCTGCCGCCCTGCGCTAGGTCTCGCCACTGAAGAAGGCTCTGCCAGGAAGCTCTCGATCAGGAGGGCTCGCTCCAGCACTCCCTCCTGGGTCGGAATGCTGAGGGAGATCAGCGACGCCCGAATCTCCTGTCGCAAGCCCTGCTCGAAGGTCCGTGCCCGGAAGAAGGGGTCCCGTACCATGTCGGTCGAGTAGCGAGATAGGTCCGTGAACCTCGCCGCGTACTGAGCGACCGTCATGCTGCCCTGGCGCAGCTGGAGAAGCTCCTGGATGCGCACCGCTCGGAGGGTGGCCGGGACGAACTCAGAGCGGAAGAGGCTCTCGAAGTCCGCCCAGAGCAGGGATGCCTCATCGTGAACCTGGAGCATCAGGCTCCACCATCGTCCTGCCGCCGCCTGCAGGAGGCTCGCTGCGAGAATCACCATGAGATCCGCTGGTGTCCTCACTAGCCGAAAGATCCGTACCACCGCCTCTAGCCTGTCCTCGGCGGCCTGGGGGTCCGCCTCACCGCGAAACCTGGGCGGTCGCTGGCTCTGAAACTCATGCAGTGCCCTGAGGCGACGTGCATCGTCAGCGTCTGGTACTGGAAGCATCGGTGGCTCGGCGGGTAAGGCTACCGCCGGTGCCACTGCTGGCAAAGGGCCCTGCACCGAGGCCTCGTCGCTCGGTGGGCTGCCGTCGCGCCCTACACTCGGAACCCTAGCTGGCAGTCGTCGCGGGGCCATCCTGAAAAGGAGAACAAGAGCACCACAGTCAGAACAGTATACCTGGTGAGATGGCACAAGTAATCGCAAGGAAAACTTGAGACTTTCATAAAGCAGATCAGTATACCCGGTGAGCTGACACAAGTAATCACAAAGAAAACTTGAAACACACACGCAATCAATGTTTTCATGCATTAAGTCGGAAATCAGGAGTCAGGGTCCTGGTGTACGGATACGTCGGCCGCCGCACCAACACTGGGCTCCCTGAACTGATAACCACACTCAATACACTAAACACTATTGCTTCACATAGAAAGAAAGGACGATCAGAGTCTGCGGTAGAACCGACCGCCTCTGATACCAATTTGTCACGACCCGTCCTCGGGGCCCGTGCCGTGACTACCCCAAGCCCGCCTTCCATAGGCCAGGGGCTGGCGACTAGCACCAAGGCGTAAAATCCCATTAAACAGGGAAGGCATTGCCTTTATAAGTAACAACCACACAGAGTCAGCAAGCGGAAAGTAAAGTGCAGAAAAGTAAAGGGGGCCGGAAATACAAGCCCAACTGTAAAGTACAACTGAAAGGTAAAGTACAGCAACTGAAGAAAAGACGGCAGCCTCGTGTCGTCCAATGGCATTCCCACCTGAAGGGTGGGTACAGATAGCCTCCAGGCTCCTCGGGTCCCACGTCCGCTCCGAGCACGTCCCGCCCAGTGGTCCACCTCCAGGTACCGTCCTGCTCCACGCCCCAACCGTGATCAGCGCTGTCCGTCGTCTGCAACCAACACAACAGGGTGCGGGCATAGCCCGTGCAGGGGTGAGTACAAGCTACTCAGTAAGGACCCCGAGACCCCCGAAGGTCTCCCGAAATCCACAAAGGATATATCACAAAAGAAAGATGAAATCACGAAGTAACATCTGACTCGACTTAGGTATATGCCCATACATATACCTAAGTCCCCAATTCTAGCTCTGCTCACGAGCTCAAGAACAACTCAATCCACAAAGGAAAGCAAGACTCAAATCCACAAGGAGAGTATACAGTAAATCCACATAGGATAGTTCAACACAATCCACAAAGGAGAGTAACATAAGATTCAGCTCAACCAGGTATACATTTTCAGATGACGTCAAAGATGATCACTGATCCATCTAAGTCGTCGGACCCACGAAGGATCGATAGGTACTAACCCCCGCAGAAGACCCACACAGGATCGGGCTCACACAGAACCAGTAGGCAGTGGCTCACACAGAACCGGTAGTAAGGACCCACATAGGATCGGGCTCACACAGAACCTGTAGGCAGAGGCTCACACAGAACCGGTAGCACTGATCCACGTAGGATCGCTGAGTGCAGTAGTCGACGCAGTCCACTGAGGATCTCTGCACAGTCGTCGCCGCAGTCCACGAAGGATCTCTGCTCTGCCGTCGTCGCAGTCCACGGAGGATCTCTGCTCTGCCGTCGTCGCAGTCCACGGAGGATCTCTGCTCTGCCGTCGTCGCAGTCCACGGAGGATCTCTGCTCTGTCGTCGAAGTCACAGCCAGCGCTAGGGTTCCCGCACATAGCGAGCTCGTTTAGGAGGGTCCGCTCCACGAGCCGAGAGGCTGATACATCAACTGACACGTAGTCCGAAGTTGATGTATCCAAAAGTTCCGTATCGACAACAGGATCTCAACGCAATAGACGGCGCGTCAATCGGACGCCCGGTCTGAGAGTTATTGACATTTTCGTCCCAGGGGCCCGGTTGGTTTTTAGGGCAAAACCAACCCGACCGTACTCCGCCTGTATCCGATCCTCGGGCGGAGTATGCCAAAAGTTCCGTCTCACATAGAGGAATCTACCACAGCTGACGGTACGACGATCGGACGTCCGTAGCTCACGTTATGAGCGTTTCCGCTCCGAGGGCCCGGTTGGTTTTGTGTACGAACCAACCCGGCCGAACCCAAAGTCTTCCGAAACCTTGAGTATAATATACCTAAACGACCGTCTCGATCCAAGGATCGCGTAGCCGCTGACGGTTCGTCAATCGGAGGTACCAGGCCCAAGATATGGGCGGAAGACCGAAGAGGGCCCGAAACGGGGGTTCTGGGCCCGGGGCGACCCGGCCCGAACCCCCCCTGGGGTCGGCCGAACCGGGTCGGCCGAACCGGGTCCGGTCCGGCCTGGGCGCGGCCCGGCCGACCGGACCGGCCGGCTCGGCCTCGGCCGAGCGGCTGAGTGAGCCGCCGCGGGTCAAACCCGCGTCTTTGGAGAAACGCGGCCCGCGCGGGCCGCGTGCTGGATGGCCGGACCGCGGACGCGGTCCGGCGGTTCGCCGCCGCCGCGGCTCGGCCGCGGCGGACTCCTCCGGCGGCGCGGCGGGCGCCGCCGCCTCCGGTCGCCGGCGCCGCCGCCTCCTTCCGCGGGCCGCCGGAGTTGCTCCGGTGGCCCGTTTTGCCTCCCGTCTGCGCCGATGCTCCTCCCGGGGGCCGATCTTCACTGCGGGATCAACGGATCGCCCCTGCCGCGCGGTTCATCGTCGTCCGCCATATCCTCACAACAAAAGAGATCGGCGGAGGGTTGTCGGGTCTTGTTCGTTAGACCCGCACCCTCCGCGTTAGTCATAATCAACGGGAGGAAAGGCTACAACAATTTTTAATCAAAGATAAAAATTGTTCACTCCTTTTCTTTTAAACGGCATTTCAATTTTTAATTAATTGAAATTATTCATGCCGGTTCTTTATTTAAAAGAAATAAGAACACGGGAATGAATCATCAAGGAAATAAACCCCTACCTCGAATTCGTCGTCGGACGAGAGGTCGTCGCGGAAGAAGGAGATCGTCGCGTCGTCGCGGTATCCGGCGTCGCGTCGCCAATCTCCGGATCAAGAACAAACGGATTTAATTAATTAAATCCGTTGTTATTGAAATTAAGAAGGGAGAATTTAGAAGTTTCTATTCTCACCTTTAACCGCCGATCGCAGGTTCGCCACGGAAGAAGAGGCACCGAAGAAGAAGAAGAAGAAGAAGGTCGCGGAAAAGCTGTTGACGTCGCGGATCGTGCGTCGTCGGATTCCAGTTCCGGCGTTCTTCGCGTTCTTCGCGTTCTTCGCGTTCTTCGCGGAGAGGGTGGAGGCTCAGAGGAATTGCACAACGATAGCAATCCTCCAAAATAGACAAGTTTGTCTATTTTATTATTTTGCCAACAAACGTAAAACGCATAAGTAACGACCCAATTAATTCACGAAGAAACAGTCCATTTAATTCACGAAATAAACCGCCCAATTAAATGGTCTGTTAAGAATTAAAGAAAACGCGTCGGTTGACTTTTCAGTTACTTTGACGGGTTTTCGCGGGTGCGTTACTTAGCGAAAGAAACGGCGGGGCTCGTGCGGGCCCTGCCTCACAAATATCCTACCAAGAGGGTAGAATATTTCTGGATAGCATCCTATCCAGTTCAACTCAGTTCAAGCCGTCTTTAAGTGGCTTCATGTGGCTTCCAAGCAGCTTAAGTGAAATAGAATAAAGTTGTCGCACAAACTTTATTTTATTTCTGACTTAAAGCCGCAAAATTTAAAAACCACGTCTGAGCAAACGCAACTCCGGAAGAGGCGTTTCTAAGCAAATACCGGCGCTGCGATTTCATCGGTGCCCTCAGAATTTGATTCCGGGCACCGGTTCAAAAGATAGAAAAACCCGCTCGTCCGTTCACTGAACGTACCCGAGCCAAACTTCGGAAATTGATTCCGGGCACACCGGGCCTCGGAATCAGGTGCCGTCTGAAGCTGCGCTCTTGTAAAATTCCAAAGAAAATTAAGAAAAAAATTTCCTTGAAATTTGCGGGTCTTTACATTCAGTTCATTAATCTATCTTTAATTAACAGATTTATTATTCATAGGTTCCAAATTTGGGAAACCTATTTAGTAAGCTATCACTATTAATTAAACATTTATACTGTGCAAATTTTATAAACATTAAATTATAACAAGAACCAAATTTGTTTACATGCCTCTTTATCTTTAGCCAAACAATTATCACTAAATCCCAATTTAAGTTTTTACCGATTTCCATCAAGAACGAATAGCTAAGAAAAGCAAGCATAGATATCACACCATCTAGAAAAATAAGAGGCAATAACATACTATTGATATCAATTTATTTCTCCATTTGAAATATTTATTATGTTAATTCCATTATCACCCAGTGGGATTAAACATTCCAGAAATAGAGTTGCACGTAAAAGAAAAGAGAAGCAACGAATCCCCAACCTGAAATAGTTCCTCACGCTCTTTATCCACATAAGGGGTTACAATCCTCCTCTCGTGATAACTGCAGCCACCCGAGGATACCACAGTACGACCACACCATCCAAACCCCAAGAAAAAAAACCAATTATAAGCATGGAGATTACATGATATAATATTTAAAGGAGAAATAAGAGAAGATTATTTCCAAGGAAACTATGATAAAACATACTTTATATCAAAGATTTATCGATACAGCTAGGTTGCATCAAAACAGAGCGGAACAAATTCTAGGAGTAAATTTTGACTATACGACTCCTACGGGAAGGATTGAAATGTTCTAGTGTCTCATAGTCGAGAACATAGAGGAGGAACAATGGAGGAAGGTATCTTGTCCCCTTTGAAGATTTAATGGGGTGAAGGTTTAAGATACACATAATTCCCCATTAAAAAAGGATCACCTTAACTCATGCAGTTTGACCAAGTAAAAACATCTCGGGGCATAGGAATAATTAATATAGGATTTATGGCCTTTGAATCGGCCTTAAGAGTCCTTAAAATAACGAATTAAATGTATTTTATGTAAAAAGAAATGTCAAAGTGGTATAATTGTAGGAAGCTGGAAACATTGTACACCTATTGTTGCTATACACCTACCGTTAGAGATTACCGATAGACCTCACCATTCTGGAAACAATGTACACCTACCATTACTATACAACTGCCTTTACTGTACACCTACTATTACTCTACACCTACCGTTAGAGGTTACCGATATAGGTTACCGACAGACATCATCTTTCATGAAACATTGTACACCTACTGTTACAGTACACCTACCATTACTCTACATCTACCGTTAGAGGTTACGGATAGAGGTTACCGATAGACCTCATCGTTCAGGAAACATTGTACACCTACAACTACTATACACCTACCGTTATTGTACACCTACCATTACTGTACACCTACCATTACATTACACCTACTGTTAGAGGTTACCGATAGAGGTTATTGATTGAGCTCACCGTTCTGGAGAAACTATGCACTAAACCTCACCGATAGAAAACTATTCACTGAACCTCACCGATAGAAAACTATTCACCTAAAATTATTATACACCTACCATTAATGTACACCTTCAGTTACAATACAACTACCATTAGAGGTTACCAATAGTGGTTACAGATAGACCTCACTATTATGGAAACACTGTTCACTGATCCTCACCGATAGAACACTTTTCAGTGAACCTCACTGATAGAACACTATTCACTGATCCTCACCGATAGAATATTGTTCACCTACTATTATAGGTTACCGAGAGAAATGTTCACCGATGTAACTGTTCCCTAAATTATAAATTTTTCAATGTTTTGGGGATGAGTCACCTTGACCTCCTTGAACACCTCAAACACCACATTTTCACAAAGTAATGTACCAGAGAGGAACATGAAATTACATCAGATACATCTAAAAAATTCTTTCCCTCATGTATTCAAAACACACATAAAGAGAAAAAAAAGATACGGGGTCCGAATGACCATCCATCGAAATACCTCTCAGTAAGAGAAATCCACAAAATCCACAAAAGTAATTCATAAATAAAACATGAAAGTTCTAACCACAAAGGGAACATCATTACCTAAAAAGAATTAAACATCAAACAACTCTGGGTACTGAGCATGTATCTATGAGTCACGTTCCCATGTACTCTCCTCTATGCCACTGTGTCACCACAAGGCACAAACTATGGTTATAGAATGCCCGTGCAACACCTCCTCCTTATAGTCTTGCATCTCCACAGGTCACTCCTCAAAGGTTGCATCATCATAAACAATGATCTCACCTGAATCGATGATGTGAGAGTCATCATGAAGATAACGATGAAGCTGTGATACATCGAAAACATCATGTATACGACTAATCTGTGGTGGAAGTTCTACACGATGTGCCATAGCTCCCACATAAGGTAACACCTCGAAAGGTCCAAAAAAAATAGGGAGAAATCTTACGTCCACGACCAAACCTTCACTGTCCACGATAGGGAGTCACCATCTGAAACACATGATCCCCAATATTAATCTTTGAGGGTTTTCTTCTTTGATCCACGAATGATTTCTGAAAATCTTGCGTTGTATTCATCCTCTCACAAATCACCTGGACCATCTCTGTTGTATTCTGCACTAGTTCTGTTCTGAGAATTACTGACTCTCCTACCCCAATCCTGCACAACGGAGAATGGAAAGGTCGGCCATAAAAGTCTTCAACCGGCACCATATCGATGGTGGGGTGAAAACTATTATTGTAATAGAACTCCACCAATGGTAATTGCCCCATCCATGAACCTCCAAAATCAAAAAGACAAGAGTGTACCATGTCTTCAAAATTATAGATGGTTCGCTCTGTCTGACCATCCGTTTGAGGATGAAAAGAAGTGCTAAGTAATTATTGAGAAAATAAATAATGATGGATACATCTCCACACCCTGGAGGTAAAACGAGGATCTCGATCAGAAATGATCGTCCTTGGGACTCCATGAAGTCTCACCACCTCCTCTATATACTGCCTCGACAAAACTTCCTCTAAGCTCGACTCCTTGATCACTATGATGTGTGCTGATTTTGTTAAACGATCCCCTACCACCCAAATAACATCAAGTCCTCCCTGAGATCGAGGTAAACCCATAACAAATTCCATTGTGATATCATACCACATTCAATGAGGAATATATAATAGATAGATAAGAACACTAGGAATATGGTGTTCGACCTTCACCTTCTGGAAGAATAAACATCGAGACACAAATTCCGCAATCGCACGCTTCAGCCCAGGCCACCAAAACTGACTCCTCGAGGATCATAAAATATTTTTCACCTAGGATGTACTACTAAAAGAGAATTATTGAACTCTCTGAGAATAGTCTTGCACATTTTCAAGGGGACAAAAATACTTCCATGATAAAACACTCGGTGTTGTTCATCCTCCGACAAACCATCTGGGGCCTCACCACAAACAAGTCGGTCTCTCCAGACCTCCACCTTTAGATTTCCCAACTGGGACTCATCCACCTTCTGCATTAGGGATGATTTTACCATCATTTGTAAAAGACAACCTCTACCCCAAACTTCTCCCATATCATAATGTAATGCTGACAGTTCTTCCAATACACTCTAGGAATCATCGGATTCACACACAACATCCCTACATGACTTTCGGCTTAGCACATCAGCTACAACATTCCCTTTTGTAGGTGTATATGATATTTTGAAGTTTTATTCCTGCAAGAACTCCATCCACCAATGTTTTCAAGTTTTTATCTCATGCTAGGAGAGAACATACCTCAAAATCTTATGATCAGGGAAATTCACAAAGTGCTCGCTAATGAGATAATGTCTCCACAACTATAGAGAAAACACCATAGCTACCAACTCAAGATCATAAGTGGTATAGTTGCATTCATGGGGTTGAAACTTCCGCGAACCATATGAAACCACTGACATCTGCTGCATGAGAACATAACCTAGCCTCAGATGTGAAGCATCGCAGAAAACATCAAACTGAACTCCCTCAACTGGAAGATAAATGGAGCACTTACTAACTTCTTCTTTAGATACTAGAAATCTACCTAGAACTGATCAGTCTATATAAATGCTTGATCCTTCTAGGTAAATGTTGTCATAAGAGTCGTAACTCGGGAAAAATTGGTTACGAACCTCCTGTAATAGCCTACCAGGCCAAGGAAACTTCACACCTCTGAAGCTGTCTTGGGGGGTGCCCAAGACACAACTACTTATATCTTTGATGGATCCACAACTACTCCCTGTTGGGACAAAACATGCCCCATGAAATGGACTTCTCGAGCACAAAACTCACACATCAACAACATCCCAAATAGATGATGTTGATGAAGAACTCCCAAAATAGCTTGTAGATGCTCTGCATGATCCTCCTCACATGTGGAGTACACAAGGATTTCATTGATGAAAACTACCATGAACTTTTACATCAAATCATGGTACACAACATTCATCAATCCCATGAATTCAATTGGAGCATTCGTCATGAAAAATGGCATTACCATAAACTCATAATAGCCATGACGATAATAGAGAGCAGTCTTCCAGATATCCTTATATTTCACATGCATCTGATGATATCCTGACCGCAAGTCGATCATTGAGAACAAACTCGCACCCTTAAGTTGATCAAATAAATCACCAATCCACAGAATAGGATAATGATTATTTATTGTAACTTTTTTAAGCGACTATAATCGACAGACAACCACAAACTGCCATCGGCCTTCTTCACGAACAAAACGTTTTCACCCGAGAGTGACACACTTTACCGAACAAAAGTACATTATAACAATCCATGAAGCTGCATACATAGCTCGCGTAACTCAAAAGGGGTCATCCAATATGGAGACATAGATATTGGAGACTCGACTGGCTTTAGCTTGATCCCAAAATCGATCTCTCATCGAGGGGTAATGCTAAAACCTATTATGGAATGACATCAGGGTACTCCTCTACGACCATAGGAAATTCCCACTGCTAAACCTCTGAGGAACTTAGTATCATCTTATCCATCCTGGATTATAAGTATGGAATGCCCCTATGACCCATCGAAGGATCTCACTCACCAAAAAACACCACTAGCTCTCCATCTGCACCAATGAAGATGGCCTTCTTCCTGGAGAAATCAACGATATCATGCACCAAATACAACCAATCCATGTCGAGGATGACATCATATAGTTGTTTTCATAAACATAAGAAATCTCCCCAAGAGCGGTGTTTCCCCAAAACATGCTCACAATCTCTACATACTTCAAACAAGTCAGCTCGACCTCCAACTGGAATAGTCAATTCCAAGGGCACATGAAGCCTCTCAACCTCAAGTCCTAATGCATGGATAATGGTAGGTGATATGAATGAGCGTGTCTCTCCTGAATCAAACAAGGAATACACCAAGGTAGAAAACATGCAAAGGGTACCTCAAACAACCTCTAGCTCACCTGGAGCCGGAAATGCTAGAGCATTAAGCAGACCATGACCTCCTCCACGGCCTCTCTGACCTTGATGACTTCCACCACCATGGACGTGATCTGCTCTCTGAGGATGGGGAGCGTCATGGGGTTTTCCTCTGCCTACCCCATCTACCGTCTGCTGATCAAAAGCTGGTGCAACCGGTTGCTGCTTCCTCGGCTGGAACTACCTTAATGAAGGAACCTGGAGCGGAGTGCCTGATGCACGATGACTACTCTAAATGTTCGGGAACTCCCGCTACTGATGTCCACAACCAAAATAATAAAAACAAGCGCCAGATACCTTGGAATAGGCCTAAGAGTTGCTGCCTTTGGAGAAATGAGATGTGAAGGGGTGTGACTTACCCCCAACTAAACGGAAACCCTTCTTCCCTGAAAATCGGGAACCTCCGACCACATCTCTGCTTCATGAGGAATCATGTGGATTCCCCTTTCATAATGATCTGGTTCTGTTAAATGTCCTCTCGACAACCTCTACCCTCACCAGTACATCATGATATGTTTTTAGCGTAAATGGGGTGACCAGGCACTTGATCTCTGGACGCAAATCCTCCTCGAAATGTCTCCCCCTGTCCTCCTAATCTAGCACCAGGTCCGAAGAATATCCTAAAAGGTTCTCGAAATGGATTACAAACTCTCGAACACTGGAGCTCCCCTATCCAATGGTAAGAAGCTCCCGGTGACTGGACGCCTTCGCAGTCGAAGAAAGAAAATCTACTCTAAACTTGTCTCAGAACTCCTCCCATGAGATCGTTGACTCCTCACAAGCTATGAGGAACAACAACCACCAATGCCTCGTTGCTCCATGCATCATTATCACAACGAAGGACACCCAGTGATCCTTCTGAGAACAAATCGAACTGAAGCCTATCTCGGCCTCCTCTAACATGTCTTTCATGAATGCATCTGAAATGGATCCCTGGTACTTCTGAAGACTCTAGAGTTGAAACTCTCGTAGTGTCTTACTCCATGTTTCGTCGTCGTCACAATCTACCCTATGACGATCTGTTGGAATAGCCAGGTGGACATTTTCTGCACCAGTCTGACGAGGATGTCAACCTGGAGCCATACCTGTAGAATAACAAACCGTTAAAGCTCCTAATCCTAGAATATAGAAGAATAAAAATTAATTAATTAATTGTTTTAATTTATTCATTTTAGGTTAACCAATCCTAAGGTATACCCATTCAAACACAGGAACAAGGAGGAATGATGCATGATCCATTCCTAGGTCTCTACACTACAAATAGTATCACATTGTTTAGTATCCAATGTAAACATAAAGGTCTGTACATCAAATTATAGGGGGCCCTAAATGCCTATGTCTCAGCCAGTCTCCAGTGTTTACCTCACTTACTAAACATGAATGACACGGTTAACCTACCCACCCATGCATCCTCACCTGTTCATAACTCCAAACATCATCCTATCCCTCAACCAGACCTCTAATACCTCTCTCACAACCCCCTCCCCACAATGGGTACCCCTCCTTGTTGGAAATGTGATATGGGATATAATGACCCTTGAGTACCACCTCCAGTATGCCCCGGGTAGGTGACTAGAACAGAGGGTATAGTAATGACACAAATGGAAGGCATTACCCTCTAAGAGGACACATGCTGAAGAAAGAGATAAGATAGGAACCAACCAAATCCATCTTAGAACTGAAATATAAAAGAAAACCCAGGTTCAAATATGTAATGTCATGCAAAATTACAACAACTAGAGGGTAAAAACCACAAGTACCCAAAAGAGAGTAAAAAAAGCAGCATCCACAAGCCCAAAGAGCTCATGCATCCACAAGCTAGTTGTAACCTACCTGATCACCAACCTGATCCAATTGACCTAAAAAATAGTTTATAGCTACATAGGGTGGTTATAACTATATACTCAGTAGAATCCTCCCCAAAGCCTCTCGTGGAAAAGTGAATAAAGAATGCTAAAGCTTAGTGAACAACAAGTAAAACTAACTCATCGCCTAAACTTGAATACAAAGTTCCCAACCTCACCATGGATACTCTCACCAAGTAACACATATAAGAATATATCATATAATAAAGAATATCAAGGGTACTATGCTACTACTTCCCCAATTTTTTAACTCTTTTCCCCAAAGTTTCACGTCTTGATCATCTTTCTCCAAGAAAGGATTTCCCGTAGACACTTGGGGGAAGCACAACAACATGCAACACTTGCAACAAAACCACCACGTCCACATAAGAAAAGTAACTAGGTAGTTTCTAGGATCCACCATAGCCCACATAATGTGTATCAAGCATCGGGTATTATACCTCAAGACATTAAAGCCCAATCATCGAGTAAGTATCCTCAAACCACCATAGCCTATACTCATTACACCTATAGTAGTCCATAGGATTCTATATCTATAATATATGTGTGTGAATAACCACAATACATTACAGCCCCCTTCACACATATATGGGGAAAACTAACCGTTGTGGATACCAACACAAGTAACAACCAAGATAAAAGATCAGGGCCAAAGGGGTAGTCATCAATTCATCATCCCATCATAATGTTGGGGAAAACACCCCCAAGGGATCCGAATCCCCGGGGTGTCAGTAGCCCTTACAGACAGGGTGGAGTAGCATATAGAAACACAAATATTACATGATATACTATATCTCACAACCAAACTGTGGGCATAACCTAGTCTTAGACCCAACTCCAGCTAAAGTCTCTCAGAATCTAGGCTGCTACTTCTAAGACTATGTATCCTAGAAGCACACAACCATTTAAAGAACTTTATTAGATTACTTCATTCCCTTTTTTATCAGATTTAGGTTAGGTTAATTAATTCTGTAAACATTAATTAATCATGAACAATTCCATGTTACATTTCATTAGCATAACACCCAAAATGAACTGTTTATTCAAAATTTCTACCTCATCATAATGTTCCATCAAATGCCAACCCCATGGGTTTACACCATTTATTAAATTATTCAATATAGAATTACATTCCCACATTCCCATGAATTCTAGAAAAAACTTCTATGCTACTAAACACAAGGGGATCAACACGGTGAGTAGATGGTACTACCCATTGATTCTTTGCCGCATATAGAAAGAGCATTTATCCCATCCTTGCTTCAGAAGCTAAACACGGAAAGAACGTGGCATACCACATGTGTCTTCACCACTTTCGGATGAAGGGTAAGTAAGGCCAGCTTCCTTGATTAGTGGGGAAAAGTAAAGAAGATAAACAACCAATAAAAAAAAGCAATCATCCAATAATAACATCAATCACATTCTATCATCCCTGGTGTTCTCCCCGACTCCCACATTCATAAAACGATAAATCACGCCACTCTATGCATCATCTGTTGCCACAACCAAAAGCCTCCATGCCCCCACATATCACAATGGCCATCCAAGATCACATCACATCACAAGCAGTAGGGTAAAAACATCACATAAATTGGGCTCTTGGCCCTTTTACAGTAAAGAGTGTAACTCATAACCCTTTAAGGAATTATCAATCAATAATTTGTTTAATCCATCTTGAATTAATAGAATTATTATTCCTAGGTTACAAATTCAGGAAACCTGATCAGCAAGCTATCACAATTAATTAAACATTCTTATTGTGCTAATTTCATTAACAATAAATTACAACAAGAACCATATTCATTGACATTCCACTTTATCGTTACAAAAAAAAAATATCAATTAATCCCAATTTATTTTCATTACCGATTTCCATCAAGAACGAATAGGTAAGAAAAACAAGCATATATATCACACTATCTAGAAAAACAAGAGGCAATAAAATAAGTTCGATATTAATTTATTTACCCAGTTAAAATATTTATTATTTCAATTATATTGTCATCTAATGGGATTAAACATGCTAAAAATATGGTTTCCCATAAAATAAAAGATAAGGAACGAATCCCCAACCTCAAAAAGTTCCTCATGTTCTTTGTCCATACAACGAGTCATGATCCTCCTCTCGTGACAACTGCATCCACCCGAGGATGCCACGGTACGACCGCACCCACCAAACCCCAAGAAAAACCCCAATAGATGTATGGGGATTAAATTCTATAATATGGAAATGAAAAATAGTAGAAGATGATCTCCAAAGGAAAGACAATAAAACATGACTTAAATCAATGATTGATTAATACATCTTGGATGCATCAAAATACAGCAGAACCAATTCGAGGGGTAATGTTTGATTATGCAACTCCTATAGGACGGATTGAAAGGTTCTAGAATCTCATAGCCGGGAACAATGAGGAAGAACAAGGGAGGAAGATATCTTGTCCCTTTTGAAAATTTATTGGGGAGATGGTTTAAGATACGCTTAATTCCCCATTAAAACGGTTCGCATTAACCCATGTAGTTTGACCAAGTAAAAACATCTCATGTCATAGGAATAAATAATATAGGATTTATTGCATTTGAATCGACCTTAAGAGTCCATAGAATAAGGAGTTAAATGTGTTGGATCGAATATGTATATATGTATGTCTATTAGATGGAACAATACAAGAGGGGGGGGGGGTTAATTGTAGGTTTAAAAACCTTTGAGTTTTAGCAACTAAGAGATTAGTTTAAATGATCTTAAACTAATACAAATACAAACACCCACAATTGTATTGAATATAAAAAGGTATGATGTAATGTAATACTAATGTAATGTAAAACAATTGTATTCAAGATGAACACAATAATCAGAGTAATACAAAGATGAATGATTCTACCTTAAAGTGTATAGAATCAATCAACACAATATGTAATAGAATGATTGTAATAGAAACAATTACAATTGAAAATGTAAAGAAGAAAGGAAACAATAAAAATTCCTTTCTAATACAAGTAACAATGGAAATGTAAATGAATTACAATTCTTTTAACCCAAAGAGAAGGGTTATCCTTTCACTTAGGATAAATGGTCTGTCTCACCAACACCTTGGTGAGCCCTCGATACGATGATCAGACTGTCTGTCTGCCTATCCCTGGCAGCCCTCGATACAATGATCAGCACGTCTATCTGCCTATCCCTGGTAGCCCTCGATACGATGATCGGCACATCTGTCTGCCTATCGCCGGCAGCCCTCGATTTTGTAGGTAATCAGCACCTCTGTCTTTCAATCACTTCAAAGCCCTCAATATGATAATCGGACGCACATGGCATATGAGAGAAGTCACAGTGTCTCTCTCTAGAATCTTGGTAGTTCACGAAATCTCTTTTTTCATTTCACCATTATTCCTCAACTTCAAATGACCTCCTATTTATAGGCCTCGGGTTCCAACGGTCATGTTGCCTCCAACGGCCATATTTCTCCGAAAAACTCGGAGGGACTTGGACACCTGTCATCATAACGTTCATATTGAAACAGAAAGTACGACATCGTTTTGATTAGTTTCTAACTAACTCAACGACATCGTATTGGTTAAAACAGGATATATATATTGATAAGCAATGGTACGATTCATATGAAACAAGTGCTTTTGACAAAGTACCAAAAACAAGTAATGAACATCTGAATAGCAGAGTCAGTACGATACGATTGATAGAGTCAGTACGATATGATTGACAGTGTCAGTATGGTACGATTTTCAGTGTCAGTACGATACGATTGATAGAGTCAGTACGATATGATTGACAGTGTCAGTATGGTACGATTTTCAGTGTCAGTACGATACGATTGACATAGTCAGTATGGTACGATTGACAGAGTCAGTACGATCAGTATTGTACGATACGATATGGTAAGAACGATCAACATTGTATGATACGATAAACATGATAGAAGACAATTGTAATTTACAAAATATGATAGAATACATTTGTGATTTCCAAAACATGATATAGAAGTAAAAGAGGACTTTTGACTCAATAATCTCCCCCTTTTTGGAAAGCACCACACATAAAGAAAATATAACAAGAAATACTTATCTCCCCCTGAGTTATTGGAAACTCTTCTGAATAACAAATTGAATACAACTAACTCCCCCTTAGGTATGGACTTTCCTAAGGATTGTATTCGTAGATTTTCCTTAATAGTGTTGTAAAGCATTCTCCCCCTTTATAAAACATTCCCCCCCTTTATAAAACATTATCCCCTTTGTAAACATTCTCCCCTTTGTAAAAATTCTCCCCCTTTGTGATTTACAAAATGAAAGGAGTAATCTTGAATTGTCTGAAGATGTTAGTAAAGCAATACAAGACATAGAAAAAAAACTTTAAATAACAATCATTACGATAAAAAACATTTCTAGACATGAAAACAAATACAGATCACATTTTTCTCTTTCTTTCTCCTTTTTGATTAACTCATGAAGAACTTCTTTTATCTTTTTTATCTCCTTCTTGTCTTCAGAAATAGATTCGCCCTGAGTTCTGAGAAGCTCTTGTTGATCCACAAAAATGTGATCTTGATTCTTGATAGTCTCCTCCTGGAATCTGATTACTTCTTCAAGGGTATCAATTCTGTTTTGTAAATTCTTGTTATCTTTGGATAACATAGAATTTTGATTCTTCAACAAAACCATTTCATCTTTGAAAGATGAAACCTTCGAGAATTCATATTGAAAAACATTCATTCTCTATTGCAAATCTTTCACTGAAGGAACATCGGCTGGTTGAGAAGACAAAAGATTCAACCTTTCAACCGTTTCTCTATCAAGCATATTGAAGGAAACTGCAAGCTCATTTTACAACCTTCTTATATCTTCAATAGATATTTCATGATCATTGATTGAGATCTCTGTTTTGTATGACCACTTGGTCATCTTATTGCATGACTTCTTATGAGCAACCGAACTTTCTGAGAGAAATTTCAAATCGGCTTCAACTGACAAAACTGTCTTCCTCAACTCTTTTACAGATCCAAACTTCTTCTTTTGATTGTCAGTAATAAAATCAATCTTCCCTTACAGCCTCGGGAAATATGGAATGGTCTTCTCAACCCTTCTCAAAACATGAACAATGTAATTACTCTTATTGAGAGAGATTGTATGTTCTGAATCAGTATCTTCATCGTACGATGCTAGTTCATACGATCTGCTTGAGTCAACAACTGGTTGTTTTCCTTTTGCTTTTTCTTTCTTCTTTATTTCTTCTTCTACTCTGTCTCTAATGACAACAACTTTATCTATGTGAGAGGATTGAGTACCTTGCTTTTATTGAGATTACATTCTATCTAGAGATCATGCTTGATCGGCATGAGGAGTTTGTTGAACACATTCACTCAGCATTTGAACTGATTCCTCTCTACTATTCTTTGAACATTGAAGAAATTATAAAAGAATGTATCCTTCTTCTTCTTCCACTTCTTCTATCCCTTCCATCACTTGTTTTTGTTTTCCTTTCTCAGGGAGACTCTGTACGATGGGCTCTTGAAGAACTTCTGTGGTAAGTTGAGCACTAGCTTCCTCGACTGCTTTCAAGACTTTAGAGATATCAAAGTCTCGAGCCATTATTTTCAAAACAGTTTTCTTTTTCTTTTCAGCCTTAAGGGTTTCTTCTACCCTTATTCTTTCTGAAAAAGCCTCAGCCGGGTCAAGTCCGAACATTGGATCACCTTCCTTTCTCTGTTCCTTATCTTTTCTCCATTTTTCTACAACCTCCTTACTATACCATGGCTTCTTCTTAGGCTTTGAACTGGTTTGCAGACCAGACTTTTGAGTAACACCAGTAGATTGAATGTCTTTGGCTGGCATAGGTGCCGATTGATTCTGAGCCAATTCAGCTTCTACATATCTGACAAAAAGATTTGAATTCTGATCAAAACAAACATTCAACTACTTCATAGTACTATTACTAATCCATGAGGTCTTAAAATCTATGGGGTTTCTTTTCAAGGGAATGTTACAAAACTTCATACTTTTGAGAATGAATTTCTTAAGGATGGCAGGATACATAATCAATTGGGACTTAATCCCTCCTGTCTTGACATTCTTAATGGTTTCAAAAACATACCCCATTAGATTCACTTTTCTCATATTCACAAGATAGTCATGCATAAAAAATATCATAAACATTCAGAGTTTCTCTATCCCCTTTCCTTGGGATAAGAAAACCTTGCATCCATAAAGTCACAAAACGATTGTCCGGTGAAAGATGAGACAATTTTCTATTTTCTTCATTAATAACAAACAAAGTCTTTTCAACACTTTCTCTATTAAACGTACCAACTTCCTCTTATATTTTGTGAGATGGACAGAAAGAATCCCCTTCTACATAAACATTCAGAAAATGCGCCGCTTGTTTCACAGACATAGACAATTTTCTATCGTACACAGCAAAATTGATAGTCATGTCTTTGTCGAACGATACAGTTTTATAAAACTGAAAAACTTCATCAAAGAGAACCGGATCTTGAGAAACAGGTCTTTCAACACACAGATGCTCCCATCCTTGAAAGAGAATGATTTTTCTGATTGTGGAATCATATGAATCAAAAAAGTCCTGAGAAACTAACATTTCTCTGTTAAAGTCTTTCTCTGTAAAAGTCTTTGAAGTCATTTCGGTGGGAATATTAGCAGAGGATTGAGACATAAAGATGATGCCGATGATAGATCGTACGATGATTTATAACCGGTGGAGCAGAGCTTCGCCTCAAAAAACCGAAAAACCAATATGGGTTTGGGGAGGGGGGATATTTATAGGCGAAAAAAGGGTGACCATTGATCTTATATGGTCGAAAAGGGGAGACTGTTGATCTTCTACGGTCAATATTTGAGAAAACCAGATCAATGGTTAGGATTAAAACAAAGAGAAAAAAAATATACTTAAAAAAAATGAAAAGTACCTGTCAGAGAACGTAAGGTAGTTGTTGTTTTTAGGATTAAAGGATACACAACCGTATGAAATAAAATAAAATAGAAGTATCAAATGCCATGCCGATGGAAAACAATCTCATTACAATGAACTGACAATACGATGGAAAACAATCTTGTTACCATGAACCGTCGATATGATGGAAAACAATATTATTACCATGAACTGACGATACGATGGAAAACAATCTTGTTACCAAAAACTGATGATACGATGGAAAAGAAAATCATTACCATCATCGGTCGATACGAAGGAAAAGAAAATCATTACCATCATCAGTCGATACGATGGAAATGAAAATCATTACCATCATCGATCGATACTATGGAAAAGAAAATCATTACCAACATCGGTCGATACAATGGAAAAGAAAATCATTACCATCATCGGTCGATACGATGGAAAAGAAAAACATTACCATCATCGGTTGATGCGATGGAAAGGAAAATCATTACCATCATCGGTCTATATGATGGAAAAGAAAATCATTACCATCATCGGTCGATACGATGGAAAAGAAAATCATTACCATAATCGGTTGATACAATGGAAAAGAAAATCATTACCATCATCGGTCGATACGATGGAAAAGAAAATCAGTACCATCATCGGTTGATACGATGGAAAAGAAATTCATTACCATCATCGGACAGTACGATGGAAAAGAAATTGATTACCATCATCGGTTTATATGATGAAACTGTTAATACGATACAGAAAAATGAATGATACGATAAAACTATCAATACGATAAACAGGAAAATGAATACACACATCCAAAGAGTAAATGGTTAAAGAACATAAGATAAAAAGAAATATTAAAACATAGAAAGAAATGCCCCCCCCCCTTTCAAGTGGAGTTATTTACTGTAAGGAGATTTATAAAACATGAAGTAGATATGAATGATTATTTTAATGTAATCATTCCTAGCTTTTGTTTTATAAACTCAAATCTATCGGAAGGTAATGGTTTTGTAAAAATGTCAGAAAGTTGTTCTTTTGTTCCGATAAATTGTAAAATAATATCTCCTTTTTGTTTTTGATCTTTAAGAAAGTGATGCCTAACATATATGTGTTTTGCATGAGAGTGATGTGTTGGGTTCTTACTAAGATCTATGGCACTTGTATTATCACAAAGAATTTGAGATTTGTAGAAACTCAAACCATAGTCAGTGAGTGTGTGTTGCATCTATAATACTTGAGCACAACAACTTCCAGCTTCTACATATTCAGCTTCAGCAGTGGATAGTGCTACTGAGTGTTGTTTCTTGCAGGACCAAGAAACCATGGAATCTCCTAAGAAGTGACATGTTCCAGATATACTTTTTCTATCCATTCTACAACCACCAAATTCAGCATCTGAAAAACTTTTTAAAACAAAATCATTCCCAGAAGAGAAAAAAAGACCCAAATCCATAGTGTCTATTAAATACCGAAAGATTCTCTTTACGGATTTTAAATGAGACTCTTTTGGATTAGATTGGTATCTTTCACATAAGCATACAGAAAACATCAAGTCTGGTCGACTAGCTGTCAAGTATAGCAAACTTTCTATCATACCTCTAAATATTGATTGATCTACTGGTTTCCCAGTTTCATCAAGATCAAGAGTATTTGAGGTACCAATTGGGGTGCTAATACTTTTAGTTTTGTCAAATCCATACTTTTTGAGTAAGTCTTTAATATACTTTTGTTCAGATATATAAGTTCATTCTGGTTTTTGAGAAATTTGAAAACCTAAAAAGAATGTTAACTCACCCATCATACTCATTTCAAACTCAAGTTTCATTATGTTTGTAAAAGAATCAGTTAATGATTTTTGAGTTGATCCAAATATGATGTCATCAACATAGATTTGGACAATCAAAACATTTTGTTTTCCATTTTGATAAAAAGTGTTTCTTCTGCTGTACCTTTTGTATACTTGTTTTGTAAAAGAAATCCTCTAAGTCTATCATACCATGCTCTAGGGGCTTGTTTTAGACTGTATAGAGCTTTGGTATGTTTAAAAACATGATCAGGATGTTTTGGGTCTTGAAAACCAGGAGGTTGTTCAACAAAAACTTCTTCTTGAACAAAACCATTTAGAAAAGCACATTTGAAATCCATTTGAAATAGTTTGAAATTGAAAAATGCTGCGAAGGCTAATAGAATATGAATAGATTTAAGTCTAGCTACAGGAGCATATGTTTCTTCATAGTCTATTCCCTCTTGTTGATTATATCCTTTAGCAACAAGTCTTGCTTTATTTCTTACAATGATTCCATTTTCATCACATTTGTTTCGGAAAACCCATTTTACACCAATCACAGTTGTTTCTTTAGGTCTATCAACTAAAGTCCAGACTTGATTCCTTTCGAATTCATTTAGTTCATCTTGCATTGCTTTGATCCAATCATCATCACCTAAGGCCTCACATGGACTTTTAGGTTCAAATTGGGAAAGAACAGAAAGATGTTCTATTTCATTTCTTAAGGAATTTCTGGTCCTTACAGGTTGATTTACATCACCAATGATGTTATCACTGGGATGATTTCTAAGAAACAATTGATTTGGATTTTGTAAAGCCTGTTCATCAACATATCGTAGAAAATCTTCTGTAGTAAATGTTTCAGGAATAATTTCTTAAGCATTTTCCTTATCAGAATTATCTTCTAATAAAGCTTGATAAACATTTTTTGAAAACACATCCGAGGATGTAGGATTGGGTTGGTTGAAAACAAAAGGATCAGTTTCATCGAATTTTACATGTACTGTTTCCTCAACAGTACAAGTGTTTTTATTGAAAACTCTATAAGCCTTAGAGGTTGTTGAATAGCCTAAAAATATTCCTTCATCAGATTTTGGTGCAAATTTGTGTAGATTATCTTTTGTATTCAGAATGAATACTTTTCATCCAAAAACATTGAAGTATGAAACTTTTGGTTTTCGGCCAGTCCATAACTCATAAGGGGTTTTATTAAGAAATGGTCTAGTTAAAACACGATTTATTGTATAACAGGCAGTACTAACTGCTTCAGCCCAAAAGTTCTTAGCAATTGAGTATTCACTCAAATGGTTCGAGTCATTTCCTAAAGAATATGATTTCTTCTTTCAACAACAGCATTTTGCTGAGGAGTTCTTGGAGCTGAGAAAATGTGAGTAATACCTTTCTTACTACAAAAAGTTTCAAAATCTGAATTTTGAAATTCACCACCATGATCACTATGAATAGTTATAAATGGTAGGTTTTTCTCATTTTTAACTTGGGCTCTAAAAGTTTTGAAATAGGAAAAGGCTTCAGATTTCTTTGTGAGAAAGTAAACCCATGTAAATCTAGTAAAGTCATCAACTAAAACAAATACATAGTATTTTCCTCCAATTCTTCCAGATTGTGAAGGAGCAAAAAGATCCATATGCACTAGCTGTAATGCATTAGAAGTTGAAACTTCATTAATTAATTTAAAGCTAGTTTTATGTTGCTTTCCAAATTGACAAGGATCACAGACTTTTGAAGAATCATGTCTAAGATCCGGTAGCCCCTTTACAAGTCTTTTCTTTGATAGTTTACTAAGTTTTTTCAGACTACAGTGTCTTAGTCTCCCTTTCCATAGCCACGATTGGTCTTCTATTACACTTAAGCAAGGTAAGTTTTGGTTCCTAAGGTCTTCTAAGTTAATAGTGTAAACATTCTCTTGCCTATGGGCAGATAGAATGAACTCATCCTTGGAATTGTGAACAAGACACATATCATTTCTAAAATTCACAAGGTAATCTTCATCACATAATTGACTTATGCTGATAAGATTGTGCCTAAGACCTTTAACAAACAAAACATATGAGATAAGAGCTTTTCCATGAAAAACAATATTACCTATACCAACAATCTTTCCTTGAGCATTATCTCTGAAGGTAACTTTTACAACTTTTGTTTTTATAACCTTCTCAAATAGATCTTTGTTTCCAGTCATGTGTCGAGAACAACCACTATCCAGGTACCAAATATTCTTATTGGTACACTTCTCATTTTCTTGAAAAAGAAACAATTAGTTTTTCGGAATCCAAACTTGTTTGGATCCAGAAAGGTTAGATAAAATAATTTTAGGAATCCACATTTGTTTTGCAAAATGATATTTATGAAATCCTAAAGATTGAGTTTTGTTAAGAGAACAATATCTTCTCCAGTGTCCACCACATTGACACTTAGAACAAAAAGTTGTTTTTTGAGGAACAAAATAGTTGTTACTAAAAACCAGTTTGGAATAAGTATAACCTAGACCAGAACGATTTCTCAAAGGTCTAATTTGAGAATACATCCTGTCGAAGTTTTCCTTTCCATGAGTAAAGTTTGACAAACATTTTTTCAAGGATAAAATTTATGACTTTAGATTTAAAACCAAATTCTTATTTTCCAAAACATTTGAATTTGAACTACAGTTAGGCTGTAAAATATTTTTCTTTGAAATTACAGTTTCAATATCCTTAGAAAGTTTATCCATATCAAATTTAACTTTCTCAAGGGTATTTAAAATACTTTCAAAATCAGAAGTTTTCACATCAAGATCCTTAAAATGATTTGATACTTCTTTAGTCAAGATTGAAATTCTAGAATTTTCTTTTTCAAATCTCTTTTTGAGTTTAGAATTTTCATTTTCAAGTAATTTAGAAAATCTAGAGACCTCTTCAAAAGAAAGTAATGTATCATCCTCTGATGATGAGGATTCATCATTTGAAGATTCATAATATCTATTATCAGTACAATTTGAATTTAAAGAGGCATTTGTAATAGCTTCAGCATTATGTACCTTAGACATGAGACAATGATCGTTAATTGGTAATCTGGCTAAGAGTCCGATATTCCTTTGTCCTGATGTCTCATATTCTGAAGAATCATCTGAGGAATCACTACCACTTTCACTCTACGTATCGTTTGCTTTCAAGACTCTCTTTGTCTTATAAAAACTTTTCTTGTTTCTTTCAGAGTGTTTCTCCTTTCTATCTTTCCTTTTTAGTAAAGGACAATCAGGCCTTATATGTCCTGTTTTCTTGCATTCATAACAGGTTACCTCTGAATCTTTCTTATCCTTCCTATCTTTCTGTTTGAATCTATATTGAAAGTATTTCTTTCCCAAGATCTTGTTCATCCTTCGAGCAAGATTGGCTAACTCATTATCCGAATGATTACAATCACTTGAATCAGATATTACAATTTTCTTGGATTTAGACCTTATAAGCCTTTCAGGAGTTTTAGCTTTAGATGCAAAGGCTACAATTCCATTCCCATTCTTCTTCTTGTTGAAATCAACATCTCTCTTCATTCACGTATCGTGTTGTAGATGAGTTCCAAAGAGTTCTTCAAGAGAAATATGAGAAACATTTCTATTTTCATCAATAGCTGTCCTTTTTGACTCCCATTCATTTGGAATTATATCTATAATCTTATCAACAAGAGCTTAATCATCATGACCTTTTTCACCCATAGATTGTAAGCTGTTGACTATCGGCGTAATCCTTTGTTGTACTTTACATACAGTCTCTCCATAAGGAAAAACAAATCCATGATACTCTGCTCGAAGCATTTCTCTCCTTGTTTCTATAACCTTGGATGTACAAAAATGAGTGACTTCTAATTTCTTCCAAATACAGTTGGCTGTTTCACATGAAGATATCTGACTGTATATATTCCTAGTCATAGAGCATAACAAATTATTGCGTACCTTGTAATTCAGTTGATATTCTTCCTTCTCTTGGTTGGTGAAAGTACTGACTTCTATGTCAGGAATTTTTTAACCTCCAGTAAGCATTATAAAGTTGTCTACACCAGTATTGATAACAAAAGTCTTCATATGATCTCTCCACTACTCATAATCATTCCCATCAATGATTGGTGGTCTAGAAGGATTCAGATTGTCTATTGACCCAATATTCATTCCTGCCATCTAATACAACAAAAACTTTTCCACTCCACACGTTAGTGTAGTAATTAGTTAAAAACAATATGAAAGGAACAAAACAAGTAATACAAATCAGTGGAAAACCACCTTTGATACCAATTGATGGATCGAATATGTAGATATGTATGTCTATTAGATGGAACAATACAAGAGGGGGGGGGTTTATTGTAGGTTTAAAAACCTTTGAGTTTTAGCAACTATGAGATTAGTTTAGATGATCTTAAACTAATACAAATACAAACACCCACAATTGTATTGAATATAAAAAGGTATGATGTAATGTAATACTAATGTAATGTAAAACAATTGTATTCAAGATGAACACAATAATCAGAGTAATACAAAGATGAATGATTCTACCTTAAAGCATATAGAATCAATCAATACAATATGTAATAGAATGATTGTAATTGAAACAATTACAATTGAATATGTAAAGAAGAAAGGAAACAATACAAATTCATTTCTAATACAAGTAACATCGGAAATGTAAAAGAATTACAATTCTTTTAACCCAAAGAGAAGGGTTATCCTTTCACCTAGGATAAAATGTCTGTCTCACCAACACCTTGGTGAGCCCTCAATACGATGATGGGAATGTCTGTCTGCCTATCCCAGGCAGCCCTCGATACGATGATCGGAACGTCTGTCTATATATCCCCGGAAACCCACGATACGATGTTCGGCACGTCTGTCTGCCTATCCCCAGCTTCCCTCGATTTTGTAGGTAATCGACACCTCTGTCATTCAATCACTTGAAAGCCCTCGATATGATAATCGGACGCACAGGGCAGATGAGAGAAGTCACAGTGTCTCTCTCTAGAATCTTTGTAGTTCACGAAGTCTCTTTATTAATTTCACCATTATTCCTCAGCTTCAAATGACCTCTTATTTATAGGCCTCGGGTTCCAACGGTCATGTTGCCTCCAACGGTCATATTTCTCCGAAAAACTCGGAGGGAACTGGACACCTGTCATTATAACGGTCATATTGAAACAGAAATCACGACATCGGTTTGATTAGTTTGTAAATAACTCAACGACATTGTATTGGTTAAACCATGATATATATATTGATAAGCAATGGTATGATTCATATGAAACAAGTGCTTTTGACAAAGTACCAAAAACAAGTAATGAACATCTGAATAGCAGAGTCAGTACGATACAATTGACATAGTCAGTACGATACGATTGACAGAGTCAGTATGGTATGATTGTCAGAGTCAGTACGATACGAGTGACATAGTCAGTATGGTACGATTGACAGAGTCAGTACGATCAGTATTGTACGATACGATATGGTCAGTATGATCAACATTGTACGATACGATAAACATGATAGAAGACAATTGTAATTTACAATATATGATAGAATACATTTGTGATTTCCAAAACATGATATAGAAGGCAAAAGAGGACTTTTGACTCAACAAAATGTATTTTACGTCAAAGGAAACGTCGAAGGGATGAAAATGTTGGAAAATGGAAAAACTGTACATATACCCTTACTGTACACCTACAACTACTGTACACCTACCGTTATAGGTTATCGATAGACCTCACCATTCTGGAAACACTGTACAGCTACTATTACTGTACACCTACTGTTAATGTACTCCTTCCATTAGAGGTTACCGATATAGGTTAGCGATAGGCCTCAATGTTTTTGAAACACTGTACACCATTCGTTACTATACATATACTGTTTGAGGTTACTGATAGAGGTTACAAATAAACCTCCCCATTCTGGAAACACTTCACACCTACCGTTACCGTACACCTACCATTACTGTACGCCTACCATTATTGTACACCTACCGTTAGAGGTTACCGATAGACCACACCATTCTACAAACACTTTTTACAAAACCTCACCGATTAAACACTGTTCACTAAACCCCACCGATTGAACACTATTCACTAAAAGACACCGATAGAATACTATTCACATACCATTACTATACACCTACCATTATTGTACACCTACTGTTACTGTACACCTACCGTTACTGTACACCTACCATTAGAGGTTACAATTTGAGGTTATCGATAGACCTCATCGTTCTAGAAACACTGTTCACTGAACCTCACCAATAGACCACTATTCAATAAACCTCACTAATTGAACATTGTTCACAGAACGCGCTGATAGAATACTGTTAACCTACTGTTATAGGTTACCGATTGAACTGCTCACCTCTAGAACTATTTAGGGAGTTAGAAATTTAGAAAAGTGTTGTGGATTGGTCACCTTGACCTCCTGGAACCCTTAAAACACCAAATTTTCATAATGTAATTGACCAGAGTGGTCCGGGACATTACTTACCATTTAGTATTCTTTATTTTAATATGAAAAGAAAATAGAATCATCATCCATGTGTACGTAAGACATATTTTCTCAAAGATTGGTGTATTTCATTTCATATAACTAAATTTTACAGAATACTATAAATACATATATAATTTATATATAATATATTTAAATACTGTATTACATTACATAGATTATTAAATCATGATTGATGTAATGTGAATGAAAAATAAAAACTCAAATTATATTAATGAAAAGGAAATAATCATACAAAATAGTGAAAAAAATAAAATATTGTTATCAAATAGGAGATAAGATGTTATCAGAGGATCATTTATAATGTTAAAAATATAAATAATATTCTATAGTATTTTAATAAAATTCAAAAAACCATTATATAAGAGTTTAATTAAAATGTAATAAAAAAGAAGTTTATTGTAAGGGACTTTATTTCAATTTCATTTTATTGAGGCAATTTGTTTCATCAAGAACTAATTTATCTTGTTTGGTGTCTAAACATATGGTTAAAATTTAACATCATGAATAATTAGATATTAATATTGTTTTAAATTTCAATTTAAAATATTTCATTTATGCAGATTTTAATTATTATTTTCCAAGAAGTAATTAATTCAGTAATCTGATTCCATTTCATTGGGTTATATTACATCATCATTGTCGTTAATATTTAAATGTTATATATGTAATGAATTTAGAATATACATTTATTCATTTCAAAAAGTTATATGTTTATTACTAATAATACAAAAAAGTTATTCGTTTTCATTTTCTCACATCAATGTAATGATAATTGTCAGAGTTTACATAACAATAAGTATTTATTTGTGATTGATTGTACATGATTTTCTGTTATAGAATATTATTTTATCATTGACCAATAAACAATTTAATTTTATTCTCCATTGGTTAATATTGATTATTTTCAGGTAAAATTACAATTTATCCACTCTTTGGTTCATGAAATGTTTTATGATTTTTTAATATAATCCAACTACATTTCACTCTTCAGTTAGAAAAACTTATTCATGTGAATTTTTTACAAATATTAAAAAAATTAACCTATTAAAAGGAAAAATTCAAATATTTCATTAACAATTTTATATTTTTAAAAAAATAAAAGGAAACTTCTTTTTCAATCCCAAATGGGATATTTTTTATCATTTACATTGAAAAGGGAATATTTTATTACACTATAGAGAATTAACTTCTATTATTTATATAAAATATACATTAAAAGTTGATAAATAATTTTTAGAATAATTTTTCCTAGAAGTGAGTATTAATGAAATGGATTTATAAAAAATTATTTCCCAAATATAGAAGAAATTATCCTTGATATTATTAATAAATGTCTTTTTATTGTATTTCTATTCATTAATGAAAAAAATCCTTAATTCATACTCCAATGCGAATTAATTATATCAATTCCATCCATATTCATTCTATGTATGGTTTATGATTTTTTAATCGATGATATTACTAATATTCACTTCCTTGAATCATTTTTAAAGTCAATTAATTCCCCTTGAGTTTTCCAGATTACAATGACCATCAAACATAAAATTTCCCAAAAATAACCTCATTAATTATCATTAATATGATCATTTCATAAAATATATAATATTTCGTTATACAACGTTTAATTTGATTGTTTTTTACTAATTAGGGAAATATGGATAAATGTGTATCATTTACTCAATATAAATATTTGATTATAAGTAAAATTATTTATTAATTAAATTTACTATTTGACATATGTATAATGATTTGGTTATGTAGTGAAAGGTGGGTTATTGACATTATATAGCCCCAAGAAGCATTAATGTGTTCATATATGAAATATAATTTTGATAAAATAAATGGTTTTCTACAAATATATTGAATTTTTCTACAGATTGATATTGACAATAGTGGTTTTCACGTGTGTAATACATCAGGTCCTATAATTATGATTTAACTTATTTTTAGTTGTCAATATTATCCAGGACATTTTCAATGTGGTAAAATCGATGAATTCATTTCATTATATTTTTATCGATTAAATAGAATATGTTTTAAGTAATATAAAATTTAATACAAATTCATCGTTATCATGCCGTGAAATTAATGTTTTTTAATTTAATGTGTGTTCAATTATTTATATTTCCAAACAGATTATGCTTATTGATTAATTATTGCTTCCACTATATATAACCCTTATTAAGAATTTTATCTCAGCCTTATTTTGATTCCATTCCCTATTATTCCATGAAGATAACTTTGAAAGATCTACATGGATATTATAGATGGAATAAAATTATTCTAAAAATGGAAAAGAATTTTTTTTGTTATATGTGTATTGATTGTAATACAAAAAATATGCACATGTTTAGTTTACCAAGACTACTAAAATATTCATTCCATTAGGATGTAATTTCCTTTTATCAATTCGATTTTAATAGTAGTAGGCACCAGCTATGGGATTCTGGATTCATAGTTGCTAAAAATGGTATCAAATTATGTTTAGCAGAATCCTTAAAAATTAGATTTAGGAAATCATGGTTTAGAGAACGTAATATAATGATATAATCTGAAAAAAATAGGGAATGGCATTTTAATAATATTTAACTTAAGATATTATATAGGTGTTCCTATAAATACATAACTTTTGGAGAATATATTTGCATAGGGATTTGGAGAATATGTACTAATGAGTAATAAATATGAAAAGGGGGCAAAAGATTTGACTGATGTATAACATGATCCATTACAACATTCCTTAATGGGAACTCAGTTTAACACTCCTTGGTGATTTGATTTTGATAATTCTAATTTTATTTAGAAACAATCATGAATGATATAAATAGATGATGAAAATTCATGGACAATGTTAAAAAGGTTTCCATTTAAGATCTTCTATGGAAATAAAATTATTAGTTATATATATTTTTTGATTTAATAAATATATTATATATGTATTTTACCTAATTGTATTTTTGTGATAAAAATCATGCTAAATATAAGGATTGTCATAAATTTTTGTATCACATGTGTATTAATTAACAAGAGAGTTATGAATACCATAATGAGTTTGTGAGTTCTTATTGATCATATGTTTATAGTCTTAAACAACTCTTTTTGGGTTTTACGTAATGATATTCATCCATGAACAAGTAATCTTGTGTGGAAATATAGTGGATGTAAATATATTTTACAGGGATATTATTTGAGGTATAATTACTTTATATATTAGATATATATTTTTGAGTATATTTAGAAACATTGAGGTGAATATTATAATTACTAAAATTTTACTTATAGTCATTTAATATTTTTATACATTTGTAAAGAAAATTATGTGGTATTGTAAACCCAAATAAAAATAGTATTTAATGATTAATTTTGTTTCAAGTAATCCCATTATAATTTTTTAAAACATTATAATTTTTAAAATAATTCATTTTAGAAAAAGGAATACATGAATTCATGTTGTAGACCCATTACATCTGGTGGGGCAGTGGGGCATGTATCAATGGCCAAAGAATGATATGGGTCTTACACTGACCACGTGATAATGTCATTTCCTTGTTAAAATTTCAATGTTTTTTGTTAAAACTTTTGTGAAATAAATATTATTTATGAACTCATAATATTGTATTTTTTGTATTATATATGAAGGTATTATCGATATTGTATATGGAAAATTGTTTGAAACATATATAAAGACTAATTTTATACGTCTTACGATCCGTAAAAAGTCAATTTTAGTGCTTCTTATATAAAAACATTTTTAGGTATTCATTTACTAATGCAATGAATCAATTTAAGGTTGATCAAAGAACCATCAATGGATGAAATTTTTTTCGTAGAAAAATATCATTTATCTATATTTCTTTATATTCTTAGGGACTAAAAAAATTACTCAACATTAGGATAAGGATTTAGAAATAAAATTTATCATAATACTATCATTTCTGTAAAAGTAATGGTCTTCTTAATATTCTTAGATTTATGTTTTTCATCCCCACAAGTTTCCATTGATCATTAAAAATTTCATGATCATGACCTAAATAAATCCCTATTACTAATACACATTTCCTCCATGTAAATATATTTAATTTCCATGTATTATATTCTACATGTAGACCTAGTTATGTGTTGTTGCATACAGAATTGGTAATTTCCAAGCTCTCTTTTAAGGGGATGTTTAACCAACCCTTCCAACTATGTGGTATTTCAAAAATGAAATTTTAAAATATCAAAAGATTTATTAAATTGATTTAGTTTAAATATAGATGAAACGTTTTATTTAAGGTGGGGAGAATATCACTTCTAATTTTTTTTAAAATAATAACTTTATTTGTTGTGTGTATGATGGGAAACACCAAGAATATAAAGTAATTTAACCTCTCGAGACATTATTATATATTTATTATTTTAGATAAATTTAATCTTTTTTATTTCTTTCAATGTACACAATACTTTGTTTTCGTTTATATCACTCCACAACGAGTTTCTTTGATAGCTTGTGTTATGCACAAGACATGGTGTTACCAAATAATTTTAATAATTATAATTAAAAATACAATTATTTCATAGATAATATATTATATGTTAAAAATAGTATAAAATAACATTATTAAATATTGTTAAATTTATTAATAATAAATTATTTATACATTAATGTAAAAACAAAAATTAATATAAAGGAAATCATTCTCCAAATAAATATTTGTATGTTCCCAAAGGAATTTTATATAAATAAATTAAAATAATAAATATTATTTAATGAATATAAATGATATTTACATATAATATACTCACTCTAATATTTCTAAATTAATCAAATATAATATATATTTAAGGTATATTAGGAAAACCAATTTTATGCGTAAACAACAATATTTTTATTATTGCAGTTTCACCAACTTATAATAGAGAACATGGTTTAAACAAAATATTAAAACATTATTAAATTAAATTTAAAAAATATAATTAATTTAAGAACAAATAATTTCATAATTATAATACAACATCTTTTTGGAATTTTTACGAGAATATTCACTTGTTTATGAAGAATGACAAATACTGAATTTTAATTGAAAACAACTTTTTATCAAAATATTTTAAAAATTAAAATGATATTATAAATTTTTATTATTGTAAAATTGTAAAAATTAAAAATCTATTAAATCAATTTAGGTCTTTTGATTCATTTTAACATTTTATTTGGATATAAAAAATAAATGAACATTTGAACATATTTTCCTTAAAAAGAAGCTTCCCCATAACAGGTACATGATAACTTTTAATCTTAAGGGGCCAAATGACCATGAATATTGACCAAACACCATTTTATGGACATAATTGGGCCATAAATCCTATTTTATCTAAAATGGTTCATTATTTTAGGTAATTATTTAAGGGATACCAGTCAATAGTGTTGACTTATTTTTATTTACACAAATTTCACTCCATGTCCACTATAAAATGGAACCCACTACCTTACGTCAAGCATCTCAAACCATTTAGATCAGAAAATCATTTAGTAAATGACATACCAATGTGAATCATCCAATACAAGATTATTTTTTTGATGTAATTTAATCCAAGATAGGTATTTATTTTAAACCAAAAGGATTCACCAGAAGAATATGTAACATTCATCAAAGTGAACATTTAATTTATTTCAACCTCAAACCCCGAAAAATATTTTAACACCCTGATTGTATGACATCATATATATATATATATTAATAAATATGATACATTTTAATGATAATTATGTTACCTATAAATTAAAACTCTTCTCTAAAATGCGATACACATTCATTGTTCAAGTGTACGTCAGAATACCGCCACCAGAAATGATGTCATAAATTCTACCATCACCACCATTCAAGATCAGGAATAATGATATATTTGTATTATATATATATATATGATATATATGATATTTATAATTATATTATTTTTTATAATTATTATATTACACAAATCCTCATGCTATAAATTTTGTGGGAATATGGTAACATCATTCGTTTTTATGGCGGACAACCGCCTTGTAAAGTGATGTCATTCATTCAAACATTTCCTAGAATGTTTTAAAGGTTGGTTTATTAAAAATATCTTACATATATGAAAAAAAAATGATAATATAATTATAATATACATATATATAATTTAATTTTTTATCTATATATGTGATATGAAAATGGAAGCAGTGTTCATGTGTAATTCCGACCTATTATCTCCATGAATAGCGCATTTCATTTCATATCACAAAATTTTGGGGATTAAAATAAATAAATATATAATGAAAATATATTATATTTAAATAATTTTTTAAATTATATATATTATTAAATTATGATCAGGGTAAAATAAAAAAACTAGTCAAAACATACTAAAAAATCAAGGAAATTAGTACTCAAAACATTGAATATAAATAGATATTATTAACAAATTCATGAAAAGATGTTATAAAAAGATCATATATGCTGTCATAGACACTAATATAGATATTTAATAATTTAAAAATAATTAAAACCATTAAACATGAATATTATTAATGTCTAACCAAAATGATGTTATGTTAATGGATTTTCTCTAAATTTCATTTAATTGAAAAATATTGTATTATTATACACCTAATTTTTTGGTGTATAAACTACACATTGAAATTAAATATCATTAATTATTCTTTATTTATGGTATTTTATGAATTATTTGGACTTATTTAATTTGAGATGATCTGAATTAATAGTTTTTAGGTGGTAATTAATTCCATAACCCAAATCATTATATTGTGTTACATTACTTCGTTTTTATCATTAATATTCTATGATTATATGTGTAATTATTTTTTAATTTCATTTGATTTATTTCAAATTTTTTATGTCAAATTAATATTTATAAACATAATTGATTAATTTGTTTATTATTAGTTCAATGTTATGATTTTTTAATGGTTTACTTCATAATCTCATTTTATATGGAATATTTTTAATTTGATTTTCAATTAATGAATATTATTACATCTTAGAATAATAAAACCATCCATCCTATTATCCACTATCTATTCATTATTAGTTAAATGTAATGTCTAATTTTTCCACTCTTTGGTAAATAATTTTTTTTATAAAATGTTTCCAGGGAAATACCACTCATGTTATCTCTTCTTTCAGAATTATATTATATTTACCAAACCATGTTTTATAAAAATATTATCAAAATTATTAATTTAATCATTACAAAATAATTTGATAATGTACATTTTTCCAAATTTTTTAATATAAAATTTAAATAGAATATTGTCATCTCTTCCCCAAAAAGATCATTTTTGACCATTTTACAATGAGAATGAAATGAAATCCATAACACTTTAATGAATTACCTTTCTTTGTTTCTATAATGATTCCATTGTAGTTTAACAAATATATTTTTAAGGAATATTTTTGTATATTATATTTACAATGAATTGTTTTTATAATTTTTTTAAAAAAATCGTTGTGATATTTTCCTCAAGATTGGTTATAAATGATTTTTATTTTATTTTTATTCATAAATGAAAACAACCCTTAATGGTACTCTAATGAGTATGCGTTGTTTTCTTACCATCCTTACTAATTTTATCTATGGATTATAATTATGTTGACCACTAAAAATATTGAAAATAAATTATATGAATCATTTTTGGGTTCATTAACTTCTCCTCAAGTTATTCACTTTCTAGTTACTATGGAACATTAAAATTACCCTAACCTTCCACATAACATATAAGGACCCAGCCTTATAAATTAAATATTATAACTTTGTCAAATAGATTTTACTTATTCACATTCCTAAATATCTTATAGGTTTCCATTTTTAAAATGATTTCACATAACTCATACATATCAACCTATTAGAATTCAATGTGGTTACTATTAAAATAATATCAATTTATTCCAAAACATAACATTTTAAACACAAAACAACAACATGATTAGATTAAACAATCTTCATAACATTTAACATGACTACCTTATTTCTCTTACTCATCCTTATAACCATCAAATAGCATTGAAGGACATATTATGAGTATAACAATATAAGTAATAAATATAATCAGAATGAATGAAACCATTAGTCCATGAATACTTATAATCATATGAAATCATTTTCACAAAGACATACTTCTCAACCATATATACATATTTGTGAAACATGAGATTTAAATAAAACATAAAATTACATATATTAAACCATAAGGGTATATTTGCACATAACATACATATATTTTAACCCTCGTGGCTACCTTATGATTTGCAACCCTTACTACTATCATACAATCTAGCCCTCAGAGCAACGTTATGGTGTAACCATCACTTTTACACTTCGAGTAACCATATGACCAACCACCAACATACACATACCCAATTAATTTGAGGGAGATATATGTCCCAAAATTCTTCATAAAAAATTCAAAATAACGATAAAAAAAACCATAAAACAGGAATAATAGAATAAAAACATTGCTTCTGAATTTTATAAAAGTGAATTTAAAAAGTGTATTTTTAAGAGAATTTCCTTTACAAATTTCATATAATTTATGTTCGAATATAATGTAAGGATAATGAGTATAAAAAATAATAAATATAAAAAATCATAATATAAATTAAATATAAAAGACAAATAATTTTAGTGACACATAATTAATTATGTTAAAGGGTTATCTAAAGAATTTAAATTGGGATAAAAAATCATTTACCTACGGTTCGTATTACTTAAAATTTTTTTAATCCTCCTATATATTTTTTATAAGAGTTATATTAATAATTTATAGGAACATATTAATTTTTTAAAACCTTATATGATCACTCTATAACATTATTTGACCTATTTATAAATATTATTTTGTTATTTACAATGTTTCGGGTACACGCTTTAAATTATTTCTATGGTCGGTCTGTAAAATATTTTCATCTTGAATAGAAGGTAAAATAAAAAAGTGGTTGAAATTATGCTAATGTTTTTATAGAATTTTAAATGATTCGATTAATTATTTTGGATATATGGTGTGGGGATAAATAATTCGATAAATCGTTAGTGATATCTGATTAGATCATTTTGGTGGTTCATCGATAACCATTGAAATGATTTGTTATATAACATAAGATTATTTACATATGTAAACTCCAAAACATAAAATAAGTTATATAATCTACTTTAAAATTTATTTCAGCCATTAAAATTTTATTAAAACAAGTTTTTATTGACGTAATGAATATTAAAAACACATCCTCCAATATGTTGGTACATCAACACATCACGGAATATGTATTTATAAGAGGGGGAGGAGATGAGGTATATTGATGAATTTTTCCATAAACCTTAAAAAATAAATAATATATATTAATCTAGAGATTTCATTCCCTTGTATAAGGGGGATGGTAAGAAAGTATCTGAAAATAAATGGAATTGAAATGAAAATAATAAAATTAAAGAAGATATTTACCTCTTGATCTCATCATATTGAGATCCTCTTTAGGACCTTAAATATTTTCCTTATGATTAGACCATTAGGACATGGACGTTCGGAAGAGCCTTTGAAAGTGGATTTGGGAAAATATAGAAAATTATCAAATATTGAGTGGTGTTAGAGGTATAGGGGGCGAGAGGGTATTTATTGTGGAGGAGGGGAGGGGGTTTCAAGTATTTTAATCATTAGATTAATATTCTTTCATCAAGACTATTAATAGTCATGATTTATGTGAACAAAAATAGTAATAAGAAAATGTGAGTTAGAACCAATGTCTATTTAAATCAACAATCAATCAAGCATGATGCATAAATACATTTATTTAGCATATTTTGTAAATTATTGTACTGTACTATTTACCAGAAATTCAATTATTTCGGAAAAACCAAAAAAATTCCCCATAATTTTTTTAACATGTATAATTAAAAAATGAAATCAATTTTTTTTAAAATTATTTTCTAAATCTGAATAATTTAATTTTTAAATAAAATCCCAATTTATTCTAAAAATACAATTTTTAAAACAATAATTCATTTTATATAACTTTGAAAAATTTATCAATATCACATTATCTTATAATCCTAAGAAAAAAATTAATATTATTATTAACTATTCATAATGGTCATATTAATTTTAATATTATTATTCATAATGGTATAATATTGTTCCCCAAAAAATAGTTCTTTCTATCAAAATCTAAATATCTTACTGATCACAACAATAAATGTCTGTTTTTTGAATATCAAAAAATAGAAGCAGTAAAATTATGTTTGACATATTGTTTATAACAATCTACTTAAAAAAATAATTTTGTGGAGACTCATTGTTTCATGTATTTCAATTTATTTCTAATACCTTTTGGGGTTACATTCTCCATTCCATTTTGAAATTGTGTCCTAGAAATGTTTTTCAAATAATATACAAGTTAGGGTAAATTTCACCCATAGAATTTTCATATTTTCATGTTTCTTATTATAAAATTTAGTTTCTATATAAAACAATTACCGTATAGTTTTCCTTATTCTGAAATACATATTTTCTTCGACCACGAATCTAAATAGTTTTCTCTTCAAAATAATGGTTATCTTCCGGTTGAACTACTTATGGGATCAAAACATGAGGTGAATCTGGAACATACATTCTCAACATCATAATTTGAAAAATAAAAATCACTTGAGGTTATCTCAGAGGGAAATCTCATTGGTCGGAAACTGTTCCATCATTTTCTTGGATTTTATAAGGTCCAATAAACCATGGACTTAGATTTACTCTATTACCAAAATTCATAACACTTTTACATGGTGATATTCTAAGAACAACATGATCGCATACATAAAAAAAGTATTTCATCATGTTAACAACAAAAAATGTCAACCTACTCTAAGATTTCTTCATGTGTTTATGGACCATCTTCACTTTCTCAGCCACTTCTTCTAATAATTTTGGTCACATCCAGTTCCATTCACCATATTCATATCAAAATGATGGAGTTTGAAACTGTTTCATGTATAATTCCTCAAAATTATCTATATGAATACTAGAATCAAAATTGTTATTATAAAAACAGAACTTATAGAAATTTGTTAATTCCAAATCCCCTAGTAATCCATTGAAAAAGATTGAAGAATAACCTCCAATGGATGAACCTTCCATTATGAATGACCATATGATTGATGATAAAAATATGTAATGAAATTTAATAATGTCCCAACAACATATGAAGGACTTTCCATAATTTAGATGTGAAATTATGATAATGGTCTGATACAATGGAATGTGGAACACTATATAACTTGACAATCACTTTGAGGTATAGTTGAGAAATATGATCCCAATACATAGTATCTCAAATAGGATTGAAATGAACAGATTTAGTCAATAAATCCAAAATAACCTGGATTTCATTGGTACCTCATGATGTCTTTGGTAGTCCCACAACGAATTCCCTAGATATATTTTTCCATTTCCACTCTAGCACTGGTAAAGGAAAAAGCGTCCCCTTTTATAACTACCACTCTCTAATAATCAGTTTACATGTTAAAAATTTCATAGTAAAATCTATAATATCTATTTTCATTTTATCCCTCTGGTAATACTTCTGAAGGACTAGATACATATATGTACTACCAAGATGAACAGAAAATAGTGAACTATGAGCTTCACACAACAACTCCTTCATCAGTTGAGAATCCCAAGGCATGCATAATATCTTTACAATTATTATAACACAATCATTATCAATGTTAAATTCCAATAAGATACTCATTTTCTCTAGTCTTACCTTTTTCTATAACTCCCCATCTTACATCTACACTTGCATAATTCTATCTGTCAAGGAATACTATATTGAAACTTAAAAACAAAATAGATGAATTTCCAACACAAATAACTTCCAGGCCAAATTTTATCAAATCATTAATCATAGGGTATTATTATAGATGTCACATAGTTAATGATGCATGATGTCCCTATATCCTGGAAGTGTCCACATTGTTTACTTTCCAGGGATGGTAATTGTTTGTTAAATCATAATAATTTTTCAATTCAAACCATCTTCTATGCCCCATGTTTAATTCCTTTTGAGTTAATATATACCTCAGACCCTATGGTCAGTATATATTAAAGATTTGACAAAATATAAATGATCTCAATTTTTTTAAAGAAATAACCACATCTTCTAATTCCATATAATGTGTTGTATGATTTTACTCGTTATGGGTTAGTTGTCTTAATGAATTATCAATTACTGTAACATTTTAGTACAAAACACAACCAGGTCCCTTCAATCAAGCATCACTATAAATGAAACACTCACCATGTCTAGAAGGATGATCCATAAATGAATAATTCACCAATCTATTCTTCAGTTATTAATAACAGAAATCCAATTCTTCTGTCCAAATAAAATTATGTTGTTTTTATATTAACATATTTAGTAGGCTAAATAACTGTGAAATGTTTTTAAAAAACCTGTAGTAAAAACCTGATAATAAAAGAAAACTATAAATCCCTATATCATTCGTAGGATTATTATATTCTTCATCCAATTTTGTTTTTGGAGGATCAACTCTTATTTCATCCATATTTACAATATTCCCAAGAAAAAAAAAATAAAATAAAAAAATCACTCATGAAATATTCTATTTATAATATCCATGAATTCAGAAGGTGCATTATTTAACCCAAGCATCATAACAAAAAATTCATAATGTCTATATCTAGTTCGAAAATCTATTTTTGGATTTTCATTCTCCTTCCGCCTTAGCTGATGGTATCTATATCTATGTTCAATCATGGAAATATATTGATCTCCCTGTAGTTGATCAAATGAGTCATCAACTTGCAGAAATTGATATTTATTCATAACTGTAATGTTATTAAAATGACTATAATCAATGAACATTCTCATTGAACAATCATTCATTTTAACAAAAAATATAGGTTCTTTCCACGGTGAAGTGATAGGATGAATGAACCTTATATCAAGAAACTTTGGAAACATATTTTTCAATTCAATAAGTTTCATTTAGGCCATTCGATAGCAGGTCTTGGAAATTTTACTAGCATTATGATATAATTAAATTATTAATTCAATTTCTCGATCAGATATAACCCTGTGTAAGTCATGAGGAAAAACATCATGGTGTTTATTTACCACTAGAACATCATTATTCTAAATAGTTCCCTTGTTTTCAACCATATGATCAAGTTAAATTTTCGTTCCATATTTCCTCAGTTTTTCATCTTCCCGATATATTATTAATTGTTTTTTGTTCCACTATACAAACTGAAACTGTTTCTATAAAACAACTTCATTATCTCTATAATTAATCATAGAATGATAAATAGAATAACAATCCATACTCATAATGACATCAAACTCTACTATGGAAAAAAATAATGTATGCTGGTAATTTCTTTCCAATAATAAAAATAAGAAGATTCTAAAATGACTTTTTTCTATAAAATTTCCCCTAGTGTTTTAAAAATATGTTCTAGCCTCATTTTTTATGGAGATATTTCAAATTTACTAGAAAATTTAACATAAATAATAGAATATGTTTACCCCATATCAATAAAGTCCATAGAAAAATCTGATCAAATTAAAAGAGAACCTCATATAACTTCATTGGATGGTTGTACATCTGCTGATGTAGCCATAAAAGATCTCACTACACCTTTCTTCTTATTGTCTAGATGTATTCCATCACTCGGAACATTCATAGTGAATGAATCTTCATAATGAACTATGTCACCACATTTGAAACACTTTACAGTTTTAATATCATGATTAGTAATAGGATTATCTTCATTACAATCTTGGGTCGTATTTCTAAACATGACACATTAAAATCACTTACCCATTTTTAAGTAAATCCTAAGGATTCTTTTAACCACATTTTCAAAAATGTGAAACTGATATTTTTACCATCAGATTTCTTTTATTGATTATTTCCCATCACTTTCCATCTCAACCTATTATTCTCTTTCTTCTTAAAGTACATGTGATGAGTGATGAACTCCATTTCTACCCTCTGAGCACATGAGGAATGTTTCTCATAACATTTCAATTCTTTGGTTCCCAATTCCCTTCGAAATCTTGTCATCAATCCCGAGTAAAAGAAATTTATTTTTTATCTATATCTTGAATAATACTTGGAATTAACCATTCCATTTGGTTGAATTTTTATTCATACACAACCACTAAATATTCCTCATATTTCTTCAATTCCTGGAATTTCTTCTCCATCCTATGTCAACCCACCTTTGGGAAAAATTTTTTAGGGAAATTTCTTTTCAATTCATCCAACTCTAAGGCTTCATTATTCACTCGTTCCTTAATATTCATAACCATTGACTAACACTAATCAGCTTCACCTTCAAATTTATAAATTGAAAGAGTAACCTTATGATTATCTAAAAATCTGATTACATTGAATGTCTTTTCCGGGGCATTAATCCATCATTCATCCACTACTGGTTTAAAATATCCTCTAAAAGCATAAGTTTATTGCCTCATAAAATGTTACATTATTGATATGTTCCTTTGTGGTAACTGTGGTTGTTCTCTTGCTTCGATTCCACCACCATTTATTTCATTTTTCAGCAGATATATTAATGTCACAAACATCTTGGTTCTAATTCCCACCATTCCAAGTTGTGGATTTGGAATGATATCATCCTCTTGGTTCCTTCCAACATAAACTTAATAATTTCTACTGCAAAAATACCCCATTCTTCATAGAAATTTATTATATGAATCAGCGTTTTAATCATTAAATTCTATGTCATTTCAACATAAAAATTATGTTAAAATCATTTATGGTATTTAATTAACATCATAATAACTACTAATTTAATCTAAACTATGATTTTATACCAACTATAAGGTCCCAGCTATAGACATTACATAATCTATATATTCAAAATAGATTTTATTTCTTCACATTCCAAAATACCTTTTTGCATTTAGAGTTTCATAATTCTATGACATAACACATTCAAATAAACCCACAATAATATTGTTGTGTTATCATTAAAACAATATAAAATTCTTTTAATATATATAAATTTTAACCCAAAATAACCAAATGATTTCATTGACGAACCTTAATATCATTTAACACGAATTCCTTAATTATCATAAATAACCGTATAACCTGTAAACAAAATTTATAAAAATGGTATGATCATTAAATGCACAGTAAGAGATATAAGAAGTTTTAAAAACCCTTGATTCCATTATTAATTAGAAGAAAATGAGATCATTTTCACAAAAATATACTTCTCACCCATATATACATACTTTCTGAAACATAAGATTTTCAAAAAACATTAAACATCATATATAAACTATAAGGGTATCTTGGAGAACTAAAAACATATATTCTTACCCTCACTACTAACTTATGTGTCGTAACCCTCACGACTACCTTATAATGTAACCCTCATGGCTACTTTATGGCATAAGAATCACAATTACACCAGGAGTAACCATACATTTAACCTCCAACATACATATACCAAATGAATTGGCAGGGTATATAGGTCCCACCGTTCATCATAAACATGTCTCAAGAACTAAAACATAATCATAACACATGAATAATTGAATACATACATTTCTTTTGAATTTTATAAAATGGTATTTTAAAAGAGGATATTTACGGAAGGTCCCTTACAAATATCATATAATTGAATTGAGAATTGAATGAATGGATTGTGTGTATACAACATAAATACATAGAATACATCATTATATAAATGAAATTCATTAAAAATATAATTTTACTAGCATATAATTAATTATGTAGAATGTTCACCCAATGAATGGAAATTGGGTAAGGAATTCCATTACCACATGTTCACAATAAGTCAGACATGTTTATAACTCCTTTATAATTGTTAAAATAGTTTTATTAATATTATAACAAACATATTCATGTTTATAAAAACTTATATGATAATTTTGTAACATCATTCCAACTAACTATAAATATTATTTTATTAATTCCATTATTTTGGGTGTGTTCTTTACATGATTTCCATGGTCATTTCGTAAAGGATTTTTAAGAGAAATGGATATGAAACCCTACAACTACAATTACATGGTGTTAATATTTTTTAAGAATATTAAATTATTACATATATCATTTATGTTATATGTTATGAGGATGAATCTTTAGATAAATAATTTTTTATATCTATTTAGATCATTTTGGTGGTTCATTGATAATCAGGAACTTGTTACATTATAAAACATAATATTGTTTTTTAATGTAAACTAAAAAACATAAATGAAGTTATATAATAATATTTACTGTATATTTAATCCATTTAAATTCATTAATAACCATTTTTTGGATTTAATGGAAATTTAAAATATATTTTCCATGATGTTGGTAAATAGAAACATCATTGATGGTGTATTTATATGATGGGGTATGATGTATATTGAGAAATTTTTCCATAGACATTATAACATAGAGAATATATATGAATATTTAGATTTCATTCCTATGGGATAATGGGGTGGAGAAGAGTGTATAATAGATGAAAAAGAATTTAAATCGAAATGATAAAATGAAAGAGAATATTTACCTCATGATCACTTCTCTATTACATCCTCTATAAGGCCTTTGGTTTTGGCCTTTTAGTGAGACCAGAAGGTCTTGGGTGTGGGTAAGAGAATAAAGAAAGTCTTATTTAATAATTTAGACAATTCACAATGCTTTAGAAGTTTGATAGGATGACTGGGGTTTGGGTGGTACATATAGTGGTGGAGAAAAGGGGATTTCAATTATTTCAATTATTAGGTTTATATTTTTACTCAAGACATCATATATTATTGATACATGTTACCAAAAATTGTAATATTTTTATTTGATTTCTATACAATATCCATTAACATCATCTATAACTCATTCATGATGTAGAAATTCATTTATTTAGCATATTTTGAAAATTACTGTATTTCACTATTCATTAAAAATTCAAATTTTTCATAAAAAACCCCATTTTTTCCACCGAACCATTTTTTAATGATTATAATTAAAAAATGACCAACATTTCTGGAAAATAATTTTCTAGATATGATTACTTTAATTTTTAAATCCAATAATAATTCATTCCAAAATTTAAAATTTTAAAACTACAACTCATTTTATATCCCCAAGAAAAATTAATCAAATTCTCATCATCTTATAACCTTAGGAATATAAAATATTATTATTTTTTACTAATCATAAGTTTTATATTACAATTATTAATATTATTCAAAATGATATATTACTATCACCCAAAAAACAATTTGGTTCTATCAGACTCTAAATATCTTATAGATCACAACAGTAGATGTCTATTTTCTGAAATTCAAATCATAGAAGCTGAAATATTTTTTTAACATCTATTTTCAAACTATATACTTAAAAAATGTATCATTATGTAGCAAAATAATGTTTCATACATTTTATTTTATTTTTATATCTATTGGTTGTTACATAAAAGATCATGGATTTTATTTTTTACTAAACCATATACAATTATTAAAAATGTTGTATGATTTTATAGTAATTTGATTAATTGTCGAACTATTGATAAATAAATATCTTTTACAAAATATTGATATTTTATGAAAAGGAACATTCTCATTAATAAATCGATTATTCAAGATACAAGGAATGACTTTCAAATTTAGCGATGGATGGTGCTAGAAATTTTTATATTCCCTTAATGTGTCAACATGTTATCATAATACCAATAATATGACCAAATTAGTTGGGTCTGTACCTATATTTTAAAACTTCATAGAGGATATATCTTTAAATTATAGTATTTCATGTTCCTATGATGTGAAGTCTGATAATTGATCTTTATATTCTATTCATATATCATTATTTTCAATGATTTTCTCACTTGGATAAAATTAATAGATTCATATAATTATAATTTTATTTATAATAAATAATAAATTTTTATTTATATATCATTATTTATTCATTATTCCTAATATTACTATTAAATTTATATTATTTAATGGAATGGTTGATTAGTTATTTATATATCATTTTTATATTATTCTTATTAATTCATTATTTTTTTATTTTATGTAACCCATAATGGGTATTTGGGACCACAATTATTATTTTTCCTTTTCTTAGGATTGCATGATGTGTATGATTGAATATATTGAATGATAAGAAATTAAAAAACTCTAATATGTTATTTATTAATCATTAGAGCCATTTTAAAACGTAATTAATTCCATTACCACCATTTCTGAAAAAAATTAGAAAATGAGGTGTCACTCATTTAGTGATGTTTCAAACCATCGCTAATTTTGTGAAAATTATTAATGTAACTAATTTAGAGATACTTATAAATTTAAATTATTAGAGAATGTTTAAAATATTAATAAATTAGCGGTGCTTTTAAACAATTCTAATTATCAACCCCACATTTGTCACCATTATATAGAAATTGTTGTAAATAAACATCTATAATTTAGTAATATTTTATAGTGTTGATAATTATTGAAACCCCACAAAGCAATGTTTTTGGGAAAGTTGGTTAGTAAATGTAATGAAATTGTCATCTCTAATTAGTGAAACCTCATTTTCTGTCATTTTTGGGAAATGTCAGTAAGTAAATGTTGAAAAATTATATGTGTTTCCAACGTATTATCCAAACCAAAATTATAGTTAATTTTTCGGAATCATGTATATTGGACATCATCAATAGTTATCTCATTTGATTTAATCATTAATTGAATGTGTATTTATAACAACCCATACTTTAAATACATTGTTAATACTTCAAAATTTAAGTACACTTATTACAACATATAACAAAACCATGAATAGACCGTATAGGTATTGTGTCTTTTGAAACTGGGAAACATAAACAACTGGTTCATAAAGCATCTACATTGTATCCCATTTATTTCATCATATATAGAGTCCCTTTTGGAATATCCTACCTAATAACCTTCTTCCGGACCTTGGGAAACAAAACATACACATGGGTGAGCTCAAATTCTCAGTAAGGGTAAAGAAAAGAAATATCAATCACATCATATTCATAAGAACATAACATTTTGGAAATCATAACCTGCAAAAGAGATCAAAATATCATAATCATGCGATAAATCATAGTAGTGAAATGTAATCCCAATAATCATAACATAAAACATGAATCATTGGGGAATACACACATAATCACATATAATCATTTCTTAGTAGTCAAGACTCATTGTCAAGACTATCTTAGCGGGCAAAGTCCATTTCTGAACTGAGTTCACTCCTCGTTTCAGTCATGTTTCACTGAACCGGTTTAACCTGTCGTTCCATCCATGTCTATCTCATGAGATATAAATCTTTACCCAATGAATTGGAGGGAGATATAGGTCCCACCCATCTAATAATTAAACCATTATTATGTGTGCCAAAAAAGCATAAATCATACATCATAGCATAACCTATGAAATAAAAATTGGAATCTTAAGCATCATGCCATCATAACATAATCCATATAAGATAAAAGTGCATCATAAAAATAATTCCATCATAAAAAAATCAAATCAATGTAAAAATAGGGAAAGAAACAGAACCCTATATTATCATAGATGGAAAATAATTATAATAAAACACTTGAACTCCATTATTGAGGAAAATATCCTTTCTACATCAAAAACATTTTTCCTTTATTAACTTGTCATAAAATTTTAAACTAAAAGTAGTTGATTAAAAATAAACTATAAAACTTGTAAAGGAATCTTCATAGACAAAATGTTCTAAAAATACATTCAGGCCATATAAGTCAAAAAAGAACATTCTTCTCACACTTTGGCCGGAAATGTCAAAAAATTACCTCGTACTAAAAAACGACAAACGATCCCTTTCATATCTTTTTTTTAAAACTCACCGAAGGTTAAATTTTGATTTAAAAATTTTTAGCTGGATGGAAATAATATTAAATATTGAGGAAACATTGATGTGGATGATAAATATTCCCCAGTAAATTATGAAGTATAAACAATATCGGATAAAAATGAGATTGTGAGATTTTCCCTTACCTTAGGTCTGATTTTCTTCGTACGTGTCAGAACCTCCTATATAATGATTTAAATAATGTTATTTTCTTATTCCATAATCCAACTCATTTTTATGATATCATATATGGTCATATTATTAGATTTTTATTAGTAATATTTCATTACTACTTGTTATTCGGGTGTTTATTACTTTCTATTCTTATACGTGTTTTGTTGAATAAATTCATATTCTTCTCTTTAGGTTATAGAGTCCTCATTGCCAGATTGGTATTAGCATAATATATTTCATATTTATTCATTCAATTAATTTATATAATCATAATGTAATAAAGATCATGTAGAACGAGTCGCATCACATCGTTTAGACGGTAGGCCGTACGTACGCACGAGCGTTGATATCATTCCCATGATCGTGGAATTGTATTTAAGTGTATGTATACTATTTAATAATCAATATCACTTTACAATAATCATATATAGTTATTCTATACACCATTATACCCATCCAAGTAAGGTGGTGGTGGAAAATAGATTACACCACGGCGTGGAGATAGTATACCATACGTACGCACACACAATGATTTCGTTTTCCGTTGGATGGATAGATGGTGAAATAGGGTTGTTTCATACTTATGATAACATATAAGTATATGAGTGATTCTTATGTTATAACTTCATAATGAAACAACTAATAAAGAAGAAGTAGAAGAAGAAATAAAGTTGAAAGAATCAGTAACTGAGACTACCTCTTCTTTGAAGCCCCTCTTCATAACCACCTCTTAGGGCACTAAAGGTGGTTTTTTAAGAAGACCATATCATCTAAGATGTTTCTAGGAATGTTGAGAAGAGAAATTGGCATGGTTTTTCCGATCATTAAGGCTCAATGTGGTCTGAGGGGGAGAGGGAGGTGGTGCCCTTTTATATGGGAGGAGAGGGGCACCTTAGGAAAAACTAAAAATATTATTTTATTATAAAGTCATATTCGGTTTTTAATAGCTCCAAATTAATTTATTTATAAGATAAGGTGAGTATGAGTATAAATCCTCTAAACCAATAGGTTTTAGACAAGTTTATGTCATTATATTAACCTTATATTTTAGTTTTAACTCTTAGTTAATTAGATTGACATTTACCGTGTCACATTGTATTTTTATATAATATAGTTAAGAAACATACCATATACATCCAAGATACCCCCATGTGGTCCATTAATGATACACCTATCATGATATAAGTATCCTAGACTAACCATAGATTTTTAAGAATATAATAAAATTATTAATATAATATTTGTGTTAAAAACTGTTTTATGTCAATTTTGACACTATTTGGTAATTGATTTTACTGAAAATCATAAAAGCATTATTAGTTCTAAAAAGGATAATTAAATAAATACTAATATGTCATACTATGCTATAAAATTATTGTAATTTATAAAAAGTCTCAAGTTATAGTTATTTGAGTATTTATAACATCAATTATGTTAATATTTCATTAACAATATAATTATTACATCACCATTGTGTCATAAATAAATTAAATTATCTAATTTCTAAAAATTATAAAGAAAATACCCTTATGTAGGTAATATATTTAGATTTATAATGAATATTTACTGTCTAATTTTTCTTATGTATAACCCAATATTAAAAAAAATTAGTTATTAAACATTGATTTTAACTATTTTCACTTTTCTTTAAAAAAATAATATTAAATGTCCTAATCTAATCCATGTGGACCTAAATGGTCATATTTTATTCCTATGGTTGTTTTTGGTCTAATTACACTTATCCAATAGAATTAGGACATGTGTTAGGGTAATAATAATATCAATTTTACCTTTAATTACCCTATTAACTTTTAATCGTGGTAAAAAAAGTAAAATGTTACTATTCACCAAAAATTATTTAATCTCATTGAACCACATTTTAGTCCTTGATATTAACATTGTCTCTCAAAATTTTGAAATTCCACTCATAGAAGCGGTAAAATTATGTTTTATGTGAATTTGCAAATTATCCTATTAGGTGGGTAAAAGACGGTGAAAAGTTAAATAAAATTTTTATATATCTAAAATTATTATAAAATGACTCCAATGAATTACTTTGAACTTATATAGGTATTATGTTTAAATTTTGACCTAATAAAATATAAATAAAATAAATAAAATATTTAAATAAAAAGTCTGTTTTTAAATAGTAACCCAGTGTTTTCACTATTAATCAAAAATTGAAAGCTTTCCGAAAAATACCAAAATATCACCCTAGGCTAATTTCGATATTCCGAATCCAAAAAAGAAGTACATTTTGAAAAATAAAATTTCAAAATGTATGTATTACTATTCATAACGGCTAGTTTTAATATTATTTTAATAACATATCATTGTTTAGTGAAACTCGATATTGCGTACAATGCAAGCTACATTGAGGAAGGTTGTGATTGCGTGTAAACCAAGCCAATCTAGTTTTTTGTGTAGTTAAAGATTCCATTGATGATTTTTATAAAATAAAAACAAAATATTTCTCATAAAAATCTCGGGTCTTACATTCTACCCCCCTTAAAATTAATTTCGCCCTCAAAATTCATCACATTTTAACAAACAGATGAGGATACCTCTCCCTCATCATATACTCAAACTCTTTTGTAGCTTCTTCAAATTGGCGGTTCCTCTATAAAACTTTCACCAAGAGAGTGGTCTTGTTCCGTAATACTTTTTCGCTATGATCTATAATCTCTATCGGTTGTTCTTCATAAGAATGTTCTTGCTCCAGCGGTACAACTTCTGAGCTGAGTACATGTGAAGGATCAGGTATGTACTTTCTCAGGAGAGATTCATGGAACACATCATGAACATGAGAGAGATTTGGTGGAAGCGCCAATCGGTAAGCTACCTTCCCAACATTATCCATTATTTCGAAAGGATCGATATACCTTGGGCTCACCTTTCCCTTCTTTGAAAATCTCATTACTCTCTTCCAAGGATATATTCATAAGAACACTTTATCACCCACTTCAAACTGTAGGTCTTTTCTTCGGTTGTCGGCATAACATTTTTGTTGACTCCGATCTGCTCTTATGTGTTGTTGAATAGATCAGAACATTTCTGCCATCTTATCAACAAGATCAGTTCCTAATATCTTTCTTTCCCCAACATCATCCCAGAAAGTTGGAGTCCTGAATTTCATTCCATTGAGATATTCATAAGGAGCCATCTGAATACTGGAGTGAAAGTTATTATTATAAGATAATTACACCAAAGGTTAGTGTTGATCCCAAACACCTTTGAAATCCATAGAGCAAGCTCTCAACATATCTTCTAGAGTTTTAATTGTCATCCCACACTGACTGTCTATCTGAGGGTGATAAGCAGTACTGAAACTCAACTCTGTATCCAGAGTATGCTAAAGACCTCCCCAAAACATTGAGGTAAACCTCAGATCCCGATCAGATGTAATGGAAAGTGGTACTCCATGAAATCATACCACTTCATTTACATATATCCTGGAAAGCTAATCCAGAGTGAAATCCTCTATAATAGAAATGAAGTGTGCCGAATTTGTAAGATGATCAACTTTGACCCATATAGCATTATTACATTTGGATGTTTTAGGAAGTCTAGTGAAAAAGTCCATAGTGATTTTTTCCCATTTCCATTAAGGTATGGGTAATGGTCGTAACATCCCCTTATACTTCTATCTCTCAGCATTAACTTGTTGACAAACCAAGCATCGAGAGACATATTCATCAAACATATCTTTTCCTGCCATCCCACCAGAAGTACTCTTTCAGGTTCAAATACATCTCCGTGCATCCAGGATGAATAGAGAATGAAGAACTATGAGCCTCAGCCAGCAGCTCCTTATTTTATTCTGGGATGGGAGGAACACAAACCGATTCCTGAACCTTATTATCCCATCACAATTAAGGTTCAATTCAGGAACATTTCTCACATTCTTTTGTAACTCTACAACATATTTTTATTACTCTTTAATCATCACATGTATAGATTTTTGAGCATTCATTTAAGAATGATATGATTTTCCCCTTCCATTATAATTACAAGATCAATACTTTGTAAATCCCTAAATATTTGATATTTTGTGATCCTCAACATGGATAAGCTATCATGGTCTTTTCGACTTAATACATCTGCCACCTTGTTTTCGTTTCCCAAGGTGGTATGGAATTGAGCAGTCTTAATCCTTAATCGGGTCCAACCATCTTCTTTGGCGCATATTCACCTCCTTTTGTGTGATAATATACTTTAAACATCTATGATCAGTATAAATATCAAACCATTATCCATAAAGATAATGCCTCCAAATCTATAATGCAAATATTGCCATAGCTAACTCCAAATCATGATTTGGGTAATTTTTCTCATGGGCTTTCAACTGTCATGAGGCATAAGCTATCACTATATTGTTTTTCCTGAGAACACACCCCTATACCTTCTTGGAAGCATCACTATAGATCACAAACCTTTATCTACTAAAAGGTAGTGTGAGCACAGGTTGGCTGGATAACCTTCTTTTTAACTCCTTGAAATTCTCTTCACATTCCTCTATCCAAACTATCTTAACTCCTTTCTGAGTCAATTTGGTCAGTGGGTCAAATAATCATGAAATTTTTTTCACAAAACGTCGATAATATCCATCCAATCCATGAAAACATCGGATCTCAATTACTGTTTTTTGTCTCGACCATCTTTTGATAACCTCTATTTTTTCTGGATCCATAGATATCCCCTCTTTTGAGATTATGTGACCCAAAAATGCATCATTTTGAAGCCAAAATTCACACTTGGTAAATTTGGCATTATGATTCTCCTTTCTCAGGGTCTTCAATTCAATTCTCATGTGATCTCCATGTTATTACATGGTCTTTGAATATTCATGAATATCGTCTATAAAGACAACAACAAACATATCAATATAGTCTCTAAAGACTCTATTCATCAGATCCATGAAGATAGCAGGGTCATTAGTAAGACCAAATGGAATCACTATAAATTCATGGTGTCAATACCATGTACGGAAAGCTATATTTGGTATATCCTCCCTTTTGACCCATAATTGATGATACCCTGAATGAAGATCAATCATGGAAATGTATTGAGATCTATGTAGTTGGTCAAATAATTCATCAATGAGGGGGAGAGTATATTTGTTCTTGATCGTGATCTTGTTAAGTTCTCGATAATCAATGCATAGTCACATTGATCCATCTTTCTTATTAATAAATAGAATAGGTGCTCCCCAAGGTGACGCACTAGGGCGTATGAATCCTTTATCAAGATTCTCTTGGAGTTTCTTCTTCAATTCATGCAACTAAATTGGGGCCATTCTATAAGGTGTCTTTTAAATAGTTAATGCACCCGGTATGAGTTCTATTGAAAACTAAATTTCACGATTTTGTGGAAGACCAGGAAATTCCTCTAGAAATATATCATAAAACTCTCGTAAAATGGGAATATTCTTAATCATGAGTTTCTCACCAACCATTTGAGATAAATAACCTTCATTTATTGGAATCGAGACCCATAAGATGGAAGAAATTTCCACTGGAAGGTTATGTTAATCCTTGCATCGATAGACGATCATAGATTGATCTGGAATATGAAATGGGACTTCCATTATTTGGAAATTGATATGAGATCCATATAAAGAAAGCCAATCAATGCCAAGAATCACATAAAATTCTACTATATGAAGGGTCACAAGATTTCCAGGAAGCACTTTCCCACAAACTTCAATCGGAGAAGAATTATAAACTTTCGATGCGACTGTTGTGCCATTAGGAGTTGTCACACCTAACACAACATATAATTGTTGAGGTAATACGATGATACCCTTAAAAATTCATTAGAAATAAAAGAGTCGTGGATAGAGAATCAAATAAAACATTTTCTACTTTATAGTGGATGGTAATTGTATCTTTCACCACTTCGTTATCAAACTCCACATCGCTGATAGAAATTGCATGTGATATTCCTTTGTCATTATCCTTAAGAGTTTGTTGACGTCGATCATCATCAACAACCCTTGGATTAGGGAATTGATTAGCATAGTGCCTGATTTCCTTGCACTTGTCACATTGAAGTGTAGGATGTGCACTCTGTGTAGCCTTTTCACTGTTCGCATCACTAGACATCTTCTTCCCATCATTGCGTCAATAAAATGCCCGATGACCTTCTTTTCCACATTTGAAACATTTACTTGTCCCTTTAAGACAACTCCTTCCATGTTTCTTTCCACTCTGTGAGCATAAGGGAAAACTCATCTTCTTTTCAGTGTGGTCATTAGATTTTCCTTTTAATTCCATTTTCCTCTTCTTATCAAACCCATATGACATATGGGTTACTCCAATATCCATCTAAACTTTGAGATCACATATAAAAATTCCCTTGTAGCTATTGAAGTCCCTTATGGATAACACCCTTCGAAGACTTGGTTTTATGCCACTAAAGAATTGATCAATCTTACTCTGAGGTTGGATAATAATCCCAGAAGCGTACCTTGCAAGTCTTGTAAAATTTTCTTCGTAGGTACCAACATATTCTTAATCCTTTTGCTTCAGTTCAAGAAACCCCTTCTCCATCATTATTTGAAGAATACGGGGGATGTAATTATTGAAAAATAAGTTCTTGAACTCGTCCCATTCCATGGACTCAATTTCATCTCTTAGCCTCGTATTCTTGATAAGATTCCACCATTGATCAGCTTCACCTTCCAAACGTTATACTGCTAAGATGACTTTATCATGTTCAGAACATTAAAGAACTGAAAATATCTTTTCAGTAATACTGATCCATTGTTCAACAACTAATGGATCAGTAGACCCGGTGAATGAGGATGAACGTTGCCTCATGAAGGATTCAACAGAATATTAATCCTTCCATTGTTCGTTTGGAAGTCCTTCATGATTCATATGTTTAGAATGTTGTGTGATCATGGATACAAGATTTTTCATTCCCGATCCCATAACATGTTGTCTCTTGGGGGGACAATCATTGCATTTCCCATCGCATTCCGCATTAACATGGCTCTTTCAGGTACCAGCCATTGACTAAAACCAAGAAGAATAGTGTGAGCAATACAAATTATAATAGGATAACCACATAATCAAGAATAAAATTTTACACATAAGGTCTTATCATAGATTATTCATGGCCATTTCTAAAACACTAAGATTGTGTTCTATGCATAGATATATCCTTAGGGTTCTTACTAAGGCTTCCACATCCTAGTTTCCAAATGATGACTATACCTTTCCTCTGATTCCAACTATAAAGTCCAATACTTTAAATACATTGTTAATTATTCAAAATTGAAGTATACTTATTACAACATATAACAAAACCATGAAAGGACCGTACATATATAGTGTCTTTAGAAACTGGGAAACCTAAACAACCGGTTCATAAAGCATCTACACTATCTCTCATTTATTTCATCATATTTAGAGTCCCTTTTGGCATATCCTACTTAATAACCTTCTTCCAGACCTGGGTAAAGAAAACATACAAAAGGGTGAGCTTAAATGATCATTAAGGGTAAACAAAAGAAATATCAATCACATCATATTCATAAGAACATAACATTTTGGAAATATGAACCTACAAAAGAGTTCACAATTTCATAATCATGGGATAAATCATAGTAGTGATATGTAATCCCAATAATCATAACATAAAACATGAAACTCTGTGGCATATACACATAATCATAGAGAATCACATCTTAGTAGTCAAGACTCATTGCCAAGACTTTCTTAGTAGACAATTTCTATTTTTGAACCAAGTTCACTCCTCGTTTCAGTCCTGTTTCACTGAACCAGTTGAACCTGCCATTCCAGAAATTTCTACCTCATGAGATGTAAATAATTACCAAATGCATTGGAGGGAGATATAGGTCCCACCCATCTCATAATGAAACCATTATTATGTGTTCCCCAAAATCATAAATCATACATCATAGCATATCCCATGTAATATAAATGGGAATTTTAAACATCTTTCCATCATAACATAAACCATATAAGATAAAAGGATTGCATAAAAATAATTCCATCATAAAAAATCAAATCAATGAAAAAATAGGGATAGAAACAGAAACCTATATTATCTTAGATGGATAATAATTTTGATAAAACACTTGAACTCCATTCTTGAAGAAAATATCATTTCTACTTCAAAAACATTTTTTCGTTCTTAACATGTCATACAATTTAAAAATAAAAGAAGTTGATTAAAAATAAACCTGAAAAACTGTAAATGAATCTTCAAGGAAATAATGTTCTAAAAATCCATTCAGGTCGTGTATGTTAAAAAAGAACATTCTTCTGGTACTTTTTCCGGAAAAGTCAAAAAAGTACATCGTACTAAAAAATGACAAAGGATTCCTTTCATATGTTTTACTAAAAACTCAACGCAGGGTAAAATTAAAATTAAAAAATTGTAGGTGGATGGAAATAATATTACATATTGAGGAAACATGGGTGTGGATGATACATATTCCCCAGTAAATTATGAAATATAAACAATCTCGGATAAAAAAGAGATTGTGAAATTTTTCCTTACCTTAGGTCTGATTTGCAACGTACGTGTCCGAACCTCCTGTATAATGATTTAAATAAACTTATTGACTTATTCCAGAATTCTACTCATTGTTATGATACAATATATGTTCATATTCTTAGCTTCTTATTAGTAATATTTCGTTTCTACTTGGTATTCGGGTGTTTATTAATTTTTTTTCTTATGCGTGTTTTGTCGAATAAATTTATATTCATATCTTTAGGTTATAGATACCTCCATTAAAGAATAGTATTAGTATAATATATGTCATATTTATTATTTAAATCCATTTATATAATCATTATGTAATGAAGATCATGTAGAACGTGTCGCATCACATCGTGGAGACGGTAGGCCGTACGTACACGCGATCAATGATATCATTCCCATGATCATGGAATTGTATTGAATTGTATGTATACTATTTCAAAATCAATATCACTTTACAATAATAATATATAGTGATTCTATACACCATTATACCCATCCATGTAAGGTGGTGGTGGAAAATAGATTACACCACAGCGTGGAGATGGTATTACGTACGTACGCACGTGCGGTGATTTCATTTTCCGTAGGATGGATAGATAATGAAATAGGGTTGTTTCATACATCTAATAACATATCAGTATATTATTGATACTGATGTTATTACTTCATAGTGATACAACTAATGAATAATAATAATAATAATAAGAAATAAAGTTGAATGAATTGGTAACAGACATTACCTCTTATTTGAAGCGCCTCTTCTTAACCTCCTATTAGGGAACCAAAGATGGACTTTAAAAAAGACCAAGACATCTAGGATGTTTCTAGTAAAGTGGAGAAGAGAAATACTTAGGGGTTGTCCGAGCATGAAGGCTCAATGTGGTGTGAGGAGAAGAGGGAGGAGGTTCCCTTTTATAAGGGAGGAGAGGGGCACCTTAGGAAAAAAAATATTATTTTATTATAATGTTATATTCGGTTTTCAATAGATCCAAATTAATTTATTTAAAATCTAAGGTGGGTATGTGTCTAAATACTCTCAACTAATGGGTTTTAGAAAAGTTTAGTTCATTATATTAACTGTATGTTTTAGTTTTAACTCTTAGTTAATTAGATTTACATTTACCATGTCACTTTGTATTTTTATATTATATAGTAAATAAACTTACATTATAGATCCAAGAGTCCCCCAAGTGGTCCATTAATGATAAAACTATCATGATATAAGTAACTTGGCCGAACCATAGATTTTTAGGAATATAATAACAATTAATAATATAATATTTGTTTTCAAAAACTATTTTATGACAATTTTGACACTATTTGGTAATTGATATTTTTGAAAATCATAACAAAATTCTTAGTTCGAAAAAAGTTAATTAAATCAATACTAATATTTAATATTTACTTTTAAAAGTAGTTTAATTCATAAAAACTCTCAAATTACATTTATTTGAGTATTTACAACATCAATTATGTTAATATTTTATTAATAATATAAATACTCCATCATCATTGTGTCATAAATAAATTAAATTATATAATATCTAAAAATTATAAATAAATACGATTATTTAGGAAATATTTTTATATATCTAATGAATATTTATAGTCGAATTTATCTTATGTATAACCCTATATTAAAAATGTTTTAATTGTTAAACATTGATTTTAACTATTTTAACTCTTCTTTAAATAAAATAATATTAAATTTTCTAATCTAATACATGTGGACCTAAATGGTCATATTTTATTAATAAGGTTGTTTTTGGCCAAATTTCACTTATCTAATAGAATTATGAAATGTGTTTGGGTAATTATAATATCAATTTCACAATAATTGCCATATTTACTTATAACCGTGGTAAAAAAGTAAAAAGTTACTATTCAACAAGAATTATTTTCATCTCATTGAACCACATTATAGTTCTTTATATTAACCACGTCTCTTTGATTTTCAAAACACCACTTACAGAAGCAGTAAAATTAAGTTTTATGTGAATTTGCAAATTTTCCTAGGAGGTGGGTAAAAGACGGTGAAAAGTTCAATTAATTTTTTATATATCCAAAATTACTATAAAATGAATCCAGTGAATTACTTTGAACTTATATAGGTAATATGTATCAATTTTGACCTAAAATAAATTTTATTAAAATAAAAAATTATGTAAATAAAAAGTCGGTTTTTAAATAGTAACCAAGTGTTATCACTATTCATCAAAAATTGAATGTTTTCAGAAAAATACCAAAATTTCACCTTAGGCTAATTTCGATATTCTGAATCCAAAAATGAAGTCCATTTTGAAAAATAAAATTTCAAAAAGTGGGTATTACAATTCATAACGGTTAGTTTTAATAATATTTTAATAGCATATCGTTGTTTAGTGAAACTCGGTATTGCGTACAATGAAAGCTATCGAGGAAGGTCGGGATTGTGTGTAAAGAAAGCCAATCTAGTGTTGTGTATAGTGAAAGATTCCTTTGATGATTTATATAACATAAAAACAAAATATTTATCATAAAAATCTTGGGTGTTACAATATTCCTTAACTTTATTCACATGAACTCCAAAAAAGAATGTGACATCCCCAACAATTTTTATTTAAGATTCTAAATTTTAGATATTAGCATATTCTTCAACATATCATTCATTACTTATTCAAAATATGATATAATCCACATATATAGGCACCGTAAATTGATCTCCTTGTGATTTATTCTCATAGTGATTAATGTAGAAGCATTACTTTTTAAATTGTATCTGTTTTAATTGGAATAAATTTGAAAAGATAATGGACATGTTTCCAATATTAAACCATTAAGATACATCATCAATCTATAAAACATTTTCCATCATTTATAATTAAAAAACCAACAATTTGTTAAATGTAAAATTATTATTCAAGAGTACCATTTAATAATTTTATTATGAAATCAAAATATAAACATTTTAGCCTCATTAAATTTTTGTGATATACAAAATCATAATGGGATCTATTCAATAAACTAGACAAAAAATGGTTCATTATAATGAAAATAATCTATGTAAATCCTTTAGACACTAATTTATTAATTTTTTTTATCACATTTCCCTTCTCATCAAATATTTTATGAAGAACATTTATATTTAAATTATATTTTGATATTTTGGCCTCTTAACATGAACCCATGTCCATTTTTATTCATTCTTATCATGTTCATCATTTAAGGCCTTAACCCATGAATCATCCTTCCCTGATTCTTGAAAAAGGTGGTTTCCACTATTGATAAGAGATTTTAATGCACTAAATTATGAATTATTCATGTAGGTGTAGGTTTTTTCTATGCCCTAATTGCATGCGGTGGATAAAAATTTTCTATTTTTATTCTTCTATGATTTTCAAATTATGAATATTAAAAAATAGATTCTAATTTTCATTCTAATTATTAATAATCTTCATTTAAGATAATCAAAATTATTTAGGCAGAAATTTATGACATCAATGGTTGATCCTATTATGTTTTTTCCTTCTTATTCACCATCAAAATTATCAATATGTAAGCTATCATAGTTATTTTTAATTTTATCATAAATGATGTTAATATAATTACTCTCCATAATTTTTCTATTCCTATTTTTGTGCCATTTTTATTTTATAAAAATACATGGGAATCAATTGAATAATATCTGATATGTAGAATCAATATACATTCATTGATTTCCAAATTTATTTTGGATGTAACATTTACTTTCAAAAATATTAAAATACATTAGTGATAGTTTCCATTGATTAATTCATTAATAAGGTGTATTTATACACTTAGGGATATCCATTTAGGATTTTGATTATATTCCATAACATGAATAGCCTCCTTTATGTTGTGCTAATAAAAACTAATATTGATCTATATAGTTTTCTCCATATTGTCACATATTTAATTATATGTTTAATGAACAAATTTTATTAAGGTATCATTAGTTATGAATTCTAATTATTGATATTCTGTTTTTAATGGTAATTTTTAGATTCATTGATCATGTATTCTATTCCATTATTAAATCATAATATTAGGATTATTTGTCTCATTTTTCACATGAGCCTTAGCCCAATTGGTAAGGACACCGTAAGTGCATCTGGGAGACCTGTGATGAAATCCAAGTGGAGACATTATTTTCAGGGGGTACTGTAGCAGTACTGTAGCAGTACAGTAGCAGTACTGTAGCAGTACAGTAGCAGGTACTGTAGCGGGAACTGTGCAGTACTGTAGAAGGTACTGTAGCAGGAACTATAGTAGGTACTGTTTTGGCACTGTAGTAGTCAAGAATATGGCCCCGTTTGGGCCTTCGGGCTACCGATTTGGTCCTTATTTATGTTAAGGCCTTCGAGACACCCATGCCATCGAGTGATTAAGGCCTTTGGGACACCACAAGGCCATCGGGCCACCTTAAATGCAGATGCAAACCAGACAAACTATGAGGAATAAGCTCTTCGAGGAGGATGAGCAAGGAGCATTCACCATAGCAGAAGCTAAATGGATTTGAAGAATGAGAGGGTATTTCACCTACCATCGAGACAACCCTGTGCATTCACGGGATTTCCTAGAAGAACAGCCATGCGATGGTGGAGAGCTGATTTCCCGATGAAGCTACAGGGGAGGAGTAGTTCGAAGTAGTTAGCCTATGGGCAAAGGAATTCATCTATGGCCTATGATCCATGTAATGATTATATCTATGGGCCTTGTAAGGGTTCCACCTCACCCCTTGAAATGTGGATTATCAAAAATTAAAAAAAATGAAGGCCTTAAGGCCATTGGATGGATTTGTCTCATTTTATTACCAACACATTAGTCATAAATCATCATTTTGTTATGCAATTATTTTTTACTCTATATAAACTCCACAATTTCCATTACTATATATCCATCTACAATGATAATGATGTATATCTCTATATATGTTCCATCCAAATCCATTTATAAACAATAAATTGTGTATATAAGATAATGAAGATTCAACAATCCTTTTCCCCTATTATGATAAGAAAATTTGGCCATTTCTCCTTAAATGAAATCATCCCACAGAATTTATCAATCAATCCTCTAATTGGGAATTTTTAAAATATCCTTTATATTTTATTTGTTTTCTATTAGTTTTTTTACTATGACTTTATCACCAGTTCAACATGTTATTTCAAAATAAATTTCTATGAAACAATTTTTTTTTTATTTTTTTATCAATTTTAAATTACAATTTTTCATATAACCAATCATGAGAGTATTAAAAAAACAATTGATGTAATCATTATTATACTATCACACTATAGTGTCACATTATTTCTAAAAATAATTTATAAATTATCATTTTACAGGCTTGTGAAATGGGCATATAATATTAATAATCTATATTGGAATATTCTTTATATCAGTAAGAGTAATCAATTACATCATTTATTTTATTATAATCTATTTTTCCATCATTGATCTAAACAATTTATAAAAATAATTTGATGTATTCTCTATTATCATTCTTATTTGTATTGTATAATAATACTCTAATTTTTCATAAAAAGGTGAGTACATATTTTCTTGTGTATTATTTCTTGGTTGACCTATGTTCAGATATCATTGATTTGTATATTTAAGGTTCCCATATTCCTTTTACATATAATAACCTTAATTATAATCAATTTTAAAATAACTACATCATTATCCACATAGTTTTTTTCTTCTATATGTTTTTTATGGTCTCATTGTACATTCATGACATCTAGGTTCTTTTTTATTTAGTTATCTCTTTGTCCCATTAGATTAAGACAAGGTATGACCTAGAAATAAAAAAATAGACATTTCATAAGAGGAATTACTTTATCAAATTAATTCCACCATATGTCCCCTTAACTCATAAAAGTTGTTGGTTGATGAAATTTAATTTATGTTTGATGATTATATTTAGATATTTTCTTTTAATTGATTGATGTTTTAAAAATTACTACACCATGAGCCTTTGAGATAATAAATATATTACCATATTTTTATTTCCATAATTTTGGAGAAAATCATTTCATTACATATAATTTGATGTAACATAGCTAACTCTGCATCCATTAGATATTTTTTTAATGATTCATAATTTCCAATACTTATTCATTAAAACATTTTACTGTTTATAATTTTTTAAAATTTGAGAACAATTTAATGTTAAATTTTATAATTATTTCCCCACAGTTTTTTATGGTTTTTATCTTACATAATTTGGTAATATCATATTATTCTAGAGAATAAATTGTTTTATTTATTTTAAACAATATTGAAGTATGTTTATTGATAATATTTTCACACTCTTAAATATTTTTTTTATTCCACATCCTCTATTGAACTGTGCTTTTTTCATGGTATATTTTCACTCTACTTTTAGTTGGTCAACATCTTCTGCATATAATTCCTTAAACAGTTGTTATAATTTTTTATAAGCTCTAGTATTTATTCGTTATTTCATAATCATTATCATTTGTTACAACCTTTTGTTCTATATTGAGATCATAAACACGGTCTGGTATTTTTATCTTTCAAATGATTATTTGTTATAATGTATTGTGATCATTTTATCTTCAACATAACATTTAAACTCTATTTTTCTGCCATGAAAATTTTATAATCTTCATATTCCACATTATTAATTAATTTATTCCCATAGAACATTAATAAATATTTATGTTAGTTTTTGTGACAATACCATCCTTTTTCTTCTATATTGTTTCTACCTCCTTTCATTCATCATCTAATTTTCATGAGCACCTCTTGGTTATGTCCCTTACATTTACACATTAAGATCATTAAATAGTTATCATTTACTCAAATATTACTTTTACATTCTTAAATTGTATTGGAAAATGTAAAATTAATTCCATATTAAAAAGTTTTTTATCATCTTTTGCTTAAGAAATATAATGTTTTTCATGTATAAGAATTCCATATCCATTTATTCAAATTGGGAGTCCCTTATAGTTTAACTCTCATTTCATATGCTGGAAAAAAAATATAAGATTTTCAAGGTATAGAATAGGAAAAAACCTTTCATCGTGAGTTAAAACATAAATATTTTTCAAAGATGGAAACCATATCCATATTTTTTTTAAAATTTCAATAGCATTAAATTATCACCAAGTGTTATAATATATATTAAAAATAAGAATATTTATTAAATAATATATCCAAATTTTTTGAAGTGATTGATTATCAAATTATTTAATATGTTATAATGAAAATATATTTTTTCACGCTTCAAATCATTATAAAAATAATATAAATTTTATAGTTTCTCCCATATGAATTTTTTTATAGTGATTCTAATCACCTTTAAAAATAGATTTCTATTTACAGTGCATCCATTAGAGAGCTTGATGATTTGTATCAGTATCTTTAATTTTAATATTTGTTTTATTCATATATCATTCTATTGAATCATAAAACTAAACGCATTGAACTATGGAAATTTAATCTTCCTTAAAAAGAGATCATAAATGATATAACATTTTTTTATCAAATTTAATTTTTTTCATCAAAAGGGGGAACCCCATAGAATTTATCAAACTCTCCATCAGAACAGAGACTCGAATAATATTTTTTACAATAAACTCATCACTCTAATACCACTTTGTTGATTATAAACACCCTAAATGGGGATGGTTGATCTACATTTTAGCTTTATAATTAAATTAAATAGATATTTACCCCTTGTTGGTTAGAAGTGATTTAAAATTTCTAATAAAATCGAATAACCACCAAATATTCATTTGCTATAATAAAAACAAAACAAAATAATTTTACGTAGATCACTAGTAAGGTCTAGTTCAATGCGATTACGCTAACTATGTGTTATTGAGACTAAACTCCACTAATCTTCAATTGTTTAATAGATACACCATCAATTATATGTTAAGTCCCTAAATGGAACACTACCATAATAATATTTTGGGTATTTTTACGCATCAAAAACAGAAAAACTCCACTTCCTCACTCACATGTGGTGAAGGAATTTCAATAGTTTATAACATTTTTTGACTCTCAATATGATTTTAGATATATTTGTATATCCATGAATATCGAGAGATACTTATTGTATTATAGTCATGTCTTTTATATCCTTGAATACACAGTTCACATTACATAAAGATTTCAATAACTATTTTTCACATAACATCAAATTTTAAGAAACAATTACCTTAGTAGAAACTCATAATGTCATGAATCATTTACTTTTATTATTTTATATTAATGAATATTATGAAATCATATCCTTTATCATGAATACTCTTCCACAGATGATAATAATTAGTTATAAATATGGACTCATACCAATAGTAAGTTTGTGCAAATAGTTATTACTGGAGGATTTATCTTGAAATTCAGTATCTCTTCTAAATTACCACAAAAAATACAAAACATGGTGAATTTAGAGTGTTTTAATCTAAATAATTGTGTTCAGTCATCTATCTCACATCAACTATTTGATTATTCCATTGGGGAAGATGTTTTTACTTAAATAATATCTCTTCACATAAGTTGGATGGGATTAATTTGTGTAACAATAAATAAATAAAATGTTTTGGTGTTAGTACTATGATGTCATTTTTTATAAGTTATTATTAAAAGTATCGTAGGATTCATTAAACATTGGTTTCTTTGACACTTGTGTTAGAACATTTTTAATATTTCTAATAAGGTCATTTTTTCATAAAAAATACATTATAATATATAATTAATTAAACCACAATTTTTATTAAAAAAAAGATAAAAATAAAACCAAAGGCCTTTTAACATCTGTCTATAGGAAACAAACTGTTAATTTAAATCATAGTAACTTGAGTTTTCTTTAAAAAAATATTTTAAATCTCATTTAAAAAACATATGGTGGTTAGTTTTCATGAAATATAATGTTATAATTCCTTTATAAAATTAAATGACCACACAATATCTTAATTATAAGTCACTTAAACCCCTCTATTTAGGACTAATCACAACTGTAGATGGAAATTTATGTCTTATACCACCCTCTACATCATCCAATTAGCAATTTGACTAAATATTATTCAAATTTTAACATTATTTCTCTTCATCAATTCATCCTTCATATAAATATATATATATCATCATTTGAAATTTATTATAGTCGAACTGAATCCAATATTTATTGTTTTTCCCAATTTTTTACATCTTTTTTCACTAGTTTTTCGTTAATATAAAATAAGTATCTTTCTACCCATTGACTTTGATTGATTTTATCGATATTTAATACATATTTGTCATTATCGATAAAATAAAATTTTTACTTTCTATTTTACTCTTTATAATAAATGAAGTATAATTTTTTCTTATCATAAGTTTTTGAAAATTATAATATTATATTATGTGTATCTAATTGTTTTGTTAATTTTTTTAAAATTAATTTATATAATATATTTTTTCTATATTTTATTATAATTGTATATATATTAATTGTGTATAATTTAGTTATTAATTATCCAAGTAAATTTTCATATAATTTTTTGTTTTGATTATTTTTTTTATGTTTTGTTTTTTGTAATTGTATGTATAATAGTTTAAAATTTTGTTTGTATAATTGTTATGAATTCATGAGGTACATTTCATAATTTTGCATAAGTAAATTTTTTATGTTAAATTGTCATTTACAGTAACTATTTATATTGTAAATTACGTGTGAATGTATTCAAACCAATTTTGTTGTAGTTATTATATGGGATTATGTTTCATGAATTATGTTTAATTATTTGTAAGATATTATATATTTTTCATTGTTAATTATATAATAATATTTTATGATAAATTATTATTAATAGATTTATTATTCTTGGAAATAAATTATGTATAATTCATTTTTCGATAAATATAAATATTTATGATCCAATGGTTATCAAGATTCTTTTTATTATATTTGTTTTTTATAAAAATAAATTTTCAATTTATATATTCCTAAATGTGTGTATGTTGTGATATATTATCATTTTATATTGTTATTGTAGGCATCTATTGGAACGTAATTGGGATAAAATTATGAAGAAAAACTGATGAATAAGAAAATTGAGTTAATTATTTATTAAAATTTTCTAACAATAATATTATAAATAATGATATAATATTATATATATTTTTCATGTGTTTGAATTCGAGAATTTTAATTTTTTTGGAAATCAAATATCAGCCCATTCTCTATGGTTTTTTGAATAGTTATTCCCATTTTATATGGCATGGTAAAATAACTGAAATTTCATCCTATAATGATGGTTAAATTATTCTAAATGAGAAAAGGTATCATATTTATTATTAAATTCATTATGTATGCATTGAAACCCTCAAAATAATAGTAACCACTGTATTATTTTAAAGAGATTATGATAGAATATTATTCTTTGGATGACATAAATATACACCATTATCATCATTTTTGTTATTAATTAACTTGAATGTATGGAATGGGTTGAGTGTTAAATGTTTCCTTGAGTAACAATTACTATTAAAAGAAAAACTCCTAGAAGGAAACAGGATTCTAGATTACAATGTTTAGTTGAATTTAATATTGTGCACAATGATATTAGGGTATATAATGATTCATCATTTCCCATGTTATTTTATTTTATAGGAAGTAATATGAATTATATCAACATTTATACAATTTATAACATCAAAATATAATATTCATTGAAAATTTAACTATGATTCAATCTGATGTAATCATATGAAATTTACTTCTAATGAAATTTTGTTCCGTCAAATAATTCCAATCAATAATTGAAATAATTCAGCAATATTTCATTCTTAGTTCTCTGAATCAATAATTATATTGAAAATATATGGTTCCTTATGATAATTCCATGTTTGAATCGTATATTTGAAAGATAAATCGATGTAAAATTTTTATGATGACATACATAAAACATATAATGTGGTAAAAAAACATCTCCATATAAATCCCCCACCTATGAAGAGACTTGGGAAACAATTTCACAATTTTTTATTTGAAGTTAGAAATATCAATATATTATTATGAATATAAAAAATAAATCCATATTTTTTCATTAGTAGCAAATATATTCAAGTCCAATTTTTCTTTATTTACAAACATTGATATGTATAAATAGAAATATTTTAGGATTATCATGATGATTTTTGGAAAACAAATAATGGGAAATTATATTAATATATATAGTTCTCAATTTAGATTTGATTTTAAACATCATAGTGAGAAAAGAGTTATATATTTATATGAATGAAACAAAATTATTTTATTTTTCACTCTATGATAATTTTCACTATAAAAGACTTTTTCCATACTGATTCTTATATGGATACACTGTCAACATACATAATTTATGTCCAATTTCTTATAACTTTACTTCATATTTTCAATTTCAAAATTGATGAAATACATTTTACATGGTGAATAGAGGATTCTTATATATTGATCATCATTGATGTATTTTGAAATAAAATTTAATTTTTTATAAGAATACTACAATCCCCCAAAAATAAATTAATGTTTGAAACTATAATGACATGGTGAGAAATACTGGTGAAAATTGGAAATAAATGATCTTATACTACTCAAAATAGATATCTAAACGAAACATTCTATCTATTTCAGACTACCAGATTGGACATTTTTATAGAAAAAACATTGATGATATGGATATTTATAAAAATATATCTAAAAGTTCAATTATTTATTTTCTAGACATAAAATTAAAGTCAATGGATGGATCACATTCTATATATTACATCATATCCATGGGAATATGTTTATATTTACCTCCGACCATATAATGAAATACAAAATATTTACCTCTAGCATATCCAAAATAATGAATGGGTGAAATGATGAATTTTTTTGAATCAAATCATGGTGTTAGTGAAACTAGTGGGTATTTATTAAATGTTACAAAGTTTTTATCATTATAAGATTTTATATTAATACAGATGAAATATCATTATAGTAATTTTTTGATCCTAGAATATATACATGTCGAAATATATTCTCTATTTCCAACACCAATAGAAATACTATCTTGTGTAATTTAAATATTTCTTGTAAAATTATAGGAATGCTATTAATCAAATTTATTATTTTTTATTGCAGAATAAAGATACTCTTATAATTTTTATGCTAGAAATTTATTCTCCTCCTAATTTTTTTATATAATCTTCAGTAATGTATTAAATCGTGTCTCAAAATAGAATATATATAAATGTTTCTTTATATTGGATGTATCCATTTAAATTATATATGAAAATAAATTCGGGGTAGTTCATTACACCCATGGAACAGAGTCCTCAATTTTTCAAAATATTTTTCATAGAATAGGTAGTTGACTTCTATACTAAATACTTTTAATGATGTAAAATGTATTAGTCTCTCTAAATCTAAAAATTTGATATTTCATATCATTGTTTTTTATGTTTATGTATAAATTAAATGATTAATTAACATAATGAAATGATGACGTGGAATATTTAAATTTCTAAGAATACAGATGCGATTTACCCACATATATAATCAAATTTTTCTAATTTCTAGGTATAATAAAAAAAATTTATTTTTTTCATTAGTGTAAGAATTAATTTTTTTTATTTTTTAATGATAATGACATCAATTGATATATATACATTAGAATACATGAAATTATTGGAAGGGGGAAATATCTTAATATGATGACATGGTCTACATTTTTTATATATGTGAAATAATTTTACACAAACAAAAATCATTATGTAAGAGTAACATTAAAAATAGTGTGGTAATTCTAAATGTTAAAGACCCAATTTCTATGTCCATGATATACTTTCATTTTTGAAGGCTATTTGAATGATAGATTAATGAAAATCATAAGTCAAAATGTGCATGTGTTACGGGTTTAAAGGAAATTGTTCATTCAAAAATGATAATTATGGGTTTAAACTTTTTTATTTGAAATTATTTTGTCCCAATGTATAACCATTTTCCTTGAAGACATATGAATATAAAAAATTACATCATTTATCCATTGAATGATATCGTTTCTATTTTTCTCATATGGATTTTTTTGGTGATTAGGATGATTGTGATGTTATGAATTTATATGATGAATATTCAACATTTATATGATTTTCTAATGAAAACAATGATTATAACTTTTTCATATACCATGATGTATTAAATTATCATGTTAAATGGATATGGGGAAAAACTTTATTAATAAATTAATTATTAATGTATATAATTATATTTAATTTATTTTTTGGAATTTATATGTTTAAAAGCCTCTACGTTTTAAAAATTTATTGTATAATTTTATATATATATTGATAATTTATATTAATTTTCTGTTAAATTTTATATTCAAAATTTTTGGTTATCCTTTTTTAACGAATAACCCTAAATTCATCATTAATTTTTTATTATAATTATAACTATAAAATAAATTTTATAACAGTTATATTTCTATTTTTAATTTATTAAATCATTATAGATTTCTGTTTTTTATATTATAGTTTATCATGAATGTATTGGTCAATAATCATGACATTGCTATTTTTTTGAAACATAAACACATGTAACACTATATTTATTTCTAAAATATTTTTTTACTCAATATTCGTAAATATAAACAATTTATATTTTAATATGATTAACATAATTTCATTAATATTTTCTATTTCAATGAATGAAATAGATGTAGGGAAACATCTACATAGTCATATTTCCTTTATAATATTATTAAATATTAAGTAATAAAATTATATTATGATATACAAAGGTGAATTTTAATAAACAGTTATTACACCACTTATGTGCCTCATATATAGGGGTATGCTCTATCATATATTGATTAAAATAATTAAATTATTTGTATATGTAGGATTAAAATAATAAAAAATTATCATAGTTTGGAATAATATAGAAAAAATTTAATTTAGATGATAATAAAAAATTAATTTTCCAAAATGTGACACAGTTTACAAGTTATACCACCATTTAGAGGTGTTTTTTGATAATAATTTTATAAAATATATGAATTCTATCAATGAGAATGTGAAATAGTATTTTTGGGAGTCCATAATAGTAAAATATCATAATTAAATTAGATTTTTCTCATTCATAGGATATTATATATATTAAATTAATAATATTTTATTTATTCAATTATATATGGTTATCAATTTTTAGGAAACAAATGAAATTATGAAAATATTGTTTATTTTATGGTATTTTGATGGTGATTTTTTAAAAATTATAAAGAAAAAATATTTTTTTGGAAGTGATAAAATGATATCTCAAGCCCAAGGAATGAGTTTTTAAATTTAGATAAATGGGATAATTTTTTCTCATGATGACATGCTGAAGAATTAATGTTATGATATTTATATTACATTCTAATGATTCATTTAACTTGTTTAATTATTAATTTTTTTCTAATAATTATCCAAGACAACTAATCAAGATATCTTGTTTCATTACATATACCCTCATATGTTATCATATGGAGCCTGTGATTTATGGTAGGATAAAATTATTTCATAACATATTGATGTTTTAAGTGCTCAATCTTGCAGTCGTACAAAAGAGTTTTACATTAGTCCTCTCTCTACCCTCACTCACCAAAAAAATGGAAAATATAGAGGAGGGAAAAAATTTAGCATATACTAATGTGAAATATAAAGAATTGGATGACATAATGGCTGGATATCAATTTTTATTTTCAAATAATTATAATATTTTCACGACCCAAACCATGTCTTGGATTGAGATGAAACTACCCAAAGCATGCCTCAATAGGCTATGTTTGGAAACAGTCCTTAATATAATATATATCTTGAGGTGGCCTTTTCCAATGTACTTGTATGTACTTACACAAGCATCTTGACACAAAAGTGAACATGGATAGTGTAAAAGATGAAACATATCTTCATTGTAAACCAATAGTTTATAACATCTCGTATGTATAGTATTATGATAGTAGAAAATAAAAAGTAAAGGGTAAAAACATATACAAACCAAAAATATGTCCTTACATGAAAAAACACGAAAATAAAATGTTGATAGAGAGAACAAATAATACTCTCCTAGATATGACCAATATATTCAATCCACGCACTAGATATTTCTATGTTCTTCTGAAGTCCCTGCCAACATTTCTTTTATGTGAATAATATATGACACATGATTTAAAATCCCATGAAGTGGATACTATATACTGACCTAGTATGAGAACTAGAAAGATTATGGGGGAGCAGTAAGAGATACAATAGTAAAAGAAATATAATAGATTCAAGATATTCTCATGGAAAATAGTTCAACCCAAACTCAGAGTGAATATAACATAATCCATGAACAAGGCGCTCAATATGGTTATCAAATGAGATATACGCTATGTCTTTTCCACCCATATGAGGAGTGCAGTATCATACAACCAGGACGGGATATACATATAAAGGACATGGAATTCCCCACACATATTTTCGTATCATATAAAGAGAATAACCAAATCAAATTTTTGTATACATAGGAATATACATATGCTTAGTGAAAATAATCCAAAAATAAAGTGTTAGGGGATAACCATCTAAAAAATCATACTAGGATGAGATATTTCCAACAGTTCCAAAAGCCCATCAATGATGCGTAGCATCTCACATGTCTTCCCAGAAGAAATTGATCATGTATAATAATTCCTTCTCAATATTCTTCATATCCGAGCGGTGGAAATCCTTGTAGAGGACCCACATAATTTTACAATGATGGGTTCCACTATGGTGGTTGAGGACCCACTCCCTGGTATATAATTGGGTTTCCACTCTTGTCAAAGAGGACCCACGCATAATCAGAAAATGGGGATCCCACTTGGATTTCGGGGACCAACACTGTGGTACTACATGGTTGTTCCAATATATTCCTTGATCACCCTCTCTCTAGTGAATCAAATTTTATCCACTCTGTATGTATCTATATATGACATGCACCAATGGTGGTGGGGTGTCCCACTATAGTGTGTTTAGGACTCTCTCCCCGTTTCTGATAGGGGTTCCAATATATAGATAATGGAATCGTTATCTATTGTGATGGGGGGGGGGGGGTGACACTCTAGTCACCAAGGACCCACAATCAATCTAATAGGGGGTTCCAGTCAAATGTTAAGGACCCACTCATTGGTACCATAAGGGGGATCCACTCAAAATTAAAGGACCCACACCGTACTTCCATAGTGGTTTCAACACATGCGATATCTGTAGAGGACCCAAACCCATGTTGGTGCTGAGTTATAATCTAGTCATTGATGACTCACACCTTATACAATAGGGGTTTCACTCAATTGATTCACATGATGATCCTTCAGTTCTCTGTTGTGAAAGGTTGTTTCCTCATTAACAAATGTTCCCATAGAATTCTATGTCATATATTAAACCCCATAATTGATGGTAAAATTGAGTTATATATTAACAAAAAATCATTATTCGATGATCTTGGTCCAAAATTTGAGTTCAACAAAAGAGGATATGGAACTATAAATTTTTCTAAAAAGAATCTTGGGGTACACAATATGTGCTGGGAACCCCATTCTGTTTGCTACCAATTGAAAACATGGTCATCTCTTTGATTGGAACACAATTACCAACCTTTATAGTAGTACAACCATATATGTGGACTACATGATGTATCCAGTCTAACCTAGATTGTGTCATGTTCTCCTAGTCGTGTTTGTTTAATGACCTCGTGTTTGTGGAATCTTTACACAATGTGTTTCCTCACACAGGGTGCATCCAGTGTGATCTAGAAATGTCTTTATAATCAGGTACACATTTGTGTACATGTCCATGTACATAAACATGGGATATTTCTAATGTGATATGTCACATGGGTTTCCCATTCAGGGATGGGGTACATTTTGTGTAGATGGGATATACGTTACCCCGTCTTTGAATTCCTGAAACCCTATCGACCACCCTCACCTGGTTTCATTTTACGTCATCATCTAAATACCATTTGTTTAGTTATAAAATCACTATATCTCTATATCTGATATAAATGCAAATTATCATCCCATTCCTCTTTATATCCAACCTTCAATTCACTTGAGATGAGTTTATATGGTCATGATTCCTAGTTTTTGACAAATGTTCACAAAAACATCAGATCCTATTTTTCGTCTACATTTATTTTTTCATCTCATAAAGTTCCATGAATTCAATATTTAATTTATTGATATTAAATAATTGAAATTATTATTCAACCCTTTCAGAGATCCCAAATTTATTATCATTTTGAAGATTTATGAATTTTTATTTGGTCCTTGACGGTTCTGTGGGGTCTTACTATGACCGGTATATCCTGCTAATGCTGAAATAGGAAGACGGGGTCCTATCGGTGATGAACATCAAGATGATTTGTTATAAAATAACCATAAAAATGTTTTAGTCAGAGATTTCCAATATTTACTAGCCAACATTCAAGAATGGTAAAAAGAGGTAAGAAAACATTCAACAAATCAATTGAATTCATGTGTGTAGCAGCATATTAAAGCCAAAATTAGCGTATCTACATGAACAAAGAATGATCTAATAAATAAATTTAACAAGAGAGTGAAAATAACAAAATGATGAGTCCTACATGGATATTAGACCATTCATCAATGAATAAAACTCTCTCTAATGATAAAAAAACTTATTAAATTCAATGCATCCTGATATACACTCATCTAGAGTTTCATCATCATCAGTTGTGATCCACCAACCGAAAGAGGAAAGAGAATGAATTTTTTTATACTAGGATTATGATGTGATCCCAATATATTTTAATATGAATATTTATTTATAAATAATTCATTTACATAAAAATCATTTACATATATAATTTATTAAGCAATTAATCATCTAACTTTACTACAAATGATTGTGGAGTCTGAGTGGCCTATGAAAACCCATTTTTGTCACACATAGTAGAAAATACAAATTCCATAATAAACTATTGTATCATATTTATTATTTTATCATCTATTTTAGAGTAATCCCATTTTATTTAATAATCTATGTGAGAAATTAAAATTATATATATTTAAGATTTTTATAAAACGAATTCATGGCACACCAGGCCATAGAATTAACTATTTCCTCGTCACCAAGCACTAGACACACACACACACACACATATATATATATATATATCAAAGTCTTTAAATTAAAATTCTATGTCTATACATCATTCCATACTTAATTCATTTTTATCCACAAAAAGAAAAGGTAAAGAAACAACTTTGGATATTGAACATTCCCTTAGATCTCCTACTCCTAAGAATTTCCCTACCCGCTCTTGTTCCGCTACATCACGAGAACCAATGGGATGTTGCATCCATGTATGTATCTCTTCTTTTGATCCTCGATATCCACCTAGTGATCCCAATAGCTGACCCCATCCTCGATCTCTATATTTCAGCAGTCGATGACCTATGTTGGGTCATTCATGTATCTCATTGGTTGTGACATGTGGAAAATATCATGCAACTTATCCAATAGTGGGGGTTGAGAGATGTGGTATGAATCCTCATGAATTGTTTTTGTAATGACCCAAACTTTTGAATAAATTTTGATTCCTACTTTTGTGTGTTATTTTATATTCAACAAAAATATATCATAAATGTAATGATTTGAGTATAATTAAAATTATACAGTTGTGATTCACCTATTATATGATCGTTGGTCAATATGACTATGAGAAAATAAAATATTAACATTACCATAATAGTTTATAAATACAAGTGATCATGGAAAATTAATACAGAAAGAGGAGTCGATTTCCTCATCTAGTATAATTGGGCCATATGAAGCCCATTTGTCAGAGCTTGGAAAGGAGGTTTGATTAGTCATCATTCCAATGGACCAAGCCCATGCCGAACTCCATCATGTGAAGCTGGAACAGAATCACCTAAGGGAGAAGTTCAACGTGATTGAAATAAAAAATCATGCAATTTTGTTTGATATGACCCAAGATTCCATCAACATAGAACACCTTAAACATAGGTCCTGTATATGTGCTATAAGGGCCTATGTAACGAGTCTTTAGTTATGTTGTGTAATCCTTTTGTATAAATAAAATTGTTATTTCTTATTATGATAAATTTTTGATTTTAAAATGTCCATATAAATGTAGGATAAAGTTCCATATTATTGATGAATTTTGGGAAAATGGGTAATTTATTTATTTTTCTATAATTTAAATAAATAATAATGTCAAATGATTTTCAAAAAATAGTCTTCTACAGTTGTGATCAGCATGACATTTAGAGTCCAATAATATCAAATTTATTATTTGTGAATAATAAAGTATGAATTGTAATGAATAATAATGAAAATTAAATATGCCAAAAAATAGAAACTTCACCCATGAATGTATATATAAAATTTAGATATCATAGAAGTGTAAAAACGATCATAGTATAAGTTTTCATATTTTTGAATGTCATAAATATTATATTTACAATTTTATAGTTAATTTAATTATTTACAATGGAAATTTATTTTCATAGAATATAATAATAAATTTTTACATTATTTTATTATGGTTATACACTAATATTTTGGGACATTGATTACTTTCATAAGGTGTTACAAAACAAGATATAGTTTTAGAGTTTTCTTTGAATAAAAATGTTTTTATTAAAAAAATAAATATGGAATATTTAAAAAATTATTTTCATAAAATGGAGTTCATTATTTAATTAAGAGCTTCAATATTATGATAGGTTGAATTTTTGAAATTTTTATGAAAATTTTTAATTTTTTGTTAATCTAAAAAACCCAGTTTTGAGTTTTGGGTGTTTAATGACATCATTGATGATGTAATCATGATCTAATAAATCTGTATGGCTTTTGAATAGTAATATATGTTATGAGGTGTCCCAAGTGTCCAATACCATGGGAAAATACCATTGGAATGACCTTAGTTTTTTCAAATACCACTAATGTGGTGTCCTTTGGAAATACCTCTCATGATGTCCTCCCTAGGTATCCTCAAGCCCCCATAGTCCAAACCATCGAGCTTTCAAATTCACTCTTCAAGGAAAGGGAAACATTCACCCTCCTCTTTTATGTATTGAAATCCTTTATGTTATGTCTTTTAGTTGCATTTTATTATGTGGGGGATTGTTTTTATAAGTCATTACAACTATCCATATGATGTCCAATTGATTAGATACCCTTTCCACTCTCATCAAATGAATTTTTGAATTTTTAATTAATGCTGATATGTTGTCGAATATTTCGTAAAAGAAATGTCATCTACTCTTTTCTTTAATATTTCCTTTTCATGTGTCATGTCAATCAAATATCCATGACATTATCATATTCTATACCCATACTTCATTATGAATTTTTTATGGGTGGTTCACCATTTTATTCTCTCTTTTCATTGTTTTTTTTAAACTGTGTTGTATAGTCGTTATGCTGCAGACTGGTCATCTCAAAAACCACGCTCTCTTTTTCTCAAGAATTATCTTGTTTTATTTATTTGAATACCAAAATATATTTTCATTTCTAGGGTTATTCATCAAGTCATAAAATTGATCTATTTGATTCTGGTATTGACATACATATAAGCTTCAATCCCTTTCTATGTGTTATAACTATCATAATTATCTTATTTTTAAGCACTCTTAAAACCTCACAATTTTGAAATGAAACCCATTTCATTTATTCTCTATTGGTTATTTATTAAATTTATGATTATAATATATGTTTATCACATGAAAATAAAGACATATTAAGGGTTAAACCTAATAGTGCTATAATTCATTGTGTAATGAATTAATCTGTACAGATGACAAGTTTCATGGTACCTTGCGAAATAACCTTGGTAATTTTTTTATGATACCTTGGGGATGAACCATAGTGATAATTCCATGAATGTATAATTGAAATTTTTTATCCACATATTCAAGTTATTATTCACGTTATTTTTTTATTATATTCCTCTACTTTCTTTTCTCATCTCGTTATTTTTTCATCAAGTTCATATTAATATCACAAGTAAACGGATTCCCTTGTGTTCCTTACTGGTATATCAGATCACCCTTTCCATTGATCTATGTCTCCAGGTTATGAGATGCAGTAATTGTACATAGGATGAACATTTCAAGATTCATTCTAAGGGGATGTAAAAGAGTGTTTTAAGTTTTCATGTTTTATTGTTCCGAATTTCAAAGACACTACACTTTAAAGATCATATATTTGTAAAATGTAACGAAAATATATGTAATATAAAGGTGGTATTCAATAGTTGGAATCAAATGATAGTTCAGTTATTTATGAAAATTAATATATTAATAATTTAGGAATAACCCTATAGTAAAGTTAAATTATAGGAATAATTCATGGAATTTTGGTGAGTATTGAGTAAGTGGTTTATCAATCAAATACATCCCAGTCTGGATACGAGCAGGTAGTGGTGGCTCTGGAAGAGGTGTACCTAGGAGCGAAAAATCTGACAAGGAGTTTTGGGCTTGACCTGAGGTATGCTGGTACCTGACAATGGGCCTTACTGCACTATTGGTTATGATACTCTCTGGGATATATTTAGTTAATCATAAGATTTTGATGAATCATTATAATGGATTTATAGAGAAATGTCATTTTTAGAGCATGAAGTTTTAAGACATAAAATCCGTTATAGTAAAATGATTTGAAAATCAAATAATTTTTTATCTAAGGTTTTATTCTTTTGGTAAATGGTGGGAAATATGAGGAACGATTCAAATGGTGACCTCAATGGACCATGCGATGATAGACCACCAATGGAATCTAGAATAGAATCTATCATGCGAGTGATGAACCAACTGACTCAAGTTAAGGGATATAAATTGTATCAGGCTGAGAGACTGAACTCACTAAAAAGGGGACAAAATTTATTGAGTCCTTTATGTTTCAACGACCACCAAACTTCAGGGGATCATATACCAATTGATTTCCGAATAGTGGCTCAGCTCTATAGAGAAGATCATTTCAATGCTCTGCTGTTCAGAGCAAGAGAAGGTCACCATGGATCTCTATCTCTTAGAGAGGGAAGCTGATTATTTGTTGGAATTGATTAAAAACATAAAACCATTAGTGGTGGATGAAGATATAGGGTGGGAAGAGTTCATAGGGATCTTCATCAGTAAGTATTTCCCATGTTCTATGAGATCAAGAATGGAAAATGAGTTTCTCAATCTGAAGTAGAACGAGAATGAATCTGTGGTATGATATGAGATAAACTTCACAATGCTTTCATGTTAAACATATAGATTTGTCATGGATCCAAATGGTTAGGTTGATAGATTTTTCGGTGGACATAGACCTCATCTATGGAAGAATCTTTCCAATAATGATTATGATAGCTATGAGGAGATCGTGCGAAGTGCAATGAAAGTTGAACTGGAGTGTGGTCAGAGGCAATGGTTTTAAAAATTCAACTACAAGAAAAGATCGATGGAGCCAATATTAGGGAGGATCTCTTATCAGGGAAGAAAAAGAATGCAAGTACAACATCCCACGTGAAATACATGTGGGAAGAAGCATTCAGGAAACTGCCTTCTCGAGAGCTGTAGGTGCTAAATGTGTGGTAGAGATTCCCCCACTACGCAGAATTTTTGAAGTGAGGTGAAACCACAACATTCTAACACTAACGATAAGGGGATGATGGATTAGGTCCTACCTGATTTCCAATGCTATAAGTGTGGAAAACTTGGGATCTTTTCCAGTAACTGTCCAAATCTGAGGGAAGTGGACGAGAATCACCATCAGCCTCAACAATGGTCATGGGAATGAGATATTACATTTGAAATCACAAAGGCCAAAGTTTATGAACCAAATGATGTGGAGGTTGGTACTATTTTTGTTCTCTCAAAACTATAATGTATATTGTTTGATTCTTGTTATATGATTTCCTTTATTACTCCATGTTTTCAATGAATTATAAATCAACACCCAATTTTCAAAAAGTAAAGATATCTGTCGAGACTGCTATTTGGATTATCCCAGAATTGTTAGTGTTTAGAAACTATGGTCTTTAATTTAGGGAGAAAAATATTATATTAAATCTAGTATTCATTCCCATGTTTGAATTCGACAATATACAAGGGATGGATTGGCCCCCAAAGTATACATCTAGGATAAAATTTAGAAGAAAGGAAATATCAATAGTCTTGAATGGAAATCCTACAGTTATCTTCCAATGAGAGATATCTCATCCTGATCATTGTCTAGAAGAACTTCCTATATCATTCTTTATGGAGTTGATTAGTGTATAAATGAATGAAATGAGAGTTGCAGGATTGAAAATATACCGATCATCCAGGAATACGTTGATGTATTTATTGAGGTGTTACCCGGACCTCCCCCCAGAAAGAGAGGTAGTGTTCTCTGTTGAACTCGTACCTGGATCCCATCCAAAATAAAAGACCTCGTATATAATGGAAAATGTGGAGATATATGAATTAAAGAAAAAACTCCAATATCTTTAGGAGAAGGGTTTTATCTGACTGATTATGCCTACATGGGGAGCAGTAGTTATCTTTGGGATGAAGAAGGATTGATCAACGCAATTATGAATTCATTATAGAGAACTGAAAGGGATCACTGTGTAAAAAAAATACCCTCCTTCAAGAATTGATGATTTAATTGTCAAACATCATGGGGCTCAATTCTTCTCTAAGATTGATCTTCGTTCTAGTTATCATCAATTGAGGGCGAGGAAAGAATATATTCTGAAAACTGTCTTTCGATAAAGGTATTGGAATTATGTGTTTGATGTTTTTCCCTTCAGACTAAGTAATGCACCTGCTATTTTATTGGATTTGATGTATATATCATTTAAGGACTACCTTGATATATATGTGGTAGTTTTTATTTATGATATTAAGAAATATTCCAAGAGTGAGAAGGAGCATGATGATCAAATAAGGGTTATTTTTCAATCTCAATGGAAGAAGATGATATTTTGTATGTTAATCAAATGTGAATTTAGTTTGCAAGATGTATATTTCATGAGGTACATTGTAACCAATGAAGGTATCACAGTTGACCCTGCAAGTAAATAATTTGTAGAGGAGTGGCCTTAACCTATAATAATAAATAAGATTCATAGATTCCTTGGATTAGTGGGATATTATAGGAGGTTTCTGAAAAACATTTCACGAATTTCTAATCTAATAACAACATTAACTTGATAAGGGGTCAAGTTCATCTTAAAAAAATAGTGTGGGGAATGTTTCTAAGAGCTGATGAAGAGATTGGTTACTGATCCCGTGTTAACTTCTCCCAATAGTGTAGAAGGATTCATTATTTATAGTGATGCATCACTGAATGGTCTTGGGTGCATCCTCATTCCAAATGATAAGGTCATTGCTTATGCATCTCGACTGTTGAAGAATCATTATAAGACCTATCCTACACATGATCTAAAGCCGGATGCAGTCGTTTTTGGTCTGAAGATATGTCAGAACTATATTTATGGGGAGAAATGTGATATATTAATAGAACATCAATGTTTGACGTATATTTTTACACAAAATTAATTGAACATTAGACAATGGAGATGGTTGGAACTTCTTAGAGACTATAATTGTTCAATTCATTATCGTCCCGGAAGAAAAAACAAATACACTGATGCATTAAGGAGGAAAGACCCATTTTTTCATTCCATAATAAGGATTCAAAGAGAACCTTTGATCAATGACCTGGAAAAGTTGTACATGGGAATTATAAGGGAAGGGACATCATCATCCCTAATCCAAATTATTTCTCAACTTTCATTACTAGAGAAGATCAAGAATGCTCATAAAGAAGATCCTTTTTGTAGAAGAAGTTTGAGGCTGTGAACGATGATATGTTTCAAGAGTTATATATTGATCAAGAAGGTGTACTGAAATTTTGAAAAAGACTATATGTTCAATCAATTATGAAAATAATGAAGGATATGGTGGATGAAGCTCATGGCTCTAGTTTAACTACACATCTATGAAGCATGACAATGTATGGAGACCTTAGTGATCATTATTGGTGAGATAATATGAAAAGGGAGATTGTTGACTACACTTAAAAGTGCCTGGTATGTTAGCAAGGGAAGAAAAAGTGACAACTTATAAAAGGGGTATTACAACCTATACACATACCAGCATGGATGTGGGATAATATCACTAGGGACTTCATCACTGGTCTTATGAGGACATCCAAAGGAACAATGTGATTTGGGTTTTTGTGGATCGTCTCAAGAAGACTTCCCATTTATCTACATCCGGAATGATTTATCTCTTGATCAACTTGACATGATTTATTATAAGGAAGTGGTAATGTTGCATGGAGTTACACTTTCTATCATATCCGATCATGATCTGAGGATCACATCAAAATTATGGAGAAGGATTCGACATGCTCTGAACAGTTAATTGAATTTCAGTACAACCCATCACCGCAAAATGGATTTCTAATCTAATAAGACTGTTGAAACACTCAAGGAAATGTTAAGAACATTCTCAATAGAATTTAATGGATTATTGGATCAATATATACCTTTAGTTGAGTTCTCTTACAACAACAGCTTCCACTCAAAAATTCAAATAGCACCCTATGATGCTCTATATAGTAAGCGATGTAGAAATCTTACTTGTTGGATTGAAGCTGGTGAGAGAAATCTTCTGGTACATGATATTGTGCAAGGGATGACAGAAAAAGTCCATTCCATCCATAAACACATTAAGGCCACTAAGAGTTGGAAAAGAGCTATGTCGACTACTATCGACTGTACATGGAGTTTGATGTTGGGGACAAGGACATTCTTTGAATTTTACCCTGAAAGATATTCATGAGGTTTGTGAAGAATGGGATGCTCAAACATAGGTACATTGGCCACAATGAAATTCCTGATCGCGTAGGAACAGTGGCTTATCGACTTTCACTTCCTCCAAATCTAGAAAAAGTTCATGATGTCTTCCATGTATCCCTCTTGAAGAATTATATAACTGACACATCACATGTACTAAATCTAGAGGAGGTACAATTGGAACATGAACTCTCATATGAGGAGAAGCAAGTGGAGATCTTGGATCGTAGAGACAAGTTTCTACGCAACAAGGATACCCACCTATTCAAGTTGTTGAAGATGAAACTCAAATGTGAAGTAGCCAAATGGGAACTAGAAGAGTCTGTGAGGAAGAAGTAACCACACCTGTTCTCTTCTTAGGGTATGAGTTACAATTTTGGGGACAAAATTTCTTAATGCTGGAAGAATGTAACGACCCAAACTTTTGAATGAATTTTCTTTCCTACTTTTGTGCATTATTTTTTACTCAACAAAACTCTATCCTTAATGTAATGGAGTGAGTATAGTTATAACGATAATGTTGGATTTGACTGTTATATGACCATGGGTTAGTACAAATGTTGGATGATAAACTCTTATTGTATCAATTATATTTTATCAATACATGTTATCTTGGTTAATTAGAATTGATAGAGGAGTTGATGGCCTCATTCATAAGACTTGGGCCATATGAAAACCATTTGTCAGATAATGGATAATAGGTTTAATTAGTGGGATTTTCTATAGAATAGGCCCAAGTCGAACTCCAACATGTGAAGCTTGACCAAAATAGCCTAAGGGAGAAGTTCATGTTGATAGAAATCACCACTTTGGGAAATGTTGTCCATGCCGCCCCAAGATTCAATCACCATAGCACACCTAACACATAGGTCATATGCATGTGTTATAAGGGGCTATGTAACGAGACCATAGTTACATTGTGTAATCCTTTTTTATAAATAAAATTTTTATTTCTTATTATGTTAAATTTGTGAATTTATAATGTCCGGATAAATGTTGGATTGAGCTTCATATTATTGAAGAAATTTGGATATAGGGATAATTTAAAATATTTTAGTATACATTAAATAATGATTAATGTGAAATAATTTTCAAAAATTGGTCTTCTATAGTTGTGATTAGTAAAAAAATTAGTGTTTAATATGATCATCTTTATTTATAGGGAATAATAATGTATGAATAGTAACATACCCTTATGGATAGAAATGAATAAGAATGAATATTAATTCATCCATCAAAATATAATCTCCAACCATGAATTTATAAATAAAATTTATATATCTTAAAAGTGAAAAAACAACCATAGTATAAGATTTGGTATTTTTGTATGTCATAAATATTTTATTTACAATTTTATTATTAATTTAATAATTTAAAATGGAAATTTATTTTCATAAAATATAATAATAAAGTTTTACTCTATTTTATAATGGTTATACAATAGTTTTATGGTACCTTGATTTCATTCTCAAAGTGTTATAAAACGACTTATAGTTTTAGAGATGATTTTTTGAATAAATAATCATATTAAATAAAAATTTACTTAAAAATATATAATAAAATTATTTTCATAAAATGGAGTTCATTTATGAATTCAGAGAATTATATTAGGTTAGGTTGATTTCTTGGTATTTTTCTGAAACAATTGAATTTTAAGTGAATAGTAAAAATACAGTTTTGTGTTCTGGGTGTTTAATGACTCATTGATAATGTAATAATTATTTAATAAATCAGTTCTACTTTTGAATAGTAAGATATGTAGTGAGGAGTCAAAAAATGTGAATACCATGGTCAAATACCTTGGGCAAGCCCATGGTTTTGCAAATACCACCGATGATGTGTCCCTTGAAAATTTATTAATTATTCCCTCACATTGGCTATAAATATCAAACCATTCCCTCAAACGTTTCATTAAAAAATCCTTCTCAACGAAGCTTTGGACTCTTTTCATCCTAAGGAGACCTCCCAATATTCCCTCAAGTATCAACGGTTATAACATTCGAGCTTTCGATGTCACTCTTCCATGTAATGGAAACTTTCACCCTAATATTTTAAGTCATGTCATCCTTTATGTTATGTCTTGTAGTTCCATTTTATTATATGGAGGATTGTTATTATATCTATCTACTAATTTCCATTTCATATCCAAATTATGAGAGGCCATTTTCTCTCTCAGCAGTTGATTTTTTGTATTTTTATGCGACGCCGTAAGGTTGCCGAATTTTTCGTAAAAGAAATCACATCTTCTCTTTTCTTTCATGTTTCCTTTTCATGTTTTATGTCATTAAAATATCCATGACATGAACTTATTATATTCCCATAATAGATTATGAATCATTTATGAGTGTTTGACCCTTTTCCTCAGACTTGTCAATGTTTTTTGAAAACCTTATTGTGTAGTTTTTATGCTACAAAATTTTCATCTCAAAACCTCTCTCTCTTTTTATCAATAATTATCTTATTTTATTTATGTGAATAACAAAATCTATTTTAATTTCCCTGGGTATTAATCATGGCCTAAAATTTATCTATTTCATTATGTAATTTACATACATATTACCCTCATTCACTTTCCTTGGGTTATAAATGACATAATGATCTTATTTTTAAGAACTCTTAAAACATCCCATTTTGGAAACGTAACGCATTTAATTTATTCTCTATGGGTTAATAATAAATTTTATGATTATAATATATGAGTATCACATTAAAATAATGAAATATTAAGTTTTCTCCCTGATAGAACTTCAATTCAGTGGTTAAATATTTAGCCTCTAGAGATGAAAAGTTTCACGATACCTTGGTGAATAACCAGGTTAATGTTTTTGTAACCCATTTGGAATAAACCTTTGGGATATGTTCATAAATGTCTAAATGAAATGTTTTAGCCCCATATTCATGTTATGATTCATGTTCATTTTATTATGATATATCTCTACTTCCATTTATAAAGTCTTTATAATTTTCATAAAATTGTTATTAATATCAATTGTAAACTGATTCCCTTGCTTTCCTTATTAGGATTTCACCTCACCAATTCATTTGATTTATGTATTAATGTTATGAGATGTTGTAATTGTACATAGGATGAACTTTTCAATGAGCTCTTCACGTATATTTAAAAACAATTTTTTATGTTTTCATGTTTTATGGTTCCTAATTTCCAAGACAATAGATTTTAAAGACCCTCTATTTTTAAAATGTAATGATAAGTTATATACTAAAATGCAGGATGCTACAGTTTTCACAATAATTAATGTCATGATGAACCTCAATGATATATTACCTCCTTATCCAAACCACCAGAATACTCATCGTGGGGATACTCTCAAGAAACCAATGTCTCCGAGCTCCAATATTGAAGAAGTAACATGAAAATATGAGTATGATTTAAATCATATATAGGATGTCCTCATCCACTCACAGATAACCTCAGCATTCTTCATAATCACATGAACTATATTTAGTACAACAAGATATGCCTCAATGATTATTTTCCATCACATGGGTGACCTGAATTGTCTCCAGTATTGGGGCACAAAAGAGTCCCTAAAAATGATAGATTGTTATCTAATATTGTATGAAAAAACAAACAATGGAATGAGATCCTCACAGCTCTAGATAAATTTGAACATAGAATCCATCATCATATCCTCCAACACCAGGGTAGTCCTCTTGTTCTACTAATCCCTCTTGGGGTGAAAGGTTTTAATAATCCTCATTTGGTTCATGAGTGACTCCATCAGGACTCTACACCCTCGAGACATAAACCGCATGTCACGATCATACAAAATCATTGGGGTCACCTCATGATGGTGAACAATCTCTTTTATATACATATTCTTGAAACTCTAAAAAAATCTATGCTCTATAATAGCATGAAAATGTGAAGACTTTGTGATTCATTCAACTATCACCCATATGGTTTCATTTCCCTTTTCTATGCATGGAATCCCTATGTTAAATTGCATGGATATGTCATTACACTTCCAATATGAGACATAAATGGGATGTGAAGCACCATCCTCAATGTGCTACTCATCCTTCACCTGCTAGTAAGAGATACACCGAGATAAAATCATAGCTACACTTTATCTAATGTCAGACCAAAAAAAACGACCACCTAAAGTAACTATAAATCATTCCCACTCTAGGATGTATATCCATGAGACATGTGTTGAAATCTTGCATCACCTCCTCCCACATCCTGACTTGTAGCATGCTTATATTTATATAATTTTTATGAATTAATTTATCTTTTTGATATTTTTCATTTCACGCGACACTAGGAATAGTTTATTATATATATAAATATATATATTAAATAACTCACTATGAAAGAAATTTATTTCTAACAACACTCAAATGGGAAATGTTCATGATAGACTGCCTTTGCATACCCAAAACTATGTTGGAGTATGATACACACAATATTGAAATATAATACATCACATGCAACAAAGTGTTTCTACAAATAATCATTTTAATGGAATACTTATTTAAATGAAATAATTATAACCTATCAGTTAAATTGAGAAATTTGAAATATAATAACTACTTTTAAAATATTTCATAGAAATGTTTTTTATAAATAATAAATATTTGTAATGAAATATATAATTTTTGGTAATGTCCTTTTATGTTAAAAGATTAAAATTTTCAATTAATCCACTTTTAACGTCCTAATATAAAAAATAATCAATTTAAAATCATACATATTTATAAATATATATTGTTAAAATAAAAATCATTTTTTAATTTTTAATGTCAAAATTATCTTCATGGTTGTTTGAGGGGTTTTTTTAGAAAAATCAGTTTTTATTAATAGTGAAAAATAAAATTTTTTAGATAAAAACTTCTATTTCATTTAAATAATTATTAATGATAGATTTTATTTTAATTTTTTTGTAAGGACACATTTGAAAAATTATCAATATTTTAATTAAATTTACTTCTTTATAATCAATTTTACTTTCGAATTAATCATAAAATCATATTATCCTTTTGAAAATATTTCTTCTATAAAACTACTTAATTCCGTCCCTTCTGAGGGACACACATAAATCTAAAATTTTATACTTGTGTGAATTGAATTTTTAAAAACCCAAAAACACCATTGTAATTATTATAATATTATTATTTAAATTGTTCATTTTTATTTGTTTCCAAAATTATTAGTAAATGTGATTAAAATTAATCATAATGATTCAGTTCAAATTATTCTTTATTAGGAAATAAACCATTATCTAAGGGGGGAAAATTACCTATAATCTTGTCCCAAAATAATTTTATTTCTATTATTTTTATTTAAACCTTAACATATTTATTAAGGATTGTTTTGTATGGATTTTTTAGATACAAACATGTGTACACCTTACTTATTTTCAAAAATTCCATGTGAGCCCTTTTCATTCCATATAAAAGACTATAACCTCTTCCCCATCCTCACACCTCTCAGACCACTAAGGTTCATCCAATACCAGAAAATAAACTTCTAAAAAAATCCTACATTCATCTTTGAATAATTCCATTTGATTTAATGAAATCCAAGTAATCTTTTTGGAACACATTAGATTGAGTTACCCAATTAATAGTTATCGTCTTCTCTCATGTCCATTCATTTATTTTCCTTCCCCAACCCTCATATTTATTTTCTCCATTATTGTATAATAAACTAGAATCCTCAAAATAATAGTATTTGTTATGATATGGTTCTAACCTAAAATTTAAAAAAACTTTATCTAATAGATAAAGTACATATTTTTTATGTGTACGACAAAGTACATTCTCAATAAATTATGATTATTGAATTTTCATTACAGTATCTAAAGGTGGAAATTTTGATGAATAATATATTTTTATGTTATATATTATATTAATAATTTTTTCAATCTTATGTATTTATTTATATATAAATATCCTTTTATATTCCATTTGTGGTTAATAAGATTATTTATCTTGAGGAACAGTGTACTACTGCCCCCTCAAAGCGATATCATTCATTCATACAATACATTGATGTTATTTAGAATGATTTTAGTGAATATTATATATATATATGATATCATAAATATAATTAAATGAAGATATATATATATATATCTCTGTGTGTGTGTTTGGGTGTGTGCTTTAATTTTACTTTCAATTTTCAACACGACAATTAAACAGAAATAGTATTCATGCGTACATACGGCCTACTGTCTCCATAAATAGTATATTTCATTTGATACTTATATATTTTATATATTTTTTAATCGACATATAATGTATATAAATATTACTTATATCATTATTACATTTGGGAAAACATGATATAATGTATAAATACTAATGATATGACAAATTAAGACACATGCATTGAATAAAGAGAATATTACCCTATGTGAAACCTTAATATAAGATTGTTACCAAAAGGGTAATAAAATTTAATAAAAATGTTATATGGTATTAGATTTGATAATATGGTTTTTTAAAATATTTATAATAATTAATTAAATACATATATATATACATGTGTTTTGAATGAGTACAATGATATTCAAGACACGAGTTATGGGGATTTCATCTCACTTTTTATTTTCGTTACATAAACTCTTTGTTTTCCACTCTATCCTTTTGTGCGGTTTACATAAGAACCTTTATTGTAATATATGTGTAATACAATTAATTGTATGTTTATTCATGTAGGCATTTTATGAAATTTCTTTCATGTGTTTTATGTTTCAAAAGTTACCAAATCGATAAAAATTTGTTGTCCCAATTTTCCTTCTTTGAGATTTTTTTATGGACCTAATTTTTATTCAAGGAATATATACTTCAATTTTACAAGATAAATAATGAATATAATACATAATATTATATAATAGGATTCATTAAATTTTCCTTTTTTACATGGAATGTATGATCCAATGTTATCAGGTTATAAGAGTTTACAGAAACAATGGTATTACATTTTGAGATAATTTATGTCCATAATTTCTATGATGAAATATTATTATCCATATCCCAATAATGATCAGGAAAATTTTTAACCAGTATATATTATTAATATAATCAATTATTGGTACCATTTTTCTGATATATGGTACATAATATTGTTAAAAATGAATTTTAGAAAATCCAAACATTAAAATATAATGATTCAGAAATTTTTATTCTATCAAATCCATGTTTTACGAAAATAGTATCCAAGAAAATTATTATAATATCACATCATAATTGAAATAAATTTTTACACTTTTTGTCTTTTACTAATGATTTCCAATGAATATTTTTGTCACATTCTGAATGATTCATTTTTTCCAACCATTTTTATAATGTACAAGGAATGTTCTTTTTTACCTCAAACAACATGTACATATTTACCTATCATCAATACGTTGAAGATTTATTTTCCTGTTTAATGTTAAATTTTTAAAATATTTTATTTAAAATATATATTTAATGAAAATCATTTATAAACCATTTCAATCTCTTTTTCTATGTTTCTAAAGAAATTGGTTTTTATAATGTTTTAAATATTATTTTATATGTTTTCATGGGGAATGGTTTTCAAAATGTTTTCAAGTCTTATTTATATTATTTCAATGTATTTTAATATAAATGTTTTTCCAAACATTTCCAGTCAATATTTATATGTTTTAAATGCATTTTCAATGAAATGGTATTGAAAACATTTTCAAGAATTTATTATAATATTTCAAAGTATTTTCATAGAAATGGTATTGAATTCATTTTCATTATTTTTTTATGTTTCCAAATTATTTTCATAGATTTTGTTTTCTAAAAAAATTTATGCTTTATTTATAATTTTTAATGTTTTTTTTAAAGAAAATGGGTTTTAAAATAATTTTGTTCTTAGTATAAATGTTTTAAGAAAAATTATTCTCAAAATAATATAAATTATTCCTTATAAATTTTAAAATGTATTTTCGTGAAAATGAATTTCAAATGGTTTTACGCATTAAAATTCCTATTTCATATAATAAAGGATATTTTCCTCAATAAAATGTTTGATTGATATTTCAAAGTTCATTTCCATCTAAGATAACGTTTGTTGATGTTACTCATTCACTTCTTGGAAATGATCTAATGTTTCTATGCATATTACTTTAATGAATGTGTTATGATTAGTGTCACGGTCTTTAAGAAACCAATTTCTAATTCATGGGTCATATGTTTATGAAATCTATTTCTCTTTAATGGTTTATCCTTTTGATGAAATTGTTATAAAACCTGTCTTTTTCACCATGTTATGATATGATTACATGTTTACAATACACATTTAATTTCATGGGTTTTTATATGCTTGTAAAGGTATTTTTTGAAGATTAATTTATGATTTCTGAATGAGATGGGTCAAACCTATTTATACCTCCAATTCATTGGGTAACGATTTATATATCATGATATTGGTAAATATGGTCATGAAAATGAACCATGACTACTATGTTTCCCATTTGAGTGAACCACGACCACCAAGACAGTATGTGGAATGAACACAGGATACTAATATGTCTATGGGAGTGAACCATGACTACCAAGATTTCATTTTAAGTGATATAATTTAACTTAAATTTCCATGGTAGGTAACTAAGTCTACCAATATAGTATGGGGACTAAAACCATACTATCAATACTATCGTGGAATTGAATCCCTATCTAATTTGAAAATCATATTATATAATTGAGTGAATTCTGTAATTTGATGTTGCATTCATATGTTATACATGAATGTATTATGTGTATTATCTCCTTATTATTAATTTCTTATAAAATGAAAATATATATTATGATCTAAAATATTAATGTTATTATCTTAAAATGTGTTTCTCAAGTTATATTCTGTTATGTTCATGTTATGGTTATGCATTTCCTTTATTTACCTTACTAAGCTTCTAAAATCACCCAATTGTTTTTCCCTTATTATAGGTTCTGATTATTGTATTTAGGTATAATTAAAAATGGTAGAGATATATAAGGGAGATATTTAAGATCTTCCACTAGTATATAAGTTTTTGTTTGTGTGATTCCAAAGACACTAAACAATTACAGTCCATGGAAATTTAGTTATGAAATGTAATTAAAATATATCAAAAATGATATCATATCTGTAACATCCCAATTAAGTAATTAATAATAGATATTTTTATCTATGTCTATTTATGAATTATATAGTGTTTTATAGGCATAAAATGATAATAAATCCAATCTTAAGCATGGAATACACTGATATTTTTAAAAGATTGTTTTACTGCCTTTTGATGGAAAACCATTTTTAAATCAACCTTTTGACAATATTATAAGATCTATTTGTCAAAATAAACATATTATTTATAATTGGGACATTTAAATTTACATTGGATAATTGTTTGGTATTTTTCCGATAAAGTTCATTTTTAATGAATAGCGAAAAATACTGCATTTTACATCAAAACTGCTTTTTCATCTAATTTAATTATACCGTTAGATTATCTTTTGAATTGGTTTTAAAGTTCAATTAGAATATATGTTTACCATTTAGTCTAATAGTGGTCATTGGAATTAATTTCTCTTTGAAATTGGACTTAAACTAGTGTAAATCTTTTGATACATATTGTTTCATAAAAACACGCTATTTGTTTTGACATCGGAAATTAATTATTAAATTAATTAATGTAAGTTATATGTTTTGAATTTTTTAAAATAAACACAATTTTTGAATTCAGAATATCAAATATAGCTTAGGGTGATGTTTTGGTATTTTTCTGAAAAGCTTCAATTTTTGATTAATAGTGAAACCACTAAGTGGTACGTAAAAAAACTGATTTTTCATTTAAATAAAATTTTACCACCTTTGTGTTTTGATTTTCAAAAATCTGTCATACATGGTTGTCATTTATAAGTAAAATGTTGTTCAATGGGATTAAAATAATTTTTTGGTGAATAGAAAATTTTAAGTTTTTAATCACGATTAGAGGTAATTAGTGTAATTTAAGGTAAAAATAATGTTTTAATAAAATGAAATGACCTAGACACATGTCCTACCCTTAGTGGATGTGTCATGGCCGACCAAGAAAACCCATTGGTCGATTTTTGGGACCCCATGGAGCCACATGGGTAAGATAATGACATTAATGCCTTTTATTTAAAGTAATTGTAAAAATGACACAAACATTAGTTGTTTTACTAAACCAATTTTCAAATGGGGTTATACAAGTCATATTTTTTACTATAAATAGTCATTGGAAAGATAAAAAGATTTATCAAATCATAGTATTTGTTTTATAATTTTTAGACAATAACTAAATTCAATTATTTATGACATAATGATGATGCAGTGATTACCACATTATTTAACGATTTAAATAAAATGAAAATATAATGTCAAATATAAGACCTACACTTGCCAAAAACCTATTGGATGTGTGTATTTCTAACTCTTATCACCTTATCCTTTAAATAAATTAATTTGGGGCCTTTAAAATCCTAAACTCATTTCAAAATAAAGTAACCTTTTATACCTTTCCAAGAGTGCCCCTCCTATCCTCTTATAAAAGGACCCCACCTCTACCAACTTATCCACACTTCCAAAGCCTATGGCTCGGACAACCCCTACTAATGTTTTTTCTCCACATCCCTATCTTACAACTTGAAGCCTCACTTTAGGCAGAAGGCTTACCAGGGAATCCTTTGATCTCAAATCAATATGATTTGCCCGTTTTAAAGGTAGTGTTTTCTCTTGTGTTCTTATGTTTTATTTTTCTTCTCCAACCCCCTAAAATATTTTTATTCATTTCTTTTTTAACAACTATAGTATCTTCAATATACTAGGATATCTTTATTGGAAGGATTCGTGCTACACTTACACACAACTACATCTAATGGTTAAATAACATACTGTTTCTGTGGATGGCGAATTTCTGCCTCACGAAACGATGATTGATCAATATTATTTTAACACCATCAAAGGTGGACATTAATATGAAACGATATTTATACATGATATATAATATGTTTAATTTTTACTTAATCTTCTCTATTTTTCATTTATGGAATACCTTTATGGTTTCCATTATGGGTAACGTGATATCTTCATTTTAGGAAGTGCGGACTACCACCCTCTCAAAGTGATTTGATTCGTTAATTCCATATATGGGACGTATAAAGGATGTAATTAATGAAACTATATATGATATTATACTGGAATTATAATATACCTTTATATCATTATGTTTCTATTCCATAAAATATGAAATAGAAATGAAAGTAGCGTTCATGCGTACGTACGGCTTACCGTCTCCATGAATGGTGCATTCCATTTTTACCTCTAAACGTTATTCAATATTATAAATGCATTTATATTCTGGATATATATGATATATATTATATCTACCTCATTAGTATAACTTTGGATATAATGGATACATGAACAACTTGTAAATATAAGAAGTTCACTTTTGACTCAAGTACCAAATATCGACAAAACGACCGTTATAAACATAAATGATTACATAATGTTAATAACATGGTAATAAGTGATATAAAAGGAATAATGAACTTGAAAAAGTTTCTTTATAAAGTAGAAATTAACTCCAGTTTATTATTTCGGACATTAAAGAACGATCGAGTCAAGTCGGACCCGAGGTATGGGATATCGTCTCAATCTCATTTCATTGAGGCATATTTTGACTTATACACAACCTTCTTTTATGCGGTGTATAAACCCCATTGACTTTTACGTTTATCCAAAAGGGATCTTTTTTATACGATGCATTTTACTAAACGAAAAAGGGATTTTTTTTTGTCGTACATATGCGGCAACAATAACTTCTCCGCCGCCGTGACCATTATTTGAGTTTCGGCTTCCTCTAAAATCCATACCGTTTTTTTAAAATAAAAATAAATTCCATGTTTTACTTTTATTTTATTTTGGTATTGAAAATGGTTTTCATAATTTTTTATATATCAATGTGTTATATTGATATCTTGTGATTGAAATGTGGAAATGTTATGTTTCCTTTATGCATGTATTATGTGGTATGATTATGTTATGGTTCTTCGGTATTGTAATGAAGATGGGTGGTTCCATGATAAAAGAAGAGAGGGTTATCACGATATAGCCTCCAATGCATTGGGTAACGCGAAGGGGTTAAACGTTAAGGTTTCTCCAAATAGATTTAGGGAATATGGTGTGATGGGTATTTCGAACGTAACCAAGAGGGTTACTCCCTACGTAAGAATGTTATGAATGCCTCAAGTTACCTTTATGTCTTATGATTTCTATTATTTATTCATGATTTGATGAGTTATGTTAACGCGCTTATGTTTTATGAGTAATGTATGATTTCATTGATTCTTATCTGTACATGTACTCAAGTTTCCTTTCCATTATTTTATATCCCATACTGAGTTTTTTATGCTCATCCCATGTTTTTGAAATGTTTTTCACAGGTCAAGGGAAAGGTACTTGATATGATGATAATGTCAAGGAAGTGTTGATAAATAATCAATATTTTATTTTAAATATGTTTCTGTTGATCTGAAAAATGAATACTGTCTTTTATGTAACCACTTTGTTTAAATGTGGAATGTAATGCATGTTTTATGATCTAATTCTCTAAAACTCTAAACCTGAAAAGAGCCTCGTTGTGTAATCTTGTAATAACTCAAGATTAAGTAAGGATTAAGGCTGGGGCCTTATAGTTGGTATCAGAGGTCGGTTTAGATAACATTAAGAGTTATAATTCTATTAAATGATTATCCAAAAATATTTTATTTGGTCAAATTGAAAATGATATAGCATTTGAAGATTACAATGTTGCTTCATCTCAGACATGTTTGTTCAGAATGGTTTTCCGCAGAGGAAATAAGGAAGTAGTGCTAGGAAGGCATACAGAAGGAAATAACTTTCCGAATCAGCATCCTGAGAAGGTCGGAATTGAAACTGAACAGTTTGATGAAGTAATGGCGCAGTTGACTCAAGCGATAAATGGTAGTGGTATCCATGCTTGAGATCAGCCAGATCAACCACAGAGGAACATGACAGTGGTGGAACATTTCATGAGGAAACATCCCCCATCATTCGGAGGATCATCTGACCATGTGCTAGCTGAAGGGTGGATTAAAGAATTGGAGAAGATTTTCGATGTCATGGGGTGTTTAGACAATCAAAAGGTTAGTCTTGCTATTTACCATTTGGAGGGTGAAGCAGATTAGTTGTGGTCGATGGTTAAAAATATCAGGGGCACTGACGAGATTGATGCTCAAGACTGGGATGAATTCAAAGGTATGTTTCTTGAGAAGTATTTTCCTACAGTTGTTCGACTTATGATGGAAAAACAATTATTCGAATTGAAGCAGGAGGAGGTCTCAGTGGATGCCTATGAAGAAAGGTTCACTCGATTGGAAAGGTATGCTCAAAATTTTATTTGAGACCATGATAGTAAAATCAATCATTATTAATCCAGATTAATGCCAAAATAACCAAGGGAATTGGCTTCTCGTGAGTTAAAAAGATATGAAAATCTTGTTCGATGTGCTGAGAAGGTGGAAATGGAGTTTTTTGATGATCAAGTGTTCTATAACAACCAAAAGAATAAGAGACCGAGGTGGCAGGAGAAGTGGAAGAATTCTTCAAAAAAGTCAGATGGTAAGAAATCTATGTTTTCAGTTTGTGATAAATGTGGGAAAAGGCATGCTGGGGAATGTCTTCTGAATTCTAGAAAGTGCTACCGATGTGGTAAGATGGGACATAAGGATCATGATTGAACTGAAAAAGATCAAGGTGATGTTAAGTCCAAATTTGATTTACAGTTAGTGAAATGTTTTAAGTGCAAAGAGATGTGTCACTATGCAAACGAGTGTCCGACAAAGAGATCGAGTGATGGGAAGAAGATAAACTACAAGCAGAAAGGGGTTGTGAAATCCTTTGCAACTACTTTAGAAGATGTCAGGCCTACAAATGATGTTGTATCAGGTACTTTGTTCGTTTTTTCAGATTATTCCAGTGTGTTGTTTGATTCGGGGTCTACACATTCTTTCATATCTGAAAACTTTTCTAGTCAAATGGGAATACCATATCAAGAAATGACTTCTGAACTTTTGGTAAAAACATCTGGGGGAAATGTTGAGGCAAAAAGAATTTATAAGAATCTTCCTATCCTTATCCGTGGAAAGAACCTACTTTCGAACCTTAATGTTTTACCTCTAGTAGTGTTTGATGTTATCCTGGGTATGGATTGGCTCTCTATTTACCATGATAAGATTGACTGTAGTGCTAAAGAAGTTTTTTTTTCAGAAAGACTTTCAGTTTGTGTACAAGAATGAACCCTTACTATTGATAACGTATCAATAGGCCGAGAAACTTGTAAAATATGGAAATGAATGTTACCTTGCACATATTGTTGAAAACAAGGGCACTGTTCAGATTAATGATGTGCCTGTGGTAAATCAGTATCCTGAAGTTTTTCCTGATGAGTTGCCTAGAATAATACCAGATGGAGAAGTTGAGTTTACTGTAGACTTAGTTCATGATGCTAAGCCAATTTCAAAACCCCCTTATCGAATGGCTCAAATTGAAATTTTAGAGTTGAAGGAGCATTTTCATGATTTATAAGAGAAAGGTTTCATTCGACCTAGCACATCACCATGGGGTGATCCTATTTTATTTGTTAAAAATAAATATGGTTCTATTAGACTTTTCATTGATTATAGAGCCTTGAATAACATCACTGTTAAGATCAAATATCCATTGCCTCATATCCAGGATCTTTTTGATCAGTTCCAGGGGCTCAGTATTTTTCAAAGATTGACCAGAGATCGGGGTACCATCAGTTGAAGGTAAAGGAATCATATGTTCCAAAGACCACGTTTCGAACAATCTATGGACATTATGAATTTGTAGTAATGCCTTTTGGGCTAACCAATGCACCTACTGTATTCATGGATTTAATGGTAGAATTTTCCATGAGGTCTTGGATAAGTTTTTGGTTCTTTTCATTGACGATATTTTGGTGTTTTCTAAAAGTAAAGAGGAACATGAAAGACATTTAAGGGTTATTTTGAAAACCATAAAAGAAAAGAAATTGTATGGGAAATTCAGCAAGTGTGTGTTTTGGTTGCAACATATTTCTTTCCTTGGTCACATTGTTTCTAGATATGGGATAATTGTTGATCCTGCAAAAATAAAGGTTGTTAAAGAATGGCCAAGACCCACAAATGTAACAAATATTCGTAGTTTCCTTGGTTTGGCAGGTTATTACCGAAGTATTGTTAGAAATTTTTCACGGTTATCTAGTCCAATGGCTAAGCTAACTCGTAAGGGTGTTAAGTTTATCTGGACAATAGAATGTGATGATTGTCTTCAGTAATTGAAAAGATGATTGGTGAATGCTCCATTTTTGGGACTACCTTCTAGGAATGGGGTGTTTATTATCTACAATGATGCTTCATTGAAAGGACTTGGTTGCGTCCTAATGTATAATGATTGGGTAATTGCTTATGCTTCACGTCAGTTGAAAACTCATGAGGTAAATTATCCTACACATGATTTGGAATTAGCTGTTGTTGTTTTCGCTTTGAAAATTTGGAGGAATCATTTGTATGGGGTAAAGTGTGAAATATATACCAATCACAATAGTTTAAATTATATATTCACTCAGAAAGAATTGAACATGAGACAGAGGATATGGCTAGAATTAATCAAGGATTATGATTGTACAATTAATTACAATCCGACAAAAGAAAATAATGTGGACGATGCTTTGAGTCGAAAAAGTAATGCTTCATTAACAATTTTTCGTTTGGAACGTGATCATTTGGTTATGTATTTGATGAAATTTGGCATAGAATTTTTTGGTGAAGGATGTTCTTCTGTTTTGTTTCAGGTATCCGGGAAATCTTTTTTATCAGAGAGAATTAAGCAAGAACAGAAGCAAGACAGTGAGTTGCAGAAAAAGGTAGAATTGGTTTAGAAGGGTATGTTTCCTGAATTCAACATTGATAATGATGGTGTTTTGAGATTTGGGAAGAGATTGTGTGTGCCTTTTGATTCAAAGTTGAATAGAGAGTTGTTATGTGAAGCTCATAGTTCTCCGTTTTCAGTTCATCCTAGCAGTTCTAAGATATATAGATATCTTCTGGAGTATTACTGGTGGGACGGAATGGAAAGGGATATTGCTGCTTTTACTGTGAAGTGTTTGAAATTTCAACATGTTAAAGCAGAGTGGTAGTTACAGAATGGTATGCTTCAGCCTTTTCCAGTACCACAATGTTAATGGGAAAATATATCCATGGACATTGTTGTCGGATTGCCGAAGACACCTCGAGGTAATAATGCAATCTGGGTTATTGTTGATCACTTCATTAAATCTCTCATTTATGTGTTATACGAGATAATTTTTCCCTAGATAATCTTTCCCATTTGTATCTTAAAGAGATAGTTAGGTTATAGGGAGTTCCTCTCTTCATTGTATCTGACCGTGATCCGAGGTTCACTTCTATCTTTTGGAAAGGCCATCAAAAGTCATTGTATACTGAATTAAATTTTAGTACATCTTTTCATCCTCAATCAGATGGGAAGTTAGAACGAAAAATTCAGACTTTGGAAGATATACTGAGTTCTTGTTCGATGGATTATCAGGGAAGTTGGGACCAACATATTTCTTTGGTTGAGTTTTCTTATAATAATAGTTTTCATTTCAGTATACAGATGGCACCATTTGAGGCGTTATATGGGAAGCAGTGTCGAACTCCAACTTTCTGGGATGAAGTGGGTGAAAGGAAGCTGATGGGACCAGAATTGGTGGAAGAGATGGTAGAAAAAGTTCAGTTTATTCAGAAACCCATGAGAAAAACTCGGAGTACACAGAATGGTTATGCGGACAACAGGAGGAAGGATCTATCTTTTGAGGTAGGTGATCATGTTTTTCTCAAAGTCTCACCATGGAAAAGTGTGATGTGATTTGGTAAGAATGGAAAGATGAGTCCAAGGTTCATTGGACCATATGAAATTCCGGAGAGAGTAGGATTAGTTTCTTACCGACTGGCTTTACCTCCGAGTTTATCTTAGGTACACAGTGTTTTTCATGTTTCAATGTTAAGGAAGTAGATGCTAGATCCATCTCATGTTTTGAGTCCAGAGGTAGTTCAACTGGAAGAGAATATATCTTATGAGGAACAACTAGTCTATATTCTTGACCAAAGAGAGAAAGTGTTGCGAAAGAACGTAATTCAATAGGTAAAGGTTTTTTGGAAAAACCATATGGTTTAAGAGGCAACGTGGCTATCTGAAAATGCTATGAGGGATAAATACCACATATTATTTTGATAAGTAAATAAATTATGGGGACACAATTTTTTAAAGGAGGGAAGGATGTAACATACAATGTAAGTAATGAATAATAGATATTTTTATCTATGTATTTTTATGAATTAGATAGTGTTTTAGAGGATTAAAATGAGAATAAATCCAATCTTAAGCATGGAATACACAGATATTTTTAAAAGATATTTTTACTGCCTTTTGATGGAAAACCATTATTAAATGAAACATTTGACAATTTTATAAGCTATATTTGTCAATATAAACATATTCCTTATGATTAAGATATTGAAATTTACATTGGATAAATTTTTGGTATTTTTCCGATAAAGTTCATTTTTAATGAATAGTGAAAAATACTGCATTTTACATCAAAACTGCTTTTACATCTTATTTAATTATACGGTATGATTATCTTTTGAATTGGTTTTAATGTTAAATTAGAATATATTTTTACCATTTAATACAACAGTGGTCATTGTAATTAATTTCACTTTGAAATTGGACTTAAACTATTGTCAATCTTTTGATACATATAGATTCATAAAAACAGGCTATTTGTTTTGACAGTGGGAATTAATTATTAAATTAATTAATTTAACTTATATGTTTTGAATTTTTTAAAATAGACATCATTTTTGAATTCGGAAAATCAAATATAGATTAGGGTGATGTTTTGGTATTTTTCTGAAAAGCTTCAATTTTTGATCAATAGTGAAACCACTAAGTGGTACTTAAAAAAACTGATTTTTCATTTAAATGAAATTTTACCTCCTCTGGGTTTTGAATTTCAAAAATCCGACATACATGGTTATCATTAAGAATTAAAATGTGTTTCAATGGGATTAAATATTTTTTTTGGTGAATAGTAATTTTTCAGTTTTTAATCGCGATTAGAGGTAATTAGTGTAATTTAAGGTAAAAAAATATTTTAATAAATTGAAATGACCTAGAAACATGTCCTACCCTTATTGGATGTTTCATGTCCCACCAAGAAAACCCATTGGTCGATTTTTGGGACCCCATGGCGCCACATGGATATGATAAAGGCATTAATTCCTTTTATTTAAAGTAAAAGTAAAAATGACACAAACATGAGTTGTTTTACTAAACAAATTTTTAAATGGGGTTATACAAGATAGAGTTTTGACTATAAATAGTAATTATAAAGATAAAAAAGATTTCATTCACCATTGTATTTTTTTTAGTCCTTAAATAAATTAAATTATTTAAGAGATAATGATGATGCATCGATTACCACATTATTTAACGATTTTAATAAAATGAAAATATAATGTCACAGATAAGACCTAAACTTGTCAAAAACATATTAGATGGGTGTATTTAGAACCATTATCACCTTATACTTGAAATAAATCAATGTGGGACCTTCAAAATTCGATACTCATTTGAAAATAAAGTAACCTTTTATACCTTTCCAAGAGTGCCCCCCTCTTCTCTTATAAAAGGCCCCCAACTCTACCACCTTACCCGCACTTCCAAATCCATTGTCTCGGTCCACCCCTGACCATTTTGTCTCTCCACATCCCTATCTTACTCCTTGAAGCCTCTTTTTGGGAAGAAGACTTCCCAAGGAAGCCTTTGAGCACAAATCAAAAAGAGTAACCTATTTTAAAGGTAGTGTTTTCTATTGTATTCTTATATTTTATTTTGCTTCACCAACCCCCTAACCACTTTTTATTCATTTCATTTGCAACAAATCCAGTATATTTAATATACTATGATGTTGTTATAATAAGGATTCAAGCTACACTTACACACACCTACATCTAATGGTTAAATAACATACTGTTTCTGTGGATGGCGAATTTCAACCCCAGAAAATGATGATTATTCAATATTCTTTTAACACCTTCAAAGGTGGCCATTAAGATGACAGTATATTTGTATATGATATATAATATGTTAATTTTTTTACTTAACCTTCTGTATTTTTCATTTATGTCTTACCATTATGGTTTCCATTATGGGTAAATGTGATATCTTCATTTTAGGAAGTGTGGACTACCGCCCCCTCAAATTGATTTGATTCATTAATGCCATATGTGGGATGTATAAAAGATTTAATTAATGATATTATATATGATAATATACTTTAATTATAATATACCATTATATCATTATGATTACATTCCATAAAACACGAAATAGAAATGAAAGTAGCGTTCATGCGTACGTATGGCTTACCGTCTCCATGAACCGTGCATTTTATTTCATACCTCTAAACATTATGTAATATTATAAATGCATGTATATACTGGATACATATGATATATATTATATCTAAATCATGAGTATAACTCCGGATATAATGGATACATGAACAACATGTAAATATAAGAAGTTCACTTTTGACTCAACTACCAAATATCAACAAAACGACCATTATAAACTTAAATGACTACATAATGTTCATAACATGTTAATAAGTGATATACAAGGAATAATTAACTTGTAAAAGGTTCGTAAGAAATTATAAGTTAACTCAAGTTTATTATTCAGGACATTAATGAACGATTGCGTCAAGTTGGACCCGAGGTATGGGACTTCGTCTCAATCTCCTTTCATTGAGGAATATTTTGTTTTATACACAACCTTCTTTTATACGGTGTATAAACCACTTTGACTTTTAAATTTATCCAAAAGGAATCTTTTTTATACGAATCATTTTACTAAACAAAAAAAGGGAATGTTTTTGTCATACGTATATTCCGACAACGACTTCTCCGCCGCCGTGACCATTATTTAAGTTTCGACTTCCTCTATAGGACATAACATTTTTTTTAAAGAAAAATAAATACCATGTTTTACATTTTTTAAAATTTGGTATTGAAAATGGTTTTCATAATGTTTTTTTATATCAATGTTTTGTATTGATATCTTGTGATTGAAATGTGGAAATGTTCTGTTTCCTTTATGCATGTATTTTGTGGTACGATTATGTTATGGTTCTTGGGCATTGTTATGAAGACGGGTGGTTCCATGATAAGCTAAGGGTTAGTGAGCCCGATAAAGCTCTCTAATGTATTGGGTAATGTGAAGGGGTTAAACGTTATGGTTTCTCTGAAGAGATTTAGGAAATATACTATGATGGGTATTCCAAACGTATCCAAGAGGGTTATTCCCTACGTAAGAATGTTATTAATGCCCCATGTTACCTTTATGTCTTATGATTTATATTAATTATTCATGATTTGATGAGGTATGTTAAAGTGCTTATGTTTTATGAGTAAATTATGATTTCATTGATTTTTAGGTGTACATGTACTCATGTTTCCTTTCCATGTTTTTATATCCCGTACTGAGGTTTTTATGCTCATCCCAAGTTTTTGAAATGTTTTTCACAGGTCAAGGGAAAGGTACTTGATATGATGATAGTGTCAAGGAAGTGTCAAGAAAGAATCCATGTTTTATTTTAAATATGTTTCCGTTGATGGAAAAAATGAATACTATCTTTTATGTAACCACTTTGTTTAAATGTGGAATGTAATGCATGTTTTATCATCTAATTCTCTAAAACTATAAACCTAACAAGATCCTCAACGTGTAATCTTGTAATAACTCAAGATTAAGTAAGGTTTAAGGATGGGGCCTTATAATATCCATGTATATTAAGCCTAGGTTGATATATTTGGTAACTAAGGAACGGTTTAATCATACATTGGATACTAGGGTGAGAATATTTTACTAAGATCCATAGGTATATTAATAAGGATATGTCGAGTGATGTCTCTATGAAATAATAAGGATGAGTCAACTTGTAGTAATATGTAATTGAATTTTGGTAAATGATAGAGTGAGTTGTTTAATATAAATACATATTATTTTGTATAATACAAGTTGATGTGGCTGTGACACATATGTACCATGGGGTGAAAACTCTGAAAAGATGTTCCAAGCCTCACTCGGTGAAATCCGCTACACAAAATAGGCCTTGTTTCACAACTAGTTTCACACTATCAAAGGATATTATTGGGGAATTAATAATCTATTCACAAACCATCATTATGTATTTACATAAAATTTGTCTATGAAAAACATTGAATGAACGTAGGGTGTCATAGAATAAGATAGGTTTCCTGATTTATACATCTTTTAAGTAATTATTTTCATAAATTTGTGGTTTTTTATATGGTAAGTAATTCTCACACCATACATCTGGTTTTAGTAAATGGTGTGGTCTGGAAGGAGATAAATTAATGTTTAATGTGATGTATTATTTTCTGATGATAATTAATGTGCGGTGATCACCAGAGTGAAATATGATTGGATCTTGCCAAATCAATTTTCATGAATCCTGATTAAAAATGTGTACTTTAACCAAGTCTCTGACTCACCAATGAAGATAATGAAGGAGTTTTCTAAGAGATTGGGTAATGGAATACATTGAGGAAAGAATATCAGGCATCCATTTTGTCAATAATACATATATAATAACATAAGTGATTGTATTATAAGATCAAGAAGTAGTTTTGACTATAGAAAAAATAAAAAAAAGTGACTGAGGGGGAAACATAATGAGTTCGATTAATGGAATGGATGATAATATTGACATCAAAAATGAATCATCTAAGGTTAAGTGTTTTATGTGTGGAATATAGTGTCATTATACAACTCAATTTACGAAGAGGAAATCTCCTGAAGTTCATCTCCAAGGTGGTATGAGTATTGGTTACAATACTATTGATGAAGAGACTACAAATGAAATGTGAATGGAAATAGATATTTTTAAATATGATGTGGCATCAATTAAAAAATAATAAGGATGATGTTGAATAATAAATTATTTATTTTATCTGGATTTAAGAAGTATTTTATATGACTAAGGAAATATATGATAATTGTTTAGTAAATGTTTGTCCTACGGACATTAAATAACATGTTGAATGGTTCTGATGGAATATATATGTTATATAATGGAATGGCTATGTCCTTGGTAAAAACATGATTAAGGGAAACATAACCATTTGTATATTATGTATTTTATGATAATGTTTTTGGTATAATGGTTTGTGGTACATGAATAATAAAATTATAACTTAATTATTAACTTGTTACCAATTTACGACTTATTTAGGGATGGTTTATGTGATCATTTAAAATGGTTACAAAATTTTTGGATTTACGGAATATATCCAATATAAATGGAATGAGGAAGAAATCATGATTTGAATAATAATTTATGGTAATTCAGATTATTACCATGTTTTAAGAGAATATATAAATACTGTATTCACATTTTTTTAATCGGAAAACTAAGAGCTACTTTATGATAAATGGGAGAATCAATGATAAGTTGATTTAATGACCATATTTCTAATGTTTTCGTTCATCACATATGATAACGTTTATAAGTTTAACCATTCATGAAATGTTTAAGTTAAACTTTATAGGATGTATTTATGTATTTAAATAGTATTGAAAACCTTTGTTAATAGTATATTTAGTGATTAACCACATTTTAAAGATATCTCTCATAATTTTAAAATTATATCATTGTGGATCTATAAAATGACATCAAGCATGTCAGGTGAAAATGAATCATGTCTTGCAGTGTCATGGGTTTTGAATCCATGATGACAGGATGATAAGGGTTTCATGCCTACCACAAGCCAACGTGATATCCTAGTTAATGTATAATTATTTTTGGTGAATAACAATTTATGATGAAAAAATAGTGTTAGTTTTATGTTTAGAGAATAATTCATCAAAAATATTTATTTCTCTCCAATATTTATAGATAAATAGCTATACATAAAATTATTTAATTATTCTTATGATCTACTAAAAGTTTATTTTATCACTTAATGCATCAATTTTCATTTATGGATGTCCATTGCACGTAGTAATTGATGATTTATAAATTGATAAAAGAATTAATAAATAATGAATTTTTTTTGTAAATATATAAAGTATGTATATTCTTGTATAATTAAATAATTACTCAAGGATAGGATACTGATAAAAGAAATTTTTTTCTATTATCATAGTTTTTGTTGAATTGATGGCCTTATGAATCATCAATTATTTATAACTTTGAGACCCTTATCTTGTCATTGAACATTCAATTGTTTTTGACTGATGACCACAATCACTCCATATAAATATTTATTATCTTTATACATGTCCAATATTTACATCCATCCTATGTTTTTCTTTGTGGAAACCTAGTTATATATTACATTGGTTAACCATTATGGTTCCAACATTCTCTATTGAAGGGAAGCTTTTGTATTCATTTTTAAGACATGGGGTTCCATGAATGAAACATTCAAGTTTTGATCATTCTATAACCAAGAAGTATTATAGGGGAAGAAATTATTTTAAGGGGGTATAATCTAACATCATGTGTCTTTGTGAATTAGTTTTTATCGAATTAATTTTTTGTTTTAATATTTTCCATTTCACATTTCACTGGAAATAGTTGATTACATATATATATATAAATATTAATACTCTATATAAACCATTAAATTCACATGAAACTAACTTAAAATATGTTAAACATAACATTTAATTGAAATATGAAACATAGACATAGTGTATGATACACGCAATACCAATTTTGTATACATCGTATTCAACAAAAAGTTTCTACGAAACATTATTTTAATGATATAATTTTTTATATTAGATAATTATAACCTAGATGTTAAACTGTGTAATATGAATAGTTATGAATATTTTTCAAATATGGTTAATAACATTCTTATATAAATAAATAATATTTATAATTAATGATATTTTTTTAGTCTGTTTTTTTATGTTGAAATATAATATTTTATCAAATAAACTGCTTTTAATATCCAATATTGAAAAATAATAAATTTAATTTTAGTCACATCTAGAAATTTATTTTTATAAAATAAACTTCAATTTTATAATGTAAAAATTAGTTGTAAGATAATTTGAGGGATTTATCTAGGAAACCTCATTTTTTGGTGAATAGTGAAAAATGCTGCTTTTCATTACAAAAATTGACTATTTGATTAAATAATTATTAACATTAAATCATATTTTAAATTTATGTTATGTTAAAATTAGATCAATTATATATCTATTAATACATTTTATGTCATTATAATCAAATTCAATTTGAATTTGAATATTAAAACATTCTAAACTTTTAAACATCTTGCTACTATAAAAACCCCATAATTTCATCCCGCATGCAGAATTAAAAATAATATTAAATTTTTAACTTATGTGAATTGAAATTAGAAAAAATAAAATAATCCATTTTAACAATTATAATATTTACAATCTAATTATATCATCTTGTTTTTTTAAGAAAAATAATTTGTAAAAGTGATTAAAATTAATCACAGGGATTAAGGTCAAATTATGCATATATAGGGACTAAACCTTAATATTAAGGCCCCAAAGGACTGATCCACTTGTCTAAAAAAAATTATGACCATGATTCGTCCACAATATTTAAATTATTAATTTATATATGTTTTTGATGAATTTTTTTAGATAACAACATGTGTAAACCTAGTTTGGTTTCAAAATATCAATGTGAGTGCTTTTCATTACCCATAATAAGCCACCATCGCCCAACATCCTATGTCCATTCAAACATATTAGGATTTTCCAAGACATATAAATACACTTCCCATATATTTTACCACATTCCTATAATCCTTATAGTTGAAATAAATGAATCTATGGAATTCTTTACACGCAACCCAAATGGAGTTACACGATTGAGAGGTAACCTCTTCTCGGATGTCCTTTCATTTATTTTCTCTCTGTAACCTTTCAAATTATTTTTTACATTATTAAAAAAACCAATATCATAAGTATACTAGGATTTCTATATGTAATGGTTTCAATCTACATATACAAACAAGGATAAAGAACATACTATTTATATGTTTGATGAACTACCACTTGATTAAACGATGATTATTCAATTTTCCAAACCACCTCTCACGGTCATCATTATGATGGAAATTATTTCCATACATATTATATATTATATATTATTTCACTAATATTATATATTAGTTTTATTCACATATCAATTTACTTACCATTTGGAGTTAATACGATAATTTTGATTTAGGAAGTGTGGACTACCACCCACTTGGAGCGATTAGATTTTTTAATATTGATCATTGATTATATTCAAAATGGTTTTATTTAATATATAAAAAATATATGATATTTTATATATAATTTGATGTTGATATATATGCATATGAATATATATATTTCTTTTAATTTCATTTATTCAACTTGAAAAATTAATGGATACAACTTTCATGAGTACGTACGGCCTAACGTCTCCAGGAATGGTGTATTATGTTTCGTACATTTATGTTATATAGATTAGAATAATAGAGATACACTATATATAAATGATATTTATATCATGTTTTAAATTATTTAAATCATTATATAAAGTATAAATGAAAACTATATAAGAAATTAAGACACGTGCGAAGAAAAAAGATAATATTACCAGAAGTGATACCTTAACATTGGATTGCTAACTACCAGATAATATAAAAATGTAATAAAAGAATAGATGTTATTATATATAATATTATCATTTTTTAAATAATTTATGAAAAAATCATATTTAATATAATGGTTTTTTGAATGAGTTTTATGAGAGTCAAGACATAAGGGTAGGTTTTTTATCACACTTTTTAATTTACGTGAGATACATGTAATGTTTCCCACTATTTTCTATTGTGTGGTGTATTTAATTTTCATGATATTATTCTATTTATATTATAAATACCTTTATTGGTATTATACTAACAATTTTATAACCATTATTTATGGGATTTATGTTCCAAATGTTTCCAAATAAGTATAATAGTTTTGTCTCAATTTTCATTCATTGATACTTGTTACATGTTATGAACCTATATTATTTTATGAGGATTATATTATTTTATTTAACATTTTATATCATTAATATAATAATTTTAACGATATTTAATGATTAATTTAAATTCCCTTTTCTTTTATGAAGATTATGATCCCAAGTTACCATGTTTTAAGACTTTATTGAAACAATCTCATTGCTTTTCGATATTGTTTATGTTTTTTCTTTCTTTAATGAAATCACATGATATATCCAGATATGAAATTACTAATTAATTATAATTTCGATATTCCTAATATAATCATGTATTTTTTTTATCATTTTCGACACATTATTACTGAAAATAATTAAGAAAATTATTTTAGGAATTACCAACATTACCCTCTCTTCGGTCAGAAATCTATGTTCATTCAAAACCATGTATTCTAAAAATTATTACGAAGAATATTCTTCTAATGTAATCTAATAATTAGAATAAAGGTTTACCCTTTTGGTCTTTGACCAATTTTTTTAAATTAAAATTATTTTCACATCCAGAATGTGGAATTTTTTAACTTTTTTACCTTGAAAAAGTTATGTTCTTTTTACCTCAAATGATATGTACAGATTTATCTACCATCAATCATTTAAAGCATTATTTTCTTGTTTAAAGAAATATTTTTAAATTAATTTTTTGAACAGTTATTTTCACATAAAATGGATTTCTATATTGTTTCATTCGTATTTTATATGTTTTTATTGAAAATTGATTGCAAATGTTTTTCAAGCATTATCTGTAAGTTTAAAATTTATTTTCAATGAAATATTTTTCGAAAAAATTTCAAGCTTTTATTATAATTTAATAAATTATTTACAATGAAATGTTATTAAAAAAATCCAATCATTCAATAAATGATTTCAAAGTATTTTCAAAGAAATGGTCTTCAAAACATTTTCAATAATTCTTTATATGTTATCAAATTATTTTTGAAGAAAATATTTTCAAATAATTTTCAATCTTTATCTATAAGAATTGAATGTGTTTTCAAACAAAAAGGGGTTTAAAATATTTTGAACTATAATTATTATGTTTAAGACAAAAATGTTATCAAAATTATTTCATATAATATTTTTTATTTTTAATGGTATTTCTTATCAAAAAGAGGTTTAAATGGTTTTCTGTATTAAAAATCCCTTTCCAAATAAGAAATATTGTTTTCTTTACAAGATATTTTTGAAGGATATTTGTAAATTAATTTCCATATATAACGAAATTTTTTGATGTTACTCATTCCCTTCTATGAAATGAAGGGTGTCATTCATATTCTTTTTATGAATTTGTTATGATTATTTTGATTATGTTTATGAAACAAATTCCTCTATCATGGGTCATTTGTTTATGAAATCCATTTCTCTTTCATGGAATTTTTTTTAAATAAATGATTATAGAACCTATCATTTTTTATAGGTTACGATATGATTATATGTTTTTGATACCGATTTCATTTCATGTTTTTTATATGACTATTTTTTATTTTGTGTCACATGTATATATGATTACAATATGAGATGGGTGGGATATATATCTCCCTCCATTACATTTGGTTATGATTTATATACCATGATATAGAATAAGATGTTCTTCAGAATGAACCCTGTCTACTAATATGGCAATGGGAGTGAACCATAACTACCAAGACAATATGAGGAGTGAACTCATGTTACTAATATGGATATGGAAGTGAATAGTGTCTGCCAATATGGATTGAGGAGTTAACTAGTGATACTATGACTGACATATGGGTAAACTATTACTACAGTCATAGAATAGAGAGTAAACCAATACTACCAATATGGCCATGGCAGTGATTCCTTGGACACAATGGAAATCATATTATATACATATTTGACTGCCAGAATTTCATGACTTATAAATATATAATGATTCCATGTATTATGTTATTTATCTTCTTATGATTCATTTCTTATTAACTACTAATCTATTTTATGATCAGTAATGTGCCCTATGTGATCACCAAATTTTTTTCATGATACATAGACTTTCATTCATGTCATGCTTACGCATTTCCGTTATTTCCGGTACTGAGTATCTGAGATCTCCCTTTTTCATGTTTCATTTCACCAAGTTATGAAGAATAGTTTTATCTAGATGTAATAGTGTTGGACATCATTAAGGAACATATGGTTATTCTTTATCCAGGATAGAATAGTTTGTTTCCATGATTCCAAATACACTAAACTATTATGGTCATCGGGCATGTATATTTTATAATGTATTGTGTATTCATCTAAAATGATGTAATATTCATGTATATTAATCCTGGGTGGCTATTATGACTAGAAGCACCATCCATATAAGGAAAAATGTTATTATTATTCCATCCATTAGAATATCCATTTGGTGAGTCTCCCATGAATATCTGTTAACACATGACCACACTATCTATGTCTCAATGATGGGGCTCTCTCACATTCGCATGAAGCCACGGAGTCAACACCATTTAATGAATAAGAACTACAACATCCTAAACCACTATGTATGGCAATATGGAAGACAAATATATCAAATCCCTTTTCCATAAGAGCGAATGGGACTACCTACTAAGGGAATCTGTTATTGCATTTCATATCACAGAATATATACTATGTCAAATTCATAGTAATGTATGAACTCTGGTCAGCGTCACTATCTTATGTTCTTTCCTCTATAAAGTAAGATGTACCTATGACTCCGATGGTCTGAGAAAACTAAAAGGGGTCTCTAATAAGGTAGTGCCTCTAGGTCCTTAGTGTGAATAGTACCATTGGAAGCTATATCTTCTGAGTTGGGTATTTATGTTGTTGAGGTAACAACTTAAATGACCCTTATGTGATAATGGCATGGTTCTACATAAATACGTATTTGATCCCAACTCATAAGGAATCAAAATACACATTATACACCATTCCATACTCTAGTAATCTCAAAAAATAAGCACATGTCATCCTGATCCTCAACTACTCAAAGGTACATTGGCCCTTCTCCAATTAGGTAAACAAATTTCCTTTCAACATCAGGGTGGTCATTGGGGCTGTAACTGAAGGAAAGTATATCAAAAACCATCATTATTCCCAATCCAAAACAAGAATTCTCCACACATGTGACCTGATATTGGGTATAACCCAATAATGAAATACACCTATATTTATAGGTTCCATGGAATAGAAAATCAAAAATATAAATTCCATAGAAATTGATCCTATTGAATCTCATACTGTCACTATGAGATTTTTTTGCAAATATGGTTCTTTTAATTAAATTCTAGAACCATTTTCAAGTGATCTACACGTACTTCATATGATGCAGCGTATATAACCGTGTTTTTGATGATGATATAAATGATTTAGTGAATTTATGGATAGAAAACATGGTACATCAATGACATAAATATGGTTTGTGAATTTTTCACACAAAAAGGAATCATTAGGAACTCATAGTGTTTGTAAAAGTGTTAGAATTTCATCTTTGGAATATAATCCTTGCGAACAATCAACGGGTGGTAGATGGACCTAAGATATATCACAGTGAATCAACTCACACATCACAACTTGTCTAGTATGTCATCAACCCTTGGTATTGGTACTTGTTCATTATTTTAGTCTGGATAATTTGATGATAATTGATGCAAATCTACAAGCACTCATTCACATTTTTTATGAAAACCACTGGATATTACAAGGGGGACACATTATGTCTAATGAATCCATTCTCTCAAAGGACCTCTAACCACGACTACAACTACTAGATATCTATAAGGGATATCTAATATGTTGTAGTAGATATTCGACTATTTTTGTGATGCATTTTAATGTAAATGTACATCTTTATCAACATGGTTAGTCCTAGAACATCCTCGGGGAAGAGTTCTTAAAGACCCCCATAACATAAGGAACTGAGATTCTTAAAGGGCCTACAATACCAATGGATACGTTGACTAATTGAGTTTTTATGGGTTTTATCCATTATCTCAAAAAAACCCATATTCCCTTCCAAAAGATATAACTCACTTGAAAAGGCGAATATTTTCTCATCAGTGCATATGATTTTGTCTTCTCTATGATAAATGTCGATCTGGTCTTGGATAATGGAAAACAAATCAATACACAATATAAATTTTTATTGTTCCATCGTGATGACCAATAGTTCCCATATAATCCTATATTCACAAAGAGATATGTCACAACACCAGAATATAAAAAATATAGATGAATCATTCCCTCTAAGATCATCAAGGTGATGATGTTTGTATAACACCTAAAATGGGAGCTCTAACTCCCACATGACTAGTGGGGGGATTAATGAATTACTAGTATAGATTCTTACTAATAATAAATAATGAGTCTAATAACCACAAATAGTACCTATAATCATCTTGTGCATAGTATAAAAACAATAAACCGTAACTTTATACTATCTAAAACCCTATATTCCAACTCTCTTATAATTATGTGCCCCCCTTCGGTGGTGGTGGTTGTGGAAGGATATCATGGAATCATCGAAAAACCATAGCACCTCATTCTACCCATTCAGCTCCACCTTAAAAGGGACCACTTTTCCCTTTCCTAGGAGGACCCTTATCATGACACTACATATGTCATGGAAGGCCTTCAACAATATTTTAGCACTCCTAGGAAATTTTGAATGGGAAGACTCACGTAAAGTTACACTTACCACCAAAACAATAGCACCACAAAAACTCTGGTTTTCTATGGTCCTCAGTGCTACTTCTGACTATGTGCCTGAGTAAGATAATTGGTGGCCTCCGACATCATGAACATGTCATCCGGTATCTGCTAGCTTCTATAGATGACTAAGCCCTTTGACATCCACTACTATCTCCATCTGTCTATAATCCCTCTGAGATTAATATATCAATCACCAATTCCTTCTTCAAGACCCCTACATAGGTGGGGATATAGCAGGGATCAAATTTGTATCAAATATATCTATGGAGTCCCTTATCAAAAGTCAGTGGGTAGAAGTATCTATCCCATATCATTTCCAGTGATTAGTATGTAAGGTCTTAGAACCTCAATACACAATAACCAACAATAACCACTCCCCAATGCAGCTCTAGAATATCCAAAATCCAAATCGAGTACAAATGGGAGGGTTAGAACTTCTCACAGGATTGATGTTAGATGCCACAACATGAGTTTGTTGAATAATCATGAATATATGTGAAAATAATCCACTTGCACCAAAGTACTTCATATAAAATTCTATAATCTAGTGTAACCAATTGATCCATTAGGGTCTGAAAACTGATTATTAGGACCAAAAAATCAATCCAATCCTCTAATACACGGGGATATCACTCATCATGGAACCTTATTGGCCACTGTAACTAGTACATGTAGATTTTTCTAAGCATTTATTCATCCATATCTGGATCTACAAGGAATATATGATGCTCAACATGTGGAGGTTCTTCTTCTTACTTACCTAGAGGATGAATATCCTTGTATGAAACCTCCATTGAGGCATTATTTCCCATCATATCATCTTCATTATTTGAAAATGGTATCCAGACATGGGGTCCATGAAGAGGCATCCTAAAATGTTTCTAGTCATACCATTGTTAGAATATCATATATATATATATATATATATATATATAATAGTGAGGATACTCCAGAAGGACAATTAAACACTGGATCTTGTATGATAATGTACGACTTTATCAGTGCAACAAATTTATTAGTACGCCATGTGGACAATGAGGTAGTCAAGGTCATAGTCAATGAATAAGCAATCCACCTACACCATAACTAGATTCATTGGCCTGATAACCACACTCGAGATACATTGATAATGTTTCCATACACCCATACAATTTCTATATAGGTAAAGGTCCAAACAACGTACCAATGAATGAACATTATCTGATACAAATCATTCATGACATAACCCATGTTTGGGAATATGAAGAAAATACCCCATTCCACCACCATATGCAAGGGGTGGAGACAAGCACTGAAGGAATAAATAACTTAGGTAGACTATTCCTAATTACATGTATGCACAGAAACATCCATATCAATGTAAAAGTGGAAATGGAATTAATAAAAGATGAAACAAGCTAGACTGTAAACCAATCATGCATAACTCTAGGTTTTTACATGTTTATGGTAGTGAAAATTAAAAATTAATTGGAAAAAATGAAATCCCAAATAGAAATATGTATCAAATTGAAACAATTGTAAAAAAAACACAACATATTGAGAGAAAAACTCTTTATCTATATGATACAACCGCCATATGAGATCATGTACTATGCATCACAAAGATCCTCTGATTCAATCACCAACATATCCATTATCTTCATTAATCATTACATGTGTGTGAATATCCATTTGAGGAGTGACAATATACACTCTAAATAGGACACATTAAAATATGGATAGGGAAAAGTAAGAGATGTAATGGGAAAATAACGAATGTAGATGTAATATTAATTCAAATAGAACCACTCAACCAAATGAAGTGAAAATGCAACCTCATCTAATCATAAGGGGCTTGACGTAGGAGTATATAAACTACACCTTCATTATTCACCAGATATAAAAGGTGAGTAGAATTATACAGCCATGAGAAGCTAAACACATAAAGTATTTGGCATTCCATAAGAATCATTGCATCCCCTAAAAGGATAATAATTGAATCCATGGTGTGGCTATAGATTAATATTTATACTCTCAGTAAAAAATCACAAAAAAATATAGTAATGTAATCCCCATATCATATCTGATCCAACGAAGAAGATTATCCAATAATTCAAAATTTCCATCAATGATGTCGAGCATCTCATTCATTTTACCAGAAGAAATAGTTCCAGTCAAATAATGCCTCATCACAATGTGACTTAGACAATGGTGAACAATCTCCTAGTAGAGGAACCCTAACCTAGTATTCCAGGTGGTTCCACACTGTAGTTAATGGATTTGCCACTGTCGTATGGTAGGGAGTTCTACTCTGGTCATTGAGGACCAATAAACTATTTGATAGAGTTTTCACATAGAATTAGATGACCCATTCATTAGTCCCATAAGGGGTTTAACCTCTAGTCATTGTAGACATACACCCTATATATCTAGGGGTTATACTATATATGTATCAGTTCTGGACCTGCACCCATGAAGGTGAGTGCTTCCACTTTGGAGTCTTGATGACCATTATCCTATAGTTATATGGGTTTCCACAGGGTAGGTATATAACCTAGTCAATGTATGATGGTAGGTTCCATGATATAGAATGAGGGATAGAGACTTGGTGTGATTGGGGGATCAACTCTAGTCATTGATGACATGTACACCATTCAATAGGGGGATCAACTCCAGTCATAGATGACATGTACAACATTCAATAGGGGGTTCCAATTAATAGTAGAGAATTCAACCACATGTATCACATGGGGAGAGGGGTCAATTTGAAGGAGATAACCGAAAACTTATTACTACAAGGGGTTTCACTCTAGAGGTAGTTATAAAGAATCTGCATTTATGCTGATTTTTGAATCCACTCAACTCATCGAGGACCCATACTCTATCTGATAGGGGGCTCCACTCCGAAGAAGGTAGTAGGGATCAAGCATGATCAAAACCGTCATGTGGCGTTTCATAAATATGATTTATTCCCCAAACATTACACATCATATATCAAAATACAAATCCTAGTAAACAATCACATTCTAAAAGGAAAAATACATTGAATTGGATGATCACCGACAAAAATTCATGTTCAATTAAATGAGATCCAGAACCTAAATGTTTCTTCAAAAGGAAACAAGGGGTACACAGCTTGTTAAGGGAATCTTGAAGTGTGTGGATTCGCTTCACCACTTGGCTATGGCCCTAGTTGGAACACTTATTCCAACCCTTTTAGTAGTACATATTATGTTTGTTGACTCCACAGTGATTCTAGACCAAATGAGACTAAATTGTGTTATGATAGCCTTGTTTGTATACTAAACATTTGTTCGTGTGCTCTATACACCACTTGTTTCCCTTGTGATATATTTGTTTATGTGTTCTTGGGATCACATAGATTTACATTGACATATACATCAACATGGGGTCTTAGCTATTTGATCCATCAAATGAGTCGCTTATCTGGGGAATGGATACATGGCGTGCAGCAGGGCTATATGACGTGTCATCCTAATGATTTCTCAAAACCATAATTTCTATACTTATATGTATACATTCCAATTTACATCCTTTAATATGATTTTTAGTTAGGTTTTCTCCAGATTACAATGTTAGATCATTTCACCTTGAATCAGGTTGTTCATATTTAGATCCTTCAATGAATCCACCTAGGATGATTGGATCTAGCCTTGATTAATGGTTTTTATATGTCGTTCACTAAAAAATAATCTCCACTTAATAGATGGTGTTTTATCATTCATATCATCATCTCTCATGGTTCCATGTTTGATATCACTATCATAAATTACGAAAATGCTCATTTATTCCTCATAACAATAGAAAATTTAAAATTATATCATAAATACATTATGTTTTCGATAAAACAATACTTTATAAGGTTCGATCTAGCTTGATATTTCGATGGAACATCAATAATAGACCGAGAGGTCTTACATATGATGAACACAAATTAGTTTATAATGAAAAGAACCATAAAAAGGTTTTAGAGACATTCTCCAAGAGTTCTTGGGAAATGATCTAGAGCAGTGTTTCCAGGTCAGAATACATTAAACAAATAAATTTAAATCTAGAACATATGTGAAATCATAGGGTACAATTGGAATATATCCATGATTAATGATGTATAAGTGCAAAAAATTTAATCAAATGTTATAAATAATAAATTAATGACAACTACTATGAGATTGGATCATTCATCGTCGAACAATATTCCCATAAACAATTGAAAAGATTCGTCGTATTCATTGTGTCTTAATATGCTATGATATTTATTGTAGTTATCATCCATATTGATCCTCCTATGATTTTGGGAATGAGATAATCATTCGTGAATCTAGGATTATGAGGCTGAAACTGGAAATTTTCCTATGCTTATATATTTATAGACATTAATTTTATGTAAACATTAATAATTAATTACTTTTTTTCATTATATTGTTGTATTCAAAATACAAATTACTCTTAAAAATATTGTGAAATTAATTCTTTGAAAACCATGAATTATTATTATAAAACGTCTCAACACCATTCCATAGAAATATATATAAAAAAATTTCAATATCTTACGAAGAAAAAAAAGGTATCTATAAGAATTTTTTAAATTAACAACAATAATATATCATATTATTTTTTCATTTTAAGGTGAAATTCATATAAAAGTCAAGAATGGGATTTTGATGTGTGAGGCTATGAGAAACATACTAGATACTATATTTGGAAATCAAAAATTTCCAAGATATATGAGAGGATATGAGGTGGGTGTCAATATTTAGATTTTTATTGTCATAAAATTATTAATTCAGGAGTCTCATACATAGATTCCTTAAACGATATGTGGAATGAACAAAACTCTTCTATGGGAGATCAAATTTATTCAACTATGTAGGATATTTTTGGTTAGTTGTTGGAATATTGGAAACCTAATCATCATTCACGACCTACTTTATATTGCCAACTTACTAATCCTATGTATTCAGATCCACCTCCTAATTGTTTATACCTAACCTAGTATTATGAGGTTCAATATAGAGACACCCGTTTATATATTTATGTGTATATAGTAGTAAATATTTTTTAAAATTCTGCACATCACCAATTTATGTAGTAAGGGAAGGTAAAAATTTCATTACAAAATATTAATTATCCAACTATTCATACTCTAGAGCCTTCTGGGGGGATATAAGAGTTTGATATTGTATCTGTATTTTTTTACTTCATACGACTAACTGTCCACATCACCTAGAAACATTGAATGAAATTATTTTTATGTATTATTTAAATTTTATTGGTAATTACATGTTGTGGTTTTTTAAAATGTTATTAACATTGTAGTATATAAAATATTGGAATTATTATAAAAGATAAAAAAAACCATGCAACCAAAAATATGTTATAATTCTAGGATTTTTGATGTAATAAGTAGATTATAATATGTATCATATTGCATGGTTAATATTTAATTGTATCAAGTCATGTCTGAAATATGTGTAAGGTACTATGCAGTTAGAATATTAAAAATAGATACCATGGATTTGGTTAATTTTTATATGATTAGTGTTCTTATGATTCAATTGTTTTCTATGTATGTAAATTTACATTCAATTTTTTCTTTTTTTAAATAATGATATTTAAAGGGACATTCTATATTTTGAATTTTTTTAGGTATATACAAAATAATATTGTTAAAAATTAGATCATGGGTGTTTATGGGAAAATATATCCAAAATAAATTTTAATTACTATGAAATATATGTACACTTTTTCTAATGTTACTTATTTATCCGAGGGATTATCAAATATATTGAATGGGTGAACGTTTTTCTATTACATGATGGGTAAGAGAAAAATGATATTAATATCCTAATAAACATTTTAATGTAATTTATCTTTGTATACTTATATTGTTGTGGTTATTGTATGTTAGGAATATTCAATTTGAATGAATTAACATTATACTAGTTTTTCCATTTGATAGAGGTTGCTCTTCAATTTTTTTTAAACATGTAAGTCATGTATGTTTTATACATAATTATATGTTATTTATTTTTAATTTTTAATTTTTTTATCTTTTTGTTTTCTATATATGACCTTCCAACTCATGGAAAAAATTTAACAGAGATCACCTATCAAATAAGAATCCAAATAACATCCAATACGTGGATCTGGTTGTAAATATATATTTATATTAAATAATATTTTAATTTTATAATATATATCTATATATGTATGTATATATGTGTTAGTTTTATTTTCAAGTGACTATTTAATAACTGTAATGTCCTCATTAAAATGGAAGGGTAGAATATGGTTATTATGACTTCTAGTTCATATATGAGATAACCGAAAATATTCCAACCACTAAATTATATATGTAAAGTTATATTAATTAATTTATGTTTTGTGATAAATAATTTCTTTTTAAGTCTTATATAATTTATTATTATTGTATATCAACAATTATTCAATGATTTATATGAATAATTGACCTACCCATGTTTGTGGTTTGTTATCAAACCATTTGATTTGTATGATTGTGATTTTACGAATATGGTATGTCTAATTAAAATTAAATATTTAAAATTGTTAATATAATAAAAAATAACATGATTTAAATATATTACATTAATTTATATAATTATAGATTTTGAGAACTATTTTTATTAAATATTAAATTATTTAGAATTTAAATTTAAATTTATGTTTAAAAATGAGGAATTATAAAATATTTTTCACTTATTGTTTTTATATTATGTTTGTTTTTAAATGTTATATATGTTTTCTGTTTGTCTATTTTAGTTAATTTTAGTTATTAGATTATTTATTACAATTATTTTATGCTTTTAGTTTGAATGTTTTGTTTAATTCTAAAAGGTCATTTATTCAATTATGTTCGTGTATTATGCAGAGTATGTAAATATTTTTGAAAATTATTATACCAGTATGTTTTATTTTTTCTCTGAGTACTTTATTTTTAGTTATGATTTGGTTATAAGTGTGTTTATAATTAATAAATGAAAATATTGGTCATGGAAAAGGTTTAGAAATTATAAACTCTTGAAATGATAGCTAAATGAAATAAAAAATGTGATATTATTGATAAATAAATATTATTCTAGATATAATTATGATTGTTGGTTTCTTTTCATGTTAATATTTGATAACCACAATGTCATCTTTAAAAAAGAAGGTTTGAATGTACTTATTTTTCAATAACATTCATGTTTGATATTCTAAAAACTATTATGATGAATGAATTTGATAATGATTTTAATATTAATTATTATAGGATTTATGTCAAAATATACTATTTTTAATCATATAAAAAGCACTGTTATTATATATTATCAATATGGTGAAGTAATTTATAAATAAATATCATACTTTTCTTTGTAGTCTTTCCATTTCCACCTACAACATCCATAATACAATTCCCATATATAATTCCATCATTTAATATTTTCACTGAATAATTCAATAGTAATGGTTACTGAATTACACTTTCTTATAATCAATTCATCCTAGAAGATTACAGTTCATATATTCAATTACATAATCATTTTTTTAATATTCATATTATGATTCCTATTTGTATGAATTATATACTCAAAGTTCCACCTACTCCTATCAGAATTCACGCGTTTTTATATTTTTTTATTGATATTATTTTGTTGAATTTCATTACATTCCATTAAATTGTACAAAAAATCATTTTCATGTTATACCAAATCATATAGTGATGTAGTATTAGTTTTATGTTTTTTATATTATATTTAATTTCTTTTAAATCCTCTATTTTTTTCTTTTCCGTTTTCTCTAAAATAATCTAGGAATAAATAAAATTTTACCCATATTTAGATATTTTAGTATCCAAATTTTGTCACTAATCACATGTCACAAAATCAATGGTATCATTTATTTTGTTTTTCCGCAGTTTAAATTATCCAATATTATTTATGCACCTTTATTTATTCAATACATACTTACCATGAATCAAGAATCATTCATATTATTATAGTTTTAGTCTGTGTGATTAATTTGATAAATAAGTTAAGGATTGTGTCAATTTAAACACTTTATGTTCACATAGTTTTGTCTATTTTAATAACCATATGATACTTTCTTTTAGATATTTAATAAAACAAATATTTCACATTTCTCAAAACATGATGGATATATCATTTCTAAGGATTGTTAATGTCTTTCCCTTATAAATTTAATTGTTTTGTGCAACTTTTAACAAATTTCACTATTTTTGATGAGTGGTTATCATGTCTTCTGATATGGAATGTATTTGTTAAGATTTCCATATATATCATATTTATTATATAAATACAGTTATCAAATATTATGAAATAGTATGATTACCAAAGGAAATATAATAAAATAGTTTTACTCTAATATTAATCATGATATGTCGGTAAATATTGTAGTTTGTGTCTCTAAAATGAAAACCAAACAATTAATCATTAGTATGGATTCATTTTTTTCTTGAATGTTAAATTTATCAATATATATAATGGATTCATTTATTTATGTATAATTTTATTTATCATGTTATGGTCCCAATGATATATTATACATTGCATGCAGTTTCATGAAGCATATCATTGCCTCCTCATGAATATTCGCGTAATAATATTTCTATATCATTTCTATTAATTATGTTTAGGCTTCCATGTGGTGACAATAATATGTTAATTATGTTATCATGGTTAATATATCATTTAGAATTCACATAAATTTTATATAAAAATAAAATTTCATAATTTTCTATACATATTAATAAAAACATAATTACAAATTTCTTCGCAATGATATTGATATTATTCTCCATTTTCAAAAATGTTGTTTTATTTAATTTCATTTCACATGTCGGTGGTTTACATATCTATTTATTTATAAATAATTTCCAATACAATATATAAATTATTGATGAACATGATGCTTGTAATATCTCAGAAATTATGTGTAAATTATTTTTTATTTATTTACAATTATTTTGAGACCACACGCTCTAACAGAACATGATTCTGAGATAAGGATGGCCCATAAATTAATTATGAACTTTTTTTCCGTTCCGTTCGGTAAACGTGTGGGTGAGTTTTTCTAACTACTGAATTGGATCTCAGATCGAAAATATGATAGCATTTTCATTCTCGGAATACCGATATTTTCCTATAAATAAAATAACTTCGGCCACTAAGGTATGAATAGAAAATTATTTTTTAGATATTTCTAGAAAAATAATAAAATAATTTATAATAATTATTTTATTTTGTTTATAATCGTTGAGTGGTGGATTGTGATGTAGCAGTTCAGTGATGAGACATTGACGAGGCACATTAATGTACGGTCAATAATGGAAAGTTTGACACAGTCACGCTGTTATCTTAGTGTCTCATTAAATGTGGATCATTAAATGTGGCTCATTTAATGAGTATCATTTATGGGTGAAATGTCACTATGATTTTATTATTTCTTTTAATAATCCAACATGTTGGAGACTGGTAAATTAAACTGTGGAGATTTTCTTACAAACCTATGGAAGACTTCCCCTCTAATTGAGAACGATGAAATAAAAACTATGAAATAGACTATGAATGATCGAATCCTGAGGATGACAAGTGGAGATGAATTCCAACGACCACGGATCAACGACAATGAAAATCGTATCCTTCTTCATCCGCAGATCTAATGAATCCAAGTAGGGGTTTTTAAATTCTATGTAGTTGATGATTTATTCCTTATTCTTGAAAATTAATGACATACATGGATCAACTGACTAATGGGTAGATCCACGAATCGCCCATTCTTACAAGTGGATTCTTTGTGGGGGTATGATTTGGGATTTTTCACGTTTCATGTTTATCATCAGGTTTATCCGAAACATTAAACACTAATGTGGAGGGCACAAGCCGAATGTAATTAGGCCCAGTCCATTCGCCATATTTTTTCTTGTTTCATTCATTGAAGTCAACCAGGTAACTTGTCATCAATGAGAATTTGAAGGCTTCATGACGATGGTGGAACCCTATACAGACCGTAGGATCAGACAGCTCAAGAAATGGAACACAAGAGAGACGTTGGTGTCATGTTGAAGGCACCGTCAGTGGATCCTTTAGCACTGTACGACATCTTAAATCCATGGCTGGACGACCATGATGGCGAGTAGGCACAGCATCAGGCGCCACATGGAGGGGCAACCCATATTTCAGCTATATGATGGCTTCTGAGACGTGGTCTATTGACTATGGATGTAGGATGCCCCATGTACTTAATGACATAGGGGTCATGACACGACACATACTTCGCGTCTCGGCTGGACGACACACCCCCTTCCACACTTGCGGTCGGGCCTTGGGCTGGCGTGCCGCGCTCTCCTCCAACGGGTTTGACCTGTGGCCCAGCATTCCAGACCTGTGATCAGTGGTCTATACATACATTGGTAGTCTGTACATGTACCCATTAGGTCGGACCCCCCACTCACAGAGTAGTCCCACACCCTTTGAGTCGGGCTAGATGAGATCGGGTCACCGGGTGACCCTACGGGCCGGACCCTTGGCAAAATAGTGTTGATTCCTGTGAGGCCCATTTTTTATGGCCCACTGGCCATGCCGGACCAGACCAACCCCACCCCATACTGGGTCAATTCGAGTCAATCTAATTGAATCTAGTTATGTGGGACACTCAGGCCAGGGTGGATGGGTCGGTCGGACTAGATCGGATCGGGCCCAGTCACAACTGGCACCCTATTATTAAAATGACTGTATCTTGCATACCGTCAATATGATTTATTAAAATTCATTATAATTAGAACACATTAGATGGATAAGTCCTTATTATTTACTCTACATTAGTTTTGGTGGATGTTGGAGTATGTTCTAGTTGGATTGGACTCGAATCCAACTAGGGCCATTTTTACTAAATTCCTTCATAATATATAGAACGGGTGTCCAATCGATGTGCCGTCTATTTCATTGGAACCCGTACGATAAGAAAATCATTTTTTTACATCTAATTGAGTGTTATTGGTGGAATAAATATGACAGATGGGTTGTGGAGAAGAACCATCAAAACTAATATGTGCCCAGTGCGGGAATCCAGTCGATGGCTATCAAGTGAAGAGTGACCCTCTATAGATAGGTATATGAGTGACCCTCCACTGATCAAAAATGGTGTGAGCCTCCATGGATGGGCATTAGAGAAGCCATCTGTGGGCTGGGAGATGAATAACCCTCCATGGAACGGCAATAGCCTGAACCTCTATGGATTGACATGAGAGAGACCCTTTGTTGATCAGCAATAGTTTACCCATAATGGACTAGCATTAGAGTGAATCATAATGGATCAATGGTAGAAATACCCTTTTTGGATAGGTTGGGATGTAAAAATTATCAGATTAGTAGTCGATCCTCTAAATAGAATAAAATGATATAGCTTATGACTAATCATCTTTATCCTTATTCTTTATGTTGTATACCTAGTGTGAACTGTGTATTTTACTATCTGATTTGTAATTAGGATCATTAATTATGGTTTACCTTTGTGGATTTCTAAGAGACCATCGGGAGTCATGGGTTCCTTACTGAGTATTTATACCCTCACCAATTCACGAGCATCTCCCTCATCTGTTGTTTCTTGTGAAGATGACGAAAAGTGTGACTCAGACAAGGAGAGAAATGATTAGGCGGTGCTCCAAGATGATCGATAGATGTGGTGAGAGTAATTGACATCTAACAATGAGTTTGACATACTATTCTAGTAGGATCCTTGACGGATGACCTCATGATCATATTTTTTATTCCTTTTAGTGTATATTTCATTTAGTTTGGCTTGTATACTGGCCCACATTACTTTCAGTACATTTTTTTAATCTCATTAGGGGTTCCTAATGTTCCGCTTTCTGTATATACTCTATATATGGGAATACATGTTTAAAGTAAATGCCTTCCATTTTTGGGTTATGTCTTTCGAGTGCTAGTCAGCAAACCCTAGCCTATGGAAGGTGGGCATGGGGTAATCACGATGTGGGCCCCAGAGGAGGGGTCAGGACAAAGTGGTATTAGAGGGCGGCCGGTTCTACCAGAATAACTAAAAGTATGTGATCATTTTTTTCAATGGAGAAATAGTTTTTTGTGTCTTGATTTTTTATTTTATCTGAGGAATCCTAGTGTTGGTGTGAAGGTCGACGTATCCATACACATGGAACCTTAGTTCTGTTTTTCGACTGGGTACACAAGAACAATAATTGTGTGTGTTTCATAAATGTTTCTTTGTTTTTATCTTAATCTGGTTTGAGCCAATTCACCAGGTATAACATATTCACTATGGAACATCTATTTCCTTAGAGTATTCCACCATGAATACAACCATCCTGGATTCCTGTGAGAGATCACATTGATGGTTCACTGAGCAATGAGGCATTAGTATATAGACCACATATTGTGTTAGCACCTATGGGTGGTGTCCCTGAAACACCACCACTAGTAGAGTAGAATATTCTAATAGCCCCACAAGCAGACAGTGCACACCAACTGAGCACACTGCATGAGTTCCAAAGATAGGGGCCTCTGGGGATTCAAGGAAAGATAGTTCCTTAGGTAGCTGGGGAATAGCTGGAGGTTGTGGAATGCGTTTTTCACTTGGTAGTGACACCAAAATATGGTGATCCAAGATGCTACCTTTCCATTGGGAACAATAGAGAGATGGTTGAGCTTGACGCTCTAGACACACGAGGAGGCGTCCCTTTCATGGTTGGATTTAAGACCCTCTTTAGGGAAGAGTTTGTACCAACGAAATTATACCCTATGATTATTCTGATGCTACTGCACCTACAAAAAATATTTTTTACTGTGGCCCAATACTCAACGAGTATTACTGACCACTATCACTACCCCAACAACATGGTGCATGATCCATTATTCAGGGATCAGACCATTGAGCAGGGACTCCGATGAGAGATCTGGGCATCGAAGGTTTCACTCAAATCCCCACAAAGATGGATTTCTAGATCAAGAACTACTGGTGTAGAGTTTCTGTGCCGAGTAGGCACCGAAAGTGAGAGACACAACCAGACAATAGTTAGCTGAGCTATTTCTAGTAGTTTGTTCGCAGATGATGCTGAGGCCCAAATCGGCTAGACCATCTCGAGGATAACCCCAAGATGTAAGTTAAGCGGTGAAGAGCTCTTGAGGATGAGGAAGTAAGTAGAAGAGTAGACTATTCTATTCAAATGGAGAGTAGGGATACATGCCTCACCTCGACCCGAACCATCATACTAATTATCATTAGGCAGTCAGGGGACTGCTAAGGCAGTGGTAGAGGATCATATGAGGAGGTATATAGAGCAACAAATGAGGCATGGGAGTAGGTCGTGCGGTAGGCGGTGGAAAATAGTTCGAGCAACTACCACCACTACCACTGAATGGTCCACCACAGGCTAAAGGAACTGATGGACATGGGTGAGATCAGCTTCCGGAAGTGGAGGCTTATGACCATGATGCTCCATATATGATCTATAATATAATATATGTCTACTCCACCCTATATTTTGTTCTTATAGACATAGGTGATAGTCACACCATCTTTTCCATTGCCATCTTTTAGAGCTCAGAGATTCCGGTGGAGCATTACCTTGATACATAAGGAAACTAACTCCTACGGGAGGGGATTCGATGACTATACACTAGTTCCAGAAGTGTGAGTTCACTATAGGTGGAAAGAGATTCAGCTAAGATCTCTTAGTAGCTGCATCAAGGCGTTACGACGTCATCATGGGTATGGACTAGTTATCCATAGTCCATGATCAAATCAACTACTTTAGGCATACAATACCGTGTTTCAACAGATATGGGATATGGTTTTCCTTCACTAGAGATAAAGAAACCCTTATAGTACAAGATATACTTTCTCAGGGGATGGTACAACTGATCACTCAGTAGTTGGATAACCTCACAATCATGGCAATGCATGATTGGAGACCACATTTCCAATAATGGTGGATGAGTACAAAGATTTATTCCTTGGCAGTTCCAGAACTACCTCTAAGAAATGATGTAGACTTATTAAAATACCTTTACCTTGAGATTGAATCGATATTCACACCAGCATATCAGGTGGCTTCTATGGAGCTTGGTGAGTTGAGGGTAATACTAGAGGACTTGCATGAGAAGGGATTCATAAGGCCCATCGTGTTTCCAGGGGCATAGCCTATGCTTTCTTTCTAAAAAAGGCATATGGGTGTTTGAGGTTGTGTGTGGACATTCGACGTTTTAAACAGTTGACTGTTAACAACATGTATCCACTGTCGAGGATTGATGTCCTTTTAGACTAGATAATGTGATTGAGGTGGTTCTAGAAGATAGACCTAAGATCGGGCTATCACCATCTATGGGTAAATGATGAGGATATTACAAATACAAGCTTCAGGATTTGATATTTCCACTACGAGTTCCTCGAGATACCTTTCGGTGTAACAAATTCTCCTTCACTATTCATGGGACTCATGAACAGGATCTTCCAGCCTTACCTTGATCGGTTTGTTTTGGTCTTCATTGATTACATCATGGTGTAGTCAGTGTCATAGGAGGAGCATGCTATATAACTATGGAGAGTCCAAGATACACCTCGAGAGTAGAACCTTAATGGAAAGATCTACAAGTGTCAGGTGTTTGATTAAAGAAGTCCACATTCAAGGACACATCTTCTCTGAGGTCGGAGATAGAGGGGATCCTACAACGATAGAGGCAATACATTCTTGGGATCTTCCCAGTAGCGTGAATAGGGTAAGATGATTCTTGGGTTTGTATGGTTACAATTGGGTGTTCTTTCCCCACTTCTCCATAGATTCATCACCCTTATCAACTCTAACACTAAAGGGACAACCCTTCGTGAATATGGAGAAATGTAAACACATTTTTCAAGAGATATGGTGAAGACTGACTAGTGCCGCCATCATGAGACTACCAGAGAATGGTGTTGGGTATGTAGCTTACCACAAAGAATTGGGGAATGTATTGGTTTGTGTCTTGATGTAAGAGAAAGCAGTGATCGCATATGGCTCATGGAAGTTATGACATCATGAGTAAAACTATGTGACCCATGACATGAAGATAGCAGCAGTGGTCTTCGCCTTGAATATGTGGCAGTAATTCATGAGGGGTAAATATTTTTTGGTTTAATACGACAACAAGAGTCTCAGGTATATCTTCCCCTAGTGGGAACTAAACTCGAGACAACTATGATAGATTGAGTTTCTCCATGACTATGATTTACAAATAGTCTATTCTCCTAGAAAGGGGAACCTGGTGGAAGATTAACTCAACATGGGGACCATTTTGCAGCTGCTGAGTTAGGTGATGAAGAAGTTGGTCATGATATGGGTATCCTTTGTGGATTATGGTGAAGCTACTTACCACCAATCAAGGAATATTACTCCCCCAGTCTTATAGCGAGTCTTGGCAAAAAACTAGTTGATTTTGACTTCAATTCCCAATATGCTCAGTTATCTTCAAGATGGGCTCATGATTTATTTTCGATAGGTGTGTATAATTTCATCATTTTAATTGGGTGATCCGTAGTGTGAGTGATGATGCAGTATGAGGTGTTGATAAAGTTCTACAAATCCACTTTGGCAGAACATCTTGGAGTGTAGAATATGTATCAATACCTCCAACATCAGTACTGGTGGCCAAAGATGAAGAAAGTGGTGGTTGAGTTCATTTCTCGATGTCTCCTTTTTCAGCAAGTGAAGGATGAGAATCGGGTTCTAGTAGGTTTTCCCCATCCACATAGTTATTGGATTGTACATCTAATGGCATCTTGGTAGAAGTTATGATGAGGATAACACAAAAATATTGGGGCCACCACTCTATCTGGGTGAACGTTGTCCAAATCACCAAGTCGGCACACTTCTTACACTTCCAGGAGTAGGGATCGGTAGAGGGATTGGGAAGCCTCTATTTTCAATGGATAGTGACTCTTCATGGGGTGGCTTCGAATATTGTCTCATAATGAAACATACGCTTACATATCAATTATGGAAGGGATTACCAGAGGTTTTTGGGACTCAGCTATGCTTCAGAATAGATTTTCAACCCAAGAGAGATGGTATGACCCAACAGATCGTACATACCATGGAGTACATACTACATTCTTCTCTCAAAGAATTTTGTCATATTTGGGAGGACCACCTTCCACTGGTGGAGTTTTCATACAAAAACATCTATCACTGCACCATTGCAATGGCATTGTTTGAGTCCTTGTATGGGTTTCCTTGAAGATCATCCCTATGCTGAACAGACCATGGGGAGTCAACACTCATGGGTCCAGAGATGGTATGGGCTACCACTGAGAAGGTGCATATTATCCATGACTGGATGAGGACTTCACAGATTAGGCAGATGAATTATGTTGATAAGAGTTGGAGACCCCTAGGGATTGAGATGGGTGATCATTCGATCTTTTGGGTCTCACCTAAACGAGGATTATAGAGATTTGGTTGGGGTGACAAGATGTCATTGAGGTTCATTGGACCTATTTAGATCCTAAGAATAGTTGGTGAGGTGGAATACCACTTAGCTCTTCCCCCACAGATACACCTTGTGCATGATTTTTTCTACATGTCACAGCTGAAGAGGTACATGCATGATCCATCACACATCACTGACTGGGGATAGCTGGACATTGGAAATGGGGAGATATTTGCGGAGTTCCTAGTAGAGATAGTGGATTGACATGAACAGGTCCTCTCGGGGTGGTTTATTCATCTGGTGCGAGTTTGGTGACATCATGGGAATCTCTAGAAGAGACCATGGGACCGAGATGCTCAAATTCATGCTCACTACCCTCATTAGTTTGATCAGTTTATGTTTTTTCTTTCATGGACATAAATACTTAAATGAGGAATATTTTAATGTCTCATAAATTAAATGTAAATTATTTTTTAATTATATTTAATTATTATAATACCACACTTTATAAAGATATGTGATTCCGAGTCCCATAGATCACTTAATGTAATTATGAAATTTGTTTAATATATGTCCTGTAAACGTGTGACCCCGATTTTATAAATTTTTTACCATTACTTGAATCAAAAATCTGAGGGCAGCTTTGAAATTGTAATGTCGGGATTCACTTAGAAATTAAATTACTTCAGCCAGAAAACACTGAACAGAAAAGTAATTTTTCATATTTTTTGAGAGAAAAAATAAAAAAATATAGAATTATTATTTTATTTATATTCTCACCGTTATGTGGTAATGGACGACACTATGGTGTAGAGATGAGACAGATATGAGGCGCATTAATGGAAAGTCAATAATGGCTCGTTTGAAACTCCATCGTTGTCATATTAATGGATCATTAAATGTGGTCCATTAAATGTGGATAATTAAATGAGAATCATTAATGGGAGCAGCATTATTGTGGGTTTTTTCTTTTAACAATACAACACGTTGGAGAGTGGGGAATTAAAATATGTGGAATCGTTAATGAACCTTCAATAGACTTCGGATCAAACAAAGAATGATGAATGAAGAATGAAGCAACATACATTGGAGGATCAGATAAGGAGGTTTGCAAGCGGTGAAAAACACCAATGACCACTGATCAATGATGACACGACTCACATTCTTCATCATAAGTGTATCCAAAAAATATTGATTGGGTTTTATGCGTTTAAAGTATTTTACGATCTCATCCTTGTTCTTGATAATTAATGACGAATGTGGACGAACCAACTAATGGGTTAATCTGAAAATCACTAATTCTTGCTGAGGGATTTTGTGTGGGTTTTAGATTTGGATATTTTCAAGATGTTTGGTTATCATCATGTTTATCCTAATGGTAAAACTCTAACATAGAGGATGCGGTCCAACCCTAACAATTCCTTGCCACTTCGTCATAGTTATTCTTAATGCGTTCTTCGATGTTGACTGGTCAACTTCTCCAAAAGGAGAATTTAAAGGATTTGTGGTGATAATGGGACTCTACGGAGAATGTAGGCATAGGATACTGCCAAAATGGACCTCCAGAGTGACTCATGTGTCCCATCGATGGCATTGTGGGCGTGCGAGCGGCAGCAGCAGGTGGATGGTGGAGGTTCGCCCGTCAGTGCACCATAGCGGTGAGGGTATGTGGCGTCAATCACCATGTGGATGGATGTCCCTCATCTGAACCATCTGGAGGATGGAAATTCGTGGTCCATCAACCATAGCTTGAGGAGGCCCGGCATCCGCGGGACCAGTGGGGGCAAGACGTGGCCTGACAGTAGTGTCTTGGCTGGATGGCGCACCACTGGTCGATCTTGTGGCTGGATCTTGGGTCGGCGGGTCGCACCCCGATCCAGCGGGATTGAGGAATGAAAGTGGGACGTACCCACACCCACTGGGACAGATTCATTCTGGCAGGATGGAATGTCACCTTTCAGATAGGGATGGACGTGATCGGGTCACCGGACGACCCAACATACTGGACCCTCAGCCAAACAGAGGCCGTTCTAGTAAGGCTCGTTGGACCTAGCCGACTTGACACACTGAACTAGACGAACCTTGAAAGAATGAGGGTACAGACAAGTCCCTATAATTGAAATGTGGTATGGAGGACCCCCAGACATGGTTGGTTGGGTCCATATGACCAGATCAGACCTCACCGAGACACAATCATCACCATGTTTACTAAAATACGCAAATGTAGCAAACCGCGTGTACGATTGATGCGTCGTCAGTGGTGTAAGGACCCTTGAGATGGTGAGGTTCCTTATGATATTCTACAAATTATTTTTGGTATAAGATGCAGTATGACCAGGTTGGATCAGACTTGAATCCAACCAGGCCCTATTTACTAAATATCTCATAACTTACAGACTGGGTTTCAGATCGATGTGACGTCTATTGCATTGAAACCCTTACGATAATATGATCCTTTAGGTTACCTATAATTGAGACTTTTTAGTTGTTGAAATATGATAGATGTCCTAAGTAGGAGAGCCTTAGAAACTCATATGTGGTAAGTTCAGTAATCTAGTTGATGGTTGTCAAGTGAAGAGCAACCCTCCGTGGATTGGAAGGTGACCGACCCTCTCCGGATTATAAATTAAGTGGTCATTTGTAGATCGGCATGGGAGTGACCCATTGTGGGTCAGAAGCACAGTAACCCTTTGTGAACCAGAAGTGGATTAACTAGTCTCCTATTATCACCCTAGCCTCCCAATAGAATAAAATGATCTAGCTTATGTCTAATCGTTATTATTCTTGTTTTTAAATTTTATACATGGAGTGAGATGCATATTTTACATGGTGCATTATGATTGAGATCATTATTTGTGGTTTACCTTTGTCGATTTTTAAGAGAACTTCTGGGGTCTCAGGGCCCCTACATCGTATTGTTATACTCATCCCTGTACATGCTTTTACCTCACCAGTTGTGCAATGGGGAAATGACAGAAATCTTGAATGATACTTGGGGACCCAAGGATAGGCGGTTATTGGAGGTGATCCGCATACATGGTGAGATATAGTGATATCATACAGTGAGTTGTAACTACTCTCTATGTTGGATTCATGGAGGAAGATCTCTGAATTTTTTTATCTTTCCTTTTGTTGAAATTTTTATTTAGGTGGGCTTGTATAGTAGCCTGTTTACATTCAGTGCATACATTTACTCATATTAATTGTTCCTTTTGTTCTTCTATGTGTATGTACTCAGTTTGTGTGCATATATATTTAATGAAAATTACTACACTTTTTGGGTTACACAGTTCTGGTGCTTGTCACAAAATGCTATCCTATGGAATGCGTTGTTGGGGTTGTCACGACACTAACCCCAAGGGACTAGTCATGAAATGGACTTACATATGAATGAACTATATGATCTGGGACCCCATTTTTTAATTACTGTCATTTTTTCTCTTCCTATAGATCTACATGGAATGAATCAAGGACAACCATGTGAGAATAAATTATAAATTATTTGGTATTCTCTTTTATTATATTTTAGAAATTATCAATTTGAGGATATTTTTCTTATTACTGAAATTAAATTATAGTTTATATGTTTTTTCTCTACTATTTATTTTTTTGTATACTATATATTCTGTAACTATTTATATGTTTTTAGATAATTTAAGGGATTATAATTTGCTGTATTTTTTAAATCACCTTTTCATTTGTGTTGATCAAAAAAATGACATGGAATTAAAATTATTGGAATTTTAACATATATTTTACTAAAAATGTACATGAAATTATAAATTTATTTTTCAATAGAGAATTCGATGTCGGTTCTTTTTAAAAATGATATTTAAGGTGTTAAGCCTATGAATTTCAATGTTTTTTCTAACAAAAAATTTATTTAAAAATTCATGGAAATGATTTCTTTGTTAGCAATATTAATACTTATCACGAAATATTTTTTCAATAATATTTTATAAAAATATTGTTAGGAATCCAGAAAATTTAACGTTAGATGATGGTTAAACATTAATAATATTAAATTAAACATTTGGTACTATTTTTTAAAACTTCTCCAACATAGAATTTAGTTAAAACTAGATTTTAAAAATTATAAATTACTTATATGGAAATATTGTTTTTCTCTAGTGATCATTTGTCCATCGAAAATATTCCACCAATCATCAATTAAAAATATTTATCTCTCCATAGTTTCTTGTTTAATGATACATTAGACTCACCAAAAAATAGCGGTTCATAAAATTCCAATGTTTGGAAACCCCTACCATTCTATAAAAAAACATCACCTTAAATTATAAAATGTATACTATTTCAAAATGTATAGTCCTTTTTATGAGTTTATACATTATCAAAATTTCACATTCCTGCTTCTGGAAATATTATATTAAACACATGACATGTCACAACCATTTAACTAAGTGAAAAATTATTTTTGAACATAGTCCTCTATAATCCTATTTAACTATCCAATAATTCTTTAATATTCATTAAAAACCTTCAAAATAAATAAACAAACTCTTGTGAAGTCATACACATTTAAAAAATAATATGACTTTTCCCCAAAAACATTGTTCAACCATCTTTAACTGTCAACATGATTTCATGAATCCTTTATTTGTCAGATGGAATCTTAAGTCATTGATCTAGGTAGGGTGGATTGATAGAAAATACAATATTCCATCCTATTGTATATATGAATATAATTATTTTCAAATTATTTGTTAGCCCATGACATATTTACACAAAATATTTCTTGTTTTATTATCCCTATGAAAAACTATATGTATAAATTATTTTCAATATATATATATATAAAATATGAAATAGTATTATCTATATAAAAGGATTTCATATGGTCATGGGGCTCTTATATTTTCATTTCAAATATATATATATATATATATATATATATATATATTTGAGGTTTTTATAAGGAGGGAAATATATAGAATTATTAAACTTCATCTAAAATGTATTTCTCAACTATGTGTGGTTAGGATTGTAATGTTAGGGTGGACACCAATATAAGGAAATTTGTTTAAAATTCATATAGTCTACCATATTTTATAAAATACTATTATTGTTTTTTGAATCCAAAATTTCCATTAATGATAATTTTCATTAAATAATGTATTTATTTTTTAATGTATTTTTATTATATTTGACTATGGAATTAATTTTTTATTAAAAACTATATATTACAATGTATGTGTTTCGTGGTGAGGGATTCTATTATAAAAAACAAAATTTTATAAATTAAAAAACATAGTACAGTATATTTCTATGTGGAAAATGTTTTTCTTAACATTGTAATTTATTTTTTATACACCAACTTCGTAATGTGAAATATTTTATTAAAAATGAAATTTTATATGAATTATAATTTTTCAATATTTTTATGGTACTAAAATTTCACCATCATTTTTTTCTATTATGACTTTTTGAATGGGATTAGTTATTCAAAAAGAATATGTTGCATTTTAAAAACCATATTAGGGAATAGTTTATTAAAATATATATATTTTTTATGTAAAATCAATCTTTACCTATATTTGGGGAAAATAAATTTTAATAATCCCTAAATATATATATTTTATGAGTTTAAAATGATATTATATTATATAAGGGAAACATATTTATAAATTCTAATTAATATAAATTTCCTAAAAAAATCTCTTTTTATTATTGTAATTTGAGAATAAAACATGATATCATTTAATTGTGCTCAAAGATGTTATTTGAATATTTTTCATTTCATTTCAAGAATGCATTTTTCAGAACATATTTTTTTTGTTTCTTTTTAGAACATGGATTATATTATAAATATATTAATATTCATGAATATCATTTATGATTGTAAAATTTAAGGTTTCTGTAGTGATATTCTCATATATGAACCATTTATGTTTTCATGATAAACTGTTGGAAATTTATTTCGGAAAATATTGATTAATTTTTTCCCACATATGTTTTAAATTAATTTTTTTTCATATAAAACGAATTCCTTTATGTTCGTTATATTTATAAATTAATATATAATTTCAATTTCTTTAAAATTTTTAAATTAAGAAAATTAAAAAATCTATATCAAATTTTCAGATTTCAAATTTTCATATTTCAAATGTTGAACCAGAAAATTTTTAAATTATTAAAATAGGTGACTTTAACCATAAATCAAGAGACATTATATACTGAATGATTTAAATTTAATATGTATCTTTTATTGTTCCAATTCTCACATGGTTTTGTTTTTTAAACATTATTTTCATTTGTGAATTAGTAGATCAGTTTAAATGTGATTTATTTTTAAATATCTTCAATAAAAAATTACAAAATATGGAAAAATTATATCCCAGATATATTGATGATTTATTTATATTTTAAAAAATTGTATGTTATATATATTAAATATAAACTCTGTATAATAATTTTCAAAGGATTTTATTGTATTACGTCTGACAATTATAATAAAATTAAATATTATGTTTTTATAATGAATTATAAAAATTTATTTTGATTATTAAATATTTATAAATTAATCAAGTAATTGTGTAATAAAAAAATAAGGTAATAAAGTTAAATAAATAAATATATATTTTCCTTAATTAGTCCCACTGAACTGTTAATCATTATAGATATTTTTTTCCCATATCTTTTAATTTAAAAATGTAAAATTCCTATAAAAACAATAAAATGTAGATTTTTCATTAACTGGTAGATGGTCATTATGAAAATCATAGTTTACTGATATTGGCTGATATATAATGTACAACCTATAACTTTTTTACAAATTTTACACTAATATATTTTTAATCAAAATTACCCTCCAATCGTGACTTCAAGAAAAAGAAAATATGAAATTATAATTCCCCAGCAACATTTTTTATATGAAATAAGATCTAAATATAATTCATAGAAAAATGATTCAATATATTTTTTTAAAAATAAATTATAATTTTTTCTTATAAATCATTAAAATTATTTATTTTACCCATATATATATATATATTCCATCTACTACCTCATCTATAAATATTTGGTATATTAAATTTTTATATAGATATAATCCACCATAAAGATGCTTAATGCTAAAATATCCTGATTCATAATTAATTATACATCAAGATTTCATCGAATGAAAAATTATCCACCACATATAGATTTAATATCTAAAATGTATCCTACCTTGTTTATATTTGAATAATCCATTAATTCAGGATTTATTATTTCGTTGAACTGAAAACCATAATATATATATATATCATTAATATCAATATTTCCTAAAGATGTTACTTATTTGATAAACCTGGGAAATTTGTTCCTAAAAAAATATAAACTATATCATTCAATATATAAGAAAAAAAAAGAAAAAATTATGAATTATTTTTCATATTATGATAAGTATGAACACTCATTGACTTGACACAAATCATGTTTCATTACAAGTATTATCTATATTGATACAAGATTTTATTATTTAGATCTAAATTTCTTTCAGATCTCTCATTCATAATTCACGTATGAAATATTAATATATATATATATATATATTAAGGAATATTTATCCTAATAACTATTTTAGTTCTCAAATAAATTACTTCCATTTTTATAACAAAATTACCTAATAAAATTTATCAAATTATATATTCTAGTTTCTTAACAAACTATTTCCATCTACAAATAAATATAACATAAACTAGTTTTTTCTCTAATTTTTACATATATGTTATGACCAACCTCTCATATATTAAAATATTTATTCATCATGTATGAATCCATCATTTGATACCAATAAATAAATTCTGGATTTTTTCTAAAATCATTTTATAACACAAACACTTTTGAATAATCATTTCCAAGAAAAAATAAAATAGGTTACTAGATATAAAACTATTTAATTAAGACTCTATAAAAGAATATTATAATCAAATTTATTTCAATTACTATACTACATCAATGGAAATCCATTGCAAAATATGATTAAAAAATATTCAAATTTAGATACTACTGTAAATGCCTCTTCGATATCAATGATTTAAACTAAAACATATAACTTAAAGACCATTCATTATTTATTATATATTACTTTTCAAATTTCATCTAGTATTTTCTTGAAGAAAAATTTTGTATTTACTGTGTAATGTTTTTTATTCTTTTCCAACGTTCAAAATTCGTGATTTATTAAGTGTGTAGAAATTAATCTCTCATGGATTTTCTGATGATTCATCCTTTGTCACATCATTAAATCAAGATTCCCATATCATGAATAATACTGAATTATTATTTATTTTTAAGAAAAAATGAATCTAGGATATATTGGATTTGTCTCTACATATATTTCATTGTAGTAATTAAACATCATGATTGATTCATGGGTTGAATAACTTAATAATATATTTCTCATAATTAATATATCATTTAATCCACATAATTTTGAGATTTTTCAAAATTTCATAATCTATTATATGTTTCTTCATCTTCATCAAATACATATTTCCAAAAAAACTCTTGAAATGTACTCAAAACTCATTTTAAATTTTAAGAAATCACTAAAATCAACTTTTTTGTTGAGTATTTTATTACAATGCTAATAGTGCTTCATCATTTTGATGTACCCTATGAATATCCAATTATTCACAATGTCACAATATTCAAAATATATAAGCTATATATTTCAAATGAATCACCTTCTTAGTAGTACAATTAGATTCATAAAAGAATGTTTTTATTCATTACACAATACTTATGGTATCTTTTATACTGTAAAACGGTAAAATAAAACATTTTATGCCTATAAAGACATATAAATGGATTAATTCTAGTAGTTATGTGAGATGATAGAATATATAATCCACATCTTCCCTCTATTTTTAAAAATGATGTTTTATTCCACCAAAACACTACTTAGTGGGGGGATTATTGATAAAGGATTATCATGTTCAATTACATGATTTTTTATTTAATTTTCAACCACATAGGATGTTCACCTAAATCAAATATCAGATTATATAATATTTATAGTTATTATATTATAAATTTATATCCTTATTTGGACTAATTTATATAGTCCAAAATTATTTTCATTGATCACATAAACATGGAGAATACTTTTTACTATAATCATCATTTTTAAAAATGAAATAACTATCTCAATAGGTTAGAACAACAAAAATTATACAACTAGTATTATTGAAAACCAAAATTATCATGCATAATTACGTTTTCATTCATGGATGATATATATTATAATCTATCCCTCCTCACATTCTACCTTCACATTACATTTAATCATCATTCTTCGTTTTTGGAAATTAAAATAAACCATTGAATTTTTGGAAAATAGAGAATATATTGTTGATTAGTATGTCATTCCTCACATACTATATTTCTTTAATTTTATCATAGTTTAAATAAAATTATTGTTATTGAAATATTCATGATATATACTTCCATTTGTACTTAATTTTTTCAATATTTAATTCATAGTGGTTCATGTGTTTTTTTAACCCTTCCATTGATTTTTTACATCCATAACCAAACAATAAATCAAACATAACCTCTGTATGTTTTGATAAAGTCCATCAATTAAATGTATATAATAAATAATTATTACTTCCACAATGAATGAATATTTCCTTATTCGTTAATCTATATGTCTCTATAATTTTTGAAAGTATCTATACCACCAAATAGACCATTTAAAATATTTAGTTGATTGAAATTATCTATTATATGGGACAATAACCCTATGCTAATAATAATGAGGAATATAATCTATGAATCCTTTATGAAAATTACAAAAAAAACGTCATTACCAATATTTTTATTTTTTTGAAATAATAATTCTATAATGAATTGATAATTTTTTATAACTTCTCATTACAATTATAATAGAAAATGTCATTGAATTGATCTTATTTATGAGGGTAAATTATTAATATTAATAGAATTTTATTAGATTTTCATAAATTTATTCAACATTAAAAAACATTATAATATAACCATTTTATCTTCCAATAATCTATATTTTTATTACAAAATTATCATTGATAGATTTAATTTATATATAAATTATGTCTTCTTTTATTTGAAGATAATTGTGTACTAATTATTTGTAACTAATGAAAAATTATCCACATAATTTAAATTTTATTTATTAAAAAATGGATCAAAATTGAATAAAAAATAACATATGTTATATTTAATCAAAATAAATAAATTCAACTATAATTTCCCCAATCAACCCTTACTGTCTAGAACATCTTAAATTTTAACAATTCACACGATGATGTATAAAATTGAACATTACAATACTATTCTTTACACATTATATTTATAGACATTTCATTTGTTATTAAACAACAAAAAATCTTATTTTATCTCATTATTTATAGTCTTTGAGATCTAATAAAGTTTTTATATGTTCTTGTGACTCATTAAAATGATTTATCTATAACATCATCTAAAAAATCGAAAAAATGAAGTTTATTATTAAAAAGAACTATTTTAAATTCAAATACAAAACTATATATCAAGGAAAAATCTTCTCATACTTAGATTTCATCCATCTTAAATTTCACCATGGATGATATGTTATGATCATTAGTGATCATCATTTTTCTTTAATAAAAAACTTTTAATTTAATTATTATTCATATTTTACATGATTATATTTACATTAATAACTTTTATCTTTTTTAAAATATAATTTTAATTGAATCAAATCAATATATAATTAGTAATCTTTCAAAAAGTAATCGATTTTCTTATTCTCTATTTTTTTAAACAATGCTCTTAAATTTTTTCTTTCAATTGTACATCTAAATCACAAATGCGTATTGTTTTTCCTCTTCTTAAACTACCACCTATTATGTTTTCATATATCCCATTATATTTTATTCCATTACCAAAATAAATTAACTATGTATATCATCCAGTAGATATTCAATATATTTATCCCTCTATTGAGAATATGGAGAATCCATCAAAAAATATTGCACATCAATTTCAATATTTAAATTACCTCTTAGAAGAAATATTTTATAATATATTTTTTAAAAAAATACTATAAATAAAATTAATTAAACCATATTAGTCATCTATTATTTATTTTTCTATCATTCCCTTAAGAAAAAAAAATTATTAATATAGATTACAATAAAATATCCTACTGTACTTATTTTAAACTAATGTAATTCATGGTAATAAATCATCACTAAAATCATTTTAACTAAAAAATCTTGAATAAATTTCATATCCAATACATTGAATGATATAATATTATATTATATATATAGAGAGCTCTCAGGTTTTACCTATATCTCATAAACTACCGGTTTTATATAGTGAACATCAATAAATAAGACTATAAGGTTCATCTCTTCATGTGTAGAAATATTTTTGAAAAAAATATTTGTTAATATAAATATTTTTTAATAATTTTATATTTATTTTAAAAATATTTTTATCATTTTGGTCATTTCCAATCTTATGAAAATCACTCATAACATCTATTATATTGGTAAAAACAGATCATAATTTTAATTTCAATTAATATTCATATCATCAAATCAGTTTTTTAAATTAATCAATAATTTTTTTATTAATATATTCATAATATGTGTTAGAAATTTTATCTATAAATCCTTTTTACTGATATAATTCATTATGTACTTATATAATTTATAATATTAATCTCATAAAAATTAATTTTGAGGCTTTAAAAATTAAATAAAAAATTAAATTAATCTCTTCTCTCATAAGTGTTCCATTTGAATCACTATATTATATTTCATGGTTTTTGGAATACAATTAGTCAATGTTATTACATATTCTATATCATTTCATTCATCTATATAAGATTATTTTAAACATTAAATATACACACTTAATTTCAAAACACAATGTTCTCTATAATAGATCATTTTCCTCAACAAAATAATAAAACAAGTGGATCTATTATCATTAGTGATATCTTGGTCTCATTTTCCATAATATGAAAGGATGTGGGTGTGGAGAGTGGGTTATTATAGTGTATTTACATTATCAATTTTATTTAAACATAATTAGATCATGTCATTTGGTAAAAAATATCTTCAATCTAATTTATAAGAAAAAATGAATGGAAATATATTAACATAATAGAGAACATATTTTACATGGTAAAAAATAGTGACAAATACAATTATTAGATATAAATATTTATTGATATGATAATAGATAGATAATTCAATAATATATCATCACCAAAATTCAGAAAATATCATTTTATAAACACGGTCGTCAACTACTTCCTCTGAATCTTTCATAACATTCATGAGGGACACAATGATTTAGGAAACATAAAATTTAATCATATAATATTTCTATGAATATTAAAAACAGAAAAACATTTGTTTTTTCCATTATTAAATATTCTTGATATTATTTACCATCAATTATATGTAAAGTAAAAAATACTTAAACTAATATATTTTAATGAAACTATATAATATCACATTTAAGATTATAATTACATAAATTGAAAAATTATTTTGTAATGATATTTTATTTCAATATTCTGAGGATTAATCATATCCTTCATTTAATGATATAAAATTATAATATTTAGTAACATTTCCAAAACATATTGAGTGCTTCAATTTTAAAATTTAAATTAAAACTAAAATGTTATCCAAGTAAATAAAATTGAAATGGAACCCATTTATTTTTTTCAAAGTTGAAAAATAAAATATCTCATTGGGGGTATATTACATAATTGATAAAATATGAACTAAACCAAACATAGAATGAATCATTTAAATATTCATTTTTAATATAATAAAATAAAAAAATCATGGTGGAATATACATTTTCATGTCATGACGTGACTGTTTCTCTTTAACACACTTAAAATGGATTAATTCTTTCATAATAACATAATACATAATAGAAATAATAATTGATGCTTCAATTTTTTTAGTACTAAAAAAATATGATATCTTGATGTGTAGGCTCAACCATTTTTTATTTGTGTTAACTTCCCCAGAATAAGAATCAAAACTAAAAAATCAACAAAACATCTTAATTCATCTTTGTGGGATTATTGTTTGTATCGTCATGTGACCACTGGCTTTATAAAGACTCTTAAAATTTTATATGAATTTTTTTGGCATAAATTCTTATTATACATAATTTATCATGTATTTTTGATACTCCACACTCAATAAATAATTTTATTATAGCATGATATATTGGGTTGTAGTCTAAATATGTACAATCCAAAAATTAAAAAACTATATATAGCGTGCTTCCAAAAATATCATATCACATAATTGAATATATATATTATAATATAAAAAACTTTTAATAAAATAATATGTAATCCAAATATAACATTGAGAATAAAAAAACCGTAAAAAATCATTGGCTTAACAAATAATAATTTACAGTAGTGTTTAATAAATCTAAAAATTGATATGTGTAAAAGTTATTATATATGATAAAATATAATTTTAATGTATTTTTATTAAACAATAAATTATGTATTTTGGAATTTAAATTGATAAATTTCTAAATTAAAATACAATTTATTAGTATTTGGGTAATTCATATAGTACAATATGGGCATGTCATATGAAATGATATGTTCAATCATCTCACCATGTTTGATATTTTCAATGTATTGAATTGTAATCATATAAATCATTTAGAATAGGATCATATAACTTCTAACACTCTTTGGTTAACATTTTCTAAATTGTTAAATGGATAAAACTTATATTGTACTGAATGAGCCTTAAACATCACATATTCTGATTTTTTAATACCAAAAATCACATAATTTCCCAAACTATATTTTAGGTTTGTATTTTTATAGAATTAGGAAAAAAATATTACACTGTAAATCTAAAAATATATTTTTAATATTATACCCATAAAAAGTTTTTTTAATCAAAAAAACATTTTAATGAATTTACATGATTTATCATAATAATCAATCTTCATGATTTTCGCATTGATCTCATAATTATATATTTTCTCCGATAAATCATGTTAAATAAAATTTATTACATTGGATGGGATAAAAATATATGCAATACACATGGATGAATTAAAACTTATATTCCATTGAAAACACATAAAGAGATTTTCTTTAAAACAAAACTTTTTACCCCATAAATAAATCAACATTCCCAAATGATCATTATCCTACCTTTGAAAACTCAATCTATATTCATGACAACTCATTATCCATTATTTATGATATATATATATAGTTAACTTGGGACATAATTTCCATATCACTCATACAAAAGGAATAAAAAATTTGGTCAACATACATATCTTAAGTACATAATGTATTATAGGATGTAACCTAACCTATCATCAAAGGTTTATCATGGAACAAACTGTCATTTGTTAATAACATAACCAAATGTAATTGGTATTTGATAGTACTACCTATCATATATTTATAAATAAAAATACATCCATCATAAACAATTCCCCACAACCATAACATCAGCATTAATGTTTATATCGTTAATCATAAAACACTCATTGAAAAAAATAATCTTTCCATTTCGAAAATTAATAATTTTGAAAAATAAAACCATAAAATGGGAAAAAATTTCATAGAATATAACAGTATAAATATATAATTGTAGCTTAAAATTTGTAAGGCATCATGAATTTATGAAAATATATTCATGTGTTATAATTTAAAAAACATTCCTCCATTTTTTTTAAAAAAAAAGAAACATTTAAGAAATTATTTTTTAAATATATCCCCTTACATAAAACTGTAGAAATACCACCTTATGAAATCATTTACGTGAAATTAAAAATATATTTTTTTAAAAAGAAACGTGAACATAAATTTAGTCCAAAAAAAATTGACTAATGCACATGAAGGATAAAACATTAAAAAATAAATCTTTAAAAAAGATATAATGCGTATTTTTTAGTTAAAGAGTCTCTTACCAAATGTTTGTATGCATGTTTAAAATGAAATTAATTTCAAGTAAAATAAAATTTTAAGAAATAATTACCGTATTAAAAACCTATATTTATTTTAGTAAACATATTTATATTATTTATATATATTTTAATGAGTTACAATGTTTAGTTTTTTGATTCTTGATTCTTTGATTTTATGGTTTCATGGTTAATTTACTTATATATAATTATCAAATTTCTTATCGAATGGTAACAAAACCACATAAGTGAAATTTATCAGTATTAATGCATGTAAAATAGTTTAAATTCTTTCATATATCATTTTTAATGATATAAGGGTGAATCTTTAGATATTAAACTAATTAAAATTGGTTAGTTTATTTGGGTAGTTTTTCAGACCATAATGAACTACTTTTGTTTTCTTTAATATTATGTGAATATATAAGTCTAAAATCATGAAATAGTTTATAATATACTTATATAAATATTATTTAAAAAATTTAATAATTTAATGATAATCTATGAACGTGCTAAAATAAAAAAACCCATTATCTATTGAGACTACTAATCACCATAATTTTGACACTATTTCCATTTATTATAATTATAGGAGTGTAAAAAAGGAAAGATGGAAAATATTGCACTATATGTATAAAATTCAATTATATAAATAATTATGTAATAATTTTTCTTTGATGGATGTATGAGATGATCAAAAAATTGAATAAGAAATTAAAATAAGAGAGGTAGTTTAGGATAGTTACCTCTTGAGTATCACCTCCTTGGTGGATCTATTAACGAACTAGGAATTGGTCATTTGGGTAGACAATAACCTCTATAATATTACAAGGGAAGTGAATAAAAGTATTTCTTATATGATTTTTTCCCTACAAGGCTAAAGGTTGGTAAATGAGGTAATGGAAAGGGTCCCATTTTAAAATTTAGGTGAGGGAAACATGAGGAATGTTTCAAAATATTAATGTATTATTATACTATTCAATGGGAAAAAATTAAAAATAGATAGAAAATTCATTGTGGATTTTATTTTTGAAAATATCTTATACCCTATGGAAATATTTATTATGTATTATTTTTTTATAATTCAATAAAAAAATATATTCATGAAATATCATTATTGTTAAATTTTATTCTATTCCTTAATATGTATTTATGTATATAAAAATAGTAAAATTAGATCCAAATATTTTATTATGTTGTATAAATGTTTTATTTATCTATAGAATACATATATGAACCAAAATATCTCAAATTATTGTTATTTTACTATTTTAAATATCATTTAATAGATTTATTTAATAATTTAATAATAATCGTATCATTTTTGTGATAGTCGTTAATAAACTTATTTATACATAAAATTTAAAAATTAATTACAATAATGATTATAATTCATTTATCTAATGAAATAATTTTTCCTGTCGAACATATCTTATGTATGGACACATACTAAAAATAATAAACTGGTTAAAGAGAAATGTGTGACAAGTTTCTATTTTCTAAACATACAATATTGGAAAAGAATTATTTTGAACCACATTTCTACAAATAATCTTAATTTCAACCCATGGATTATTATGGTTGTAAAATACTCATTAAATAATATTTTTACATGTGTTATGCTAATTTACTTATCCTTGTGTTACTATATTAACCCTTAATTTAAATATTTACCATTAATAGTGTTAATACAAATAAATATGTTAACTATTTATATTGTCCATAAATAAATGGGTCCTAATTACTAAATTGGGAACATTATATTCCATATGGGGAATTCTTTATTTAAAAAATCTAAATACATAAGTGTTATAATTTAATTTTAAATTAAATAAAAAAATACACTGGAAAATGTTTTATTTCAGAAATCATTTTTTTAAAATATAATTTTGTCTATATAAATTTTTTTAGTATACCCATTAAAATAATTGGATCATTTTTATTAAAAATTAACTAATTATAACTTTAAAAATCTCATAATCATTATTTTACTTTTTTTAATCAAATAAAAGTTTCAATAAAACCATTATTTGTCAGTATTTTTTGACAAATCAATCTTTTCATATATATATCAAAATTTAAAATGCTGAAAATTTTGATATGATGATTTAAAAAATTAAATTATTTTAATCAAATAAATTAACTAATAATAATATAAAGCATTTATATTATAAAAAAATCAATAATAATCAATAATTGGAAAAAAAGAATTAGATTATGAATAAAATTTATTTACAAAATTCAAATTGAATTACATTACTAAAACTCTAGTACATTTTTATAAAAATTAGATAATAAACTTTCTATGTGTATAACCATTATATATTTCATAATACCATTCATATTTTCATTTCATGTTGATTAAGTGGCTATGTTATAATGGACATAAATAACCAATATGATTATGATGTTTCTTTTTTCTCGATGTGGTTTATCATCTATACGATTTGAAATAATATTTAATATATTCTTTTTAAAAATATTAATGTTAAATTATCCCCTAATTAGTAAATATTATCCATAAAATTTTAATATAGAATCGAATACCAAGGGTTTCAATTTCAAAAATACATTTTTGGAAATCCGATGTTGTAAATTGCATTAATAAAACTTTTTTTTGAGAAAAAGTTTATGGAAATACGTATAAATCCTGAGATACGATATAATATGATTACATTTATGAGTAAATACGTGGAATGTTAAAAAAAATAATATGTGTCCAAAAACATACTCTAAAATACAAATAGAGGGTGATGGAGAACATGTTCATGAGAAAATTAACCAATCAAACAGTGAATATATGATGGATATAATGGCCATGAATTTAGTTTTTTTGTATTATATGTATAATTTTACAAATTTCAATAATAAAATACTAAATATTTTAGAGAGATTAGTATATTTACATACCTAAAAAATCAATTCCAAAATACCCTCATCATTTTCTCTGAATAATGAGTATAATGTTTTCATTCTTGATGCACTTACAAAAAATTTAATCTCTCAAAGAATCCGTAAAATGAAAAAAATCAATTCCAACTACATTATAAATTATCCAAAACCAATAATTTTTAGGATATGAGTAGATAATTTTTAATAATAATTAATCTCAATAATTCAATATCAATACACAATGTTCATCATAGATCATTCATTAAAAACTACCTAGAAAATTTATCAAAGTTATTCTAGACTAATATAGATATCCAAATATCAAAAGGATTTTATCCAAAAACCTTCCATGATACATTAAATATTTACAAATATATCACATCAATCACTTTTAATGACTCCTACCAAAATGAAATTTCCTAAATAACATATTCTCATAGATATGATACCCATTTAAATAAATAATTTGAATCACCAAAAATCAAAATTTCACCATTACTCATCCATGTTTAACTCAATATTTATATTTTTCAAACAAAAAATTTAATAACCAATTTTTACCTCAAAATGAGATATCATCTAAACTATAAAGCCTACAAATAGTTTTTATAGTATGTCCATAAAAAGTAAGTGCATTCTTACTCAATAATCCTTATTCATTTAACAAAAATAAGTGTTATAGATACCTCAGAAATTTATCAAAATCCAAATACTGTCTCCAAAACTATTCATTATATTCCACTATAGAGTAGATATTTTTTATTCATTGGTTTCATTCATCATTCATAATTACATGGATGACTCAATACGTTGAAATAAAATAATAGAATTTTTTGATCCATATAAATATTATAGAAATATTATTTTGATAGATAAAATAATTTATTTAATGTGCTTTATATACTAAAAAAGAATTCAATATCATATGAAGAATCTTTTTTCCATGTTATCAATGATTAAAACATCTGGAATGGATAAAAAGGTTTTCTCAGATCCTTCTACATCCACCAAGAAAAAACATTTAGAGATTCATTTCTAAAAATATATAATTCATGTTAAAATGAAAATGGATCTCATAAATAAAATACCCATATATATTCAATAATAATTTTACCTTGATGTAGTTTAAACATAATACAATTACATTTCCTCATCCCATCTCTGAAAGTATCATTAATCTCTTCAAAATTACTTCAACATCCATCAAATAAAACCTAAAAAGGGGTGTCTACGCCATTTACCATTATGTAAACCATAATCATGAAAACCTGTTATTATATCCCTAAGACATAAAATAACCTCACCATTAAATATCTTAAAATCAAATATCATATAAACCCAACACTATTACAAATAGTAAGGATCCTATGTGGAACAATACATATTTAATTAAGGTTAAAACAGTAAATCACACTATTTCCCCAAATATCATTTTGGTTAATAATTTTAGATTATTACTATAAACTATAAAAAATAAAATGCATACATCTTAAGTTGACACATATACCATGTATCCACTTTTTATACACAAAAAATCTTTTTTAAAAACAAAATGTGGTATTATTTCATGGTCATTCTTTATAATTTTTCCCTTAATCTAATCCTTGTCTCTATTATCACTCAAATACAATCAAAATAATTTTAAAAATTTTGATTAATGGAGAATATAAATAAAATAAATATCTTAACGGACATTATTAATCCAATTAAAACATATAAAAATATTTTCTCTAAAATATACATTTTTACCCCATAATAGGAATCATATTTTATAACAGGTTATTATAATACTATTTGAAAATCTAGATATTGTTAGGAAATAATAAAAGAAATCTCATAACATATAAGTGTGAAAGATGGATAATAATGTTCTGTATCACAAATAAAAATGGAATACATACTATAGTCAACATCCATCTACAGAGTACCCAATGCATTGGAGGTTATGACGTAACCACCCATCGTTGGTCTGTCACAGAATTGGCCATCATTATTAAATAAAATTACCACATGTCCATGTTCTATCATGGAAAAAAACATTACTATTTAATATTATACTAACTTATGGTAAAACAATCCCATTAACCATAAAATAAACAGAAATCATAAAATATTTCATTATAAAATAGTCCATTAGAAAAATAATGTATCAATATTGAAAGAGAAATATTTTAAAAAACTATGCAAGTATAATGGAAACAAATTATATAATACGAACATATAAACATATAAAGTAAGTGTCAAAATATTATGGCCTCATGAAATAAGAAAAATCAATTCATGTTGTACAAGATAAAGAAACATTCCATTAGATTTTGTAAATTGAAACATCGGAAAGATAATTTTTAAAGAAATTATTATTCATAAAACTATTATAAGATCCCATTTTTGAAAATTTTAAGAGAATTTATAAAATTTAGTTATTAAAATAGTAACATACACATAAATAAATTATTATTTTTTAAAATAAATTGTAATGAATGATACGCATTCTGAAAATAAATATTTCTATCATTTAAATTGAGTTTTTTTTGTTAGAGTCTCATATCTTATGTCTAAATTCATAATTTACTTTCAAATAATGTTATGGATGATCAAAATAAAATCAACAATTACAAAAATAAAAAACTATTACCTTTATATTTATTGTTTTATGTAAATTTATATAAAATTTCAATGATTTATGAATTTAGATTTCATTATTTACAAATAATTCTTTATATAGTTTCCCTGCTAGATCACTTTTATATAATTATTGATCTTAATGTTGAATTGAAATGAATCTTCAAAAGATAAATGAAATGTTATTAATGAAAATTCAATAGTTTGAATGGGTACATATATAAATTTTCTATGACATGAATGTTATTCATTTGATTAAAAATTTAATGACAAATGTTTATATTATATTGGATATTTTTTCAAACATCCGGAACTCGTTTTTTCATTCATATTTTGTATAAATATTAGTTTCAAAACATTAAATAGTTGATAATATAGTTAATAAAATATAATTTGAAGATAATAATACCTTTTTATCTGTAAAAAGGGTGACAGTGGAAAAAAGGAAACTTATTATCTCTAGAGATGTTTATTCACAATAATTTGGAAAATTATTTCCATTATTTGAAAAAGTGGAGGTGAGAAAAAGGAAAAATATTTAATATTAAATTAATAATATGACATACAATTTGTAATTGGATCAATAAATTTTATTCCTTGATGAATGACTTAAGTGATGATAATGTATTTGGAGAAAATATAATAATATATGTGGTTTCATTAAGAAGTCGATTGAATATCAGCTCCTCAAATGATCCATTAAAAAACTTGTAATTAATATTTTTGTGATACTGGAACCAATATAATGATTTTAGGTATGTAAATACGATAACATAGAAAATTATCATCATGAATTAAGGTTTATGTTTGTTAAATGAGTTTAAAGAAAGGGTTCCCATTTATAATTGTTATGTGGCTCACTTTTGGAATTTATCAAAATATTAAAATATAGTTATAATATTATATTTCCATATAATCTTACATATACCCTAATTTAATATTTATTTAAATTTTTTACAATATATTATCCCTTATGGTCTTAGTTTTTATTTACATTGTATTTAATATTTTATAAAAAAATTACATTCATTAAATATCATTATTGTCAAATTTGTTATTATACATTAATATGAAAGAAAAACATAAAAAATATTTAATTTGGAAAAAAATATCATATAAATTTGATATATATATATATATTATTCTTTTCTTATAGTTAATACATAAAATAATATATATTTTTTAATTTAATTTCTTTGTTTTTTCCATCAATATAATAATTATTTCCCCGTGATTGTGAAATCATTTAAGGTAACATAAACTTAAATAAAATAAATGACAATTAAAATGATATATATAAATATATTCTGTTTCTAAAAATTATTTTTGTTTAGGAATATATACTTATTGTTCATATATTAAAAATGTTATACCTATAAAAAAACATTATGTGAGAAGTTTGACATTTCATAAATTGAAATACTACAAGGGACGTAATGTAAACCATGTGGCCCCATAGGAAAATAAATTCAATCCATGGATGATTTTTGTATGAAATTACTCATTAAATAAAATTTATACATGTGTTAGGTAAATTTACCAATCCTTATCATGATATTTTAACCCATGATTACATGATTTACACATAACCATGGTAATGAAACTACTATGTATTCAATTCATTCTATACAAAAAAATAAAAAGGACCAATTTATTAAATTCAGAAATAATTATTAAAAATATAGAATTAATTTTTTAATTGCTAAAAATTGAAAAGTGGATCATTTTAATTTAATAATATAAAGGAATGATCCACTGAACAAACTGTTTTCTAAAAAAATGTGTCGTTTAAAATATAAAATGATTCAAAACTAAATTGATGTTCAAATTCCTTTCCAAATATATATAATTAGGTTCATTTAATTACTAATTATGTGATCAAATATTATACATAATGAAAATAAATATTTTTTCTTGTAAATAAAATTCTATTTAAAAACACAATTTTTAATTGTTCATTGAAACATTAAAATTTTAAATAGTCATTCCAAATTTCATAAAAGGAAAATTATGTTATTCCGAGTTAAATTTTTTTTTTCATTTTATCAAATAATTTTTTTAAAAGTAATAGAAAATAATTATATTTTATTTACATGATAAAAAATAAAAACCATTATTTAAATAATAAATATTTTTTTGATGATTAGAAAGGCTTTTAAAAAATATATTGGAATTATTTTATTAAAAATAAAGTACATATTTATAAAAACAAAATTAATAAGTTTTAAATTATTATGAACATTATATATTACATAATTTATTTATTATTTATCATTTCTATTAATTTAATGTCTTGGATAATATGGTCATATTTAAATAATAATATTTCATAGTTTGTCGAAGCCCACTCTGGCATATAATGTACTCTATCAGACATAGTCATTTTTTATTTAAAAAAATCTACAGAAGAAATATAGATCATGATAACATTTTTTATTATTGACATCATGTTTTTTAAGATGCAACACATAAAAGAAAAATAATAGTTCATTTTTCAAAACAGTTATTTTACCAAAATGATAATTCCTATATTTTGTTTAGATGTATTATTAATCATGGAAAATCATCGAGGGATATTTAAGGATGAAAAAACCATTATATATAATTCATTTTAAAATAACATATATCTATGAAAATTGTCATCACCTCAACACTATTCTTCCTCCCATTCAATGAGAGATGCAATAATAACTTATAAGTAATACTATTACCAATAAAACATTATGTGATTCAAAGAAGACTGTAGATAAAACATGAATATAGTTTTTTGTCTCTATTTTTAAATAATTATCATAAATCATATAATTAATGAATGTGGTTGTTGAATTAGTCATTGAAGGGTTTCTGAGTTCTCCATTTTATGTGATTATATGTGGAAATAATTTCATCAATGGTCGGTTTTTAAGTTTATAAATAATTTCAATGTGTTTTCTGATACACTCATCGTAGTTTAAGGATATTTAAATGGAATTTATGGAAATAATGAATAATCCAAACCATCCCTTATTCCATAGGATTCCTACCAAAAGAGATGGTGTATGGTGGAATTCTGGGTAGACTATAAGTAATTTTTTATAGTAAAATACAACAATAAGATATATAATACATAAAAAACTAAATAAAAATAAAATTCACAAAATGAAGTATATATTAATTTATACATATGTTTTCATTCCGTTGTAATATAACCAAACATAAAATGATGATATATATATACGAATTTCTCATGATGAAAAAATAATAAATGTCCCAAAAATTAGTTTTTCTCTCAAACCATAACAAGATAAATATCTCCCCAATACACCCATGTATTATCTAATGAAAGGGATAATGTTTTAAAAGATATGTGATTCCCTTTATACATTCATTTATCCACGAAATATTCCTGTATATAATTAGTAGCATGAATAGACTGAGGGTACATCTTAGTAGACCGCCAACATCTTTATGTAATCAGAATCCAATCTGGGAGTATAAATTATAAAAATATGTTGTTTTAATTAAATTAATGTAGGAGAGTAATATAAATAAAGTATGCATTTGGCTTCTTGTGGGGAAACTCAAATTCCCTTCCTTCATTGATTTTAAATGGATGTCTATGATCAGGTATTATTTTATTATTCAAGGGATGCACATTATATTTCCAAAGAATCAAATAATTAATAACCAAAAAAAAATCCTAGAATTACCATATAATAGATTAATTATATATTCCTAGAATAAAAATGTAGTTATTTTCATTCAAAATTCAATAAAACTCACAGTGATAATCCACTAATTTTGTGCAATTTTTTTTTGTAGAATCAAAATGATAAACCATTAATATTCTACATATATATGTTTCCAGTAAAATGTAGAAATGATATCCGCGCATTGTGTGTTTTTACATTATATTAATACTAGGATTTAAAACTAGGAACTAATTTTCCTTTTACATCATGAAAAACATTGTATATCATGTTGAGAATTCAAATTTTCCTAGAGTCCATGTTAATTCACTATAAATAATCATGTAACTAATGGGAGTATGGAATTAGACAAATCTATAATATGATTACCACTATTCATACACAATGATGAATTTATACTATGGTTCCACTAAATTCATAAATCAACGGAATCCAAGTCAATCTAGAGTAATCCAAAAACATTATTAGTTTGATCAATTTCCATAAGTAATATCCCAATAATTATTTATAATTAAACACATAGACCATGTAAAGTACCCATATAATTTGAAAATTTAAATAGTTTTATAAATATTTTTGTGAAAGGTCAATCACACAATATGTGATGTATCATATTTTTAAGAATATGAATTTTCGATGGAGGAAAAACAACACACGCCACTATGGGTTTTTGGTTTATATTTAAGATGTTGTTAACAAGGGTGGAGGGACAAACAAACACTATTGGGTAGTTCAGGAACATGTTCTAAACATCATATAGTATATTGGAATCACATAACATGTCTATATCATGTATCATGATAAATATATTTTAAATGAAAATTTTAGGGGAAATGATAAGAATTTATGTTGTGAATCATAGAAATTCATTTTATAAAATGTTAAACTTTTAGAGGAAATAATATAGACAACCTATGTTAATATTAAAAAACTATCAATGTCCAGTGTATTTTGATAAATATTTTTTGAATTAGACATTATATAAAAAATATAATAGACCTTAAAATATGTTACTTATGATAAATATTCATATATGGTTTTTAATGGATCAATATTATGTGGAATAAAACATAAGGAGAGTTATTTGGACTAAGAAGAATTTAATGTAACCAATGATAAATGATTAGGAGGTCAGTTAATAGGGATCCAATCACAAGAAAATGATATTAAATGGATATCATATTGTGGGATGATATGGTATTAATGGGATCATAAATGAAATATATTTATATTCTAAAATAATGAAAACTCTAAATTCCAACATTTTTGAAAATCATATGCGGTTTGGAAACACATTTTAAGCCACCTTCCCTTACAGTGTGATTTGTCTAGAATAATATTTTGGACCCAATGTGGTCTTATAGCCCCTATTTTCTATTTTAACAACCCATTAACCTCCATTTCGGGGTAAAACAGTTATAGATTATGCATTAAAAATCAATCTTCTAACTATGCACGACATCCTTCAGGAATAAAAAAAGGAACTACAGGCCCCGACCCCTCTAAAGTGATCAAACAATATCTCAAAATACCTTTACCACACCTAAAGAAACAAAAATAGATGTTTTCAATAATATAATAATTTTTATAATATAAAAGTACATGGTTCATATTTCCATCAATCATTAATTTAAAAAATCATTGAGTTGTAGTTTTGAGGTTTGTTAAGTTACTTTGGAAAATTACTTATGAAATTTAACATGTATATACGCCTCTCATTCCATAGTATTTTCTTGGATATAGATGACCTATCATAGGTCCAGAACATGATGAACCACTATATCCTATAGTGTGTTCATTTTATTTTTAATGATAAGATATAAACAGTCATTAGACGCGTAATCAACCTCTAGTTCAATTTCATCTTTTGAAAAAATATAATACTTTGGGGTCTATAAGGGGACACGAGATATGTGGGAGAAATAATGTTATATATAATGACACCTAGGAATAGAAAATAGATAATAAAATATTGAAACTCTTTATAATATCTATGTGTTTGATGAATATAGGTGTCATCATATTTTTTCACTTAATTTTTCAATGACACAATCATAGTGAAACATGAAAAAATGATTTAACCATTAGATCAAACTCCACATGTCGATACAAAATATTACCCAAAGACATAGGTCTATACTGAATCATTTCCATATGATTCCTAATAATTTTCACTACCAATTATATCTCCTAAATAGAACCTAGTGTTATTACTTCTTCCACCACCGACAATAAATAACATAGAGAGAACATCACAATATGCCTTATAGATACTTGTAATAAACCATCTGAATTTACACATGGAACTATATTTATTAGTGAACACCACAAGAGGAATCTTATTTTCTGGAGAAACTCAAATAACATTGACACATTCCCAAAACATGTCCTCCTTTACATATATTGTTCATATTGACTAGCCATCGGCCTGAGGGTAATAATATAAACATAGGTGGAACCATTTTTCGTCATTGTTCTTCAATACCTGCCAAAACCTTGATTAAACTTATTCTTCAAGTTAGATAAAAGGGTATCTAGAATCCCTTGAATTCTTATAATCTCTTAAATAAATAATAATCCAATATCTAATACTAGGATGGATAATATTATAATAGTTCAATTTTAAACCATTAGCTGCCTATCAATAATTACCCATATGAAATCAATGCCTCGCCAAGACTATAGAATCCCTATTCAATAATATTTAGTGATATTTTCCTATTTCTATTTTAGGGTGTGTTATTTCTTCAGTAGGAAAACAAACCGTTTTCCCCTCTTTCCACTACTGAAATTAGCAACAAATATTAGAAATTCCTATATTTTATATTTTCCCCATTTTCAACAATATTGGTGACGTAAATTACAATTAAATATTAATGAGTATGAGATATAGTTCCCATGGAAATTCATGATATTATAACATCAACACTTTTTCCATTTCAATAAGGAAATTAATATTCCCATGTATATGAAAAATCGCATCCCCATTATGAAACAGTCTTGATGATGGAACATAAACATGAATGGTTTCTCTCTAGAAAAATCATGTAGGCACAAAAAGTTGTATTTTCGTAGTTTAATTTAGACGAATTGGAACCACTAATAAGTTAATTAGAATAAAATACTTATGTAATTTTTTATTATCAACAAACAATTTTTAAAATAATATGAAGAACTACCAGTCATATCATACAACCTAAGAAACATGAGCATGAGAGTTTTAACTCATAGACTTAGTAGATACAACACCATTCCACTACATAAATTTTAGATTAAAATAAATTGACTGATTATATTCTACCCACCTATACTATTTTAGTTTTAGGATGAAATGTAAAAATATATATATCTATGGTGGTTATATTCCATATGTAAAATGAACCATAGTCCCAGTAGGTATAATGTCTGGCATTGTAGGTAATGATAAAAAGAAACTAAATTGGGGCCTTGAATTATGTTATTGTGCTAGTAAGGCCCCAATAGTAGAGAAATATATTCTATGACACATTATACCCACATCAATATATGTCCTTGGATGATGTATTTTTTCTCAAAGTAAACTATATAACCCCTGTAGGGAATATGAAAAATCAGGATTTGTAGTTAAGTTAATTTTTCATTCAACGCATGGAAGGAATTCTCAAATTATTTATAAACAATATACTATTATCCATATTAGAAAAGAATGTGATAATATTTTAATAGAAATTTTTTTTAATATATCATCATTAGTAACTAGTTATTCTAAAAAAGTGATGAATATCAAAAAATTTATCAGGATTTCAGTATGAAACAAATGCTATCATCTATTCTAGATCCACTATTAATCCAACATAAGATATTATGTGATAAAGTTGAACATTAATAGAAAAAAATACATTCTGAGAGTTATGAATAATTACTATTCTCCCTTACATTTATTTAAATTGATATTTATATGTGATATATTCCTCTTCAGGGAATGGATGTAAAGCAACATATAATAAATGAAAACGACAATGATGGAAGTTATATAATGGTGAAAGGACTGATTAAAGATATCTATAAATATGGAAGGTTTATGAATTAGACATAATGGAATAACTAGATACTTGAATAATAAATAAATAATTTAGAATGTTTTTCATGTTATATTTGATGGCTTAGCTCTCACATGTCGTTGACCTGATCTCAAATCGACCTTTGTTATGACTACATCTCCTCAAAGGTGGATAAAGTGGTCATATGTTTGAGGGATTGGGTAGAAGTATTATTTATATGATTATTTATCAACCAATAAAACACATATAAACATAAAATAGTTTTCCACTTCTTGGAAAAAAGATATTGTAGAATTCTAGGAAGATGTAGTCGGCCGAATAAACCCCTTGTCTTCCAGGCCCCAAATGACCACGTAAGTTCATTTATCAACAAATAAGCCACTATATATTAAGGAATAAATAGCTATTTTTATCCTATAATAATATTAATAGTAAATGGTGCCTCTATCTTAAGAAGTGGTATTGTTAAATAACATTGAATAATGTCTATGTAATTGTATATACCAAGATGAATTATAAATTTCTATACTCCTTGATTATCCATTAAGTGGTCATAAATATAGACTAAACCACTACCATCCCATGACGTTAATGTCCAATAAATATAACCCAGACATATCATTATCCAAATTGAACATAACTACTGATCAAGGGTGTTTATATGGACATATTTTATCAAAAACATTCAATTTGATTTTTATATGGATTCAACCATTATATCATGTGAATTATATCGATGTATTCCATCTATATGATGTAATGGGTCATCGAAATTTCATGTTTTCCATATTGATTGGAACCTACATGAAATGAATAATTCAATTTTACTGGAATCCTATATGGATGTCATTTAATATGACCCCATACAAGAAATCAACATTTCATCCCATTCATCTAGTCCTTTCAAAAGATATAAATTACATTAGAAAACCTCTATCAAAAATTAAATAAGAAGAAAATGATTCCACAAGGATTATTCTCCCAACAATAAATGGTGTATAAATACACTAATTAGTTGTATGATCTAATATATGTAATTAGATATATCAATAATAATGATATATTCCCTAAAATATAAGAATATCTCTCCAATATGGGTGGTGTACATCTTGATTTTGGATCCCTTGACCTTGAAAACCTCCTTTTCCATAATTTCATGTAGTACTGAAGATTAAATAATCATACAGGACTATCATACTCAATCTAAAACACATAATAAGGATAAATAACTACTCACTAGGAACTATATGGATGGACCTTTAGAGTGTATAGAGATAGAATTTTTTTTGTAGTCTCAAAACTCTACAAAATCCAATTCACAATTAGGATTAATTTCACCCTTCCTACCATGTTTATGGTATACAAGGTAACAAAATATTCTTACACATAGTCTACCACATCTTCATAGATAATTAACATGTAAAAATATACTACCACTAGTCAAACCACTAATTTTCTAGGTTGCTGAAGCACAATATCTTTATCACATATCTACCCATAGATTACAATCTTAGATAAGGTAATGTATAAGAATCTCAAAAAATGTATTCCTTTAGTATATAATCATGACCAATAAAATAACATATCTATTTCCATCCAAAAAACACCATACCCTAGAATTATAATCTCCCTCATGAGTCCATTAAAGCACTAGAGATATATGAAATGAGATCAATAAATTTATATAGAAATTATTCTCTACTTCAAGTTCATAAAATCCCATTCCCAATCCTCCCACATAGTCCATGAGAGATTTTTTTGAAGAAGTTACTATAGATGACATTCTAAAACCAATTGCATAGGTTTTCATCTATAATTGAATGAACACACCATAGAACAGAAACCAAAGGTTATGGTTTTAAAAATATGTATGGTAATTACATACTCATTCTTTGATACATCAAATATTTTAAAAGTAATATATTTATTAAAATATAGACATTATTAAAAACACAAATACTTATTCCCAATGTTAGTTTCAAAGGAAATAATTATGATATATATCATAAGGGTTTAGTTTAAATGGTTATTAACTCCATTATATTGAGGCATACAGACTATCTGATGAATTTGGAATCAAATTTTAATCTTATTTTTTCACTTATGATTCTATAATATGACAATCACAAAAGTAGTGGATTACAAAGAGATGTTTTTGATTTCCAATTTATAGACATGACACTATTTTAGTTTTAATTAATATACTATTTAACTAAAAGCTTAGGTTTTCATGAATTGGCATTTTAAAATTCAATATATAATGCATCATATTATACATATTTTATTTCACCTGATATAGTGGTATAAATCATATAATTATCAAATGGAACACCATTTCACTATGTCGTATTAATGCTATATGATTTTGTATACATGGTTTTTTATGTACAATAAAATTATTTAGATATATTTACGTTATCATTTTTTAGAAAAATAATGATTAAGTAGAATCATTCACATTATGTTTTAATTATATTAAAAATGAAAGTTGTAAATTACAAGAATGAGAAAAAATCATATATTTAACCAGTAAAAAGTTGTACATGAATGGAATTATTCATGGAATTTAATATATATGATATATAAATCCATTTTTTCATAAAATGATATATAAAAAATAAAACATTTATATAATTAACATTCGCTATAAATAAAAAATATATATCATCGTACATAATATGAATCACCAAAAATATAGATATTACAGTAGTAACAAGAACACCCTGTAATAAAACATTTCTTATCAATAATTGTGTATTTACTGTATACTTGGTATAGACACTCCAATTAACCTGAAAATTAATATGCTCTGACTCTTCCTAGTCTCATATTCACCATCCAAAAAAATATTAAAAAAGATAAGAAATTATCAGATACATGTTTCAGATGTCCTAAATCTAGTTCACTAATTTTTTACCATTCTAAAGGGACACAAGGGTTAATCAGTTCCTCCTTGTATTCTAGAGGCTTCATATTCACTGTGATGTTGTATAGTGATATGGTTTGGGTACTATACATTCCTTTTTTTCTTCAAACCCAATTATAAAATAAATACAACAAACATGAATATGATAAACACAATTAAAACACATAGTAAATAGTAAAATATATGGATAATGTCATGGTGGAAGAATATAATAAGGAATAACATGGTAATACTCACATGATCTGTGCTCACATAGAAAAAGTTAACAAATGACTCTAGACCTCCTAACAATTATAATCATCCCAATTCATAGATCAATACCTTAAACCAATTCTCCAAACTATGAAAGAGATCAACCATCCACTATTTGGTGATTCTCATTTCCCTTCCTACAACATTGATATCTGTGAATGTATAATGATAAAAAATGAAGAGGTTGTGAGTAAAACACAATAGTCTATCACAAATGGATTATAGTGAAATTATAAAATTTTAAAAAGGTATAAATAGCTTGAATTTTATTTAATTTATTAGGTATAGTAATATAAATTAGGATAAACTCAAATTCATCATGGTATACATAGTTGCAACTACCAAGTTTGGAATATTAATTATGTATCTGATAAAGTACCATTTAGTCGATCAACAGGCATGCAGAATATATACATGAAATACAGGAATAAATTAGATAATGGATTCTTAAAAAATATGTCATAGGGAACCATCATAAAAAACTAATTTTTAATCCATAGATGATCCATGGAATTCTAAACATTTAGTAATTTATCCAACATAGAGTGATTATTACACAATGAGTAACTATATAATTTTTAGTATAATCCTTGTTATTATACCTTTTCATTTTACTCATATGATTTTAAAAGATAGTGAATGATATAAATATTTCATTTTCATTTAAGGTATCAATTGGAATCCAATAAGAGGACCTAAGGAATTACATTATTAGAACATCAATATGACACTTGTAAATTATCATGATATATCTATTTTTTGGAGTCTAGATGAATTCAATATTACATACAGTGGCATTTTTGAGTTATGAAATTGACAAAATCGATAATTAAAATAGAACATGATATTCGTATTGATGAATCAGGTGACATCATATTTGACCAATTAAGGTATTCAATAAGAGAATAAATGGATTTATTGAGGAGTAACTCACCATTAATGGTGTGACTATTTTTTATAAACAAAATACAATAATTGCTTGGATATCTAACATAATTATTATGTAAAATATTTATTCAATGAAACAGTTAAATTGTTTCATTACAATATTGTGTTACAACCAAATTACAACCATATTTGTAGATTTTATAAATTTTATTAGAGGGTTTTTTCATATATTAAATACCTAAAATATCCTAAGGGTTTTTTGGTAATATATAAATAATTTTTAATGGCAATGATTGGATAAAAACACACTAAAGGTTCGTTTAGGTTTATATTTTTATTCTTCAACGTTTTCATTGAATAATATAGAATATCATGGATGGGTATCATGAAAAGAATAATTATATATATATTAGGTTAAATTTATAGATTTTTTTGCAAGCATCACAAATTTTTTTAATAAATAATGATACCTCGAAGGGAAAATTTAAAGACCACATACCAAATTCTCTCAAATGGATCCTTCTGAAATATTTGACATATATTTCTAATAGAATGAGATATATTTTAATATAATAAAAAATAATTGAAAATATTGTATTTATATGAAAAAATATATAATATATTTGAAAATAATGAATTTGTTATGAAGGATGGTTATGGTTTGTAAGGCATACAGAGTGTTTTGAAACAAGAATAATGTTGAAGGTATCTCAGTGCAGTTGACGAATATCCCTAAAAAATAAAAAGAAGAGAATTAGTGACAATAATATAATTTTTAGAAATGTACGGGGAGAATAACAAAATTTATTTTGAATTTCATGATGTTTTAAAAGGTAAATTACTTCATATATAATATGGAACGTGGTTTCGAGGCACACTTGGATAAACCTTATGCCAACATGGGGAAATGTATACAATTAGATATAATAACCTTCATGGTCTGATTAGTCCAATCACATAGTAAAATAATCCATGTTAAACCACATTTGGGATATGTGGTTAATTTTTAGGGATATAAAATACTATGTACTAAATGTGTACCCCATACTAATTAATGGAAAAATGAACACTGGCCCCTATAACTTCCCCAAGGAATTATTAAACTTGTTAACCCCATTAGTCACTCCAAAGTCAATAAAAAGTCTATTATATAATTTTAAATAACAAATTACATCTAGATTAATAGAGATCATACATGACAACTATATGTTTACTATTTTTATATAGACCATCAAATTGATAAAATGATGACACAATCAGTATAATAAAAAATTAATTATATTATGTTCATATAAGCTGGGAGAACTATTAAAATTTAAAATGATTAAAATATTTAGAACATTAATTGTTCAATTTTTCATACAATGTAAAATATATAACATTATTATAGTAATAAATGATGAAACCATTTGTGATATATATACTGAAATTGAATAATATGGTATGTAAAATGTAAGATTTAGTGGGTTAATATCGGGGGTGTACATAAGATAGGAAATTTAAAATACATTCACATATTAAAAACTATCAATAATTCCTCTTAACATAGTCTAACAAGTAATAATAATGAATATGCGGTGAATAAATTGGTAAATTATGATAATTAAATCAATCTAAATTTATATTAAATGGTAAACATGGGTGATGAATTTTTAATGATAAAAAATAGATAAATCATTCATATTTTATATTGAATTGTGAATATATATGAAGATTCATATTGTATTTGATTTTTTGAAATATTTTTTATTAATTAATTCATTCATTAATAATTATGAAGTAATATGTATAGAAATTATGCATAATATCTACTTAAATGAAAACAAATAAGCCCAAAATAACTTTATACAAACTCATGGTGAAATTTTCTATTTTGGTTTGAAACACATATAATATATGATTATTTATTTTCATATATATTTTATAATTTTAATAATTAATATTAGAATAATTAATGAAAACACATGATGATTTTGAAATATTGAAATAAATATAATATTATATTATGTGGATTGATTTTGAAATAATCATGGTTTGTCAAATCTTATCATTCATATATTTCTAACAAATTTCATTTCAATATATACATATATAGAAAGTGAAAAAATAAAATAAAAATTGTGGTTTATTTTAATAAACAGATCATATATAAAGTGAATCATTTTTCGGAATGAAGGAGGCAAAAATTATGTTATATTAATTTACAATGGAACTATATACCTATATATAAATTTCATTAGTTTTATAATAATGGATGATTTCACATTCAACATTGAAAAATATTTTTTTATATAATTTTTAATTGTAATAGTGTAAAAAATAATAATTTAATTTAGAACATCATGTTTATTATATATTCTTTTGTTATTTAATGTGGTATTTTAACAATCAATTAATTTTAATGAATATTAATCGTTATGAAAATTCAATTATTGATAAATAAGGAAAGTCTATAGAGCCCAAAATTATTTAAAAATTCATTCATTTGACCCAAAATTCATCTCATATGTAATGAGTATATGTTATTTCTTAGGAGATTTTGAAATCAAGGGTTGATGGTACAATATATTCCATAATGTAAATGTCAATGGATTTTAAATATTGAGAGATAAGGAAACTGAATATCTTATGGAAATTTATGAAGATTATGAAGTTGATCATGGTGATTTTGGTTATAAATATGAGGATAATTATAATAAACGTGATTCCACTTTTTAATACATTCATGATTAATATATACTAATTTTTCGAATAACTGCTTATTAATTTACACTATATGACTCATCCTCCAAATTATATTACTAGATATGGTTTTTTATATGTTTTATATGCTCACTAACATTTTTATCCTATAATTTTTAACTTTTATATGGATGAGTAACATTATGAAAAACCCATAGTTCCAATATTTATGTCACATAATATGGATACCTCAATAGTACATTTGACTACAAGTGGAAAAATCCTAACCAATTTGATGATTCTATACCATTTTCTTGATTAACATCTATATATATATTTCAATACTATTTGGAACATTTTGGTTATGATAAACATTTTTTTAATTATCACTAATTTATATCATTAATTGCCTCCATTTTTTCCATATTTTAATTGGTTTTTCATCAAGAATATTGATCACAAATAGTGTGAGATGTATTATCACTCAATTAAAAATTTCAATGTCATGTCAATATTTTGATGAATAAGAAGAATTTTGGATGGTGAAGATAAAAAAATGAAGAGGATGTTCAAAAAAATTGAGACATGAAATTAATTCAGGATCTATATCAATATGATTTGATTATTGGTGTATCTTTAATTCTCAAATATCATATTATAGAAGAGGATTCATTTGTTAAATTATTTAGGGAAGTAAGAAAAGATAATTATTAATCATTATTGAATTTTGGATTGGCATTTTATGATTGCTAAATGAATTAGATTACATAGAATGAGGATTCTATGATATTGAGCTTCTATGTAGTGTATATTATTCGAAATTGAGGTTCATAAAATATTAATATTATGAGGAAATGTTATTTTGTGGAATTGAGTGTCAATGGAATGAATAGTACATTGATGTAAAAATACACAAATAGACGATTATCTTTCATGAATTCATCATTAATTGTAGCTTATACATGAAAAAATTGGAATCAGTTAATATTGACAATGATATTTTGTGGGGAATGAATGTGACGTAACTTACATATGTATAGTGAAATTTAGAATTTTCCTTGAATATAAATTTATCAATGAGAAGAATTACAAATGTTTTGGCAGCATGATTATTCTAAAACAATGTGACTTGATTGTCCCCATGAATCTTGTAGATTGTAAGAATAGATAATATATGATATTAAGTAGGTACAATCCAATTGTATATCAATAAATAATGAATCTTCCAAAAATTAAGATGGTTCATCAGAAGCTACAAAAATATTTTCTGTGATTAAATAGAGACTATAAATCACAATGTATGAGGATATAATGATAGTGAAATAAAAAATAGGAGTAGAGATCTATCAATTAATGGTGGGTGAAAAATATTTTAATGAATGGTTATGTATTCTCCGGTGATATATATATATCATGATTGGAATTAATTTTATTATTCTAAAATTGTGAAGGTAATAATAGTTGTGGAAATCAAATATGTGGTTACCCTTTTCACCACCACTATAAGAAATTGAATGCAGAATAAATTTTTAACAAAGATTTGTTTCATTCCTTGAATCACAAATATAAAAATATCAAAGGGATGTGTGAGTTATTTCCATTTGTATTTTTATGTGAATTTTCATGAGATTTTCTCTAAGATGAATGTTATTTTAAACATGTGATGATTTAATGCATATATTAGTGTATGATGAAAGAGAATAAATGTATTCAGATTAATGATTGATAAGTGAGAGTGGTGGTTCCATTTAGAATGAAATAATCATGTAGATCCCAAATATTGTAAAAGTTGTAATGATTATGATACTGAAAATTGAATCATGTCATAAAATAAAAATATGAAACATTTTTTAAGAAAATCATACTATGTGTTAAATGGATTAAGGATTTTTTGGATCCACATATTCAGAAATTAATTGGGGTGTTTTGAATTAATTTTCCAATAAATCTTAAATATTCATATATGTTTTAAATTCATAATGAAAATAATTTATTGATGGATTAGTTATTGAGAATGATGACACAACATCATTTTTTGTATAATGGTATGAATGGATTATATGTTATTTTTATATGAAATATTGAGTTATAATATCTATTATCATTGAAGGAGTTAATTTTTAATCCTTAATCATTACGAGAAGGTGTTCCGGTCAATGATATTGGATCTATAAATAATCCATTTTGGATTAGATCAAGTAAACTTCAATTACTAATATTATTTATTAAAATTTATTAATTCCTTTAATTTTGATAATACCAAAATAAATATTTTTATTTAACAAGTTAACTTGTGCTGATTCATTTTATTAATATATGTATTCTTACAGGTCATGTAGAATGTCAATTGTTTGAAAAAAACAATTATGGCTGAAATATTCTCAAAATATTAATATATTTAATTTTAATGAAGATATGATATAATATATTTATATTAATATATATATATATATGATATTTTCCGAAGAAAGGGGGATGAATGAATAAAAAAATGTTGTACTGATGACAAAGTGGAATCAGGATGTGGTCAATAAAATCAAATATCAGTTATACAATTTCACTAAATGAAATGAGAATTTAAGAAGATGTAGATAATTTACCTTTCTAAGAATAATAGTTTTTAGGATGAATTGGAATAATAATATGTAAGAAAATATGGATATGTTCCATGTATGATGGATTTATTGATTGAATATGATAATTTTATTATAGAAAATAAATGATGAGAAGAACAGAAGTAGAAGATACCCAGCACATTTCCAAGAAAAGTATCATTATAATTTATTATTGTATAGTGGATAAAGAAATTGATAAATACTAAGAATACTTGTGGAGAATAAAAGAGGTTCTATTCACATTACTATTCTAGTGAATATTGAAAATGAAGAAGTAAAATAACAAAGACACAACGAAACATTCATTAGAAGTATCAACTATTTTAGTGAATTTCTAATGTTTCAAAGAATCTATAGGAATTATTAACTATATTTATAAAAACTATATTTCTCAAACATAGTGAGTAAATTGGAAAATGATACACTTATTTTATAGATATAATGTATTTTCTCCCCTCTCCCCTGTTTCGTATCAGGAGACAAACTTATGATTTTGAAATGTTATCTGGATGAAAAAATATAAAAGGTATCACATTATATTGTCTTATATTACCTGTGAATGATTCTATGTTATAGAAAATAATATCCTTTGTTATTGAAATATAAATCTTGTCAATATATGGTTTACATTATGTGTGTTCTAATAAAAAAAGTAAATAATAGGTAATAATATAATCTTTTGAATAAATAGTCAGACAGGTAAATGGGTGATTAGCTTAAATTAGTCAAAAACGTACCAAAAATAATTCTCCCTCCTATTCATGTTGAGTACGTCCTAAGAGTGCCAAAAAAAATATCTGAGGTGGTACATCTCTTTTTGGTTCACTATAATTACACTATTATATATTAAATATATTAGTATAATTCTTATTTCATTATAAATAAATGTTTTGATAAAGAATAATTTATCTAAGATATAAATTTAATTTACTATATAATTGTGATGAATAAGATGGTAATTTATAATATAAACATGAAAAATATTTACCTCATTTCTAGAGAATATAAATTTTCGGTTTGTTATACGATGGTGGAAAATGTGACATATCTAAAAAATGAAGATGAAATATTTATTTAAAAAAACCATTAAGAAGGAAAAATATAACATATCTAGATCATAGATTTTCAGTGATATTTAGGTTTGAATTTTTTTAAAAAGTATTTCAATAATAAACAAAACCATATGGAAGTTATCACACATTTTTCTGCTAACAAGATAAATCATCTACAACAATGAAATATATAATACACTCTAATCCCCTAGAAATTATTTCATCTAGTTTTAAAATTATTGACAATTATAAGAAAGAGATAAATAAACATAAATTAATTGTAAAAAAACATATACCTAGATAAACTAATACACAATTCATCTCAGAAATATCCCAGAGGGTGTTTCTAATCCCCCTGTGTTGGTTACTAGCACCGAGAATCTTGTAAAAGTTCAAATAGGAATAGTTTTTCATATGAAAAACCATAAAAATATTTCATATAATTATAATGAATTACATGGTTGGTATTCCAAAAACACATCAATTAGAAAAGTAACATTTGAAAATATATATGATAAAGAAAATAATTAATTATGCAAAAGAATATTTCTCAACTTTCATCAAGTCGACGACTTAGAATACCCATGCAGTAAGTGACCATATCTCTACTAGTCTCCACCATCTATCTACGTTCCAATGAATAAACCACACCCTCCACCTCCATGTGTCACATTAACTTTTCCTTGAACATGAATAAAATAATGCTTAAATTCCTGAATGAATGTTTAGGGTGTAAAAAACAATAACCCAGAGGGATCTCACCATGTGTTCTATAAGATTTTATAATAAAAATAAACCATTATATGTTACAATTTGAACAAATGATCAGAAATAAATTTAGTTTACCTTATATCATTCAAATCATATTGTCAATAATGGTATACAGAATGTATATGAAAACTTGGATTCAATGAACATTGTAAATAAATATAATGGAATCGTTAAGACAATTCTATATTCATGAAAATATAATAATCAAATTAAAACAAATAAACATGTTATTATTCACTAAGATAATTTAGATTCTAGATATAGTATATTTGTAAAATTTAGTTTGTCTACATGGATCATGTTTGTACACATGAACCTAAGGATTTGGAAATCAATATAATATACTGACACCAAATTGTGTATGATACGAAAAAAATTATTTAATAATATTTTTCATCATTATTCTATTTTCTATAGATTGTGGTGTCCGAGAATTTTTTTCCCACTCACCCATAAATTACCCATTATTACATGCCCTTTAATACTTTAAATATACAAATCTTTGGTAATTTATTCATTTTAAATCAATTATTCTTTCAAATTAATGATTCATGTTTCTCAATTCCATTTCAATTTCAAAACCAAATATTAATTTATTATAAAATTCATGAATTATTAAATAATATTTTATTTTAATAAGTTTCCTAAATATTCTTTATAAAATCATTTCATCAAATAAATTAACTTATCATCCCTACTTTGTAATAATTATCCATGTTTAAAAATATTAAAAAGAAGGGGTTTAATTTAAAAAAATACATGATATTGAAATAAATAAAAAAAACTCATCTCAATTGATGTTAAAAACAATTGAATTTTAATTTAATATCATGATATCATTTATCATTTTTAAAATCGGTAATTTCATTATATAACCACCTACCTTTAAGTCCATTGATCAAATAATCAATTACTCATAATTGGAATCAGTAATAGAGAATTGTTGTTGTAGGATATCAATAAGGATGGCCTTAGATTTACAATCCATCATATCAATGATCAAATTTTCAAATTAAAAGAGGATTTATTAATATTAGTACATGATAGAATAGACAATAGAGAACTTCTAAATCTATGTTAAATTACATATATAGATTATTATTACATAGAAACTATCTCTTTGGTCCAAGAATAATAGACGATGAAGGATACAATACCATAATTTATATTCTAAAAAATAAATGTAATTAGATTAGGTTCGATTATGATACATTATTGATTTATAAAAGAATATTTTTTATTTCAAGAAAAATATTATATGGGGCCGAAAAACCATTCTTAGTGTTTCTTTATTTGGGTAACATGGTCAGTACTAACTGTGCACCCAAATATATTCCCCTATCAGGCTACATGAAATGGTTATCACTTTGGATATAATGTTATTATATCATTTCACCATCAATTCAACCTCAACTACACAATTCCTCTTTGTTTGGAGGGGAGAACACATGGATTGGAATCCCTATGTCCCACTATCTGTTCCTTCAAAATGGAGAACATATCTTTCTATGAAAAATCATAAATCTTATCCTATCTATATGCCAACCATGAAGTGCAGATTAGAAAAACCCAAAGTTTCAAATTCTTTCATAAAGGACATAGAAAAAGGCCAACAAAAGGGTTCTCAAATCATGGTACATTAATGACATGAAACTGTTATATGGGATATTAAAAATCTACACCACCCGATAAAAACTATATGCCCCAAATAATCCTGCCAATAATAAATTTTATAAATGAATTAAGGAATCTCATATATCATCAATGACATACATTCCATGTGTCATAAAAATAGAACAATTAGGGAAAAAATCAAGGACATGGATTTTCCATTTTTATCCATCATCTCATAATAATCAATCCACATATGATTAATAATCACGTATATATCATGTTCTTGATTAAGATAAACCTTGATCTATTAATCATTTGTCTAAGAGATACATTCTATGCTATGATATGAGAAACATTTTATGATTCAATATAAAAAATGGTTCTAAATCAAAAATGAAAGAAAGTTATTCAGTCTACACAACATTCCCAAATAGTCCAACATATATTAGTAGTATAGAATCATATTTTCCAACCCATGGGTGAACCAATTGATGAAAATGTATTAAGGGAAACAAGCCAACAACTAAAAACACCAATGTGGGTCGATTTCAATTATAATTTGATTTATACATTCCATGAGAAATAAAACACCTATGATGAATCAAATAAACATTATATGTCACCTCTTAGAATAAAATATTTCTTATATAGGTTGTTTCACCAATATTTTTCGAACATAAAATTGATTATCCTGGATAGAAATAAAAATATTCAAATTTATTACATCATGATATATGGATGGTAAATTTAATTTTTTGAAAATACTATCTGTCCTATAATGAGATTTCGTGCTCCAAAAAAATCAATAACATGGTAATGATTCATGTCATCATGTATTTTTATTACTTGTTGTTTCTCCATCTATCTAAGATGGATATTTCCTGCTCAAACAGAACTTGTATTCCATTGACTCTTGGAATCCTCTCAAAATACAGGAAGTAATATGTTGATCTCTCTGAAATACAATAATAGATTAAACAGTTTATAATTAGATAATATCTCATAAATACATGATTCAAATGTCCTTATATTTAGTTTTATCATGAACGGGTATAAAATAAACATATTTGATCAGCTGATCAATCGTAACCCATAATATAATATTCTCTTTATCAGTATGAGGAAACTCTCAAGGATTTCCAATTGAATGTCTTCACAATTCGAATTCAACTGAATATTGGGATGAAACCACCATATATATTTCTAGTTATCATCATAACCAAGTAATAGTTATAAAAACATTGAAAAAATATGTATTTTATCATCCTATAGATGGATAATAGAATTTTTGTTTCATGTCATAGAACCAATTTTCCATGCCCAAGGGGAAAACCCACTGGTATTTATGGTAGTCCTAAATAACATATAATATCCTAGGTTAGGGCATTAGATAGTCGTTCATGAATCATAAGAATCCATAGAGAGATAAGGACCACTAACTAATGGTATCAACTCTATATAGTGATACCATATGTACTATTAAATTCATCATAATGATGACTCAGTAAAAATAATAATCCCAAGAAGATTATTTTTAAACTAAAAATATTGCAATATAATTTTATACTTATCCAAACAGACTCCCAAGAAAATGAAACCACTGAGATTTATCATATTATAATCTTATTTTGATCCTTGCATTCCATGGGCCATAATATTCCTATATATAGAATCAACAATTACATTTTTCTTACCAAGGGTTTCTTGAAATTTTAAAAATAAATGATTTTAAATACTCAACCCAATGCCAATGAAGGTGATTCAGTTATATTTGACATAAGATAAAATAATGATTTTATTATGTAAAAACATAGTAAAAATTTACATAATATGTATTACTCAAAATTTTAGGGGAATGAATCACAAAATTGAGTATGAGATTATGGGTACTATATTTATTCTCTTATGAACTATGATATGAGGAACCATAATCCACAATGTGATCAACGTTCAGGATAATTAATCCAATTCATTAATATGATGCATCAAAAAGGACTACATATCCCTTCGCATACATAGAATTAATCTACAGTTGAACATAAGATAAAATATACTTCCACTAATCAAACTATTTTAAAATAATTAAATCTCATAAGAACATTACTTGTTTTCAAATGAGGAAAGTAAATTAGAGTGTTGAGCATTGAAAAATATTTGATGATCTTGCATTGAAACATTGCTTAACTAAAAAAATGACATCTCTCAAAAACATTCTAGGGTCTCTCGCATGTCTAAACATCATTCACATTGACATGATCAGTTGGAATACAATATTATAAGGCCACATGTCTGAATAAAATCACTTCTATAATAAAAAACTAAATTTCAGTATCTTTGAATGTGTAATTGATTTCATAAAATTTTTTGAACTACTATTTGAGATTTCACATAATCCTCCTCAAGATTATTTTAAACTAATAAGTCAGACACACCCAAAACTGTATCAAATTTAATATAGGCATTCAATATTATGTTTATTAGTTCCAAAATAAATAGAGTTTCATCAATTTATTTGAAATAAAATTAACTCGTTAGTAGTAATAGCCATACATAGTTTTGTAGGTAGTCATTGGAATGTGAGATTCATTGATTGTCAAATGATTTAAACAAGACAAAATATCAATAATCAAGTACCAAATAACAACTTTATATTGGTAAAAAATAATTACATCAAGGAAATAGATAATTTTTTACTATAATTATATTGATTCTGTGGAAATCAATAAAAAAGTGAAGTGTTTCGTGATATTTCATTTCAAATACAATAGTAACCACCCATGATGACACATGATGATGTATTGTGCCTCCCTAACATTTTTAAATTGAATTTTTTCAATACATTGTGTGGGATTGAACACTTAGTTTATCATGTGTTACACACAATACCGATTTTTAATGAAATGTGATAACAAATTAAAATACTTTTATTAAATATGATAAGTGTCACATTGCAATAGAAATTATGGGTATACATAGGATACATTATATTACGAAAATATATTCCTTAAAAATGTATATACAATGAATTCGTTTTTGACCAATTAGTTACTAATGAGAATATGGAAATATAAAAAACAAATCTACTATTTAAAAAATTATTTCTATGCACACACGATTTTTATATAAAAAAATTAAACATATAAATTTTTATGAATAATATAAATTAAATATATATATTATATATTAAATATAACAGTTAACATTTATCATATATTTTTTCTAGGCCTTTGATAATATATATCCAATCCTATGCTTGAAACTTTATTTTTCTAAACAAATGTTATTTCTCATTTTGGATATATTTTTTAAAATTATTTTTTAAAAAACTAAGAAACTTTAATTGAAAAACTGAACTTAGTTTTTTAAATTAGAAATTTAATATTATTATGGGGTTAATTTATTATAATTTCATGAGAAGATATAATTATCAACTAATAAAGAAAAATAATTATTTTTATTAATTATTTTCATTTATTGTGAATAATTTAAAAACATTAAAATTGTTTTAATATAGTTTTATATGTAAAACATAAATTAATAATACATATATTAATTGATTCTATATCTTTTTAAAAAAATTCATACTTATATTTTACTTCAAATATTTTTGAAATTGTTAATATTTTCCATTTGGAATGCCAATTTTTCATCGAGTCCTCAAGTTGAATTTTAAATTAAAATTTTCCAATTAATTTTTTTGAATTTAGAAAAATAGATTAATTATTTTTAATAAAATAATTAGTATTACAAAATAATTGTCTCTTATATTATTCAAATCATAAATAGTAAAAAGAGTAAAAATTATATTTCACATTGATGGTAATAATCGCTTTATAATGGGATGAACTAAAATCATTTTGGTGAAAAATAAACCACCACTTGTCCAACACTGATTATTATTCCATATATGGAACTTATTTACTATAATATTCATTAGTGGACCATTTTAGAAAATTTTTACATATCAAAAACATGGGTTCATATTTTTCATTTCAATCATTAAAGTGGGCAACTCACATCGCTTATAAAAGGCCTCCCATATACTATCATATTCACACACCCAACACACTTTATTGGAAAATACCTAACCAAATATCTTCATTAAATCCATATAAAAATATTATAGAATTAATTATTATTATTAATCCCTCTTATTAAGGATTTAGTTATAAAACTATGAAACTCATAGAAAAAGGCATAAATTCCTAAATTATTGTTTTCTTATTTCATCATACAAATTCATAAAATATTATAAAAATATTTTGATATAATAACAAAAATACATAAAATATACTAATAATTTATTAATTAATATTGATTTCCAAAATCTATCTCCCCATCCTTAAAATGGGATACAAAATCTTCATTTCAATGTACAATACACTACCACCTATTGAACCAATGTTAATTGTTTTCAATCACCACCTCTCACAGAAGTATTTAATGATGAATATAAACTTTATATATTAAATTTATATTTTAAACATATTTTATTATAATACAACATCCAAATTCATACCACTGAACCCATTGGAAAACAATAATGTCACTCATATACTTAGCTGACTACCTCCTCACGAACTGATGTAATGTGTTTTTTATTATAGTTTTATATCAATATTAATTATGATATATAAAATTATTATTTATTGTATTTATAGACTAATAATAATTGTGTAATAATTATTTCAAATACAAATCCATACCGTCCATTCCATGGGGGATATGATAATGTTGTTCATTTGTACGACATGCCACTGCCTCATGATGTGACGTGATTCATGTATCACTAACGCTTTTCAATGCAGTTAATTAGGACAAATTTTAAAAATAAAGGATATAAATGTGACATAAAAAGTAATCATTAATGGTAATTTATTATTTACCGTTATTTACATTTCCTCCCTTTAAAAGGGGAAAAGATTTCATTTGTACGTAATGTATGAATGGTCAGAAGGTCTTTTTTATAGATTTTTGATAACCTCCCTTTGAAGGATTGAGGGGTAACCCTTACAAGTCCCATAGGATCAGATATTACAAGGCCCTTAGGCTTAGGAGATTAAGTAAATGGAAGATATTTGGGAATTTAACCAGACTATCTAAAAGGAACTACCCCTCCCCGTCATCTGCATCGTGATAGTAGCACTCCTCCTTCACCTGGCTTTCTCGTTAGGATTATCATTCAAGAAAAGGAGGGTACTAATGGAATAGCCATACCCTATCTTTATAACAGTCCATTTTTCTTTACTCTGTTGAGTGCACCTGCTAGGAATCCTGTTCTGGGGATGCTCATTTTTTTAGTGTTTGTCTGGGGAAAGTGTATGTGGGATGAAGGCCATGAGGTATCCTGAAAGCCTCAAATGTGCCCCAAAATCCCTATTGAACCAATGGCATATGTGGATCGAAATAAATAAGGAAGCCAAGCCCAAACCGATGGCTCAAGGCGAATAGTTCTAGCTGCTATAGTACCTACTATAGTGCTGCTACATTAACAACACAACATACAGTTCTGCTATAGTAACTGCATAGTCTATAGTTCTATTACAGTCCCCTCACAATGTACAGTTCTGCTATAGTATCTTCTACAGCACTGCTATAGTGTGCTGGAAATATATCCCTCCCTAGTTTTGAACATGGGTCTTGGGGATTCAATTATGGATACCTCACCAACTGGGATGAGGCTCATATGCATTTCATTTGTACATATAACCTACCATCTCCATTAACATTGTATTTCATTTTATGTATCTTAATTTTCTGTGTTATATATATATGTATGTATGTATATATTGAATGTATGTGAAATTTATATCTTGTTTAAAATTAAGGATATTATGGAACTGTCTCCCATGTAAGTGGACATAAAATAACATTTCAAAACATATGTGAAAAACAACGAATTAGTAAAATGAAATGTAATCTAGCAGGTAATTATTAATAAATTGATAATAATAGGGTATAATAACATAAAATTTTATTATATATATGATAATATTAATGTAATATATTTATAATAAAAATATTATATATAAGATTTAAGTGTGTTTTTAAGAGTCTGAGATTTAATGATGTGGATTTTCATCTTTTTTTACATGTGTGAGAAAAATTCTATATAAAAAACAAGTTATTTTTTCGAGTTGTATATAATAATCATTATAGTATTTTATGATTAATCGCCTTAAAAATATTCGTTTTTATATATAAGTTTTTTCATCTTTATTTCATGGGTTTTTTTATTCAAATGATACCCAATCTGTAAGGTATTTCTCATCTCACTTATTTTCCATGAGACATATGTCTTATTTATCAAGGATAACTTTTCCTGGTAAATATACTACCTCTTTCATATAACAGATAGTTAAATGTTTATCATATTTTTATTATATGTTTAATTTTTTTATTTATTTCATTGGTATTATGATTATATATTACCAGAGTTTTAAAGGATTATTTCATAATCTAATTATTATTTGGGATTGTTTTTGTTTAATAATACCTTGGTAGAATAATTTGATATTTATATATTAAAATAAATCTTTATTATTATCCTTTGGTTATAAATGATATTTTTAATTTATTAGTTTCATTTTTATACTCTCGTGTTAATTAAATATTTGAGAATTTCTTAAAATGAAAATCAACATTATTTAAATCTTTATTCAAAACAATTCGTTTTCCTTCCACAATCAGGTATTATAAAAAATAATCGAAAATAATTTTTACATTATCAAATATTTTTATTAAATATTTTTAACCTTTATTGAATTTATTAAAAATTACTTTTAATGGAATCTTTATGTGATTTTCCATTCAAAATTCCATTTTCATTTGACTGAAAATGGTAAGGGAATCCTTGTTTTAACTTTTATGTATTGAATAATATTTTTCCATATCATATGAAACTCGTTATTTTAAAATATTCATTTATAAGTTTCAAATATAATTATCAATTAAAATCATTTCAATATTTTTTTAATGTTTTAATTATTTTAAAAATATAAATAATATTTTACCAAATAAATGATTTAAATGGTTTTTAAATATTCCATTATATAATTAATATGTTATTTTCAATGAATATTAATTTTCTAATGTGTCGTGACATTTTAGTACTAAAATGGATAAATAAAAATAAAATTATTGTGAATTTTTATTGGTTTTAAAAATTGTTATTCAAAGTGGAATATATATTATCCTGAAAAAATATTTCATGTGATCTTTCAAAATCTTTTTCTATATATGATGACATCATTTGATGTTACATATGGATCAATCAATATAATATCTTTTGACACCATTATTATTCACTAACTAGTAACATTAAGTTTATGATAATAAAATACATTTGTAACATGTTTCTCTTTTATGAGTTGTACCCTGATAATGATCTTATGAAACCAGTATTGTCTTTGATGAGTTATTCTTGGATGAAATGATGATATGATAATGAAACATACTTATGTTCATATATTTATTATATGATGTTGTTTTTACAAACAAAATTTTATTTCATCGGTTCTCATATGATAAATTTTTTATAATATAATATCACGTATATGATTTATTTTGAATAAGTTAAGGGTGGTACCAGTATCCCACTTTAATTCTTTTAGTAAATATTGATATCTTATGAGGTACGTAGGGATAGAATGGGTAGTGAACCTAACTCAGCAAGAAAAGTTTTCCACAATGAGTTTCTTGGGAGTGACCCTTGACTACAACAATGATTTGGGGAATCATCATGTTATACAATTATATACTTTACAAAGTACCTTGATAACTGTGAAAATGTTTTTATATACTCCTTTTAAGACTAAAATAAATTTTTATATGTCAATTTTATTTCCTCAAGGATCATTCTATTTGTTATTTTTATGATTCTTGTATTATGAATTACCATTATTTGTTCCATAACACATGATTTTGATCATTAACATTCATTTTATGGTTTTCATATGTTATTATATAGTTCACATAACCTTATTATTAAATTATGTTTGTATATTTCCTGTATATATCCATACTAATAGTCTTACGTCACCATTTCATAAGTTTCATTTCATCGATTGTGATGAATGGTTTTATATAAGATCTATCTACAATGATTATAGAAGTGGAACATATTTAATGAAGTTGCTTAAGGTATATGTCATGATAATAATATTATGTATCTAGTATCCAATGAAACTAAACCATTTTGATCCTATGGAAATTACTTTTTTAATGTAATAAATATTTATTAAATGTATTTAATATCATTTTATAATATTTTTGGATCTATAAAAATAGTATTAGGGAAAAAATAAAAAATGTGATACAAAGGAACTCTCATGTGTGATAATTTTATGAATCATGTGTCTCTACCCAATGGATTTGTGAGGAATGTGCTACCACATAGGGTGGTGGTGTTTCCAATCTCAGATCTATATCAACCCATGAATTTCCATTATCGTAATCAATTATAGTTCACTAAATATAATTTAAGACCAATATTTAAGGGATTGGAGGATAATTTTACTTATCCATTGGTAACTATTAGGAGAAAACATTGTCATTATTTATATGGATAAAAATAAGAATGAGTAAAAGTATAGAAAATTGAACACATTTTTTGGTAAAGGATACTGTGATTGGTTCAAAGAAAATATAATCCTTTCTGAAATCTATAAGTTTACATGGCTACTGTATAAAGGTGCATTGGGGTAATAAAAATGAAAATGGAACATTGATCTAGAATCAATCTTCAACTGGTTCATGTAAAATCCCTCACTACACACCTGGTCTGACCCTCCTAGAAAATAAGATATGGAAATGGAAAAAATCATTATAAACCATCAAAAATATATAAACAGAAGATGATTATGATTGACATATGATAAAACTCATCTATTATTGATAAAAAATAATCATTATGATTTAGGAATCCAATAAATGATTTTTTCAGCATTATGTGGTTTTAAAAAATAAATAATTTTTGTCACACTATTCTATTTGGTTTTAGTCAATGAAAGGATCCAAAATGTACATGAATAATGTTGAATGTGATCGATGACCTGTTGAAGAGAATCTAAATGGGATGGTGACTGAATTTGAGGATATTATGAATATTCCTAACCAGTTATCACAATATGTGATTAAAAACTCACCCCTTAAAAGACGTATAAAATAACCAAATAAGATAATGAAAAAATTGTTTGACTTTTCTAGTGGTGGAGACCGTAGAGGTTTGATAATATAGTTTCCATAATGTCAAGAATTTTAAATGAAGAACCAATCTGAATGACTCAGATTGATGGGAATATGTTTTGAGGGTGTAAAATAAAGATAAAAAGCATGTAATTATTGAGGTAAAATGAAATTTTCATTTAATGCAATGTATTTTAATAATTATTCAGTATCAAATAGTGAAGAAAGTATTAAATTTAGAATGTATGGGAATCTAGAAAATTGATATACTAGGAAAACATTTCATGAATAGAATAAATAAGGTTGTCTGAGTATCGTTAATACTAATGAATATGAAGAGACCTGAATAAAATATGAATTGTGTGTGATTTACTAATTTTATTTTTTATGTTAAACCAATGAATAATGATTAAATTGGGATTTTATAATTTAAATACATGATTCATATTTCATTTTTTATGAAAGAGGAATTATGTAATGAGATTATGAAATGTATTTAAGGGTATAATAAGGAATTTGAATTTTTGAATTGTTTTTATTTAGAATTCAATATTTCAGTTATATGAATTAACAAATATATAAGGATATTTATATAGAATTTCTAGTTATGTATTAAAATGAACATTATTAATTAGTTTAATGAACAAGAAAATTGATTTAAATTCATGGATGCATTTTTCTAAAAAACATTATTAAGGGAATATAAGCCTTTATAAGTTTCTAGTTTTTAGAATATAGTGTCTGTATATATATATATATATAAATACATTAATGGTATAGATAAATTAGTCAAGATTTCATTAATGAAAACATTACTATTTAATGATTTCTTTTAAAAATAACTATTTTAACATTGTTGGTGTTTTCAAAAAAAGTATATTTATGGAATATATTCCATAATATATGGCTTAATTTAATGAATATGGAAGAATATGTATTTCTATATTGGTTTTATTGTATTATTGGTTGTTAAAATGCTTCAAGATAATCTATTAACATGGTATTAACATATTTGGAATGTGAACATTAAAATATTCTTATTAATATTTGGGAATTACTGTTATGTTGAATTTTTTAAATTTAGTGAACCCCTTTATTAATTATTAATTTTTGAAGGGTCATAAGGTTTATTATTAATGGAATAGATTATTTTAAAACATGAAAGAGGTTTTAGATATTAATATATGGTTTCACCATATGTATATTTATAAATCACATTCACTACACTTTATTTGGAAAATTAATTTATATAAAAAATAATGTATTATTATTATTATATGGATGTTATAGTCTGTTATTTAATCATCCATGAAAAAGTCATCTATTAATGTATGATATGAATTTAAATTTATTAAATAATGATAAAAGGAATAAATAATTATTATGCAATGGAATGATATTTACTAATAATATCGTTAGATGATGATGCTAAAACATTTCGAAAATGATGATGAAATAAATTTCATTTTCTATTATAATCATTTATGATCATATCAATGGAATTTTCACATCTCTTTTGTTGTTTTGGGTTTTTTGATAATAGTATTCTTTTTTTTCATCAATGATCTTTGTAAAACTTTATTATTATTTTAACATTATTCTTTTCTTCCTTGTTGAAATATTCACCTCCAAACTATGTTCTCATATTTGGAAACAGACTACATTTTATTCCATATCACCTTCTCATATCCCTCTTTCTCTTTTCAAAGTGATTTTTTATTAAACAGTTATATGTTGTTCATTTATATAATATTTATTTTTCATAGGATAAATCATTGATTACCGAAAACATGATTGAATAGTGAAAAAACATTTTTATATGGTGGGATGAATATAAAACCCAAATATTTTTTTCACAAATATATATTTCAAAAACAATTTCTTATTTCGATCATTTCAGTTCAACATAACAATGTGTTTAAACAAAATGTGGAACACTATAAAAACAATATTTAATATTCTTTTTATCCTATATCCATTGTATTGGATATTATGAATTGGATTATGTATATTATGAAAATATATGTTATAGACATGTTTATAAATTAAATCTTTGGTGACCAATTAATTATAAATGAATAAAATATCCATTTGAATATAATTTGAAAAACTATTTTTATGTGCACAAATGTGTTTTACATAATTAAATTGAATAAATCACATTAGGTTAATATTATAATTAATATTTATATATTATCTATTAAATATAATATTTAACTTTGATCTTATGTTTGTTTTGTTATGATATAAAATAAATATAATTTTAATATTTATAACAATATTATGTTAAATATAATTTTGTCGCTTCATATTCCCTTTTTGGAATAAAATTTAGATTTCCATATAGTATAAATTATAAAAACTCAAATAATTATTTGTAATAATAAGTTCCATGTTATGTTAGGGATAATGTTTTATAATTTTAGAAGAAGATAAATGTTTCAATGATGAGTGATGATATTGGTTTTTACTTGGAATTTTAATTTCTATTAAAAAATTATAAAACCTCAAAATTTCATTAATATGGTTTTAAATTATTATATGTTACAATTATATATATTTATTCAATTTTTTTCCATTGAGTAAATTTCATATTAAATTTTTATATAAATATTTCTAATACCATTAAATATTTTCTCTATGTAAACCCACATTTTCATTACATAAGTTGATTTAATTTTAAAGTAACGATTTCAAATTCTATGAGTTGAATTTAGAAAAACATTTTCCATATTTTAAATCATAATTATTTATATTATCTGATATGTTTAGGTTAATATTTTTCAATAATTAATATTAAAAAATATATATATTTACAATATATAAGTTAATAACATTATTACCGCAGGTAAAACTATAATTATTATAGTTAAAAATGAATAAAACATGTCCAAAAGAAAATAAATTGAAATAATGACCTAATAACTCTATGTATATATAGTGCTTCATTTTAGATCCTCTTTGAATGAAATAAATGCGGGTTCACTTTTTTCATTTCAAATGATTCATGTGTTCCACTCACCTCTCTTAAAATGTCATACACTATAGAGTCCTATTCACACTTCCAGAACTATTTTAATTAAGAACTACAAAAAAAATTTATTCCAAATATCAATACCAAAATCTTATAGTCCTTATTTTTATGACAAAGACTCCAAATAATGGGTTATGTGTAACCATAAGGAGCCTCTTTGAAGGCGAGGATAATTATTAATATAGTGTTTTTTTTGTTTCTACTTCAACCTATTTCAAATCTTATTTCAATATTATGATATAATAAAAAAATGTATCTCATATAAATTTATATTATAATTAAAATTTCATTACATAAATTCTTTTTATTTTCAATAAAATGGGATATGAAATTCTCATTCATGTGTATCCTAGATTATCACATTATGATCCAATTTTATTCATTTTCCATCAAAACATCCCATGGATAGATATAACGATTAATAAAATATTTATATATGATATATATGATTTTATTATAATTATATTTATATAATACCATATTACCAACCAACCCATTTGAAGACAATAATGTTTCCCTTCTAAACTGAGGATTACCACCTCAAAATATGATGCGATGTGTTTTTCTTTTTCGATTTACTCAGATGATAGAATGGATTGATTAAATTTATATATATAATACTAAAAACATAATTATACTTATGTAATTACTATATCACATATATCATCTTACATTCTATTTCATTGGGGATTTGATAACATGATTAGTGAGTTTGGAAGACTATTTACTATGAAGCGATGTGATGTGTTTTCCAAAACTATTTTTTATGGGATGAAATAATGGAAAATTTAGTGAATATATGGGATATATATGAAATATAAATTATTTTTAAATTTTAATTTATTATTTATCTTACTTTCTAAAAATCTGTTAAATAAATTGAAAAAACATTCATTTGTACGTAAGACCAAATGTCTCCCTGAATTGTGTACTTCATATTATTTCTCTAACATTAATTATGCACTATAAATAAATAGTAATAAATATATATGATATTGATATCATTTACAAAATTATAGATATTATATAACCAAAATCAATGTAAGAGTAAAAAAATTAAAAAAGTAATTCATAAATGTAAAATTAATAAAAAAAATTTAGAAACATAAATTTTACGATGATTTTTAAATAAATTAGTAATAAAATGGTTTTAATTCATTTAATATGGTATGATATAAATAATTATGTTTCATTATTATATTTTTTGTAAAATTATATCCATGATTCGGGATGTTCAGAAATCTTCTGTGGATGTTGGGACATAAGTTAAGGTATTTTCATGATAATTTATTTATTTGTATGATAGATAACATATCCACAAATTATCAATTTAGCATGGTGTATAAAAAAACAATTTATTTATTTTATTATTTTTCTCATGAAAATAATATGGATTTAAAAATAAATTTTGGGATCACTCTTTCATACACTTCATGATTCGAATGATGCCAATGTGGTATGGGAGTTCTAATATCGCTTTTACATCATTGAGAAATACATTGTATTCACCAATTTTTCATTTCACTATTTTATATATAACCCATTTGATAAGTGATATAATGAATATATTTATCTAAATAGTATTTAATATTTAATTTGATTATTATTTTCTTAATTGGGATTATGATTCATAAGTTCTCAACTTTTATTGTTTTTTTTCGCAGTCACATTATTATTAGATATTGTTATTTTTATTCTTACATGAATAAATTATTTAAAATTTACATATTAAAATAAATCTATTTTATTATCCATAGGTTATTTAAAAATTATATAAATTAATATTCCCATATTTCAACTCTTTTTTACATAAAATGATTGGGAATGTTTTTTTAATAAATATGATCTTTATTTATCTCATCATTCAACAATGTTTTTTAATCAAAAAAATTCTGTTTCTAAAAATATTTCCAAAATATATATTTTTTAATTCTCTGAATAAATTATTAAATAAATTTTGAACATGATTGGATTTTTTTAAAAAGAATTGAGTGTAATATTCTTGTCATTTTCCAAACAATGAAAAATGTTAATATAATAAAAATATAAAAATAATACCTAATTTAATGTGTATTAAATGAATGTTATATTACACCATGTGTACCAACCCCGTATCATAAATATTTTGTCATATATTTCTTAGATTATTTTTTATGAAACATAATAATAAAATATTTTATGAATTTTTAGTTTTGAAAAATTATAATAGATATTTTTGTAATGAGTTTTTTTAAAATATTTATAGATTTTACATTATGATATTTTATGGTTATTTAAAAAGAATTTTTTTATAAAATATTAATATAATAGTTTTAAATATTAAAATTTGAATGAATTTTAATCTATATTTTTTTATGTTTTATAAAGTGTTCTCCATACGGGAAGGATACATTGATATTGATTTTTTATAGGGACCTTTCAAAATCAATTTCGATCTAATATATTATACATCGATGTAAATTACTGAATAATGGGGTTGTTTATAATGGACATAATTCCGATCATTTATCAGGATGGATTATGTTTAGGATTACAAGATTATTATGAAACCTTATTCACTTCTCTCCATTATACCATTATTAAATTCTTATTAAACCTCATTATTTTTCTATGGGTTATTCAATTATAATATGATAAAATCATATAGAATCATGATTCTTTTTAATAGGGTGTAATATGATGAGTTAATTATAAAGACCATTTTTCATCAACCGATATATATTTACTATTTTGTTATCATTTAAAACACTTATATATGTTTTTAATTATGTGGAAGGTGGGACTTATATCACCCAGTAATGTATTCGGTAAATATTTATATCTTAGAAGATATATTTTAATGGAATGGGTATTGAAACCATTACATTAATAGAAATTTTCCATTACGATTTTTTAGTTAACATAGATTATTATGATGTTTTAGTAATTGTTCCCTTTATAATATGAAATCCTTATAAATGAACCATTACTATTATAGAATGGATTTTCTATGATTATGTTTATTCAACAAATATATGTCTTGTGTTCTTTCTTCAGGTCTTATATTCTTTCATTTCATTAGAAAAAATGTCTTATTAAATTTCAGTATTTAGGCAAAAGCACATGATTTTTATTTTTATTTTATAGTGTATGGTTGGAATATGTTATGAACATGATCGCATGCCCTTATACTCAATTTTTTTTATATTTCCCATGTTTTTTACTGTTAAACATCTGAACTGACCATTTATAATGATTCTATTAGTAGTAAATAAATACAGATTTTATGTATGGCGTGTGTATGAATAGTTATAAAATGTAAGATATTTATAATAGATATTGAAGATATATCCATAAATAAGAAGATATGGTGCCCTATCTTGAATCGTAGTAAATGATTACAATTATCTAGAGTGATATTGAGTGATGTAATAAATATTAAACTAAAAGATCTAATATATATATATATATATAAAGTTTTGTTCAATAAACGTATAAATTTGTTGTAGAAAAAATAATGAACCAATGTTATTATCTATTTCAGTTCAGATGGTGTAATATGGTATGATGGAATTGAGATTTTTGGTTTCCATGATTCCCATTCAAACGGGGATTCAACATCCCTTGGTGGTGGAAAACAATAAAAATAATATTTATCCTCATCCAAAAATATATATGAATATTATTATAAAATAACCACTCATTGATTATTTATCTAGATAAAAAGAGTAAACTCAGATACTACCCTCTCAAATAATGGAAGAAGAGGCCCATCCCTACTCAACCATCCATCCATTTCTCCTTGGAAGATTCAAAATAAAGAAACATGATAAGTAATAGATACCCACCAATTTTAGCCTAAAATTTGGTATTTAAGTTGAATATTCTAATCCATCCAAAGAATGATATCTAGTTGATCCATGTATAGAAAAAGAAAATTTTATGTGAGATTGTAATCTGATAAGTAGAAAATAATTGATGCATTTAAGAGAAAATTATATCTTATTATTCCGAGGGGTGTAAAATTATCCCTCACATATGAAATAACTAATAATATGGGATAAAATATTCACAATATGATTTAGACATAATGAATCATATTTAAAATTATAAATTAAATCATTCATTAAAGAATAAATTATAGTTATAGTACCTATAATTCTCATTGGACCATGATTAGATTTCTCTGGAGTCTCCCTCGTAGAAAGAAGAAACGGTATTCTAGATCTCTATGGACGGAACACCATTATTACTAATAAATATGTATAAACAAAGTAATTTTTTTTAATTATGATAATATTACACTATACTTATTTTATATTACATTAAATAACTTCAATATGTGACAAAATTGACTTCATAAATCACATATATTTGTTGCCTCAATGAAAAATCGTTTTGAATGCACAACCATAACACAATACAAGAAAATGTATGGTACCGTTATAGATAAAAAATGTTCTAGATGACTCTTATTTCAAGTTCCATTAATATACTAATGACAAATCCATTTTCTTTTAATATAAGTACCATAACATCAACATTGCATTAGAGGGACTCGTTTTATCATAACTCATTGTCTAGGTACAACTCATCCGTTAATGTTCGATCTAAGACATCATCATATAAACTGATATATAAAATGAATACCTATATACCAATATCATTTTTCTGGACAATATTGAACCTTTGGGACTTCATATTCCAATTCATCACTACCATGGGAAAATACTGAATGTGTTCACAATTTTTTATCATTCAGAACTTATTCTTATAACCTCATTAGATGGTAATAAATATCAATTAATTTCAAAAGAAAAATATAATTTGGATACAAATATTCTAAAAAAATTATTTGAAAGAATTTCACACCTTTTACTAGTCCCATTAGATTAAATTCAGCACATTTCACCTTTAACAATTAATGAATTTTCAAGAACTCAAAATAATTACAATTTTTTTTATCACTCATGTACTTCAAGATGATAATATGATCATTTTAATGAAGGTTCATTCACATGAAGAGACACTTAAGAATGATATATAGTTTCAACACTTTGAGGTTTAACTACTTGATCTAGCACATGATTGGGTACTACTACCTATACTTGATATTTGATAGCACAAAACGCTACCTCATCCATATAAAAAAATAGATTGTTATATTACCATGGTTATTTGGTAGGTCCAATATATATTATATTCAAAAATATCATCGATGTAATTTTACACCACAATATCAACACAAAAAAATAAAAAATCTAGAAGAATACTCAGTTCATCAACTAACTCAAGGATTATTGGGATATTGTTTCCACTGAAATGAAAATAAATTTTTATTGTACTTTGAAAGGTTAAAATCATGTTTTAAAAATTTTATAAAAAAATAATTTTACACCTTATAGAAATATTTCCAAAACAACCATAATAGCATAAGGATCTATATGATGAGATCTTACCATGGACCTGCTCATAGATGACATTCATGTCACAAAATTTCTATGCCACGTCTTCTTGGACTATGCATTTTGTATACCATCATCAAAAATTGAAACTCAAATTATATTGGTTCCTATTTTTTTATAAACTAGCTCATATTCCATGATGAATAAAACCCAAAGGTGGATCAAAGATATCATAAATGGAATTCCCAATCCCAATGGGATGGCAATTAGATTCTATAATCTTTTCAAATATTGAATTAAAATGGGATTCCAAATGGAAGTAACAATAAGAACATATAATTGTGAAATAAAAAAAATACAGGGTCGGTATGACCCAAACTCCTCAAGGATAAATGATCCAGAACAATATTATTAGAAAACTTTAATACTGAATCATACAAAAGAATAATATACAGTATCAACCAAGATGAATCCTCAAAATAATTTGTAATAGGTGGACCATATATCCACAATTCACTACTATCTCTCCAGGGTCCCATGAATCATGGACACAAACCACCGACATGTCGAACATTCATTTTTCCTATACATTTATATATATAATATACAAATGAAAAAAATTAATATATAGTTTTTAATAAGTGGAATTCCATTAGTATTTGAAAAAATAATTCTTTAGGTTTTTCAATAGAAATTAATTATTTCGTGAATCAATATTAAAAAAATTTAAGGTGAATAAATTATTTTTTCTATTTTATTTTAAAAAATTATTTCCACATAGGTAAATGGAAAATATATAAGAAATATGATGAAATTAAAAGTTTCAATAAATATATCAGAATGAGTAAAATTGTTATGTATTCATTTTAAAGAAATAATTAAATAAAAACCATGAAACATTTTCGTATGAATTATGATAAGTTAGTATCTATATATAATATCATTACACTACAATGTTGAATCATAAGGATCATGTATGTCTATATTTCCATGTGTCTCCTGCTATCAACATAATCAATCCAAATTATATCAAGGAATTCATTCCGAATACATTTTTTACAATTATCAATGTTGAAATATTTTATTTTTAGTAGTAGATCAAGAATGATTTTCACAATTACCCATCAGCTACATAGTCTCATAGGTCTCATAATCTAATAAATAAATCAATTGCATTGAATTAATTCATCAAAAAAAATTAATAGTAAAAATTTCACAGTCATTTTTTGTCATGTCATTTCAATTTCAAAAAAAATAATCGCTCTTAATCAAAATAGTTACTTTAAAAATATTGATTAATCGTATTATGTATTCTCAAGAAAAAATATCAAATAATTTCATCAAACTACTTATTATATTAATCCATCATTCATAAAATTCTACCAATTTATAAATCTTTTTAAAAAATATACAATTAACATTCTATTTAAACTAATTATTAAAAATATCTCAATTGAAAATTTGAAAATCAATTAAAAAACATTTCAAATAACTAAAGTCAAAATAGATTAAATTGTATAGAAACCCCATACAAATATCATAATCATATTGGTCACATGATCAAATGATTAATCAAATAACATACACTCTTCAATGGTGAATTGATGGTGATAAAGATCAAGAAGAAATCCATTGAATAATATTCCATGAAATCAATGATTAAATCCATCCACGAGAAGGGGATAAATCACTCACAATGTAGAAGATATGAGGTGAAATATTAATTCCAAATCAAGTTCAAATAACATACTAGAGAGAGTTCGAATGTATCCACTAGGGCATTGATGTAAGAGGGAGAGAGGTTATTGGATCTTATTCACCTGTTAAAAGACACCAAAATCCATTGAATTAGGTTTTGTTTGATTTATTTTATATTGTGGTTTATATTATGGTGTTTTGGATTTAAAAAAAACATTTTTAGGGGTTAACATGCATTTACATGGTTTACTGGAATGGGTCGTATAGTTAGTACTAACAGTTCATCTAAAAATTATCTTTCATAATGATTCTAGAATGGGTGTATAGTTTCGCCACATTGTTGGTCTAAATGTTTTGATATCACAAAACTCTGACATCAAAAATTCATATATTTTGGAGTGGATAATACGGTATTGGCATACTATGTGACAACATTACACCACTTTATTCCCATTTAATCTTGGTTCTTGGTCTGATAGGAAAAACCATATAGTTTTCTCATACCATGAAGCAAATGTGATCATTCCTAAAAACATCAATATTTTTATAAAATCCCCCAAGAATGACCCAGAACATGACTTATGAAATTTATGTTCAGAAAAAACATCATTAAGCACCAGGATTTTGGTAACATGATGTCACATTATGTGTGAAGATAGTAACATAGAGTAATATTTTAAAAAATTGTACTATAATATCAAAATATATCCCAATAATTATGAACAATTCAAAAAATATATGGATCATAAAATTATTTTCACATTATTTGAAAATAAGTGGCTTGACGAAGATCAATAAAATAATTAATTTTTTAAGACATATGTTTGAAAGATGTAACACAATTAACCATGTAGCTTGGAGTTTATGCATTATTTTTTTACATTTACATGGTTAGAATGAATAAAATCCAGAAGGACCTATTAGTTTATCCTCTTGTCAATGACATACTACAGACATGAACCGTACATTACAATTGAAACTATAAAATTCAATGTAGTGAATTGTTTTTAGAGAATCAATATTCTCCTATAATAAACCTAGAAATCTTGAATCATAGGAAGAATTAAAAATAAGAAACAAATTATCTTAGATTCTCCTTGAGAGTATCCATGTTGGGGAAAATATTATGAATAAATAAGAATAAACATTTTGTCAAGGTGTATATCTAAAACCCAATCTATTCAAATATGTCATGAGAAAAATATGGGGAGAATTGATAATACAGTATATAGATTAACATGAGCTAGAAAACATATTCATTGAAACTATACTAGTCAAATAATATCATTGTGTATCAAAAACAAATCCCATAATGATGGAATACATAATATCGGACATCATAAACATACCATCAAGGATTCATCCAAGACTCCTTACATAAATGGGAATGATATATGTAAATACTAAAACTATTTTACATCATGAGACCTACTGATCCACAGAAGGGATATAGTGGGCCACACCCATCAATTACTATGTCCAATTCATGCCTCATATGAAAGGGATGATGAAACATAATCAATTTAAACATCCATATTAAACTATTCATATGAAATATTAATACATAAACCATAATGCATGAATGGTATCATAATATCATATCCAATGTCAAACTAAATCATTAACCATTAAATGAAACAAGATAAATGATATCATAATAGATCAACCTCAATAAATATTAATATCCCACAAAGGATGCTTTCATAGATGAAAATAATATAATAAAATTGTTAGAAATACCTTGATAAAAAACCATTTTCTTTGAAATCATTTATTTATGAGTGACATATTTATAAAAGGAACAATTGATATAGATTTAACTTTGTAAATAAGTAATTAAAGCTTCAAAACCTCAATTCTTCAAGATGGTTTTAAAATCCTCTCATTTTGAATATTTTGAAATTAGACATTCTTGTCATATTTTTGATGAAATAGTAATAGAGTACCTCATTTAGAAAATAAAAAAATAATTCCACTCAACACATTTAATAAAATGTAGATAATGGAAAAAATAATTAAAACTATTTGAGGATGAATATAATAGTATTTAGGAAAATAGTTTTGGAAAACATTGACATGGAGGATAAATATTCCAGCAATAAATATTTTTGTATAAACAACATCAGAAAATTTTAAATTATAAAATAACCCTCACCATGGGTTTTTATTATGGTGATCTTCCTTAAACAACATATTTAATGTTCTGAAGAATGTTTATAACTATTTCTATAATCATATTAGAATTTATGATACCATATATGAATTTCTTATATCGTTTTGTTGATAATGTTACTTTATTTCTCTTATTTGGTGTGTTAACTACTTCAATTTCCTATTCATGTTTTATCATGCCATTAATATTTCTAATTCATAGGAAATATATATATATATATATCATAAAAAATTAATATTACGTTAAAATATGTTATATTTACACATTTTATATTTTTTATAATCATTCTTATAATATTTATATGGAAAATGAATCCTAACGCATCATGGAAACAGTTTGTAGTACGCACACACATGCAACGATATCATTCCCTTAACTATGAAACGATAAGTAATTATATGATATGATAATTATAAAAGAATAAATATCATGTCATATTTATTTTTTATGTTGATTATATCCATTATTGTACTTATCTAGTCAATGTAGTGTTGAAAAATAGATTACACCACAATGTATAAATAGTAAGTCATATGTACGCTCGTGTAGTGATTTCATTTTTAATATCATGGGTATAAGGTTAAATATTGTTTTTTCATATTAATAATAACATCTAAAAATATATAATAGTATTTATTTATTAATTAATATTGGATAAAAACATAAATATGATGTAGAAGATGAAACAATCTTAAGGCTTCTGTAAAGATAGTTACATGATCTTTAAAGAACCTCCATTCATATCCTATTAGGGACACATGGGGTTAAATTTTAAGAAGATATGGACCTACAGAACATATATACAATTATTTTTAGAAGATATGGCCTTGTTTTTGTTTATATAGAAGGATCAATGTGGTGTGATGAAGTAAGTAATGAGGTGCCTTTTTATATGATAGGTGTGTGGTACTCTGGGAATACTTTAAAATATTTAATTAATATAAATTGATATTAGATTCAAAATAGATAAAAAGTGAGTTATGTAGAATATAATAAAATTATTGGTCTAAATCCTACCAAAAAATATTTTTTTATACATTTTTGGTTAACAATATTAACCTACCATTTTTAATAAGCTAGTAGTTAGATCATTTAACTCCCACCATGACAACATGGATTTTTCACATTGATGATAAGACAGTTATTATAAAATTTCAATGTTACTGAAAAGATTAATTTATTAGATATGTAACATTAATCAAGTTATTTTGAATAAATCATGATTTTTATGTATTTTATGGCATTTAATAAAATATTATTTTTGTAAACTATAATTTCTGTCAATTTTGAAATTATTCATTATTTTTATTTTTTAAAATGTCGTTACATTATGAAAACATCAAACTAAAGAAACCAGTATATAACTATAAAATCAAAGATATCTGTAAAATTCTTATATTTCATTCATTATGTCATATTATATTTATTCAAATATTTTCAATATCATTTATATGATATTTCTATTAATTTATCATTTATTTCATCATCATTTTGCAATCCGTAAATTAAATTATTTCTTATCTAAAAAATTTTGAAACATAATATGACGATGAATATAAATTCATTATATTGGAAATTACTATTTCTAATAAGATTAATCTACATTATTACCCTATATTAAAAAAATATTAGTTATTAAAAATAAGAATATGAAAATTTTAACATATCATTAAAGAAAATATAATAACTATCATATTTTTACCCATGTGGCATAAAAAGTTTATAATTTCATCCAAATGAATTTTTTGGTAGAAACACACTCATCCAATTAAATTCTAATTAGTCTAAGATGAACATTAAAATATTAAAATATTATTTTTTCCTCTAATCACCTGATTTAGTATTAAAAATCGTAAATAAACATATAATAAAGATATTATTCATTATTTTAAATAAAATTAAGTTTATCCAAATATAATATAAATAATATAGTAATAAAAACCATAAATTTATGGTTTTCCCAAATTTATATCAAATAAGTGGAGAAAATAAGTTTATTACAAATCTTTCATATATTTTGAGAATACATCTACAATACCCGTTCAAATGATAAATAATTTTGTTTATATCTTATATTAATATGACTATAAATCCAATTACCTATATTAGTTTAATATATTTATTATTAATCTATTTTGGTTTTAAAAATAAATTTTAAAAAAATTTAAATGAAATATACATTTTAAGCATAATGAAATATTTTTCACAATTCACAAAAAAAAAAAGAAACCTCCTTGAAAAAAACACAAAATTCACCCAATGTAAACTGTGATACTCTTCATTCAAATAACTGGTTTATATTTCATTTAAAATATATTGTATTCTAAAAATTGTATTTCAAAAGGTTTCTCCATCAAAAGGGTGTAAAACTAACATTTCCAAAAATAGTTGTTTTTTTGGTAAAATCGGGTTTATTTTTAATTTCTAAAATTAAATTATATTGTATACATATTAAAATATTTTATTGGATATATAAAACATAAAATAATTCTACAAATTTTATATAAGTGTTACAATTTTGTTGGCTATGAAAAATGTGTCTAAATAATTATATATTTAATCCTGGTGTACTCAAATAAATTATGCCCTCATAGTTTTTGAATTTTGGTTGGGTCACTAAATTTGTTCTGTAAAAAACAACATAATTGAAATTTGATATAAAATAATAGTTGATAAATGTTCAACTATAAAATAATTAAAGTAAAGTATGCAAGTCACAAGAGACAACAAACAGTCAGATTCTATGTAAGGAAACGTGGAAATGGAAGAGAAATATAACCATCATTTTCTAATGTAGAGTGATAGAGAACATGGGTATGAGAATGTTAAAAATCCCAAAGATAAAAATATATGATAAACTAAGGGAAAAATTTAGTCATAAAAAAATTATGTACTACAGAAACATTTTTTGTTTCAATATATTTTCATCTAAGCCAAAGAATTAATTCACTTAATATAATAACAACCTAATGAAGCAAAGTTACATGAAAAGTATAGTTTTATCTATTAATAATTTTCTGCCACAAAATAATCTTTTCATTTTGATTTGATCGATTTTTTACTCTATCCCTTATAAAAAGAATTTATCATTCATGGTGAATTTTTCATGCTAGAAGCACTATTAAGAATAATCATGTCCCTGATTAATTACATAATAAATTAAATCTTATCAAAACAAATATATTTATCATATGGTATCCTATGTGATTATTCATAATTTGACCTCAGACAATAATATCTAATGTTCAACATAATCTTATAAAATCTTAAGAATCATAAAAAATTATTGTATCCAAATTAGTTGTCCAAAATTGTCTTCATATTTCAAAAAATCATAACATTATTTCTTCCAAATAATGAAATTTATCTCTTATTGTCAAATAAAAAATATCTGATCTCCATAAAAACAATAATAAAAAATTTACATGCTTCCAAATCGTTAAAGAAATGGAATTGTAGTGTAATCCTTATATATTTCAATAATTCATATAACCAGTACTTCATTAAAAACCTAATAAAATGAAATAATTTATTAATACAATCATAATGACATTAATCCTTTATATTCATATGTGATATGATTATAAGAATGGCCATGATTCATTATATTCACTAATGAAATATTCCACTAGCACTTTTGGCATTTATTTTCATACTGCCCCACTTCACTATAGTTGAAAATATAAATATAAATATTTTCTCTCTTCCCATTCCATAGTTTTCTATAGTGACCCATTTCAATAGAATTATAAAAAACATCAAATCCTTTCAATTGTGTCCCATTCTAATTCCTTCCATAGTTATCACTAGTGGGGAAATCATTATTTTTCTTCGTTATTTTATCCATATTTTTACTAGTGGTACTCTTGTTCTCATTATTACCTCCAATCGAATAATATATGGAAAATTATTTATTTTTCTCAATAATACATGATACTATTTTGTCATATGACGATAAGGCTTGAGATATTAATTCTCTTAAAAATAGTGGCTTAATACCATAAAATATTTAATAATATAAATTCTTTGGATTACAGACTAAGGTGAGGTTTCCATTACTTCTACTAAGATATATTTCTAAATAAATTCATACACCAAAATTAGGTTATGATTCAAAATTCATAATTTAGTACAGATAAAACACATGAAATAAATTGAAAATTTGATGAATAAATAATTTCATAATCAGAATGATTTTTTTCTTACATAATTTATCTTATATCCTTCATAATGGTTTGTAATGAAAATTCTAATTATCCTTATCACATCCACTACTGGTGTTAAACCAGGAGAACAAATAATATCATTCTCTTGTATTAGGTTATGGAAAGTCAGGACTGATTCACCTTGTCAAATGTATTACCCATAGCTAAATTTATTCTTGAACTATGTCCACTTGCATTATCCGAAAATGGATGTATTTCTAGGAATACCAACATAATATCTACCTTCCAAAAATTATACAATGTTCTTATATTCTTATCATCAAATTATATCTTAGGTTAATATTCTCAAATATTTGTTATCTAAATCAAATTTCTACGGTTTATACTAAATTATTTTTTGTACTTGATGTAACTCTCAACCCCAAAATCATGTCTCCATTGAATTAATTTATAACATTATAACGATTATAAAGAATCAAATCCTGAAGGATTGTACAGTTTAGCATTTTTGGATAGCCAAATTACATACATGAATCACACATTTTGATTGAAACAATAAAATACATTGTAGTCAATACTTTGATCAAATCAATACACTCCTAGATTATTATTTCCCATTAATCATTATACACATCATTTAATCATGTGAAAATTAAAATAATCAAAATGGGTGATCTGGGATTCTAATTAAGGGTAACTATAAACCAGGGGAAATTATGAATAATGAAGAATAAAAATTATGGTGATTTGTGTCACTAAAACATAATCCATTTGAAAACAACATGATCATAATATGGAGAGAATTAATAATACCATATAAATAATAACATGATATATAAAACATAACCTTTAATACACTACTATTTATATAATAACATTTAATTTTAATAACTAATAGAATAATGGAATACATAATGTAAGGCTTCATAAATATATGTTAAGCCATCAGCCAAGATACCATACATAAAGGGTTAAGACATATGCCAGTACATAAAAATATATTGTCTCATGGGACCTTCTGATGTATAGATCATTTATAGAAATCCCATGACATCAAATGATATGTCCAATATGTTCCTCTTATGAAATATGAGATGAAACATAATCAACATAAACATCCATATTAAAAAAACAGAGAAAATTTGAATACATAATCTATAAAAGATGAATGTTATCAAAATTGCACATCCACAATCATACTAAATAATATAACATTCTATGAAATTTAGAAAATGATAACATTATATATCAATATTAATGAATTATAATATCTAACTACAAATTATCCCATATATGAAAATAATTTTACAAAACCGTTTGAAATACCTTGAGAAAAATTACATTATTCTTTGAAATCATTGATTTATGAGATGTATATTTATAAGATAAAACATTTTATTTAAAACCCAATTTTTAAAATATTAATAGAATCTTCAAAATATCAAGGTGTCATGATGGTGTTGAAATCCTCTTACTCAATATAAGTTTAAAATTACTAATCTTTCCCAAAAAATCAAAAAAATTATCAATTTCCTCACCTGGAAAAATTAAAAAAGATTCTTTTAAAAATATTTTTTTAAAATTTAGATCGTGGATAATATAATTAAAAAAAATAATGATAATATTAAAAATTTATTTTCAAAATATATTTATGAAACATGGACATGTATGAATAATATTACCCAATAAATATTTACGTATAAAAAATCTCATATAATAATGAGATTGTGAATGAAACCTTGCATTGCATTTTATATTTTGGTGAACATCCTTTATCCTCTGGTATAATTTTTTGACCAATTTTACTATCTTATTATAAAACACAATTTTCGTTATATCATATATGATTTTATAGTAGCATTTTATTTGAAATATTTTGTTATGGATATTGTTTCAGGTGTTATCTACTTCATTATCATGTGCATGTTTTTTTCGTGAGAGTCATTTTTCTTATTCATAGGATATATATATATATAATATATAATTATATTAAGTCCATATATAATATATTTACTCATTATATAAATTTTAATATTCATTCATAAATGTCCAATGTGGAAAATGAATCTCATCAAATTGTGGAAACAGTTTCACGTACATACGCACGATCTATGTTATAATTACCATAATGGAAAAAGGGTAGGGAATGGTTTAGTATATTGATTATAAAAATTCAATATCAAGTCATATTTATTAGTTATATCAATTATATCTATGATTATATGTATTAAAATAATTTATGGTTGAAAACAGAATAGACCATGGCATGGGGATGGTAAGCAGTACATATGCACGAGTGGTTAATTAGTTTTTTGTAGGATTGATAAAAGGGGAATAATTTTTTACCATACAAATAATAACATCATAGAATATATATGATACTCGATTTATTAATTTAAAATGGAAATAATAATAAAATAAAGTCGAATACAAATTATTCTTAATGGAGTTTGTAAACATGAGTTCATATTCTTTAGATAACCTTATTTAGATTTCATAATAGGTACACTAAGGGTGGTCTTTTTATATCAAAATTCATGAATGTCATATATTAAAAAAAAATAAGAGAAATGGGATGGTTTTAATTGATTTATAAGGCACAAAGTGGTATGAGTAAGTGAGGAAGGAGGTTCCTTTTTCTAAAATAGGTGAGGCGTATTCTTGGAAGTCAATAATTTATTAAAATAGTATAAATGTATATTCTATTTCAAAGAATTGAAAAGTTAGTTATTTTTATGGATAGATGTTTATGGTTATAAATCCTAAAAAGAAATTATTCTAAGTTTGGGTTATCTTCTAAAATATCCTTATTTTTTGGAATTAACCCATAGTTAAACGATTTCACACTTACCTTGAAAACATGGATTTTAACACTTTATGGTCAATATGACTAACTGAAAATTAAAATTTTATCATTAAAATTATATGGAATTAGTGTGAAACCATGAGTTTAGCAACATAAATAAATAACAGAGTATCAAAATTAAAATTTAAGCCAACTATAATTAAACACACTAAATAATTTCCAAGATATATGGTTTAATTGAGTGACTGCTTAGTCTATAATATGATATTCGAACCGAATGGCCAGAATGTCCCAGGAATAGTTGTTCTCCTCATGTCTGATCATTACATTATTGAATCCCCCATCCAAGATAGATCCTTATATTCAATCTAATTATATTTATCTTGGGAGAGTATTATCCTTAAAGCTCTCCCTATTATTTTAGTGGCATCTTCTTCTATAGTATTGAGAGACAAAACCTATTTGGCCATTTCTTTTTCTGATCTAATTAGATAGTATTGGGATTTCTAATGTTAATCACCTAACATAAAAACATTTACCTTGTTCTTAGATTTCCTCTCTAACAATGTCTCCATTAAGGGGTTCAATGCCGAGTAATCCCTTATCTCTTTATGGACTCCCTTCCATCCGTCGATCGGGACACTGAACTAATCTCTTTAAATGACCGAAATTGCATCATATATCTTATAGAGGCCACCAATGTGTTCATCTAAAGTTTATTGTGATATTAAACCCACCGAAGGGACCTCCCTGATAATATGATCTAGAGACATACCTCCATGTGATTCCTGTCATGATTCATCAACCTCATGAGACTCAAAAGTATTGGAAAATTTATACTTTGGAATAATTTATTATGATCTCTCCACACGTGTTACCTTCACCTAGTCCATAATGTCTGCCATGTGTGAAAGTGACCAAGGATTTTTTCCACCTACATCCTACCTCATCTCATTATATTCCTTAGTATTTACCAATCCCATTTCATGATCATTAGGTTCCTATAGAGTTTCACTCATTGTGCTCTAAAACTCAATAGCACCACTCCTTCCATGTTCAAACTTCAATTTCTAAAAAATATTTTGAATTTTTGGTTCAGGTACTGACCATTTTTCCAAATTTCAATGTTAATCCTTAAAAGGTAGTCCTGTAGTTGTATTCAAAATTATCGTAGAACTCACCAACCCCAGAAAACTAGTGAATCATATATTGTGATATTATATTGACTACCACTCTTAGGGACACCACCTCCTTGAATATGTTCCTAAATATGGGCATTCAGACTGGACACATCTCTGATTTCATTGACCTTACCCTTGTTTCCCAAATCCACATCATTTTTCTGGGAAGGACTGAACCAATATCTTGATTCAATATGATCATACCTCGTCTGAATTTTCAAGAACACATAACCCTTACTAGAGACCCCATCTGCAAAGATGTTCATTGAAGCCTTTATTCCACCAAATTCCACACCATTCTACTTACCCGTTTGTCTAGAATGAATTGTAAATGGATCCAAAGATTGTTCCATCCAATTGTAATTAGAACAATAATCAATACAAAATGCATACACCACATCCAGACTACAATGAAATTACTTTCCTACTGTAAACCAAATAAAATTGGATGGCATTCATAAAACATCTATTTTTACATACACTCAGGTATTTACACAATGGCACACATGAGTTGGTTTGGCTATCGTAGAAAAAGATCCTACCTATGAAGTTCTCATGGATCCTATTAATTGAAGGATTTTGAAATGGAATGAGGTGGATTAGGTAAACTCACCCATATCAACACCAAATGTGAGTCCCAATTACTATGAAATTCTTATGTTCATATATCATGGTAGAATTGGGATCCATTGAAGCTATTAGTTGTGTGAGACAAGTCCTGTTAAAGATATTCCTTCGACGCGAAACAGATCATGATGGTTCAGTTTTCCTGTCAATAGAGAGTAGCGCAATACTGTAGATCCCATGAATCAAAAATGAATATATCAAATGTTCCCACTAATGGACTTCACTAAAAAAATTGAGCAATAAAGGTCTGATTAAAGAGTCTAAAAGCTTCTTTAAATCCACAATATAAAATTTAATATTATGGAATTCTTCATACCACTCGGCAACCATAGGGTACATGGAGAAACACATGAATGAGGAAGTATATCAGGTTTAGAAAAGGAGAGAAATAGGGAATCCACTCCCATAAAGGAAAATTCAGGTATATCACCCTTTGGTGGGGGAGGGAACAACATTGTTATCGCCACTGTCACGAATCGGGAGAAGGCATCACATAACTCCCCTTGTTGAAAAGCCCTTACTCATCAAATTAGTGTTATTATATTTATTATTCAATTCCAAAATGACAAAATATTTATCATTTATAACATATTAAATCTAATAATGGTATTTTTTCAGAAATTTATGTTTTTTTTGAATTTTTAATAATTTAATAAAATATTACTTTTGTTAAATTATTTTATATGAAAATTTTAAATTTATCCAATATTTTGCTTTTTAAAAATATCCCAAAAATATATATATTCAAAAAAACATATAATATATCAGTAACATGTCAAATATATCTATAAATTTTATTGATGTCATTAATTATGTCACATAATGTTTATTTTAATATATTTAATATCATTTATTTGGTATTTACTTTATTAAATGATTATTGAATTGTAATTATGATGTCCTTTAATTAAATTATAACCTCTAAAAATATTAAATATAAATCATCATAAGGAATAAAAATTTATTATATTTCAAATTACTATTTATATCAAATTTCTTTTCTGTATAACCATATATTAAAATTAATTTAAATATTAAAAATATAGGAATGAAATTTTTAACAATTCCTTAAATAAAGTATATTAAATGTAATATTATGTCCCAAGTTGCCTAAAAAATTTATAACTTCGGAATAAGTTTTATTTTAGAAAAAAACTCATTAAATTAAATTTTTACAAGTGTAGGGGTACTTATATAATATTAAAATTTTATTTGTCCTTAAATTACTAGATTTACCTGTAACAATTGTAAATAAAAATTTACTAATTTTATTATTAATAATATCCAAAAATTATAGTTCATCCTTTTAGAATAAAAATATCATTCAAATATCAACTCTGAATCAACATTTTTTCAAATTCAAATAAAATTAGTGGTTTAATTAAGTTTAGAACTAATCTTGAAGATGTGGAAATACGGTTTCTAAATGAGAGGATAAAACGACCAATACATTTTTTGGCATCTAATTTTAATATGAAAATTATAAAAATTATCTAAATTTGATAAATATATTTTATATTAATCTATTGTGTCTTGAGAAATCAATTAAAACTAACTTTAACTGAAAAGTTAGTTTTTAAATATTAAGCAGTATTTTAAACTATTTATCGTAAAAACCTCACAGAGAATTACTATAAATTCACCCATTATAAATTCTAATACTCTGCATTCAAGGAATATGTTTATTTTTTTCATTCAAAATATATAAGAGTTTCTAGAATTGGATTTTAAATTGGATCATCATCAAAATCCCACAAAATTGGCTTTCCAAAAATATAGGTTTTATTGGTAAGATAGGGTTTATCCTTTTGTTATACCTTTTAAAAATATTGGATGAATTTCAAAATATTTGGAAGGATATTAAAATATAAAATCACTATATAAATTCTCTATAAGTGTTTGAATTTTATTGACAGTGAGATATGTGATTAAATAGTTATTTTTACCTGGTGTTGTTTGCATTATAAGATATCGAAAAAATGATATTTATTCCAAAACACAAATATTGTCACAAAAGTTTTTGCTACAAAATTTACATGATATATACATTACTAAAAAAATTCAATATTAATAAAATGAAATAATATTTTTAATTATTGTAAAATTCTATAACCAAATTTAAAATATTTCAAAAATAAAAAACTACATTAATAGACTGATGAGTAGATGATGGATAATTATGAGTATTAAGTCACATTAAATAAGGAACAAAAAATTATCTCAATATGAAATGAATATAATTTAAAATTAATCATTTAAAAATTAAAAATATCAATATTAGTAATTAAATTTTGTAGGGTAATGTATTTGTTTCTACATTATATTATTTTGATTATTATATTGAATAAATTAATCAATTATATTTTAGGATGTGTTGTATATTATATGATGATTATTCTCCATTATGATTTATGAAATTATTACCATCCTAACATTATTGTGATAATTATACAAAAATAGTTTTATGAATATTGATGGTCTAAAATAAAATCATCATAAGTACATGTAATGAAGAGGTTTGATGATCCAATAATACTATATGTGTTGGATAGAAGTGTTTATATAGAATATGATTTCCCATCATAATCCAAATTGGTGTTAAATAAACTAAAAGATGATTGTTTACAAAAATTGGAGATAAATTGACATAGAGAAAAGATAAACACTTTTCATCATTATAGGGATAAAATATATTAGAACATTTTGTATTTTATTGATTGTATAATCATATAAATTATATATATAAAAGGAATAAAGTTTCATTTGTGATAAAGGAAGATGGTAATTATAAGAAACATATGAAAAAGAATATATTTAAAATAACAATAATTTATATTAATTAATAGATCATTGATGTAAGAAATAGTGGTGTCTTGAAAATTGATTCATTCCCATATAATAATGAATCAATAAAAAAAGTTAATTATATATTCGATTAATTAAGAATAAATATTAGTAAATATGATTAATTCTTGTTCAAAAAAGCTTTCCAAAAAATAAATATCAATGAAAATATGTGACAGATCCTTGGAATATAGGGTATATTAAATTAATATTCAAAATAATTCCCCGAAATCCCTGATGACTATCACATCTATAATAATTATGGAAAGAATAATACTACATTGTTTTTTAGTAGACACTCCATTATAGGATAAAATATAACTAATTACATTCTAGTTGGCTATCCATTTTATTTATGGAATATAATATATTTAAAAGTGAATAAAATTAAGAAAGTTATACCAAAAGATAGAATAATCCATATGATATTTCCTAGAACAAGATGAAGTCTTAACAAGAATAATTAATACACTAAATATGATATTGGACGATAGCACATGATTTCTTCAGAAATGAGTCAATGAAGTGAATAGATTAATGATACTTAAAATAAAAGAAAATATTATAAACAAATGTAGAAACAAGGAGAATATGGAAATTTCATTCACACAATCCTTTGAACCGTGTAATCCACATTTTGTAATAGGAATAAAATCCTTTTTCATATTAAAATTTAATTTTTTATTTGTCGTTATAATGCACGTAATTGATGGAGAATCATGGGCCCAGTTTTCGGACCTAGTTATGATTGGTGGGTATCAATTCTATACAACCAAGATAAATAAGTAAGTATCTATGATTGATCTCTTAATTGATATTCGCAAAATTATGTGAAAGGATCATCATTGATGAATTTTTATGAAGTAAAATCAATTAATGATGACGCAAAAAATATATCATGTCTACAAAACCACATAATAATGACACCTTTTAATGTTATCTATATGAAAATTTATATAATTTTTTTTAATTGATAATCCATTAATAGGATCTTGATGAGTGTGTTCATAAGTTATAGTTATGTGGATCATGATGAAGAAGGTGAAATAATTATAATATCATATAAATCTTATAATTTTTCCTTATTCTGGAATGAGTTTCATTGAAATGTTATTTATTTATGGATATATATTATAAATGAAAAATTAAAATCATTTCATTAAATAATGGTTTATAAATTAATTAAAATATAATTTTATGCGAAATTTTCTTTAAATATATTGAGAGATGTTTCCTATAACATTAATCTAATTGTCTATATAAATATTATTTTCTTTTTTTTTGACGTGAGTCCCATAGGTTTTTTTTGACTAATTTGGTCATAGATTGGTATCACAATTTGTATCAACCTCCAAAATTGTAGGATAATTTTCATGAATGGTAATAAGTTATAATTTCATTTTTTTCACGGTCAATGGAAAATGGAATGTTTTGTTTTCTAAATATGATCCACTCATTTTATAAATTGAACATTTAATAGTCTTACTATTATTTGGTTGTTATCAATTTTATTAATAATGAATTGATACAATTTTCCCATGTAATTTATATATAACTCCAATAAAATATATAGGAACTGAAATGATTAATTGAAGATAAAAGGGGACTTTCATAATGATGAAAACACATATTGAGACATCTCATAGAACATATTTCATAAAACTACATAGTGGAATATTTTTCAATCCATTTTGATTGAGTTAGATTTTTTAGGAGAATACTTTGTATATTATATCAATATATTTACAAGAATAATTATCACGAGTGATATTTATTTATTTCTAATTAATAGAGATGTTATTAGTTTTTATGTGACATTATATTTATTGATTATGTGGGAAAAATAATATTATTGATTTAGATTATCATTTCACATCTCCAATTATAGAAGAGGGTTCTTTATATAGGAGATTTTGAAATAAAAATGTTATAGTGGATGATTTGAATTATTTCAACTTGGTGTCATATGAATAATAATTAATGGATATTTTGTAGAATATAGACTCTATAGAGAGGATATTCCATGGAAATATCATCAATGAAATGAATCATATGTGGAATAGAGATATTCTGTCCAATTGACCATCTAATGAATATAGAATCCCTGAATTGCTTCTTTCATAAATGGGTTTATACATTAAAATGAGATCCAGTGACATCAAACATCCTTGTGATCAAATTTAATGAATTATATGCAGTTGATGAAATTTTGTGTGGACTAATGTGATCACACAATCCATGATTATGATGAAATCCCATATATTAAGTGATTATCAGATTAATCATAATAAGAATTGTAATTCGTTATTGACCATGATCCACTAATTCATAAAGGACTAGATTTTCTATAATATTGATCTATTTTATGAAGATGGAGTTTAGATGAGTATATGAATAAACCATCTAATAGTGTGACAATATAACAGACAATCTATGAATGATGAATATGTGATGATTTTCATAGATAATTTTGGATAAAAAAATAATGATTGATCTGAGTCACGTGATAGGAGAGGCTATTGTGATTGGGAAATTGATTGGGACTTGGTGATAATTTAACTCATAGAGTATGAAAAATAATCTTTCCAATGTTATGTGTTGAATAATTATGGATATATCAAGATTTAAATTATCATTATGATTTAAATATATATTATGGAAAATTAAAGTGTCATTCCATTCAAACAAAAAACATATGGACCAAAAATAATGTAAATTCATGTAATATGACATTAATAATGAGAAATAATTTTAATCCATTATTTAGTACATAATTAAGAAATATTTAATATACCATATGTTTCTAATGAAGGTTTTCAAAAAAGTCTAGGTAATTTTTCATGAAGAATTAAGGAAAGGGAATATCAGTTTATCATTTATATAGTGTTTTATTCATACTAACAATAAGTTCATTCATATTAATCATGGATAAAATAAGTTGGTGGTAGTGTCTTTATGGAATTAATGATCAAGTCTTCCACAATTGATTTTGGAAGACTGGTTTTTTAATCCATGTTAACAGATATATAAAATAAAATAAAAACATTGTTATTATCATATATAGAAATCATGTAATTAGTTGAAAAATTATTTAAGGAATTATCATAGACCAAAAATGAAGATATATCAATCATTGTATTTACTAAAGATTAATTAATTCTGATTAATGTTTTAAATTCATAAAAATATCATATATTGGTGGAGAAATTGGGATGATTTCTATTAACATATCAATTACCACATATTAACGTATAGTTATTATGTAAATATATAATAAAAAATGTTTCATTATAATTTCTACTCTCTTGGGAGTTGTTAATTTTGAGTATTCAAGAATAATACAAAGATGTCAAGGATAAATATTAATGATATAGTTGAATACCATGAAGGAAGAGTTCCATGTTATTTTAATTACTAATAATTGTTGTATTTCAAATCATGTATTCACATTGGATAGTAAATATTGAAATATAATTAATCATTTGATGATGTAAATAACATTATATCAATTTAATATAATACATATTCTTGTATTTTGTCATAAAAGGTTATTTATATGACGCAATTACTCATGATACAAATATTTTTTATATTCCATGATGTATAATTAATATATACATCAACTATAATACTCAAACTTATTCATAGTTGATTTAAAGAAGGACATACCAGTTTAGTTTTTTAATTAACATATTGATGATTAAATAATTTGGGAACCAGATCTCTAGATTCATATTTATTTTATATAAGGAAAAGAAGAATAATAATAAGAATACAAAGGGAATAGAATGTTGTGAATATAAATAATTATGGAAATAATAATTGGTATAGAATACAATAATGTGAATGTGTTTTGTAGTTTTATTGTGTATAAAAAAAGAATATATTTTCTAACATCAGACATGGATAAAAATAATATGATAGGATGATTTCTTCCCACTATTAATGAAAAGTAACAATCCTTTATATTTTAGTGAAGAGGAATAAGTTCATTTTCCTTATTTTCAATACATGTTATAATAAAAAAAGGTATATTTTATGCCAGTATGCTTGTGAAAATATAAGATCATGAATGATAATAACTAAACAACAAAATGACAATGAAAATATGTATAAATATGTTGTAGATATTATCAAAATTTAAATTAAATTAGAAAAATTCAATAATTTATACACATAAATTATAAATATGTATAATGGTGGTGTAGTTTGAGAGATGTATTTCTTATCAAGGTGTATAAAATTTTTAATATCACCACTCATGAGTTTTGAGAACCACACATCGCGTTTATTAATTTTTTCCAACCAATCCTCTTTAATATGTATCTCAATATATTGTCTTATGTGTGTGAGGGTTGATTCCAAATATCACAATATACTAGACATTATTATTGAATGTTATTATTTATAAATACCCTACCAACTATTAGGGTTTTCTAAATAACAAATTAACAGAATGAGAACTAGAAAATATTGATCATAACTGGTAAAATGGGTGGAGATATAAATAATATATTTATCCTAAAATTCAAAAGAACTAATTAACCTCCATGATTTAGGTTGAATATATCCCAATTATACTAAATTTAGACATTTTTCATCAATATAATATTATTTGTAATTTTATTTTTTCAATGGGTATGACAAGATTATATTCCCATTGATAAATTAGATCACATATAATAACAATGAAATTTATATAGATAAATATTTAAAATTAATATTTCTATTTTTATTATATATTTATTAATTATTTATTGTGTTTATCATAATCTAACTAGGAATTTATTAAACCCACTATCTTAGATTAATGGGATAATTTTGTGCCTGGAAATTTTGATCAAATTGTATTCATTATTTGCTGAATATTTATAGAAATTTATTTTTTGATTTTATTTAACAAGTGTTTCATGTCTCATAATTTTTCAACTCTCCCACTATGGAAATAGTGTGATTTTATTTTTACTATATATGAGATAGTGTTGGTATTATATCATATATATTTTAATATACATCGGTAATAAAATATTTCATTTAAAAAATAGAGATTTAATTTTTGTATATATCATGATGGGGATGAAATAAAATATGTATTATTAATTTATATATAATTTCGTATAAAGATATATATTCCAAATATATACAAACATTTTTTATAATTTTTTTGTAAATTGATATTTAAAATAAAAATAATCCTTATGGTATTAATATTCATTTTATGAATCCGAAAAAATGATAGAATATTGTTATTACTTTTATTATTATTTCATATATTGTGAATTCATTTAATTTTTTAGAATTTCTAATTACATCATCATATGGTATGTATAATGTGACAAACCTTACATTAGTCAATGAAAATTCATCTTGATCAAATTAAATGTCTTATTGTATGAAATGTATATGTAACATATGAAATTATTTGGTTTTATGTTTTATTTATTTCAAAATACCGTTATAAATTTTTACCATTTCGAATATAGTCATTGAAAAGTGATCGAATTACTAGTTTTAATAAAGGGATTTTAAAATACAATTTACTTATATAATGTAATGGCCTCATCCTGTAGAATAGCTTTGTATGAAGCCCATGTTTCGGAGATTAGAAAGGTGGTGGCATCACTGGGATTCGCTATTGACCAAGCCCAAGCTGGGCTTCAACACTTGAAGCTCGAACGGAACCACCTGTAGGATAAGTGGAACTTAAGAGAGATTACCAAACTAGTGATGTTATCTATGCCACCCCAATATTTTGTCACCATCGCACACATTACCCATAGGTAACATACAGCTACTATAAGGGGTTATGTAAGAAAACCCTTGCACTATGATTTTGTGTATTATTGGTTTATCTAAGAATGAGTACAAATTCATTTAATTGTTTTTAATTTGTAAATTGTTTTTAAAGAACAAATAGTATTTTTTAGATAATATTAAATTAGGAAATATATATTGATGAATTAATGGATTTTTTAATTAAATAAAATTTCAATAAAATACTATTACTAAATTAATTTTTATTAAATATCAATGATCTTATTATTATTATGAATAATGTTGTAATTTGTATTAACGTTTTAATGCTATTTTTGTCAAAACCTATGAATTTTCAGTAAATGTCAGTTTTTATATTAAAAGTAAAAAATTCACATCTTTAAAAAATTATTTAGATGTAATGAATATAATTTTTGGAATCATTACATCAAAATTATCCAATAGTGAATTTTTTATTATTTCTTGAGACAGTCGAATTGTGCGGAAAAAATTAAATTTTGTTTAAATATATATTGTGTTTTCTGAAATCATTATGACCCAAATGGGATGTAATAAAATACTATAAAATTGTTGTTTGGAAAATATATGTTTTACATTTCAAATAATGTGATTTTATATTTTTTTGATTAATTTTATGGTGCCTTAGTGGACCCTCCAAGACATATAAAACATTTTAACTTTTAAAATGATTTCCCTGAGAGTATGAATCACCTCCAGATAAGAAAGCTTGACTTTTTTAATAGTTTCGTCCATTGGCCTTATAAAATAATTTTTTCTACTCCCCTTTGGAGAAAACCTTGAGAAAAAACTAGTGGTTGGTTTTTAGTTTTGATTAGTTTAATGTGTGGTGTCCAAAACCTAAATACTAAAGAATCCCCTCTCTTTTCATATATAAACCCATCGAAGATCCAAATTCCTATTCACTAAAAGCATTTGGAGTTCTACCAACCTATTCCATCCTCTCTCTATATTTCTAAAAAGGCACCCCGAGCTCCCATTAATCCTCTATCAAGCCCCTCCCATGCCTTTGGGATCACCCTTCCAAGTAATGAATTTCTTCTTCTCTAATGTTTGTCCAAGTTTCTTTATATTTATATTTTATTGTCATATCAATTAAAAATATTGGGGTATTATCTTTCACCTCCCCTATACTACCTTCCAATTTTTTAATTATGATATACCTCTCTCTATCTCATTAATGTCTCTAATGTACACTTGTTACCATGACAAAATTTAATAATGAATTTCTCTTTTCTCATATACATTCAAGAAGTTATTTTAAATTTTACATCTAAATTACATTAAATAGTATGGGAGATGTATCAATATAACCCCTTTACTTTTTATTTCATGTACATATTTTGGGATACCCATTTATCTATCATCAACAATTTTCATGAATTCTAATGTCACGATGTTATGCTGCCGAAATAGCAGCGTGATTTTCAAATCCAATGTCATTTTGTAGTGAATACCTTTCCCATTAATCAATCAAGGGTATTTTACATTACCCACATTTCCATATTGATTATATAGTTTCATATATGAATTCAATATTCCTATATCATTGAATAAAAAATGATATTTAATGAATCCATGTGATATGATCCACCTGGCACACATATGCATGAAATGAAATGATTAAGAACGGTGTGCACTAATAGCGCTCTAATGCATTGGGTAAAGATCAGTACCATGATATGTCAAGTGAAACAATGTTTTACAAATTATAGTTCTTGGTCAATGAGGGTTTACTCATTCCCCATGTGCAATAAACCTTAGATCTTTGTAATGACATGTTAAATGTTGATTCCACATTTCAGTGTTATGATAATCATGCTATATCATGCATTTATGTTCATGTTTGTGTTAGGATCCAATGATATGCCTATTCCCAAAGGTATATTTTATTATTCATGTTATAACCTTTTTAATCCCTTACTGGGCTTTGTTGCTCCCCTTTTACTTATTCATGACCTAATTTTATCCCTTGCAATGCTAAGTACGAAGGAATGTTATGGCCATGTAAAAGAAGTTTTAATTAAAGATGTTGTATTTTATGCTTTAAGTTGTTATGTAATGTTCATAAGCCCCAATGAAACTATAACTCTCATCCTTATATGTTTTATCAAGTTATGGTTTTATGAAATAAATCATGTTTATATGTGTAATAAAGATCATGGTTGTTATAGTTGGTATCTGGGGATATGTTTATTTATTATTGGGATTAAGAGTTGAAATACCTAGTGAAATCCTTAGAGATATAAATAATTATAATAAAAACATCCCTAAATTTTGGTGATTATTTATTATCTGGATTATCAATAAAGTTCATCTATGTCTCATACAAGTAGGTAGAGGGAGCTCTGGCACACATTTATCTAGGGGTAAGACCCAAAACACCCCTTTGATCTAGACTCGAATGGGAACTGGTGCACGACAAGGAGAATTTATGCACTATTGGTTATGACACTCCCAAGGGATATTATTTGGTAACTTCACAAGCTTAGTATGAACCACTATTAAGGGCATAAAAATTTTACCTGGAGATTATGTGTTGGGAAGTAGATCAATGATAACGTAGATTGAATCCTAGGAATTCATAGGTTAATGAAATAATATTAATTTATTAGTCATCTATTTGTTTGTATTTAGATTACCCTTTCCGTGTCTCCCCAAACATTCCTTCAATTCTTGACAATGGATGGTAATTAGTGGACTTGAGCTAACAAAAGATGCAAAGATCAATGTGACAACTATTCTAATGAGAAGTCGAATATGATAAGAGAGGGAATCACGAACTTTATGACGGTACTCTCTTAGTTAACTCATGTTTTGAATAGAGACATGGACCAAAAGTAACCTTCACCCCCCCAAGAAATAATAAGTCCCAATCAAGATATTCATGAGAAAAAGGCCTCCAAATTGTAATGGATAATTTGATTCCTCAATCAAGGAAAAATGGATCAACTCCATTGAAGTAATTTTTTTCATCCATTAATTTACTAAACAAGACAAAGTACTTATGACTTCTTATCGTATAGTGGGTGAATGTGATCAATGGTTGATATTGATCAGAAATACGAAGACTAAAGAGGATATTGAGGGGTTGTAATGGAAGGATTTCTAGAAAAAACATTCAATAAATATTTCCCCTACACCCTCAGACATAAGATGCGATGGGACATCATTTCCCTTAAGAAACATGATGATGAATCAATCAGATCATATGAGGAAAACATTACAAGGCATGCATGATATTCTTCTGGATTTTTCATTACCCCTGGATTCAATGTTGACATCTTCATTGGTGGGCTAAAAACTAGCATACATAAATCCCTAGTGATCCATGACTTCGAGATCCAAAACTATATTTTTTGATGATCCCTCAAAGTCAAAATATAGATTGGAAAATATCAGGGGCATCATTAGGATAAGAAGCGTAATGTGAACATTAATTTTGGCAAGATAATGGATATATCAAATGGTTCTAACCAAATACATCATCCTAATTTCCAATTGTGAATAATGATGCACCCTAGAAATAGCCTGAAGGGGGAAAGGAAATGCTTTAGGTGTGGAATAGAGGGGAACCTGGAAGTCACTACGGACAACACAAACCTGCATATGTGTTAGAGGAGAGGAACACTCCTTTTAACCCTTAATTTAATATTTATTGCATCAACTATAATGAACCAGTCACTTTTCAAACTTTTTCCCCAATCTAGGGGTTTTCAAAGGAAACCAAAAATTTCCAAGGTAGAAGGGTGAGCTTCATCTATCCCTACCACTGAAGTGCTCAACAAAAATGAAGTGGTGATAGGTACACTAGTTATTCATTCAGGAATAGTAAACATACTTTTTGATTTTGCTTCTATCCATTCATTTATATCTCAAAAGTGTAGTATAATATTCAAAACACCAGCTCTAATCATGGATGTAAAGATGTCAGTTCGAACCGTATGTGGGTAAATCATTACATCTCATGAATTTAAACCCTCCCCTATCATAGATTGTGTATGGAACATTCCATTGAACCTTTTGATACACCCATTGGTGGAATTTGATGCAATTCTTGTCATGTATTATTTTTCCTTATATAGAGCCAAAAAAGTTGTCATGAGAGAAAAATCACTCTTTATATTGCGAATCAACCCCAGATTCTATAAAAATTAAAGGATGATGATGAATCCTATTTAGAATCATCATCTCAATCTGGATATTACTACACTATGTAAACAAATATCATGCTCAGATTATTGAGTCTACAGAAGAAACCATCCTTGAAGACATGCCTATTGTGAAGGAATTCACAGAAGTGTATCCCGAGGAATTGGATGCTCTTCCTCTTAGAAGGGATGATGAATTCCCAATTGATCTTATACCTGGGGAGTTTTTGATATCCTAGACATCCTATAGAATGGCTATTATGGAGCTATAGGAGCTTACGAAACAACCACCGAAGAATCTGGATAAAGGGTTTATACACCCATGTGCTTCACCGAAGGGTGAAGCAGTCCTCTTCTTCAAGAAGATGGTTGGGTCAATGCAGCTTTGAAATTTTAATCGTGATCTCAATAAAATAATGATAAAGAGAAGTTATACCTTGATATGAATTAATTACTAGATCGATAAGATATGTGGAGAAAAATACTTCTCCAAGGTGGATTTGCGGTCGGGATAATACCATATTAGGGTGAAGAAGGTGGATATCCACAATACTACATTTCATACAAGGTATGGCCACTATGAATTCATATTAATTCCTTCCGGACTCAATAATGCTTCGTAAATATTCATGGACCTAATGAATATAGTCTTTATATATTACCTAGACATATTTTTTGTAGTATTTATAGACGATATTATAATATACTATTAAACCATAGAGGATGTTAGGGATTATCTAATAATAGTACTACAGACCTTGCGAAGGAGAATCTTTATAAAAAAGTATATCATGTGTGAGTTTTAGATAAAGAAGTTCTCATTCTAGGATCATGTTAACATAAGAAATGGGATATCCTTGGATCCCTCCAAAACAACATGAACGGGGGGATGGTTGAGGACAACGTCGAAGACTGATATCTATAGATACCATTATTTAGGTAGATATTATTGTTGAATTGTGAAACTTTTATGACAATTCACAACACTTTTTCCAATCTAACTCATAAGGGAGTATTGTTTTCGTGAAGTTATGAATGTGAAGATATATTTAAAGAGTTTAAAAGGAGGCATATCATTGCGCTTGTGCTCACTCTACCCACATGTGGACAAATTTTGTGGTATTAATGATGCTTTGAAGAAGGACATGAGTGGTGAGTTGATGAAAAATATCAAAGTAATTACATATGATTCAAGTAAATTGAATGGTTTTTATCAAAAATATCAAACAATTGATCTGGAGTTCTCTTCAGTTATATTCAATTTAAAAAATTGGTGGAATTTCCTCTCTGGGGAGAAGTGGGAAATATATATGGATCACAAAAGCCTCAAGTATATATTTACACAAAAAGAGTTGAACATTTTCCAACAAAGATGTTTATAGTTTATCAATGGATATGATTGCTTAATCCATTACCACCTGAGGAAAGCAAACAGGGTGGAAGATGCTCTAAGTAGAAAGGTCCCAAAATTCAATTATTGTTGAGAATTGAATAAGATTCAATATTCATAGATTTGATAAATATGTACATCGAAATAATATAGAAGTTAACATAATCAATCCATTCACAGTTGATTTCTCAACCGTATATTTTGGAAAGTTTAAAGGATACTGAAAAGGATAATGTGGGAATTCAGAAGAGAGTGGAAATGTTCAAAAAATGGAAATCATCAGAGTTCAATGTTAATGAAGAAGGAATTGTGAGACTTGTGCCAAGACTATGTGTTCCATATAACCCAAAGTCAAAGAACGAACTTTTTGGTGATGCGCATAGTTCTAATCTCTCCATACACATAGGAAACAAAATGATGTTTCATGATCTATGAGATCATTTTTAGTGGGATAACATGAAGAATGAGATCTCTGAAAATACATCAATGTGTGTTGATATGTCAGAAACAAAAGGATGAGAGGCAGAAGTCTAAGGGGATGATGGAAACATTACCCATACCAGAATGGAAATGGGAGAACATCACCCTGGAATTTGTAATTGGACATCGGAAGACATCATAAGGAAACCATGCTATCAGGGTTGTCTTGGATCGTCCTACAAAGACTAAACACTTCATTGAAATTCTAGGGGATATATCAATGGGTCAACTAGCACGGATATATAGCATATAATTGGTAAGGATGCATGGATTACCACTATAAATTGAATCTGATCGAGATCCAATATTCACCTCAATGATCTGTAAGAGTCTTCAACATGCTCTGAATACAGATCTGAACTTCAGTATGTCTTATCATCCTCAAACTAATGTCCAATCTGAGTAGACTATCCAAGCACTTAGGGAAATGTTGAGAGCATTCTCAATGAACTTCATTGATGTTTGGGATCAATACCTTCCTTTGGATGAGATATCTTACAATAATTGTTTCCACTCATGCATCCAAATGGAACATTAAGAAGCCATGTACGGGAAGAGGCGTAGAACACCAGAATGTTGGGATGAAGTTGTGGTGTGAAAACTACTAGGTCTAGAAATGGATGAAGAAATGGTGGAGAAGGTTAGGACCATCTAGAAGCATATGAATACTTCTCAGAGATGAAAAAATAATTATGCTAATAATCATCGATGAGACCTAGAGTTTGGAGTTGGATATATGGTATTCCACTACATATCAATATGGAAGAGAATTATGATATTTTATAAGGGAAAGATTAGTCCATGGTATATCAGCCCTTTTGAGATCTTTGACCGCATTAGATCTGTGACCAATCAAATAGCTCTCCCGCCGAACATATTTCAAGTACATGACTTTTTGCATGTATCACACAAAAGGATTTACATAATTGACCCATTGCATGTACTCAATCCATAGTTGGTACTATTGGAAAATGAAATCATCTATGAAGAGAAGTTGGTGAAGATCCTAGATCCTAGGGAAAATGTTTTATTAATCAATACAATTCCCCTCGTCATTTTGCTGTGTATAAACCACATGTTTGAAGAGTCAATGTGGGAATTTGAGGATGTGATGAAGTAGAGATACTTTCATCTTTTTTAGTGTGGGAAATTGAAATTTATAGTGATAAATTTCATAAGGGGGGAATATTGTAATGAATCATGCGTTTATCAATGAAATTTACTCTTGATCTAACTAAATTTCTTGTTATGTAAAGTCATTGAACTGTGATAACAAGATTAGTATTAATATTGGGCTCTAACAAATACAATTTACATAGAAAAAGGAAGTGATAGCCACATTTAGTTGAATTGATTCGTAAAAAACCTATATGTAAGCGGTCAAAAATGAGGTGGAATTACTGGGCTTGTCTTTTCACAAAACCCTTGATGAGCTTCAACACGTTATGCTCAAACGGAACCACCTACGGGATATGTGGAAGTTGATAGAGATTATCTACCGAGCAATGTTATCCGAGCCACCCCAAGAGTCTGTCACCATCACACACATTACCATTAGGTCATATATGGGTATTATAAGGGGTTATATAACAAGACCCTAGCACTATGATTATGTTTATTATTTTTGTATATAATAAAGAATATTTATTTATTTTCTTATTATTACTTTCGGAATAGTTTTCAAAGCCGAAATAATATATATAGTTAATATTCAATTAAGAAATCTATTTTGATGAATTAATAGATTTTTGAATTAAATAATATATCATAAACTATTCTTAATAAATTATTTTATATTAAATTTAAATTATCTTATAATTTTTATGAATTCAATTGTAATTTTTATTATGGTTTGAAAGATATTTTTTTTAAAACAAATAAATTTTCAATAAATTTTGGTTTTTATATTAGATGTAAAAATTTATATAATTAGAAAATTATTTTTCTAAAATGATTACTATTTTTGGAATCAGGACATCGAAATTATCCAACAGTGAATTTTTCATAATTTTCTGACATAGTCAAATATTTGGGGAAAAAATAAATACCATTTAAATATATAATGTGTTTATGACATAATAGTTACCCAATAGTTATCTAATAAAATAGTATAAATAATATTTTAGTCCAATATATGTTTTACATTTAAAAAATATGATTTTATATTCTTTGATAAATTTTATGGTGCCTTACTGGACCCTCTAAGACTTATAAAACATTTTAACTTAAAAATGATTTCATTGAGAGCGTGATTCACCCCCACATAAGCAAGTATAATATTTTAATAATATATTACATTGTAATTATATAAAAAAAATTCTACTCCCATTTGGAAAAAAACCATGGGAAAAACCCATGGGTTGTTTCGTGTTTTTGGTTAGTTTAATGTGTGGTGTCCAAAACCTAAATAATAAATATTTCCCTCTCTTTTCCTGCATAATATAACCCAATGCCCAACTTAATCTCCATTAAAATATTTTGGAGATAGACCAAAATCTTCCCTAATCATTCAATAATCCCCCCCAAGGAGACCCAAGATCCCATGAAGACTCTCTCAAGCCCCTCCCAATCCATTTGGACACACATCCATGTAAGGGATTTCTTCCTCTCTCATTTTTGTCCAAGTTTCATTATATATTTACTCCCTTTCATTTTCAATTAAAATTTTATGTGTATTATTAAAAACCTCTCCCATGCTTCTCTAATTAGGTTTGAATTATTATATAAAACTTTATTTCTCACTAATTCCTCCCATGTACACCTGTTACCATGCTGGAATTTGGTAAGGAATTGCTCTTTTCTCATTTAACTTCATGTAATTTGTTTAAATTATGCATCTAAATTCTATTAAATATGTTTGTACATGAATATATATAACCCCCTAAATTTTTTGTAAATATCACGAGACACCCCTTTATCACTCATCTACAATATTTATTAATTCTTATGTCATGTCTTTATACTGCCAAAATTGCTCTGTGATTTTCCAAGGCAATGTCATTGTATAGTGAATACCATACCCATTTATCAATCAAGGTTATTAACCTTTATGAACATTTACATATTGATTATAGGGTTTCATATTTGAATTACACATTCTTATATCTTCGAATAAATTATGATGTTTAATGAATCCATGTAATATGTTTCATGTGTTACAATTATTCATGAAATGAAATGATTAAGAAGGGTTATCCCAAATACCACTCCAATGCATTCGGTAAATTTTAGTATCATGATACATGAGGTGAAATGAGTGTTTACTCATTATAATTCATGTGAAATGCGGTTTTACTCTTGATCCATGTGAAATGAATTTCAGCTCATGCTAATATCATTTTAAATGTTGTTTCCACATTTCCATGTTATGTTAATCATGTTATATCATGCCTCTATGTTCATGTTTCTATTATCCTCCACAGATATGAAAATTTCCTAAAATGTACACTATTATTCATTTTATGCCTTTTTTTACTCCCTTACTGGGCTTTATAGATTACCCTTTTCTTATACATGTCCTTATGTTATCCCAAACAATGCTTAGTATAAAGGAATGTTGTGGCCTAGTAAAAAAATGTTTTCAATAAAGAAGTTGTGTTTTATGTTTTAAGTTGTCATGTAATGTTCCTAAGCCCAAAATACAGAGGACCTATTGACCATATTTGTTTTATAAAGTTTTGATTTTTAGTAATAAATCATGTTTATATGTGTAATAATGAGTAGGGTTGTTATATATGAGGAATTTACATCCCACAAATGTGAAATTTCATTTGAAATTTTTCAAAGAGAAGATTAATCTGTAGGAAATTACATTATCAAAATTACATGGAGGCATGGATATGGGTGCAATCCAATCTATATGAGAAATATTGTTTAATTTTTGTTAGTTTAGGATTGATTTTTACAAAATATGATGGTATCATTGATTTCTTATCTACATTAACATATTATAAAATTCATGTTGAAAAAATATACATTTAAATATATAGTATCAGAGAAGATAATAACTAAATATGAGGAAAAATAATGGTTAACTATAGTGAATGAAGAGTATAAATTCTTTTTTCAATAGGTAACTGTATATATGATTGAATACATATGATAAACCAAAATTGATTTAAATTTATATTTCTATAAACCATATAAAGACCATCCCATATCAAATACCCTTCATCCATGGGGATACATATATAATTTTTCCAAAGGATTTATTTGATTAAATAATTTTATTTAAATAGTTTGTAAATATTGTTTGTTCTTGTAGACTATTTTAAAAAATTATTACAATGAAATAATTCTTAAGAAAAATATTCATTTTTTATAGAAATTAATTATATACCAATAATATTAAATTGACATAAATTATTAATTATCGATATTATTTATACCACTACATAATTATTAACTGATGTTTTTAAGATATATTTTGATGTCTATAGCTACAGATATTATTATATCCATGATTCATGAAATTTAGTATAAAAAATATTACATGACAAATTGTTTAAATAGATGGATACATTCTCATGGTACTCAGTAGAGAATACAATATTGTGCTGAAAATAAATTTTATGTGATGGAATAAACCTATTAAAATATTTAGTAATTGTTTTTAATCATAAATTGTTGTGTTTGGAAAGATAGGTAAAAATTAGGACTTGTAATGGTCATGTGAATTGGTAATGGGGAATTTATATGACACTAAAAACTAACATATGATTCAAAAAAAGTACATTACATGAAGATTATAAAATGTTATAATATATTTATTTTGGGTAGTAGATTAGAGTTTTCACAGACATCATGCAGAATCATGTTTGTGATAGAATTTGGAAAGATTAATGGAGAACTAAATGAATTGAATCTTGGTGACATTATATGAATTTTATATAATGGTAATTAGAGTAACGTTTTCATTTATGGAGATTTTTGGAAGATTTTTCTACCCTTGTGATTCATTTTAGTTTGTTATAGAATGGTTTTATGGATGGTTTATGGATATTCGAGAATTATATTGTGGATTCATTGAGGAAAAAAATTTACAACAAAGTGTAGAGCATTCCAATTATAAATTCAAATGAATTCGATCTTGTGATATAGATGTGTCTAGGGATCTTGATATCTCATTTAGATTAATACACAAAATGCTGAATCATTTAATTCCATTGGCTGTTTGATTATTGAAAAATGAATAATAATAGTGGTGGATTTTACATATGAATGACCATGTCAAATCTATGGTCAAAAGGAAGAATATCATGTTTCATTTTAGGGTGATTTGATTTTTCAATATAAATGGTTATGGTGTAGAATAATTTTCATTCCCTCTTCTATGCGAACATAACTCTATAAAATATTTATATATGGTTAAAAAATTTCTCTATAAATATTTAGATCATATTTAATATGATGAGGTGAGGGTGGACCATTTTGTGGATTATTTGTTATGAGATATTCAATTCCCAGTGAGTAACTTTTGTAGATATATTATTTTTAGTCATAAATTATTATTGAAAATGTTGAGACGATATTATAGTTAGTTGATTTATCACAAGATTAAAATCAATAAAAATCGTATAAAAGTAGAGATGTGGGTAGAGGTACTCTATTCTGGGGGAAAACAATGTTTCACATTGAGATAATTTACTCATATCCTATGATTTATCAATATCTAGAGTTAGAATGGATTAAAACAATATTCATTGCTAGAGAGTGGTTAATTACTATTTTATAGTAATATTAACTTTTTATATCAATTTATGTCCTTCAGTAACTTCTATGGAGGATATGGTGTTCAGTCATGGATGAGTCCTCAAAAAGATTTGTTTCCTTTTTCTAATAGTTATTGTAGAATTCCATAGGATTTTAGATGGTATAGTTGTTTTATGGAAGGAATTGAAAAAACATGTGATATTATCGATCTTTAGGGACTATTGTATATGAATATACATCATGGTTTAAATTTTAAAAGTATGATGTGGTTGAGGTATAATACACATGTAGTTTCTTGCAGTGGTTTTCCCAAGACAAATATGGGCTATTTTTTTGTACCATCTTACTATTTTTATCACTGTATATCTATGTTTAATCTCGAAACTAGGAACACCTTTATTTCAACTACAAAGTCTTAATTTTGGTTCTAGAGATTTAATAGCTTCTAGTGCACATTGGTTAATTCCCAACAGTATGAGTTTATTATATATAATCATATGTGAGATGTGAATTTATGTTGATGAGGGGACAATATCAATCAACATGACATATTATTTTATATCACAAAGAATAATACAATATAATCCTTAAAAATAATTATTATATTATTTTTGATCTATTAATAGATTTTACTAATGGATATAGGATTTTATTATTATATAAATTTAATATGTATGGTTTTCTAGAATCCAATGTCAAGAGATGAATTTTTGATGTCTATATAAATTTTCATCATATTTAATTTTACAATTAATTAGTTTAGTGGAGGAATATTTCATGTATTTTTCAAGAGTTTATGTGGGGTTTTTTATTCTATTCTTGAAGAGATGATAATACTACCCCATTTATTTGACACATATTTTGATGTTGAGTTTCACCATATTTTCTCTTTAATTTATATGTATACATATATATTATATTATTTCATCATCATTTGGATTTTTTGATGTAGATAGAAAAATATTATATAAACAGTTAATTAAATCCATAATATCCCCTTGGAAAAATAGTTTATTGTATATGAGAATTTTAAATTGTATTTATTGATGATATATAGAAAAAAAATTGTTTTACTATGTTATAATAAGAAATAATTATCCCCAAATGGTGAATGAAGACTTATTAAATGATTTGAATGGATATATGTGGTTCTTGATTATTGATTTATAGTTTTTAAATGATCATATGAGTTTGATGGAGGAATATTGAATAGATCGTACATTCTTGTAGAATAATGGAATCATTAAATTGATTATGATTCTATTTGACAAAATCACATGAGCTAGAAAACATAACCATGGATACTCTGCTAGACATTAAATCCCCTATAAAATCAATAACTAATCTCATAATAAAGGAATTAATAATTTTGGACATCATAAACATATGTTAAGTCTTCTTCCAAGACACTATAAATAAATGGGTATGACATAATCCAATACGCAATTTTTTTTTCTCAGAATACCTACCAATATATTGATTTCTTACAGTAGGCTCGTCACATCCCTTACTAAGTACACTATATTCCTCATATTAATGGGGTGATGAATCATAATCAACATAACATTCATATTAAAACTAGAATAGAAAAGGTGAATACAAAACCCATAAACAAAGAATGTTAAAAAAAATTAAAATCTACAGTAAAAATAAATCATAAAATATTCAATGAAAAATAGAAATTTATAACATAATATATCAACCTCAAAGAATCATAATATAAAACAAAATATTTTCTCGTATATGAAAATACAATAATAAAACAGTTTGAAAAAACTAGATAAAATTCCATTTTTCATTGAAATCATTGATTTGAGAGGTACACATTTATAAAAGTAAAAACCTTTTTTGAAAACTACTTTGTAAACATTTAAAAAATTCATAAAAATATCAAGGATTCATGACGGTTGTAAAATCCACTATTGTAAGAAAAGTTAAAAATAATTATTCCTTCTGTATTTTTGTAAAACAATTCATAATTTTCTTTATTTGGAAAAAGAAAAAATAGATTCCATTCAATAAATTTTATAAAAAGTAGAAATTGGAATATATAATTAAAATATTTCTAATATAATAGTTAAAAATTCGAAAATATTTTTGTTAAATAAGCACATGTTTGATAAATATTCCCCCAATAAATATATATGTAAAAAAATATTATTTTATAATGTTATTGTGAAGTGACCCCCACCATGACTTCACTTATTTGTGAACATGATTTAACATCTAGTATAATATTTTATTAAATTTTACTAAATTATTCTAGAACGTTATTATTATTTAAGATATCATATAATATTTTCAAATATCATTTAGTTAATAATATTATCTTATTACTCTTGTTTCGAGTGTTAACTACTTTATTATCTTTTGCATGTTATATCTTATGAGTCATATTTTGTAATCATTTGATATGTATATAACTCATATAAATATTTATATTATGTTCATATATATAATATTTTTTGATTATATAAATTTTTAAAATCATTCATAACTTGTTAATGTGGAAAATTTATCTCAATATATCATTGAGACTGTTAGTCATACGTACACACCAGAAATTATTTCATTCCATTAATGGGAAAAGAGAGAAAATTATGTGGAATATTAACTATACCTAAAATATATCATGTCATACCTATTAGATATATCAATTTTTTTAAAAATTACCCATATCAAAAAAATATAGTTATTAAACACAGATTACACAACGATGTGGACACATCAACTTATATATACAATCACGTAGTGATTTTGTTTTTTTACAGGATTGATAAAAATGGGGCCTATTTATTTTACATACAAATAATAACATGTCAGAATATATATGATACTTTATTTCATAATTTATAAAGGAAAAACAAAAATATAATATATAATAAGAAATAATCATAATGTAGTCAGTAATAATGTTTAACTATTATTTAGGAACCCTCATTTGGATCTCCTATTAGGGACATTAGGGGTGGTATTTTTATATAAAATTTCCTCTATAACATATATAATTATTTTAGTAGAAATTGTATTGTTTTATTGATCTATAAGGCTAAACGTGGGGTGAGAAATTGAGAGAGGAGGAGCCTTTTTAAGATATGGGATGGGCACTCATATAATCCTTTTAAATATAAAGATCCTATAAATGTATTATCAATTTATAATAGCTAAAAATTTATTTATATTTATTTTAATATGTTTATAGGTCTAAATATTCACAAAAAAACAATTTTAGATATGTTTTGGTCTAAATTTTATCATTAGAGTTTGGCATTAACTCGTATTAACACCCTTTACCTCTAACCTTAACAACATGGATTTAAACACATTAGGGATAATATATTTATTATTAAATGTAAAAAATGACTAAAAATAGTTCATTTATGACATATTTATAAATATTAAATTAAGATTAAGGATTTTTATTTTTTATGAATTTTATATAAATTCATAAAATATTATTTATTTTGAAGTATCATTATGACAGTTTTAAAAGTATTTAGTATCTGTCGTTTTAAAATATCCTAAAAATATCATAACAAAAAAAACTTATAATATATCAATAGCAAGTCATATTTTCCTATAATTTTTTGGGATTTCATTAGTTATGTCAAATAATGTTAATTTCAATTTTTTAAATATCATTTATTTGATATTTTATTAATAAAACTGTTATTGAATCATCATTATGGAAGACAATAAATAAATTATTTCCACTATAAAAATTGAATATAAATTATAATGATGAATAAATATTTATATATATTTCAAATTACTACTTTTTTCTATTTTTTCTACTATATAACCCTATATTAAAAAGGATTTAATTACTAAAAATATGAGGACGACATTTTTAACATATCGTTAAAAAAATATAATAAATGTCATATTATGAACCAAGTGACATAAAAAGTTTATAATTTTCTAATAATGAGGTTTCAATTATAAAAACACTCTTTAAATGAAATGAGGACAAGTGTAAGGGTAAATTTATAATATTATAATTTTGTTTTTAACATTAATTACTTGATTTACCCTTAACTATGGAAAATGGAAATTTACTATATTTATTATACATAATATACAAAAACGTAGTTAATCCTATTAGTGTATAAATATTATTCTAATTACAACCATTTATGTACATTTTTCTAAATTCAAATCAAATAAGTGGCTAACTTAAGTATAAAAAAACCTCATAGATGTGGCCACATGGTGGGTAAAAGGGTAATTCAAAAGACCAATATGTTTTTTAGATATAATATATATATAAATGATTACAAGGATCTAAATTTGATTAATATATGTATTTATTATTTATTATGACTTTAAAAATAAATTTACATAATTTTAAATATAATTTCAGTTTTTAACTAAAATGTATTCTTTTTTACTGTTCATAAAAAAGAAACCTATTTGAAAAATTATATAGATTCACCTAATATAAATTTTGATAACTTTAATTCATGGAATAATTTTTTTTAAATAATATATATAAATGTATCAAAATAATTATTTTAAATAGGTTTTTCGTAAAAGTATAACAAAACTAGCTATTTAAAAAATATAGGTTCTATGGGTAAACTTGGGTTTATTCTTATGTTAGACCATTAAAAATTATTTAATGAATTTCAATATATATGAATGGTTATATAAAATATTAAATAAGTATATAAATTCTCTATAAGTGTTAGAATTTAATTGACCACACAAAATGTGATTAGATGTTGTTTTTAAACCTTTTTCCTTGTATATTATAATATTACAAAAATAAATAAATTCATTCTAAAATGAAAAATATGGTAAATTATTGGGGTGATAATAAAATATACAAGATATATAATTTATTTAAATTCTCCAAAGTTTTGACAATAAAAAACAATTGCATGTATTGTAAAATGGTATCAAGAAAATTGAATCTTTTTTAAAAAAAATAAAAAATACATTAATGGAGTGATAAATAGAGGATTAATAATTATAATGATTGTGTGACATTCAATAAAGAATATAAAAATGCTCTCAATGTTAAATTTATATAATTTTCCATTAAACATTCTAAAATTGTCGATATTCGTATTTTGAATTTATTATTATATGGTAATGTATTTGATTCCTCATTATATTATTTTCATTTCTAAATTGAAAAGATAATCAATTATATTTTAGGATGATCTGTACATCACATGATGATTATTCTGAAGTAGAATTGATAAAAGAATTACAATCCTATCATTTTCATAAAAATTAAATGAAAATGTTTTTATGAATGTTGATGTTCTAAAATAAATTCATCATAAGTACATATAAAGATGAGGGTTGAGGATCATTTAACCTTTTTTATGTTGTAAATTTGTGTTTTTATGGGGGATGATTCCCTATGTAAACTCAAATTTGTTTTAAATGAACAAAAATACTCTTTTATACAAAAATTGTAAATAAATACATAAAGGAAAAATATAATCAATTTTCATATTTATGGTGATTTTATAGATTAAAAAATTGTATAATTTATTTAATTTATAATCCTATAAATTATATTGAAAAATGGAAGAAAATTTCATTTGGTAGAAATGAGGTGGGGAAGTATATAGAATAGATGAGGTGGAATTTGTTTAAAATAAATAAATATTAATTAATATATACTTGATGTAAGAAATTGTGGTTTATTTGATAGTGGTACATGATCATCTAATAATGTATCAAATTAAACATTTAAGTATATATTCAATAAATTATGAACAAAAATAGGTAAATATTATTAATATTGATTCAAACATATATTCCTACAATTCCAAATCAATGAAAGTGAGTGAGATATCCTTTAAAAAAATTCAATATTAAGGTTTTTTAATAAAAAATCCACAATGTCCACAATGTATTTCACATCCATAAACTTTCATGGGAATAATAACACTCTCATGTTTTTATGTAGTGACCCCATTAATTTTTATAGTGTTCCTAATATGTTTCTTATTATCTATCTATATTAGATTAAAGGTGGAATAATATTATGAAAATAAAACCAAAAGGTAGAATAATACATATTATGTTATAACATTTTAGTAATGTCTTTTCATGGATTATAACCCATAAGTTTAAAATGATCGTAGTGATAAATTAAAGAAACCAAGTCACTATGAAAAAATTATAAAGGTCTTTTCCCAAAACATGATAATGCCTTAAGAAGAATCAAGAATACACTCAACATGATATCAGATGGAAATACTCACCCTACCATAAATGATTCAATGAATTGATTATATCAATGATACACAAAATAATAATCAAAAGTTATTAAGAAATGTGGAAACAAAGAGAATACAAAATATTTTTTATATGAATTTTGTACAGTTTTATCCACCATGAGTAATTGGATGATTAACATTATTCATATCACAATTTAATTTTTGATGTTTTCTAATAATGCATGGAGTTAAAGTATAATAATTGTCTCAGTTGGAGTACATAGTTTATAATGTTTGTTATCAATTTTTTAAAGCATAGAGAAAGAATCCAATATCTATGATTGATCTCTCAATAGATATTCCAAAAAAGTATTTCAATGGATCATCATTGTTGAATTTTAGGTACTTCAATTCAATTAAGTCTTAATATTAATGTAATGAAGATACCGTGTTAAATTTATCATACATTTATTATTACTAACATAATAAATTAAAGCTGATTGTGCATAATTGTTTTGTGTAAATTATCATGTCTACAAAACAACATGATAACGATACTTCTATAATATTATTTATGTTAATATTTATATAAATCATCTATTTAAGTGATTAACCATTTATAAGATCATGGTGAGTGCCTTCATAAGTTGTTTATAAGTGGATAATGGTGATGAAGTGGACATAATTATAATATCAATCAAATTATAATATTATATTTTTTACTTGAATGGGTTTCAAATATGTTGTTTATTTATATATATATATCATATCCGGGAAAAATTAAAATCAGGTCATGGAATAATGTGTTTTAAATAAATTTAAATTTAATGGCATCTGAAACTTGTTTTACATATAAAGTGTGATACATTCTATAAAATTAATCCAATTATGTAGATAAATATTTTTTTCCTTTTTTGATGAAGGGAGTCCCATATGTTCAGGTTGATTCAATTTGTTAAAGATTTGGGTCACAATTTGTATCAACCTAAAAATAGTTTTATTGTTTTTATGAATGGTGAAGAGTTAATATTTCATTTACTCATGTTTAATGGAAAGGAAAATGTTTCTTGCCTAAACAATATCCTATCATTTTATACATTGAGATTTGAATAGTATTAGTGTTATATAATTAGTAACGCATTTATTAATAATGAATTGATACCAATTCCATAGTAATTTCTATATAATTTCAATAAATTATATAGTAAATGAAATGAATATTTGAAGAGAAAGAGGGATGTTCAGGATAATGAAATCACATATTCATACATCATTTAGATTTTATTTAAAACATATAGAAAGTTGAATATTTTTCAAACCACATTGTGTGAGTTATATTTTTTAGATAATAATTGGTATTTTATTTCAAAATAATTTGTAATAACATGTTTAATGAGTGATATGTAATTAATTAATATTTATGGAGATTTGATTAATTTTTATGTGAAATGATATTTATTGATTATATGGGAAAAATTATATAATTGATCCAGATTATTTTTCCACATCTCAGATGAGAGAAGATGGTTATTTATATATGTGATTTTGAAATTAAAATGAATATATTGTATGATTTTAATAGTGTAAACATGGTTATATATGAATGATAATTCATGGAGAAATCATGTAATGAACATTCTATGTATTGGAGATTACATGGAAAGCTCATCAATGAAATGAATCATATGTGAAATCGGGAGAATATATTGAATAGATCATCTATGGAATATAGAATCCATGAACGGTCTCTTTCATAAATGTTAGAATCCATTAAAATTATATAAAATGACATAAAACTTCATTGTGGTCAAATTTCATGACTTCTATGAAGATGATGAAATTCTTCGTTGAATAAATTGAACACACCATCCATGATTATGATGAAATCACATAGACTGTGTGTGAATCTGTGTATTCGTGATAAGAACTATAAATCATTCTTGAAAATGAACCAATAATCCCATATATACTTGATTTTATAAATTACTCCTCTTTTCATTAGGATAGAGTTCTAAGTATTTTATAAATAGACCTTATGTAATGATGTGACAAGAATATATAAATTTTATAAATGAAGACGGTACGATGAGTTTCACGTATCACATGTGAAAAATTAACAATTTGACATGAGTCACAAGATTGGAGGAGATACTATGATTGTGAAACTCGTGGTTGATTGGAGATCAATTGACTAATAATGTAATAAAATTCATCTATTCAATATTATGTGTTATATAATTATGGATATATCATAACTAAAAATGTCATTGTGATTGAAATATTAATTTTTAAAACATATTCAGTAATTAGATTCTAATAATTACACATTGACTAAAAAAATGTAATTTCATGTACTATGACATTAATAATGAGAAATCACTTTAATCAAATATTTTTCAAACATTAAAAAAATTAATGTAACAAATATGTCAAATATATGTTTCAATAAAGAGGTCTGGATATTTTTTCATAAAGATGGAAGGCATGTGAATATAAAATTACTATTTATATAGTGATGTTTTCATGCTAAAAATGAAGTCTCATATATTAATCTTTTATAGATTAGGAAGGTGGTATAGTTTTGATGGAGTTAATGACAATGATTCCATAACTAATTTTGAAATATTGATATTTTTTCCATGTGAAAATATACAAAAAATAAAATTTAAAAAATATTACTCTCATAGAAAAAAACATGTAATTAATTTTAACTGTTTTTTAGGAACAATCATATTTAAAAAATGAAGATAAAGTACTAATGTTTTTCATTTAAGAGTCATTCATTCTCATATATGTTTTAAATTGATGAAAATTATTATAGATTTCTAGTGCAGTTTTAATGATTGATATTAATAGATCAATTAAATTATACTAACTTACATTTATTTGGTAAATCTATATGAAGAGACGTTTCATTGTAATTTATATTGTATTAAGAGTAGTTAATTTTGAGTATTTAGGTATAGTACAAAGATGTTCAGGATGAATATTATGGATATAGTCGATGTCCATTAAGGCATATTTCCAAGGGATTTGAATTACTTTTAATTATTCTATTAAAAATATTTTATTCACATTGGATAGTAAATATCGAAATATAGATCAAAATCGGATGATCTAAAGATCGCTGTATCGATTTATTACTATATATATTCATGTATTTTTTTTGTCAAAGGTGATTTCTATAGAACATTTATAGATAATAAAAATATGGTTTATATTACATTATACAAATGTAATAAATACATAAATTATAATACTCACACTTCTTCAGAGTTGAATTCAATAAGTAAAAACCAGTTATGATTTTTTAAAAGGAACATGTTTATATATAATGAATAGGGTAACAAGGTCCCAGTTTTTCTATTTATGTTAACTTAGTAAAATAAGAAAAATAAGAGGAATAATAATGGGAGTGGTTTTTATGAATATAAATATTCATGGGAATAAGAATAGGTACTGAATAATATAATGTGAAATTTTTTTCTATTTCATTTTGTACAATGAATAGAATAAAATTGTTATATCCTGTAAAGGTTGAATATAAAATGATAAGATTATTTCATTCAACTATTAATGAAAATTAACCTTACATTCTATTGTATTAAATATGAAGTTGTTTCTTATCACTATTAAGAATACATGGGATGAAGAAAATAGGTTGATGCTTGCCTCTATGCCTGTGAAAATGTATATAGATGGAAGATAAGAAAAACGAAGCACTATTACAATTAAAATATCTATAAATTCATGGTAGAAAATATAGACGTCTCATCTAAATTGGATAAGTTGAATAATATATATACATAAAGTATATATATGAAAAATAGTGATGTTTTTTTACACTTATATTTCCTACCCAGTGAAAATATATTTTTTTATATCCCCACTCATGAGTGTAGGGAACCACACATCATTTTTATTATCTTTTTGTAATTATGCACTATAATATATATCTCATTGTATTTTCTTCTATGCTCGAGGGATGATTCCTAGTTTCAAAGTAAACATGTTTTTCTTATTTAAATTTAATATTTTTAAATCCCCAAATAAAAAAATTTTTTCATAAAGAAAAAATTAGTTGTATAAGAACGTGAAGATAAAGTTCATAACTGGTAAAATAGGTTGACATGTAAAAAATTAATTTTTTCATAGAATACCCCATCACTAATAGACCCTCTTTATTTAGGATGAATATATCCCAAGTGGACCTAATTATACATTTTTAATCAAAATAATATTCTCAAGTATTTTATTTTACCAATGGGTAGGATAATATTAGGTTTCCATTGGAAAATTATATCACATATTATATCATTGAATTTTATGTAAATATATGTTTACTATTAATTTTTTATTTATATCATATAATTATTACTTGTTGATTGGGTTTATCTTCATCTACCTTGGAATGTATGATACCCACTATGTAGAATTAATGGGATTCTTTTGTGCGTGAAAATTGTGAATGAATTTTATTAATAATTTGGTGAATATTTATAGAATTTTATTTTTTTTATTGTATTTAATTAATCTATTTTTTCTCATCATTTTTTAACCCTCCTACTATAGAATTTGGGTGGTTTTATAACGGTTATGAATATGATACATATTAGAGTATATCATCTATATGTTAATATGCATGTGTTTTTTAAAAAATCATTAAAAAACAATAGATATGAACTTTTTTCATACATCCTGAATGGAATGAAAGAAAATATGTGTTATTAATTTATATTAAATTTCAAACAATGATCTATATGAGAAATATATACTAACATTGTTCATAATTTTTTAGATTGATGTGTAAAAGATAAAGTATTATTATTCTACTAATAGACATATTATACATCAGAAAAATGATAAAATATTATTATTACATGTATTTTTAATTCATATAATTTGAAGTAATTTATTTCTTGAATTTCAAATTACATCTTAGTATGATTGTTATGTGGTAATTACCACCCGTAAATGGGAAATTTTATAAGATATTTGTCAAAGGGGTGATGATTTGGTTGCACAATAATATTATCAAATTAACATGGAGGCATGGATATAAGTGAATTTTACTCGATATGAGAAAAGATGGGTTATTTTTGTTAGTTTAGGATTGTTTTTGAGAATATATGATGGTACCATTTCATTTTTATCATCATCAACATATTATTAAACTCATTTGGTACTTCTATCCTTATAGATATATAGTATTAGAGAGGAAATGAACTCAAGATGAGACAACATAGTGGTTAGATATAGTAAATGAATAGTATAAGTTTCTTTACCATAGTTAAACAGAGCAGATAATTGACTAAATATGTGAAATAAAATGCAATTTATTATTTGAGTTCCCAGAAACATATAGTTATATTACCATAACTGATACTGCTCCTCCATTGTAGTTTAATTATAATTTTATTCAAAAGGATCATCACAGAATATTATTTTATTTGTTGTGTTTTTATAATATTATTTGATTATTAATTTTTTTTAAATAGTCAATTAAATGATAGAATTTTTATGAAAAATAATTATTTATGATAGTAATTAATTATCTAATAGTAATAAAAAAATTCATAAAATATTTTTTATATTTTTTATATAATTACATTTTATTAAATAATATTTTTTAATATATATTTTGATTTCCAGAGCTAATCATATTTTTTATCCATGATTCAAGAAATTTAGTTAAAAAATGTTACCTAATAAATTTATTTAAAATATGGATACATTCTAATGGTTTTAAATCCAAACATCATTAATGTGATGAAATTAAATTTTATGTGATAGAATAATCCTTTTACAATATTTATTAATTTTTATGTTATTATAAATTGATTTGTTGTGATTTATAGGGAACTATATTAACTTGTAATTAGCATGTGATTTGGTAATGGATAATTTTTATTATACTGAAAATGACCCTATGATTCATCAAATTGATGTAATGTTAAGATTCCCAAATGTTATAATATATTTATTTTGGGTGCTGAACTAGGTTATGTGCACACATCATGTCAAATTATTATTTGGATTGTATTTTGGAAAATAAATGGAAAATTAAATAAATTGATTCTAGATAAAATTATATGAAATTTATATCATTAATATTATAGTAATTCCTTCATTTAGATTTACTATTGTTACATTTTACCATCATTTTGATTCATTTTAGTTTGTTTTAGAATGATTTTATTGATATTTGAAGGATATTGGTTCATGAGAATACATATTCCTTAACTAATGACTTTTGTTTTACTACAAAGTGTAGTGATTTACAATGATAGAGTGAAATGAATTCAATCTGGTGATAGAGAGCTAGTTAGGGGGTCTTGAAATCTCAATCTGGTTAATACAGAAAATGATGAATCATTAGATTACATTGACTATTCAATTTGTGATAAATGAATCCTAAAAGTTTTGTTTTTTTAATCTAAATGATCAGGATGAATCTGAAGTCATATAGAAGAAGTTCATGTTTTGGGTTTAAGGTGATTGTTTTCCTCAATATAAGTGGTTTTGGGACAGTAGAATTACCCTACATTTGATAGGTTAACATAACTCTGTAACAGTTTTATGTATGGTTAAATTTTTCTCTCGACAAGTATCTTGATTCACATCAATATGAAGATGTGAGGGTGCACTATTTTGAGGATTAATTTTTTTAGATATTCAATTCATAGTCATTTCCTTTTATGGCTATATTATATTTAGTTATAATATAATTTTAAAAATTTGGAGATGATATTTTAATGTGTTGGTTTATCCCATGATGGAAATAATTAAAAATTCCATAAAATTGGAGATGTGTGTAGAGGTACTCCCATATTTTGGAAACCATTGTTTCATATTGAGACAAGTCACTCACTACCCATGATTTCACAATACCTTGATTTTGAATTCATTTAACATTTATTGACTATTAGAGACTGGTTAATTAATAATTTATAGTAATTTTCACTGTTTATTTTAGTTTACATCCTTCCTTAATTTCTATTAGGGATATGAAGTTTAGTTTCAGATCAGTCCAGAATTATTTTTCTCCTTGTCCTTAGAGTTAGTTTTGAATTCTTCAGTACTCTAGATGGTATAGTTGTTATGAGGAAGGATTGTAAGACAATTTTATATTACTAATCATTAGGGACAATTTAATAAGAATATACATGGTGGTGGACATTATAAAATATGATGTAGATGAGGTATATAAAACATGTAGTTTTTCATTATGGTGTTTCTAAAAGAAGACCAACTATTATTTTTTGTTGTACCATTTAACTATTTTTATCATTGTATATGTGTATTTAATCCATAAACATGGAATTATTTTATTTCAACTACCCAGTCTAAATTCTGGTACTTGAGTTATATTGTATTCCAGTTCACCTAAATTAATGCCCACCAATTTTTTGTTACGATATATAAAGTTATGTGATATGTGAATAGATGTTGAGGTGGGGACAACACCAGTCACTGTGACATATTATATTATATCTCAAATGATTTTACCCTATAATCCTTCAATAATATTTTTTATAATATTTTTGATCTATTATAAATTATTACTAATTGATATATGTTTTCAATATTTTATACAGTTAATATATAATTTTTTATAGACACCAATATTAAGTGATCAATTTTAGATGTTTGTGCAAATTTTCAACTTGTTGAGATATAATATTGATGAGTTTAGTGGGAGAATATTTGATATATTTTTATAGATTTTATGTGGAGTTTTTTATTCTTTTCTTGAAAGGATTATAATAATACCCTATCTATGTGACATAATCATTGATATTGAGTTTCACCATATTATGTCCTTGATTTCTATAACTCCATATATGATAGGACATAAATATCACTATGATTTGTGGATTTATTTGGAAAAAATTATTTTATAAACCGTTCATTAAATCCATAAAATCCCCTTGAAAAAATCATATGTTGTATATGAGGAAGGTGAATAGTATTTATTAATGATATATAGAATAACACAAGTTATAGTATGTGATAATAAGAATTCAATATCCCCATATTGTGAATGATGAATTGTTAAATCATTTTAATTGATATATGTGGTTCTTTATGATATATTTATTGATTTTGAATCATAATATAATGTTGAATGAGAAATATACTACATATATAATAGTCATGTAGATTTATGGGATCATTTAATTAATTATGATTAAATTTAAATTCAATAGCATCCCAATGATCTATATGGGATTGATGAATAATGATATCAATAAGTTCATTTATATCATATTTCATTTATTCATATTGTATATACTGATGTTTATGTATTTTATGAAGAACATGATGTATATTTTATATATTTCATAGGGTTAAAATTTTGATTAAATCTATAAGGGAATATGTCAATGTGTATGTTTAGTACATGCACTATGTATATTCTTGTAAATTTAATGACTTCATAGTGTCTTTTTTTGATCAATCAATGATTTATGAAGTATTTTTTTTGTAAGAACCATGGAAATTTGTGGTTTTTTAAGAATCCATTGTCCTTTTAATATAATATATGTAATTTTTAGATTATTTTTGTACAATCACAAAAACATTGATATACTAGGATACGAATAATTCAAATTATCAATGGAAATATTAGTTTTTGGAAACATTTGATTATCTAGTGGAGATGGTGTCAATTTCATGTATTCTACATATTCCAAAAAGGGAACTATTTTTATGGCTTTTCTATTTCTATCTTATTGTTTTAGGTTATTTATAGATAAATTTTACTGTGGTAATCTTATTTCTGTCCGAAAAGTTATATTCAACCCATAAAAATAAATTTTAAATAAAACCACATCAATCAAAATGGATATACAGTAATATAAATAAGGGACTATCATGATGGATACATATTGTGTCCTCGTGAATAATTGTATTACAATATAGTTATTGACAACATATATTAGTAGCGATCCAAATCCCCTATTCATTATAACCACATGACACCATCTTATTTTCCTCCATTATCCAATCACACCATGTGTATTGAGTTTTAGTAATCAAGATAATTTGATTCCTACAACCTTTAAGGCTATGAACCAATAGATAATAAAAATAAGAGAATGAATCCTCAAATGTGATTTTAGGAGAAAATAAAATTTGACAAAGTCAAGAAAAATGCAATGAAATGTTTGAATTTAAAGGACATATATCTAGGAAAAAAACTTCATTATATTATGGTTAATATATGATGATATAATTTATATATTAAAAAATTTATAGATTATATTTTGGAGACCAAACCAAAATCTTTCATTATTCAGTCTAACAAATAATCATTCATGTTTTATTTGAATCTATATATTATAGGGGTTATGGTTTACACAGTACCCATTCACGACAACAATAACAATAATATCAATATATATTAATTTAATCCCTAGAATATTTATAAAATATGAGTACACATGACATTTCAATGTAGTTTTTCATTCCCATTACATGGGAAATAATTTTTTTAACTTATGAAATCCCACTATGTTACCTTTTAAGGAATATACTATTTCCAAATTCCAAAATTGACTAACACCCTCCAATAATAGAGATACTATAACTACAAAAAAATATCACATATTATTTCAGGATTCTCAAATACAACTATACACAAGTGCAACACAAGGATAAAAAGATAATTGTTTCTTTAGATAACTATGTTCAAATTACATAAAAGGAATCATGTCACAAAACAACCTTCGTCAACACTGAATCAATCACCCGAGCTGATCCACAAAAATGACCAAAGGGCATTCCCAATCACCACAGGCTAGAAAATAACTATGGGCATCAAAACTAACATGTGTTATTAATTGGAACAACAAATGAACGATAATAGAATAATTAAACACTTCCAATATAAATGAGAACTAAAAGTAGAAAAAAAAATTAAACATCACATACCTCCATGTGACCTCCTAGGTCACCACCAAACTCATATCAATGATAGCTTTGAGAGAGATCTAGCACTGGTAGAACCTACAACGGTAAAAATACTATAGGCGTGGGAACCAAATTTCGCAATAGTAATTCCTAATGTAAACCACTGAATCCATGTTTTTTCTTTTTCCAATGCAATCCATTAACACTAGTTTGAAATAAAGTAATAAAGAATAGGTTTTCAGACATTGACAATCAAAACTAATATTCATTAAAACAACCCATGGCACAATTCCATTTTCAAAAGATGATTTTACCATTTCAAAATCCAAAATCCCAAACAAGGAAATACAGGATAAGAAATAAATAAACTTGGCAAAGTGAAAGATTATCAACATAGACTAGTAGTGATTAGAAAACCATAACCAGAGAGATAAAAACAAGTAGATAAATAAACTAAAAATGGGTGATCCTAAAAATCCCTAAAGATACCAAAACATACCTTTTCGGAACCACCAACCAGTGTTTGGTGATTCCCCTATATCAATAAACAACTAACTTCTCTAACCAATCCTTACTAGTGGAACAACCCTCCTTCCTGTCTATAACACTGGGAGGGTACTAACCCATCTAATCATGGATTTATGGATATCATCAATGTATTATCTAAAAGTCACCCAGAAAACCATATTAATAGTGAACTGTGGAAATGGAATGCCCAAGCACGTGAGACTCAACATACTTGTCACCACTGTACATCTCTAACCCAAACACAGACATCACAAATACGATAACCCATAAAGGGAAATCCAATATATATGTTCCCACTATATATATATAGAAAAAAACTATCTCACCACATAATATTCAAACTGGGCCGTCAAAGATATAATAGCATAAATTATTTTGTAAAACATTTAATTGATGCTATCAGGCACACAGATTTTCCAAACCACATTCATTTATATAAATCAATGAAAATATCACTTTTAAATTTTATGTGAAAATTGGGACTTTATCTTGACATAAACTAAACTCATTTACCAAAAACATTATACAAATAGTTCTTTTATATATACCATGCCAAATGGTCCATTACCCATTTCAAAGTAACACAAAAATATGTTTGAGGAAATAACATTCTTGTCTTTAATGAAACTTTTAAAATCACGTTGAAAAAAAATTTGAATAACCAAAATTTTATATAGGGTTTATGTAACTATTTTTGGAGAGGAATAATTAAGTAATTTGTGTTCATTTTAGAGACCATGATTTAATGAAAACATTTTTTATGTGCTATCTTCATTTGAATGCTTATCCATGTGTGCACCTCGTGCAAACATCGATATGCCTCAATCAGAGGATACAATTTAAACATTCATTAAATTTACCCAAAGAACCACATTACATAAATACCACTCTCTATTAAACAAATACATATAATCACACCATTTTAATGACACTATTATTCAATTTAAACTGTGGAAAACCCTTTCAAATGCATTTTTCTTTAAATAATCAAACCATAATGAATCACCCAAATCACAAATCAAGACCAATCCATATTTTTACCAAAATAAAAAATATAACCATTTCCAAACAGCACAACTAGGGATCAATTCCATACTTATAATACAATATGCATTTATCAAACACCTAGCAGGTATAAACTTGTAGGCACATATATTAAATCCTTTGGAAACCCAGATTCATCCATTTTAGCAATCATAAAAACACAATAAAAAGACAAAAAAAATGCATCACATGCATGTGAAAAAAAATTCTATATTATTTAAAAATACACATGTTTCAATGGAATGAATCGAAATAAAAACTAATAGAAATCACGACCTCAAACATACATATTTTTTTATGACGAGTAGCTGAACCGACACGTTGCACTTAAAAAACATGAATTCGTACATATATATATATATACATATATCCCTATATTCATTCAAAATATTCCCCACTCCATTAAGGAATATATTCAAAGAGGTAACACATGTATATATATATATATCTGTGTCTGTGTGTGTGCCTTACATTATACATGTATATGTAGGAAGTCTTGACACCCACAGTCCAAAAGTACCCCAGTGCATTCCAACACACTATAAATATACTAGCGAAAACAAAAATCCAACAAATGTATTAAATGAAAATTAAAGTGATGTTATATAATTGAACACCCTTTCTGAATATAATTGAGGATGGACTAAAATTTCCTAAAATGTGTCAGCATTAGTAACGGTTTCCAGAACATGGACCAACATCACCCGAAAAACAATAGGGAAATGCGTCACAAAAAAACCCTAACCCCTAGGGTTTGTAAAAACCATACGCACCCCATAAAATCAAGGTAATCGACAACATAAGGGAATGGGATACTGACTATATGGAGTTTAATCCTCTAAATGGAGATTCAAAGGAAAGGAGGGTCGGTTGGGGAAGTGGGGTCACAAGTAGGGAGGTCGCACAAGTGAGTGGCCATGCAAGAAGTTATAGTTTCACAGGGGAGGACCGACAGAGGGAGTGGTCGATGGAGGGTGAGTCGGCTGGAGAGGTGGGTGGCTTCGATGGATCACAACGAGAAGAGGTTGTAGCATTGTTGGGCCACACAGGGAAGGGGATGGGGGTACCGTGTGTAGCATAGGAGAAGGGGAAGGCTCTGCCAATAAAAAAATAAAAAATCAAAAAAAAAGAAATCTAAAAACAACAATAATATTAATTATCATAATAATAACGTAATATTAATAATATAATTAGAAATAATTTTAATAATAATCTTCACATTTATTATAATGATAATAATAATAATAATAATAATGCTAATAATATCTATTTTCTTAATAATAATAATAATAATTATTATTATTATTATAGTTTTAAAAATTATCATCATCATTTTCTCTCTTAATATTTATAACAATAATATTATTATTTTCATTATTGTTATTATTGTTATTATTAATCATTCATTTATTATATTTATATTTTCCAAATAATAATAATATTTTAGACACTGAGCGGGCATCACAGTTTGGTCGTAAGGTATTTTAAACCATGTTTCAATCGTGTGTAGGTCATAATATAACACATATGTTTTAAAGTAAAAAAATTATCTCAGAAATAAGTATAGTAGTCAATAACAAAAATAAAATATAAAGAAAGAAATAACTAAAAGAGGGTCCATGGTCTGGGTGTGACAATTCTCCTGACCACAGACAGTTTATGCTGCTTGAAAGTCACAAAGACAAAACAATCCCCTAAATTCGAGTGCATTCCCAAAAACAACCATGGAAAACTGAAATCCTTATGGTGACCATTTCCATTACATGTCAAACCTGGATGTTCAATAACATATCACAGCCCGTAAATAAGGATATATCGAGAGAGGGTTCTCCCCACTACAAAACATGACTCACATAGGAACATAAAACCCGAACTCCAAGTGAGGAAACCAAGCATAATGAGATGCCAAGATGAGGGAATCCCCTACAAGAACTCAAACACTCCTTGGAAGGGATAATAACAAAACTTCATAACAACGAATTCCCCAAATTGATATAAGACTCCAAAAATAATTGGAGGTTAGACCCAAACAGGAGACTCAAGGAAAAAAATGACCTGAAAGTACCACACCTCAATTCCCACAAAACTCATGTACTACCAAAAAAGCACAACAAGAATTATAAAAACCAAAAACAACCTACTATTCCATGTGCCAAACACCCCTTGATAAAAATAGATCATTGAGAGAACCCATATTTAGAATAGATACAATCACTTGGATTGCGGTAGAATGGATTTGTCATGATTTTACCAAGAAAAGAATATCTTCAAAAAAAGAATGGGAACCAATACAATTAAACATAAACACTCCAATGTTTAGAACAATAGTTGGGAAATGATTTTACACACCCTCCACAAACTTTGACATTGCCTGAGCTTCACCCCGAGACATGTGGTGGGAGATCTGATATGTGATGAATTTCCTACCACCAGTCAGGCACTATAATTCCCCCGATTAAAAATTCTTGACCAATAGATCATTCAAAACTTCTCTAGGTGGCATGAATGGACAAAATGATAGCTGAAAATCAGAGGGATGTGACATGTAGGATTCAATGTCACGAACCCACCACACTGGTGGAACACCAAAAAGTGGTATGATTAACTAAATGTTAGAACCATTGAGGATGACTCCTTACAGTCAGGTTCCTTCGACATATATTCCTCTCCTGATGGGAAACATTCACAGAGAAAGAAAAATGATGGATTTCCAACAGCCATTGAGTACTCCCCAAGTTCCATCATTATAAATTGGACAAAATAAACTTATACTGAACATTGGCCATATCAAACATCCTAAAACACTTCCACATTCATCCTTTTCAACCCCCTTAGGTGTGAACCCCTGAATGAAGGTGGTCTCAAATAATTCGCATGTCACCCAATCATCCAATGATTATGGAAACCCAACTTCCGACATTCCAAATCCAAACTCTCGAACAAACCAAGAACATCTCAAACTATAATATCCTTATGATTTCCCAACAACCTGAATACAATCTCTAATTATTCAATTCACCTTGCTGCTGTAATAGACATAGATCACTACAATTTACATGTAATACTAAAAAATAACCAGAAATAAGAATGAATCAATAGGATCTTTATGGACCATCCAAGGTGGCATCTTTTAAATGATATGAGAAACATTAAACTGAAATAGACATCAAGGAAAAAACAACCAAAATAAATACTCGGAGCCAAAACAACCTGAGTAAAAGGAAAAAAAATCATAACACAACCGAAAATCACCTTTCCTCAAAAATCCCATTTTTAATTCAATTTTCAAAACCTTCCTAAATTTAAAAACAATTTTTAAATTAAAAACCACCTTCAACAAACCAAAATAGATATTCTAAAATAAATTTTTGTTTCTAAAACCACTTCCACTTTATAAATAACTTACAAAATACAAGTCCAAGAATTAAATTTCAAATGAGCACCCATGTAATCCTATATACCGCTGCACATGTGGTCATATGCTTTCATCTATATGTGAAACATGTACATTCCTTAAATACCATAAAATGTTAAAATATTCATAAGGCGTACCCATGAATGCACCCATCCCCCTTTTGAACTAATTTAAAACCATTTAAAGGAAAACATTTTCATTTAAAAAAGAAAAATTAACTTTCAATAACACCATTCCACAAACTGAAACTAAGATAAGGCACAAATAACAAAAAAAATATCAAAAGGAGGGACAAAACATATTCCAAACTCAATGACAAGGGAATGGTATATGCCCCAATTTGGTCATAATGCTATGATGAACTCAAACTATGCACTTGGATTTCATATGTGCCACCACTCCATGTAGGGTATCAACATGACACTTGATCTCCACTATTGTCATACCTCAATACGAAACAAGACCAAAACACTTAAATCCTATAGTTCCACTGGTAACTCATTGATTAGTGTGTGAAAAGAGTTTTTGGCGCCATTCCTGCACCTACATCTCATGTCCTGACCATCCTAATCCCCATATACCAAATTCCTCAAATAACAAGAGCCCCCTATGATACCATTATGTCAGAAACCTACCTAGTTCAACCCTAAACCAGTCACCCGATCCATCCCATGACTTGGACCAAAGGGTGCTTCTGATCCCATGGGTAGGAAACTAGCATCGAGCTTCAAAAATAAACTAGTGGTATGGATTAGGCCCATAAGATAAAGACAACAACAGAAATAAATACGGATAGTAAAAATATAAACTAGCTATATAAAAAAAATTAAACCGTACATACCTCCATGTGACCTCCTAGGTCACCACCTAATATAAAACCAAGTTCACTATATGGGCAATCCAACCCAAGTGGAGCCTGAAACTAAATAAAAAAAGTAGGCGTGATAACCAAAAATCTCATTACTAATTAAAAAAGTAAACCTTGAAATCCATATATTTTCCTTTCACAAACAAATATAGTAACACTAGTTTAAAATATAGAAATAAAAATGACTTTTACACTTGTTAACATACAACACATCATTTCTTTTAAAACAAACCATGCCACACATCCGTTTTCAAATTATTATTTTACCATCTCAAAAACCAAAACCCCAAATATTGAATCAAAGGTTATGCAAGAAACAAATAAACGTGGAATGATAATAGAAGATGTAAACAGACTACATGTGATAAGAGAACAAAAATCCGAGATATAAAAACTAGAAGATAAAAAATATACCAATGGGTGATCATAAAAATCCATATAAGTTCCATGGGTTTACTCAAATTAGAACCACATGCCGGTGTTTGGTGAATCCCTAAGTCAATAATATACTAGCTACCTTAACCTGGCCTCACTATTTGTACAACCCTTCTAGAATTTCTATAACTCCATGGGGGTATTAACCTATCTAATGGGGGATAGCAGCAACAATAACATGATTATTAAAAAGATTCCCATGATCCCATGGTAAAAGTGAACTATGTAAGTGGGAGTCGCACACATGCGTGACTCACCATACCCGCATCCATAGAACATGCCTACCATAGAGAAGTATATCCCCTATAATATAAACAATAATAGAGAAATACTAGATAGGGTTGAGCATTGGAAATATTTAATTACACATAAGAAATCACACAAGGTTCATACCAGGTCGACACACAGAAACCACCGTAGATTATTTCATAAAACAATTCAATGTTCTAATCGGACATACAAATTTTCCAATTCTTATTATTGTTTGTAAATCAATGAAAACATAACCATTAATTTTGATGTTCCAAAAATGAATTTATATTGATATAACTAAATGAATTTTCAAAAAACAACAGACAAACACCGCTTTCATATTTAGAATTCCATGTGGGCCTTTACCCTTTTCAAAATCAAATTGAAATAGGTTCCATAGCCAAACAAGCCTAACTTTAAGGACACTTTTGAAACCACATTGAAAACATCATTTTCAATAACAAATATGTCATCTAGGTTTTAGGGATCTATTTTTGAACAAGAATTCAGAGGTAGAGAGAATCAATTTGAGAGAACTAGATTTAATGAAAACATTTTTTATGTTCTATATTTAATTGAATATCCTTCCATGTGTGAACCTAAGGCCACATGGATGAGAATACATCAGATGAAACACATTATACATCATTGAAATCACACCCATGAAATAAATTCAATAAATACCACATCCCATTTACAAAATTCAAAAAATCACAACATTTTAATGCCACAATTCTTCACTTTAATCCTAGGAAAAGCCTTTCCAATGCATTTGTACATAAGTAATCTGACCATAATGAGTCACCCAATTCAAAAATCAATATCAATCTATCATTTAAAAAAACTACCATATATAACCAAGTCCAAATAACACAATAAGGGATCAATTTTAACATAAAAAATAGAAGGCATTTTATCAATCATCGAGCTTGCATAAACATGTAGTCACATATATGAAATTCTTTGAAAACCCACATTCAACATTTTTATCCATCATAAAAACAAAATAAATGACAGAAAAATATACCACAAACATGAGAATAACATTTTTATATTATTTAAAAATTCACAAGAATCAATGGAATAGATCAGAAATAAAAATAGTGGAACACCAAACTCAAACATGCCAATATTTTTTTTGAGTTATTGAAATGACACTTCACACATACAAAAAGATGCATATATATGTATATTACTCTCTACATTGCACATTTTCCCCATTCCAGGAGGTAATATGTAAAAATATGTAATATATATATATATATATATATATTCCTTACCCAATGTATTTTGATGTAGGAACTCTCAATACCCATAGTAAAAACCCACTATAACAATGTCCAACTCATAGTAAAAATATTAAAGACAGGTAAAAATACACAAAAGTTTGAAAATAAAATAAAACTAAAGATAATTAATTGATACAAAATTCTGAATATAATTACAGATGCACCGAAACGGTCTGAAATGCATTGCCTTCTACGGCCGTTGTCAGAACCCAAACCAACATCACCCTAAAAACTATAGGGAAACACATCACACCCAAACCATAAAGCATTTTTTTTCTAAACCCTATGCATCCCATAAAATCGGGGAAAACTAAAACATAAGGGATGAGGATACTCGAAAGGGTGAGGTGCGGCTGTCGAAGGGAGCACAGGAGGACGGTTGGGGCGGCCGACGAAGGGGGGTAGCAAGTAGGGAGGCTGCACAAGGGAGTAGTCATGCGAGAAGTTGAGGGCATGCAGGGGAGGACCGCCTAATTGAGTGGTTGCAAGAGGGAGCACTGGACGGAGAGGAGGGTAACATAGGAAAATTGCATAGAAATGAGGAGGGGGAACCATTTGGTCACACAGGGAAGGGGATGGGGTAGAGTGCACCATGTGGGATAAGGGTAGGCTAGGTTAGGCGGAAAAACTCAAATAAAACCGAAATAAAAACAATACTAATAATTAATATTATAATAAATATATAATATTAATAATAAAAATCCTAAAAATTTTAATAAAAATATTCAAATTCATAATAATAACAATAATAGCCGTATTAATTATAATAACAATAATTTTAATAATAATAATAATAATTACAATAATTACAATAATAATTTTTTTAATAATAATAATCATCATTTTTCAGGATAATTATAACAACCTTAATAATAATAAAAATATTACTATTATTATTATTAATTATTCATTTTTTAAATTAATTTTATTCTTGTAGACATTGATCAAACCATGGGGTTTGGAAGCATGGTCTGTTATATGTTGTGTCGAATGTGCACTTGTAAAAAACTCACCCAAATGTTTTAAAAGTTGAAATTTTTACTCGAGACTAAATCTGAACCTCTGCTGGAAATATCTGAGATCATGAAAAGAAATAAATAAAAGATTCTCTAAATACAAGGTGTAAACAATCATAACATGGAATACGTATTTTATCATCTATACGAGGTCCATATATCCATTTGATCTTCAAAAAATATATATGATAAACTTGAGAATAAATAGAGGGTGGAGTGAGTTAAAAATACCTATTGGGGAATAAACATCTTATGAAATCATATCATGGGATCTAAAGGTATATTATGATATAATAAAGGAATAGTTATTTTAGTAATCGTGTAGAAGAATAATATAATGAAAATTGTGTTAACTGATCATGTAAATGTAATCAATATAGATACAACATTAAAAATATCATAAATTGTGTAATAATAACTTCATAGACCACATCACATGGTGTAAAGGTCCCATAATGTATTACGTTTACTCTCTAATCCCATACATGACTCTTCTTGTGAAAAAGTATTTAATAAATTAAATTTATTTTTATCTTGGTGCACCCATCCTAAAATTTTCATGTTCTATATGACAAACATAAATTAAATCAATTATAATTCTAAATATATGAAATAAAAATTCAATGAAATTGGTTTCATAATATTTCAAAATATTATATTAAAATTAAATTTAACATGGATGGAATTTGAGAAATTATCATTAGGAATATACAATACCATCAATGGAAGAGTGATTTAATAGTTATATATGGGTGAGTCATGTAAACTTAATTAGTTAGAAATTCATAACTTCATTGGTATATGTTTTTTATGAAAATAATTTTACAATGATTGATGAAATTCATCATGAAAATAACATTTTCATATTGACAAATATCAATGGATTTTGTCTTCACTATAAAATGGTTTTGATATACCATATTGAATATTTCTTAAGAAATATATGATAAAAATTTTGAGAAAAAATTATGAAAAAAAGAAAGTATTTTCTAAATTATTAAATTTGATAAAAAACCATTTAAAAATTTTATGCATTTTTAAAACATTTAGTAGTCATAATGGATGTAAAATTAACAATATTTCACACAAATTAATACAATGATTCCATTATCGTTTTTGTTAAAAGGCCAATGGTCCTATTTCGGGAAATCAAATGAATATTTTTTTTCATAATAGTTTTTTAACATACATGAGTAAAACACTTAATAAATCACTTGAATAATATTGAATATAATATTTAAACCAATATTTCAGAACATGTATTTTTAATGGAAAATGGGGTTTCGTGTAAAAAAAATAAATAGAGAATATTTATTACAAAAAATTCCATTTAACATGTGAGTACATAGAAATGGAAAATAAAAGGGAAAATGTATACTAAAAATATAACGGAGGATAATAAATATAATTTTTTAAATGTGTGATATATCATAGTATTTTATCATCATAAGACTAAATATAAACAATCATAAAATATGGTGAGATTGTATAATAAAACCAAAATGAATTTTGAAATATTGATTCATAAGACCCAATAAATAAAAAATAATAATTTAATTATTAATATCTTTAAAATAAAAAAATTCATTGTATAACACATAAAATTGGAAGTATCTAAACATCATTGAACTATATAGGTACATAATATAACATGTATCCAAATAAAGGCAGTTTGGATGAAAATTACCTTAACATAGTGATAATATTTTAACAATAATAACCATGATGGAAAAAATCATCAAATGGATATGAAAATAAATATAATAATTATGAAAGACAACAAAAAATACATTATGGGATTTTTTATACACCACATAAATGAAATATGTTGTGAAAATGGCATGTGTCACACACTAGTACAATGTGAGATGGATTCCCATTACATTATGTTTCATCTTATTTTTTACATGTTAAAACCTCATATATAAAAAATAAAATTTTCTGATAAATATAATTAAGAAATATAATATTATATATAATTCCATACATGATTTAAAATTGAACTTTTACAACCTTTTTGTTACCAATTCTGTATTAATGTCACGTTTTGGGTAATAATTTCATTGTTATTCAGTTAAATTGTGATTTGGAATTTCAATTCCTATTAATTTTGTATTTGTTATGTCTTCTAAATAATTTTAACAATCAAATCCCTTTTCATTTATATATATATTGTCAAATTTTAACCTTCAAAGAAATATTTATTTGAAAAATTAATGGCATTGCAATCCTGGTTATGGTAGGTTGCACATACATATGGGTATCTTCAAAATATTAGAAGTCCATGATGGAGGCTGTTAGGATTTATTTTAATAGTATTAAATTGCTATTAAATCAAAAATATCATATTATATATTTAAATATACTTACACATACCATTAATGTAATTTATTAATAAAAAAGCACATTGTTTCATGAGGCGTTAGTGAATCATATCGAAAAACGATGTTAACATTTATTCAAATAATTATAAGGTAAAAAAACTATATAACAAATTTACTCAACGGAATGATTCCTATATAAAAAACAAATATAAACATAAAACTAATCATTATTACCTTAAATATTAAGAGTAATTTATATTGAACCACATCGCTTCATGAGGCACTAGACTGCTATAAATAATAGTGACATTATCACATTCTCTACGAAATGGAATGTAATAAGGTATACATAAAATTTTATTTCCTGAATTATAATAATATAATAAATATCACATATAATCATTCAACACTTTATTATATCCTTCTTTGAGAATCGGTGATGGAAACTCAATTATGTCGGTTTGACATGTAGTGGCCCATTTTAGATAAGATAAATTGTTTTGTTTCCAACTCGAGAGAGGATGATGTGGATTTAGATCATTTAAAAAATAACTATGTTTATTTATCTTAACTTATTAATAATATCATAATTTTATAATTATAATTTAAGGAGGTGGAGATAGGAATAAATTAATATACAGAGTTAGGGGTGATACCTCTTTATTTGAAAACTTCTTTTTGATTATATATTAATCCACCCAAGGATATATTGTTGAAAAAAATCACCCTTATATTATTATAATATATAATTATGAAATTAGTGTTGTATTAAATTAATAATTCAATTTTTCTAATATGTGTGAAGTGGATAATATATTGGGATTTAAATTATATGTGAGGTTAGTGGCATAATTGTAATTTCAAAAAATACAAATGATAACAAACATTTTCAAATTTGAAAATTAAATAAAATAATTAATTCATGAACATTATTTTTTTTAGATTTAAAATATTTTGAATGAAAATTAGTGGAAATCTTTCTAGGTCTTTTACCCATTTTCTTCTTATTTTTAACCAGAGTAAACTAATTTTTAAAATCATCACGGAATTTTATTTTTTCTGAATTTTCTATTTATAATGATAAAAAAACATGTTTCCTTGTTAGATAATATTTATTGTTTGGATTCTAAATATTTAGTCAAATTTCTCAAATACAATATATATAATTCAAAAAAAGTTATTCAGTATTATCCTCATAGATGCAATGATAATATAGTTTTCTAAAAAAATGATATACATTTTAAAAAGTATTTATCTAGAAATTCAATATTAAATTGATTCTAATTAAATAAGTGATATATATATATATTACCAAATTTTAAAATTACAAACATCATAATAAATTTGTTTTCAATTTCAATAAAAAGAAAGATGATTGTTAATAAAAACAAATATTTCATCTTTCCAATCTAACATTTGTCATCCAAGAAATTTCTCAAATATTCTATAAAATATATTTATTACAACCTTTTTTAAAAAATTATGTATGTTTTTTGAAATAAATTTTTTAAAATTATAAAAAAATTAAATATGTGTGCAAAATATGACAGAATAACTTTTTCAAAAACTATTGTTATCAACATAAAATCAAATTTAAATTTATCTCATTCATAGAAAAATAATAATATTAATTTTATAAATTTGATTGATTATATATATATCATTATAATATTTCACCAAATGTTATTTATTCAATTTTTTGAGATTAATCATATTGTTCATAAAAAAATCTTTTTCAAAAATGATTTCCTTTACTTTAATATGATTTATAATTTATTTATAATTAATGGATCCAAATTGAATTCATATCATATACATGTTTAAATAATATATTTTTATTATATATTTAATCCTAATCATACCCACCAATCAAATAGATAGGTGATAAATTTCATATTAAATAATAATATTTTAATAGTATGTCACATTTCATTAAAACACGGTACTACATGTGTCAAAATATATCAATGAAAATAAAACAATTTGAAATTTATTTTTTGTTAGATCATGGGGTTCTACATTCTATCCTTCTTAAATAAATTTCATCATATCAAATTTATTTTTTCATTAGTAATAGAGTGTTTAACATTTCAAAAGGTCATTTGCAATAAAACATAATTGGTTTCCCAATTGGGGAATATAAGTGAAAAGTGCTTGTTTTTATGTGTACTAAAAGCATAATGTGAATGAAATAATATTGATTGAAAGATTCCCAAGATCACAAAAAATAAATGTTAATGAGAAAATAAACAACCAAAATACCAAAAAAAATTGGTATAAAAAGAAATCCATCATATCACAAATGATGTAAATATGCCAAAATTTTATTTCTCATTACTTTTCCAAATGATTGGGAATTTTAAAAATAATTTATACATTCATGATTTCATTCCATATAATTAGTATAATTTCATCCATTGGTTGTGCATTAATTAGTTCGAAATTCACTTGTTACTCTATGATATTAATTTTTAATGATTAAAGCACTAAAAAATAATATTATCAATTAAATAATGAAATTTCAATAATTTTATATCTAATTAATATGAAATATATAATGGTTTGCAAACATTATTTATAAATATTTATATTGAGAAATAATACATTATTCTATAAATCTTTATCCAAAATTCAATGTAAACCATTCCATAAAATTTTATACATATGATCCTTCTAGAAAAAAAATATATAATAAAGATAAATAAATTTCCCAAAAACAACCTAATAGTAATCCCACAAATATCAAAAATTATATTTTACTAGTCACATAACATATATGTGACTACCTTGTTCATATATTCCCTTAATTCATGTTAATGACTAGAAATACAATAAAACCTCAATGAAAACATAGATTCTTCCTCATTCCATAGATAATAATTCATATTATTTAATATATTAAATCTATACAAAATTATATAAAATACATCCATGATAATATATAACAAATTATTAAATATCCATTAATAATTTTTGTTGTAATGAACACTATCTAGTTTAGTTTATCCATAATAATCATCTTATTATCTATAATGTAAACCATTGTCTCAAAAATCAGAACATATTAATTTTTATCTTCCCCTAATCATATGTATTAATAAAATAAAATTACTACATTAAATCAATTATTAGGTCATAGATTCTATTCTACATATTCATATAAATCATGATTAAAATGAAACAATAAAACTATCCTTATATTTTTCCTTATTCCTATAAAATAGTTCTTCAATTACCATTAACATATAACACAATCATTCCACATAATTACTAAATAACTAAATATAATTCATCATCTTATTCCTTAATAATTATTTCTTATTATTAAAAATATGAATCATGACTTGATATTGAAAAACCACATTTTAAACTTCCTTCTTATATTTAAAAATAATAATGTTAGAACAGAACATAGCATTCATATATCATTCATGGTCTCATCATAATTTGTAATATAACCATTAATATTACCACCATTCAGAATATTTTACTATTCTTTTACCCCAAGACATAAATTTTTATAGTTCCCATACATTATGCATTTAAAAAATTAAACTGTAATTGATACCTTTGTGAAAACATTATTCACATTCATTTTATGAAAGAAATATTTTATTATTTTAAATCAATTACATTATTTTTTTCTCATCCTTTCAACACTTTAATAAAATCCTCGCTCCTCTAACATGGTCGCATGTATTCTTATTCCCACATTATCAATATATATCCAATAGATTCATCATTATTCCATGGTCTCCACCAACTGAATTCTCAATAAACTATATCCTTCTCTTATTTGGTGAGTCTTCGATTTAGATTAGGTGAATTGTTGTAATAATATATTAATATAATTGATGAGACATAAACATTATATGCATCACTCCAGTAACTTAACTATTTAGTTTCCTATAAAAAAACTATTTTTTACATTTTATTTTATCAAATTTCCATCTAGATACATCCACTGAATAAAAATAAAATACAAAATTTGGGAAACAGTATCCACTTTTGGAATTAAAATAATCCTAAAAAATCATATATTTGATTTTTATATATTGACATCTTCTTTTAAATATATTATGTGTTAGGCATAACATATTTCAATGACTTTCTTTATTTATATCTACTCTGATATTTTGTAACGATTTTGAGTGTTTTAGAAACATATTCTATGGTAGTATAAAACCGGGCATGAAACACGTCCTTATTCCATGAACTATGTGGTGATAGGTTCAATCTCAATGTCTCTATTTTTTAGTTATTACCCCTAGGTACCTTTGTTACAAAGCCAAAACCAATTATAATATATAAATTGATTTAATTTTATAGAAACCACTCACTCAAAATACGAACATAAATTCCAATATATTTTAAAATGCATAGGCTTGTCTATTCAAAAATCCATACACCAATAACTAGTGATTTCAATAATTTTCTCGCATCAAAAGTCTAAAGGACAACTAAAAATTTCTTATCCTGTCATCTTTGTGGACATAATAATTTTAACTATATTACTATAGTGCTTGTAAACATGAATGAAAATTAATAAAACACAATAATCTTAAAAGGAAAAGTGTATTTTTAATACTAGATTCATATTATGTAAAAATAATAATTAACTAGTAATATTTATTTTATTCTCCATAGCGAGAATCTTAAATCCATCGGATTCTATAAAACATCATCATGTATGTTTGGGAATATATAATTAAAAAGTATATTAAAAATTTCCCAATATGTTAATGAATATGATAAATATTCTTATGAAGTGTGTTAAAATTATAACATGATATCATAAAATAGATTTCAAAAGATTAATCATGTGTAGGAATAACACAAATCCAATCGTATCATAATACTATAGAATCATATGAAATGTTGAAGTGACATATGAAATTAAATAAAAATTAAATTATGATAACATCTGAGAACATTTATCATGATATAAAATATCACATAATGGATTAGTTTTACTCCCAAATCCCATACATTACACCACATGAGACTAAAAATTTTCTTAGTGTTTGGAGAGAAATATAGGTGAACCCATCATAAAAATGTTCTTGATCTATTTGTTTTGTATAAATAAAATTAATGATAAATAAATATCAATGATTACCAATGGAATGAAAATTTATTATTTAAACACACTTCATATCATATTCAATTTAAATTTCATAATAAATTAATTTGATAATTAATCATAGGACATGTATTACCTTGTCTGAGAAGGAGGTAATGACTTGGTATATATGTGAGAGAATTATATAAAAACATTAGAAGAAATATATAACATAAAAGTTTATAGTCCTTTAGGAAAATAAATTTATAATGATTAAAAACCAATTTGATTAAAATATCCACTTAAATTTAGGTGTCATGATAGATTTCATCTCAGAAATTAAATAAATTTGAAAGCTCACTTTTAAAATTTCTTGCGTAAAATATCCTTTCCATTTTTAAAGAAACTTATTTGAAAACATTATAAATAATATTCATTCGAAATAATATTTTAAAAGTATAACAGAGTATTTAGAATATTTTATGTTTTGTAATGGTGTAAAATTCTGTATAAGTTATACACATTAAAATAATGATTCCATTCACATTTTTTTGGAAAAAAATACAAATTTTCATGTTTGGAAAGTGACATGATGATTGATTTCAAACCATATTGAAAGAAATACAACATTGGTAGAAATATTTTTACTAAATATTTTTTTAATATTTAAAATATATCTGTAACCATTTCTATAAAAAATATATTTTTAATGAAAAACATTATTTTGAAAAAATTGATTAATATAAATGAATTTTCAAAAAAAAATCCTTTTAACACTTGAGAACATGCAGATATTAAAATGAATTGGAATATTATTTATAAATAAATAACCAGTTTAGAAAAAAAATATATAATTAGTTAATTAAGATATAAATAATAATATATCATCATCTAATTCATAAATATAATCAATACTGAAAATTGTTGAGATCTTATAATAAAACCCTAACTATTTTGGTAACAATAAACCATAATCTGAAATAATTGATAACATAAATTGATACTTTTAATATAATGAAAAATGAGATTCAAGATATTTTATGTAAATTTGGTAGTATATACTCTTACATTGGTAATATACATACCTAATATAACTTCTATCCCTAGGGATGAAATTTGAGACACAAATCCCTTATGGGATCAATATATTTTGATCCATAATCCTCAAGGAACTAAAAGAATAAATTGTATATGAAAATGACATTAATTATCATGAGAATAAAAATAATATAAATTCATGGGAATTATATATTCATAATAAAAAATATTTATTGAATAGTGGGTGTGCCTCCAATAATTAAAATTTAAGATTGAAATTGTTTACCTTATGTCCCAAAATCCATGATATATGTTTGAACCAACTGTATAATAAATATAAATTTATTATAGTTTAAATATAAAAATTATTACATATGTAGTACCATATTGTGTAACATCATGGATCTGGATTCCATTCAATGGTGCACCGTACCCGGTTGCCCACAAGACCTCAACTGCATTTTCCAAATTCCAGAGGCTGCCAACTCACATTGAGGTCCTATGTGTTAATGTGGGGAAACTGTTGCTTCATTGGTGGTGTACAACACATAGGAATAAAATAAATAATCAATAGAGGAAGTTGTAATACCATACAACAAATGTAAAAATTTCAAGACTGATAATATAAATAACCAGATTTCAAATAATTAAAAAGATGAAGTTGTGTGTTACATGTTCTAGTAAAACATCCAAAAAAGGTTACACATCAATAATACATGATATATGTACCTGATGTACAAAAATTATATAAGAAACAAAAAATCATCCCATGCCTCAAGTTGGTATATGAAAAAGTATACATAAGGATGTTTCAAATAAATTAATCACATACCAAAACAAAAATAGAAAATAGTATTTGGAAATATTCGTTCAAGGTGACACCCTAAAAATGAGAGCATGTCACTCTATCACATGTAATCATCTTGAGAATTAGTGAAATTTATGAGACCACCTTCCTCATACATGTATGGCCCTACTCATTCAGAGTAATCCTCTAATTTTACCTCTAATGGAGTAGATCTAAAAATGAGAATAAATGATCAAGGATTTATAAGTAGTTCAAGATAATAAATCATGAATAACTACATAATAGGAATCGACAACTCATTGAGGGGATTCCAATGTGCCTGATGGTGTTTGAATCAGAGTTCAGAGAAATAAAATGGAGATAAACAACCCTCAATTTTTTATGCTCAAAAATCATGACGGTTGAGATTATTTACATTTTTATATAAAATGGGGATACATCCCATTTTAAAAAACAAATGGAACACACATACATGTCAAGTACTTACTTTTTTCCCTAAAACCATAAGGGATATACGTTGTGACGGGCTAGTACAAGAAATTTTAGGGAATTGCATGATCTGTACCTGGCCTGCAACAATCATTTATCCTTTTTCTCACACTTTTCCTCCCAACAACCCATGATGCCCATGGTGCGACATTGGGTATAAGTCCAAAATAAATTCAACCCACACATAACCTGAAATAAAAGATATATAACTCAAGAAAGACTCATGACCCAACAAAATTCCCTCGTAAATCATTTCAACCCCCATTTTCCCATCCAGTAGTGGCGAAGAAATATCTATGAATAAATCTAGCCACTATGATCATATATCTACCTCCCTCTCTCAGGTCTCTTCCTACACTCAGTTTTGTTGTCATAGCACACATTCTAAAGGAATATACCATCCATGGGGAACCATTATGCTAATATCCACAATTTTTAATGGATTCTCTTCGAAGTATACATCTTCCAGAAACTCAACCTTCTCTTGGTGAAAAGTGTGAGATAGGTATGAAAAGTAAACTTGAAACTATGAAATGTGGAAGATGTCGTGCATAGCCTAGTATCTCTAAAGAAACATTAACTGATAAAAAACTGGCCTGACACTCTCCAAAATCATGAATGGCAGGATGTGTCTCGGAAAAATATTACACAGTATCCAGATCCTCTTCTGTCCCAATAATGATGCAACACATATGAAAAATCGATCCGTAACCTCGAACTCTAGACATCTTCGGTGGTGGTAGTGTAAGATTTCTAACGAGACTGCACAATATCAATCAGCTTCTGAATCAACTAGACCTAATTCTAAGTGTCAAACAAAAGACATGGTTCCAGTAATGCTTCCTCACCTTCCTACAACCCACGTGACGGATAATGTCAAGGCCTGCCATATAAAGTGTCAATAAGGTTCCATTTTTATCATTGTTCGATAGCTGTTATTATTGGAGAATTCTAATGGGGAATGTCCCTCTCCCAAGATCCCCAGAAATCCAGGACTCAAGCCCACATCCTATCCTCTAGCACCTTTATCGTACGATCTGACTGAACAATCTGAGGGTGGTATGTTGGGATCCTAAGTGACTGTGTACACTGTTCCCTCTAAAAACTCAACTAGAAGCAGGATGTATGGCTATCATCTATATCCCAAATGATCATTCATATGACCATGTGATGTCGTACCACCTATAGAATTTTAAACCTTCCAAACTCATCCACACTAAAGGTCTAAGTGGTCAGTAATAAGTGAGAGAACATTGTAATCCTATCCAAAAAAACCAACATAGAATCATTAATTTGAGTTGAAATCAGAAAAAAAGTCACGAAATCCATCATGACATCATCCCATTTACACTCCGGAATATGCACCTTCTGTGTAAGATTGGTTGTCCACTGATGTTATGCCTTCAAATATTGATAGGTGGAACCCCTCGTAACATATCATGTTATCTCTCTCTTTATTCCAGGACACCAACACTGATGGCGCAAGTCATGCTAAATCTTGGTTACCACGGGACGCACTGCCAAAGCTAAAGAAGGAAAATATCACATTTACTCAATTTTTATTTTCACTAGATCCCAAATGCGTTGATGGATACACCAGATTTCATCATCTCGTATCATCCAACCAGGATGTGGATCATTCCCTCCTACACTCTCCAGAAAAACTATGCCATTAAAATCCAATATTTTCATCACCCTGACTTTGAAAAGGAAGGTATATGTCACAATTATGGATGAACAAAATGTCTACTACTTACTATATTGCATCACAAGATGCATCTCACAGAACAAAACCATAATCATTAAATCGATACTTGTCTGAAACACACCCTACATATGAGTCCTCCTACTCAACACATCATCAACTACATTTCCTTTACTATGTGTGTTGGAATTCTTGAAGTTGAAAATTAATTGTATTCCAACAACCTTCACTATCTCATATTCAGTTTATGCTGAGTAAAGATGTACTTTAGGCTGTTGTAGTCGATATACAACCCATAATGATACCTCCCTAAGTAATTTCCCCAACAGTGTAATGAATGAACAACCAAAACCAACCTGAGATCATGCATTAGGTAATTCATCCCATGTGGCCTTAACTAGTGAGAATCATAAACAATGACTTGATACCCATTAATATAAACTGCTCCCAACCTGATACCAGATGAATCACAAAAAATAGTATAACTCATGCCAGGATCTGGAAAAATTGGTCTTGGTAATGATGTAAATCTCCCATTAAACTCCTAAAAGTACTCTCATAGGAATCTATTCAAACATACTTTACAACCATTTTACTTAAGCATGTCATTTTATCATATAAATGAGAGAAGTCCTATATTTCAATGATGTAGTAATTAAAAATCCATAAAAACTCCATACCTCAAAGTCATTCTTATGATAATCCCAAGACCTTTCTATTCTAACCTTATCTAGGTCCACTGATACTCCTATCTCTGAGGTGATGTTACCCAGGAATTGAATTTGATCCATCTGGAAGTTGTAGTTTGTGAGATTAGTATATAACTGATGCTCTCTAGGTGTAATTAAAATGATCCCAAGATGTGTGGTATGGTCATGTCAATTATGAGAATAAACAATGATATCATCAATGAAAACCAAAATAGAGTAATCATGATAAAGATGGAACACTCGGTTCATTTGTGCCTTAAAAATTGTCAGTGTTTCCATGAGACCGAATGGAATTACCAAGAAGTATTGCATACCCCAGCCGCTCTGAAAGGATATTTGAGGTGTGCTTGATGTTCTAACACAAAAATAATGATAACTATATCTCTAATAGATATTTTAGAAGTCCCAAGAACCATGAGTCTTGTTAAAGAGATCACATATCCTCAACAGAGGATACCGGTTCTTAACCTAAAAACTGGATCAATTTCTGATAATCTGCAGAATGTTTGAGGGTGGCGTCAGACATTTTCACGAAAATGACCAGTGAGACCCCATGGAAAAATTCATTTTTAGATAAACCCATTTTCTTAAAAATCCCCTAGTTTCCACTTGATCTCCTGAAACATTTTTTATCTATACAATACGGAAGAATGGATAGTGGTGCAGCTCTTAGTAATACCTGGACAGAGAACTCTACCTCCCTCACTAGAGGTAAACCAAAAACGTTATTTGGGATGATATCTCTAATAAGATAAACCACTAGCGGGAAATATACCTAACATGTTTTCTGGTCATAAATATATAATTTTGTGATCTAGTATATTGTATCTCTGATCCCACAATGATTGGTTCCATCTCAGCTCACCTGAACTTCCCATTCACCCATGAGTTGAAATGATCCACCCCATGGTGATGTAAAATTCATACTGTGGTGATAGAAATTGACAATGGATATGAAGGAGACAAACCATTAAATTCTGAGAATGAAATAAAAGCCTTTAATATCTAAGACAAAGAGGTCCCATATGATGAGACACCCACCAACCTTAAGGTGGAACTCCATTCATAGACTCACACATTCTATTATAATCCCTAATAGTTTTTCTAGCATCACAACATCATCATAAGTAAAAATATATTTCCCAAGGTTCTCTAAAATAGAAATATATATGAAACTATCTGAATCCCCTAATCAAAAAGTTATAAAGCTATACTAGAGGTGATTAGAATAGTAACTCTGATTGTAGTAGTTCTGGGATCCTGATCATGTTGTGTCATTTGTACTATATATGTTTTACATGTATAATAGCCCTGTTACACAACCTGGCTACACTGAACCGATCCACCCTATTGTTTGTTGAGTACCAGGGGTTTTGCTGCAACATACACAACCACCACCTCAGCATGAACTTCCTACTTTATTCAATTTTCTTGACTTTTGAGAAGATTTAAACCCTAATATTGAACATGGATATGGTATACAACCTATCTCATAAGATCCTAGTGGAAATTTCTTAACTAATTGTTATAGATGGATCATTTGGCCATAGGATCAAAACTCAACTGGGTCCATCTGATAGTGTTTTCTTGTATGAAAATTCCTAATGCACTTGCAACACCTGACTTGGACACCTAAAAAACATTCTTACCACTAGTATCAAAGTGAGAATGCTCTAGATGAAGACACTTACTACCAGTATAAATAGAACTAGATCTCAATGCTGTACTTCCCTAGATCACATCTCTATATTAATTTAGGTTATGCTCGGTAATCAGCTCATGATTCACTATAGCATATATAGTAGTTAACTATAAGAAATTTACCTAGTATTGGACTTCATGTCTGAGACCATCATGAAATTTCCAATCATTCAATAGATTTTCACCCTTAAGAATAGTTGTAAAACACGGAAGCTCTGCAAAATTGGATGAATAGTCCATCACTGATAGTGTACCCTCCTATTGATGCATAAAATTGTGGGCCTTATCAGCCCTCATTATCATTGGATTGAAATATTCATAAAATACTATCATGAAATTCTCCCCATGCCATATCATGATGATTCCCTACCCGGGTAAACAAATCTAACCATCTCTTCATGGAATCGGACAACATATACATCGTGAGCTTTACCCTCATCCCATTAGGTGCCTATAGATGACGGCTGATCAAAAACATGTCCCCTAGACATGACTTTATATCATGTGGTCCTTCATCTCCCAAAAACATTGTTGGATTCTTCTCCTATAAATATAGAGTTTTCTCTTCCATATACGTGGTAGGGTGTGGGTATCCCTGAATGCTTTCCAGGAAACTCATAAAGTATTCATGGAACTGTTTGTCATGACCTGTGTTTGGTATAATAGCTGCTTCCACAACTAGCATGATTGGAGGATCCACTAGTATCTCATGGTTTACCACATCCAGTTTATCATCATTTCTACTCTCTTGATTTATAATTGGTGGTCATTGTGGAGGAATGACTCTATTACATCAAGAACATAACTGAGTTCACGTTTGATATCATGGTTTAGAGATCAATAACGTTAGAACAACTCAATAGAAATACCCCTCAAATATTATCCAGTGAGGAGTAGACAGTGTGTAGGAAACAGACATGGCATGTCCCCTCAATCTCACACAATATCATGTATTCTCAACATCATGGGCATGTAAAAACCCAAGGTACAAATAGTGTTAGTCAGATATCTAAAAACCGCATCATGTATATTTGAAACATGAATACAAATTAATAAAACTAAATGATCTTAATTCCCTAGTGTATTTTGAAAACTAGATTCATATTATATAAAATGAATCATAAACTAGTAATATTTATTTTATTCTCCATAGTGAGCATCTTAAATCCGTTGGATATTCTAAAACACCATCATGTATGTTTGGGAATATATAATTAAAAATTGTATTATAAAATTCCAAATACGTTAATATAAATGACAAAGATTCTTAGGAAGTGTGTTAAAATTATAACATGATATCATAAAATAGATTTCAAAATAGTAATCAAGTGTATTAATAACACAAATGCAATGGTATCATAATACCATGGAATCAAATGATATTTGGAAATGAGGTATGATATTAAATAAAAATGAAATAAAGATAACATCCTAGAAAATATATCATGATATAAAATATCAAATAATTGATTAATTTTACTCCCTAATCCCATACATGACTCCTAATGAGACTAAAAATTTTCCTAGTGCATTGGAGTGCTATCTAGGTGGGCCCATCCTAAACATGTTATGATCTATTTGTTCTATATAAACAAATTAATGATTAATAAATATCAATGATTACCCATGGAATGAAAATATATGATTTAAACTCACATCATATCAAATTAAATATATATTTCAGAATAAATTAATTTTATAAATTATTATATGACATGTATTACATTGTTTGAGAAGGGGATAATGACTAGGTATATATGAGAGAGACATATATAAAAACTTTCTAAGAAATATAAAACTTAAAATGTTGTAGTCTATTAGGAAAATGATTTTAAAATTATTAAAATCCTATTTGATTAAAATACCCTTTTATTTTTGGGTATAATCGATGGATTTCATCTTAGATATAAAATAATTTTGAATGATCACTTTAAAAATTTCATGTGTAAAATATCCTTTCTATATTGAAAGAAACTTATTTAAAAAACATTAAAAAATCATTGGAAATAAACTTTTAAAGGTATAAATGAATATTTAGAATACATTATGTGTCATTATTATGTAAAATTTTGTTTCAGTTGTAGACATTAAAATAATGTTTCCTTTCACATTTTTTCAAAAAAACCATTTTTTTCATATTTGGAAAGCTACATGATGATTCATTACAAACCATACGGAAATAAGTACATCATTGGTAAAAATATATGTAGTAAATATTTTTAGGAATATTAAAAATATTTTTGTAGCCATTTTTATAAAACATATATTTTTATAGAAAAAAAATTATTTTCACAAAATTGATAAATATAAATGAATTTTCATAAAAAAGCCTTTTAACAGATGAGAACATGAATAGATTGAAATGAATTGGAAAATTATTTATAAATAAATAACCATTTTAGAAAAAAAATTATAATTAGTTAATTAAGAGATAGATAATAAGATATCATCATTTAATTCATAAATATAATCAATACTGAAAATGGTTGAGATCTTATAGTAAAACCCAAACCATTTTGGCAACAATAACCCATAATCTAAATTAATTGGTAACATAAATTGATACATTTAATATAATGAAAAATGAGATTCATGATATTGCATGTAAATGTGGTTTTATATACTCTTACATGGGGAATATACGTGCATAATATAATTTTTATCCCAAAGGATGAAATTTGAGACAAAAATCCCTTATGGGTTTGGTAAAATTTGTACCATTATCCTCAAGTAATCGAATGAAAAAATTGAATATGTAAATCTCATTAATTATCATGAGAACAAAAATAATATAAATTAATGGTAATTATTTAATCATCATAAAAAATATTTCTTTATTCTGGTATGTGTCTCAAATAAATAAAAAGTATGATGGAGATTATTTATCATATGTCACAGAATCCATCATATATGTTTGTACCACCTGTATAATAAATATAAATTTATTATAGATTAAATATAAAAAATTATTTCAAATAAAGTACCATATATTTTTATGTCCTGGATCGGGATTTCACTCAATGGTTCCCCGTACCCAATTTCCCACAAGGCCTCAAGTGCATTTCCCAAATGCCAGAGGATTCCGACAAGTATTGAGGGCCTATGTGTGACGGTGGGGAAATTTTTCCTTCGTTGGTAGAGTATAACACGTAGGAATAAAATAAATAATCACTACCAGATGTAGTAATACCATAAAATTAAAGTAAACATCATAAGACTGATAATATGAATAACTAGATGTCCTATATTTCAAAAGATGATGTTGTTTGTAAAATGTTCTAGTAAAACATCCAAAAAAGGTTACACATTAATAATACCTGATATATGTACCTGATGTACAAAAAGGACAAAATATACTCAAAATCATCACAATCCTCGATTTGGTACATGACATATACATCCCATTTAAAAAAACATATGACCGGAACATATATGACATGTACTTCCGTTTTTTCTTGAAATAATAAGGGATACACTTTGTGATGGGCTAGTAGATTAAATTTTCTTGAAGTACATGACGTGTGCCTGGCCTGCAACCATCATTTAGACTTTTGATCACACTTTTACGCACAATAACCCATGAATCCCATGATACGACTTCGGGTTTAAGTAAAAAGTAATTGAAACCCGCATTTAAACTCAATAAAAATATTTGTACCACAAGAAAGACTCAAGATCTTGCAAAATTTCTCCTTAAAGCATTCCATCCCCCAATTTACCTTCAAACTATGGTGAATAAATATCATTGAATTACTCTAGTCACTATGATCATATATCTATTGCCCTCTCCCGGGTCTCGTCCTGCACTTAGTGGTGTTGTCATAGCACATGTTCTAAAAAACAGTTCGGCCATGGAGAACCATTATTCTACGGTCCACAATTTTTAAAGGATGCTCTTTGAAGTAAACATCTACCTATAACTCAACCTCCTCTGGATGAAAATTATGAGATAGGTCTGAAATGTAACATTGAAACTATGAAACAAGGAAGAGGTAGTGCATAGCCTAGTACCTCTGAGTTAACTTCATCTGATGGGCTAACGACCTGACTCCCTCCATAATAATGAATGGAAGGATGTATCTCCGCAAAATATTACACCATCTTCTGATCCTCTTCTGTCCTAATAATGAAGCAACGCATATGAAAAATCAATCCCCAACCTCCAAATCAAAATTTATTCAGTGTTGATCGACGTATAATTTCTAATGAGACCGCACAATATCAATCAGCCTCTGAATCAACGAGACCTACTCATAAGTCTCAAACACAAGACATGGTCTTTGTAAAACTTCTTCACCTTCTTACAACCCGCACAATGGATAATGGTGTGGCCTATCATATAAAGCCTCATAAGGTTCCATTGAATTATTGCTCGATGACAATTTTTGTAGGAGAATTCAACTGGGGAATGTACCTCTCCCAAGATCCCCTAAAATACCGGACACCGGCGTGGAACATGTCCTCTAGTACCTTTATCGTATGGTCTGAATGACCATCAATCTAAGGGTGGTATGTTGTGATCATAAATTCTTGTGTACCAAATTCCCATTAAAAACACTACTAGAAGCGAGATGTATAGCATTCTACCATATCTAAAATGAGCATGCATGAGACCTCGTGAAGTCGTACGACCTCCATGATGTTAAACGTTCCAGACTCATCCACACTAATAGTCTCATTGGTTAGTAATAATTGAGGGAACATTGTAAGAATATCCAAAAAACAATAAAGAATCATTACATTGAGTTGAACGTGGAAAAACATTCACCAAATCCATCATGACATCATCCCATTTACACTCCGGAATAGGTAGTTGCTGTAAATGATCGGTCATCCACTGATTTTCTGCCTTAAACTACTGACAGGTGGAACTCCTCGTAACTAATCCAGTTATCCCTCTCTTCATACCTGGACACCAGTACTGATGGCGCAAGTCACGATAAATCATGGTGACGACGGGATGCATTGCCTAATATGAAGCATGAAAATCACACATAGACTCCTTTTGTATTTACACAATATCCCAAATGCATCAATGGATACCTAGGATCTCATCATCTCCTTTCATCCAATTGGGATGTGTATCATTACCTGCAACACTCTCAATCATAACTAGGCCCTCAAAATCCATTATTTTCCACATCCTCACCTTGATCAGGAAGGTAGATTTCACAACTATAGATGAAAAAAAATGTCTACCACTAACTATCATCCATCACCAGATGCATCTCATAGAACAAAACCATAATCTGTAACTTGCTACTTTTCTAAAACACACCCTACACATGATTCCACCTACCCAACACATCATCCACTGCATTTCCTTGACTAGGTGCGTAAGAAAGATTGATGTTGAAAATTAATGGTATTCCACCAAATTCCGTTATCCAAAATTCAGATCACACTATGTAAAGATGTACATGTGGCTCTTGTGGACCATATACACCACATTATGACCCCCCCATAAGTAATGTCTCCAACCGTGAAATGATTGAACAACAGCAGCCAACCTGAGATTTTGTATCGGGTAATTCATCTCATGTAGCCTCATCTAGTGAGAATTATAGACAATGACTTGATACCCATTCATATGAACTACTCCCAACCCAATACTAGAGGAATCACAGCGAATAGTATAACTCATGCTAGCATCTATAAAAATTTCTATGAGCACTGATGACAATCTCGTATTCAACTCCAAAAAGTTCGTCTCATAGGAATCTATCCGAACATACATCACATAATTTTTAGTCAAGCATGTCATCATTTCATCTAAACGTGAGAAGTCATGTATTAAAAACATGTTGTAATTATCAATCCCTAAAAATTCCATACCTCAATGTCCATATTTTTTTAATCCAAAGATATTACTATTATCACCATTTCTAGGTCCAATGATACTCTTATCTCAAAGATGATGTGATCCATGAAGTGAATTTGATCCATCTAGACGTGGAACATTGTGAGATTACTATATAATTGATTCTCTCACAGTGTAATCAAAATGATCTGAAGATCTGTGGTATGGTCATGTATATTATGATAATACACAATGATATCATCCATGAAAACCACAATAGAGTATTCATGAGAATGATGGAACAATCGGTTTGTCAGTGCTATAAAAATTGTCATTGTTTCCATGAGACCGAGTGGCATTGCCTTGTCCTCATACATACCACAGCTGCTCTGAAAGGATATGGGTGGTATGCTTGATGTTTTAACACAAAAATAAAGATAACCAGATCCCAAATAGATATTTTAAAAGAACAAATCTCAACAATTCTTGTTAAAGAGATCATCTATCCTCGAAAAACAATACCAATTCTTCTCTATCAACTGGATCAATTTCTGATAATCATTAAAAAGATTGAGGGTATCATTCGACTTTTCACAAAAAGGACCTGTGAAACCCCATGAAAAAATTACTTTTTCAAATAAAACCATTTTCCTAAAAATCTACTTGTTTCTACTTGAGCTCCTGTAACTATGTTGTATCCATCTTATACTGAATAATGGATACTGGTCCACCTCTTAGTAATAATTTGACAGAGAACTCTACCTCCCTCACTAGAGGTAAACATAAAAATTCATCAGGGAATATGTCTCTGAAGAGTTAAATCACTGGAGAGAAATATATCTTACATGTTCCCTAGTCATCAATATATATACTTGAGATCTAGGATGTTATATCTCCTAACCCACAATGATTGTGTCCATATCATCTCTCCTAGACATTTCATTCACACATGTGTTGAAATGATGCACCCTATGGTGAATTAAAACTCACACTGTGGTGATAGAGATTGAAAAATTATTGAATGGAGACCAACCATTACATTTTGAGAATGAAATAAAATCCTTTAATATCTAAGACATAGAGGTCCCATATGATGTGACACCCACCAAACTCAAGGTGGAACTTTTTTCACTAACTCACAGTTTCCTTTAAAATCTAGAACGGTGTGTCTAGAATCACAACATCATCATAAGTATAAATATACTGCCCAAGGATCTCTAAAATATTAATAGATATGAAATTATGTGAATCCCCCTTATCAAAAAGATATGAAACTATAACAGAGGGGATTAGATTAGTAAATCTGATTGTAGTAGTTCTGGGATCGTGATCATGTTGGGTTTTTTGTATTATATATGATTGACATGTTCAATGGTTATGTGACACAACCTGGCTATAATGAACTGATCCACCCTCATGTTGTTGAGTACCTGGTGTTTGGCTACAACAGACATGGCCACCACCTCATTCATAATGGCCGATTTCATTCCATTTTTTGTCTTTTGAGATACTTTTAACCATACTATAGAACATGGATATGGTACAAACCCTCTCTCAGGTGATGTAATTGGAAATTTATTAACTATTTGTTGTATAGGGATCATTTGTCCACAGGATCAACACTCAACTGGGTCCATCAGATAATGTTCTCTTGTATGACAAATCCTAATGCACTTGAAGCACCTCACATGGATACTTAAAAACGTTCTTACCTCTAGTATCACATTAGGAATGCTCCATGTGAAGACTCTTACTACCTATCGAAACAGAACCAGATCTTGGTGCTGAACCGCCCTAGCTCACACATCTATATTTATTTAGATCAACTCGGTAATCAGTTCATGATTCACTAAAGCAGATATAATAGTTAACCACAAGATATTTACATGTGATTGGACTTCATGTCTGAGACCATCCTCAAATTTCATAGCATTGAATAGATTTTCACCCATAAGAATAGGTGTAAAACTCTGAACCTCCTTAAAATTGAAAAAATAGTCCATCACTAATAGTGAACCCTCTTCTAGATACTTAAAATCATGGGCCTTATTAGCCCCCAATATAATTGGATAGAAATATTCATGAAAGACTATTAGAAAGTCTCCCAATTCCATACACTGATGAAGCCCTACCGGGGTAAACAAATCCCACCATTTCTTGGAGGAATCATATAGTATATGTACCATGAGATTTACTATCCTCCCATGAGGTGTCTATAGAAGACCTATGATTGAAAAAAAGTCCTCAATCCAATACTTTATATCATGTGGTCCTTCATCCCCCAAATATATGGTTGGATTCTGTTTTTGGAACACTAGATTACGCTCTTCCTTAGATGTGGTAGGGTGTGGTTCTCCCTGAAAGAAATACATGAACATCATAAAGCATTCACGGAACTATCCATCACGATCTTGTATAGAATAATAGCTGGTGCCACAACTATCAAGACTAGAGGATCCACTGGTATCACGTGGTCTACCACCTTCAGTATATGATCATTTCCACTCTCTTGATGTATAACTGGTGGTCAATGTGGTTGAATGACTCTATAAGGTCAATCACACAACTCATTCATGTTTGTTATCAAGGTTTAGAGTTCAATAATGTTAGAACAACTCCGGGAAAAAAACCCATAAATTTTAATAATAAAGGAGTAGGATGCGTGTAGAAAACAGACAAGGCATGTCCCCTCAATCTCTCACACAATCATGTACTCTCACCATTATGGGCTTGTAAAAATCCTCGGTACACAGCGTGTTAATCAGGTATCCAAATAGTGTGTCCCTAAATCTTCATCAGAACACGAGTTTTAGAAAAATAAACCGATGGTATGCAATATTTAGATCAGTGGGGACCAATACTCCCTACGAATCAATTCTTGGAATCCACATTTAGCATATCATAATACAATTCAACATAAAATAGCACCATGATCCACCAAATTCTCGTACAAGATGGCTCATAAACCTTATAAACCAATACTTGGTGTCCATCCCAGTCGAACCATATCATGTACCAATACACCTATCACAACATCAGGCATATCTATTATGGTACCTATCCCAACATCATGTATATGTTGCACGACATCTATCACAATAGCATGCAATATCTAATTCATCCTATATGTCTTGGCATAATGAAAGGAATGTGATTATAATAGGTGTCTACATGATGCATGATAAAGAATACCCTCATATCATTAGGTTTAAATAGAAATTTAACACACAATAACATCAATGGTAATAACATAAACCATGTGTGACACCTAATGGGGAAATCATTTAAACTTTAATCGTCAAAATCCATAAAAACAAAAATCTATTCAATGTAATTTTTTCCATGTATGTAGGGTAGCAAATTATACTGTCATTTTTTTACCAATATCCATTTCCTTTCTATCCATGTCTAATATCTCCAAATACTATGTAAAACCAAAAAAATCCTTTGATACCACTTTTTAACATCCCAATTAGAATTCCACTCAACGATGCCCCATACCCAGTTGGCCAGATGGACTCAAGCAAATTTCTCAAAGGCCATTTGTTGCCTAATAGAAGTGAGGTACTAGGTTTGAGGGTTGGGAAACTATGACCTCATTGACAGAGTGTAAGAAAACTAAATAAAATTATAAATCCATATTAGATGTAGTAATATCATACAATAAAAGTAAACAAAAGAAGACTGATAATATAAATAACCAAATATCATATAATTCAAAAGACGATTATACATGTTACATGTTATTGGAAAACATCAAAAATAAGTAACACAATAATAATACATGATATAAGTTCCATAAGTAAAAAAATGATAAATGAAACTCATCGTTATCGCAAGCCTCAGCTTGGTTTGATGCTCTCATGCACCTAAGCAGCATATCATGTACCTGTATAATAGATCATTATCTTATTAACACAAACAACAATATAATATATATGGTCCAAAAAATTACCCAAATAGGGTGTGAGAGTAAATTCCAATATTCAACCATGCATTATATGTGTCGATCTCTCAGTGAATATATATAATAGTCAATATACAAAATGAAATTAGTAAACTATGAAGTAATTAAATGTTAAAAACCCTACGAGAACTCTTTTGAATTTTCATTTATTAAATTTTAATTAACAATTCAATTTCATTGAATTATAAATTCCATGAAATCCATCATACTCTGGAAAATCCTTGTATAAAACTAATAACAACAGTTGTCTTAACACACCTGTTAAACATGTAATGCGAAGACTGATTCCAATATTGTGCTTTTGCTTCGAAAATACATCATATGTCATTCCACTTAAATATTTTATAAGAAGAGCTCATCCACTAAATTTGTGGTTTACTCATAGCTTAAACATGACAACCTATTGAATAATTCCTTGGTTTTCAAATCTGAATCCATGGTTCAACCAAGGTATAAGTAAATTTTAACTCACGACATATAATCATTGCAAATAGAGCCCGACCATGGAATTCATCAATGGATCCATGTTTCGATCGGTTGATACATGTAGCCTATAAGATCCTGACCACTATAGTCATGGCTCACTCACGACTTAACATAATACCCTCTTTGAGTCCATCCTTGGAATTCTATTATGAATTAATATACCACACAAGTTATAAGGTATAATAGTCTTATAAGCCTGACCATTCTTTTTAAACTAGGTCCACGTCTCACACATTACTGTTTACCCCTATAATCATTTCATAAAATAATTAACACATTTAAATTGAACTATTACATGGTGTTCGAATTAATTAACACATGTAGGAACATTTAATTTATTTAGAAACACAAGGTAATTAAACATTGGCATCAAACTCATGTGATAAAAAACTATATAATAAGAATATTACGTAATCTAAACCATTAAAAGACCTTATCAAAACCTAACTCACTTGTGTAGAATCAAAATTGGGGAAAAATTGAAATCATCCAAAAAAATTATAGGCATAACATTGGGGAAAGGGTATAATGAATATTCCAAACCCCTTAATCATTTCAATTGCAATTGAACAGAATTTCAATCCCATTTTATAATCAAATCCATTTTTAACAAGACATGATGGTAATACAAGTCATGAATCTTAGGAAACCTAATCCAAACATCCATATATGTTCATAAAATGGAATCACACCCATGGGGTGTCCCTTAATCTATGTCAAATACCCTAAAAATGGTTCAATTGAATTAATAAATTTCCTAAACATAAATATGCAATAAAAATTGGAAATATTCATTCAAAGTGACAACCTAAAAATAGGCGTGCAACACTCTAATAGATATAATAAAATATTAAATTAGAAAAAGGTACCAGAACACCTACCTCAAACTCATAAGGCTCTCTTAATCAAATTTTGTCATCTAATTTAACTATAATAGTGTAGAACTAAAAAAGGAGCATAAATTATCAAGGATTGATAATCAGGTAGGGAGTAAAAATCTGGATGAATGGATCAAGTTGGATTGAGATCTCAAAAAAGGGGTTCCAAAACACCCAAAAGTGATCAAATCAATGTAAAAATGGATAAACAAGAGGAAAAATTACCTTTTGGGGATGCTTCATGAAAATCATAGTGGCAGAGCTTCTGTTTGTTTTTACATAAAATAAGGCTACTGTCTCTTTTATAAAAAACATGAGAGTAAAGTACACGACATGTGGGCCAAGTAAACGACATTTACTTCCCATTTTGTTTGAATCCAGAAGGTCTACACGTCATAATGGGAAATTATAAGATTTTTACTTAAAGTACATGACGTATACCTGGCCTATAGCTTGAATTTAGCCTTTTTCTCCCTCCCCCCCCCCAATAACCCAACCAGCCCATATCATATCTTACAGTATAAGACAAAAAAGGAAATTAAACCAAATTTATCCCAAAAAATATTTCTAGCTTAAGGAACACCTATTATCTGACATATAATATTTAAGTATGACATTTTATTAACTTTTATTGAAAATTCGTTATTAAAATCACATTTCAGGTCATAACGACATTGTTTTTAGGTGTGTTTTGAATAAGAATACTTTAGTTCTATAACATTGATCATGATTATACAATCCTCAAAATGACTAAAATAGAATAAAAATAATTTTAAAAGTAAATTATACATTTTAATCTATCTATGATATTTGATTATGAAAACAAACTACTTTATAATCTTTGAGACAGTAGATCATAAATAATCATGTGTAACTTTACTATTTTATGAAAATCATTAGGGATGTAAGTTGAGATTTATTATCTCTAAAAATAAATGTAATTATATCATAAATATTTTACTATGTCATTAAATACCATCACTAATATCATTACTATGTTATAATAAAGAAACTAATCGCATCGCTTCACAAGGTTGTAGTCTATCACACACATCAAATATATTATCATTTATTCCATTAATGATATGGTAAGAATGCATGCTATATATTTATTTTATATAATTATTTTATTTTATTAATACCAAATATAAACATCAGAATAATCATTATTGCATTAAAGTTAAATATAATTTTTAAAATGAATCTCATTGCTTTTCTAGGAGATAGTCTACCATACACACAAGATACATAACCATGTTCCCTTTAAAAATGTATGTAAGAAGTTATATATAAGATTATAATTATATAGATATAAATATATTACGAATATCATATAAAAACATTATACTATTCATTATATCCATCCCTGAAAATAAGTGATGGAAAATGAGTTATTCTAGTTTAAGAGGCGGTTGTCCACTATACACATGATAAACTGTATCATTTCCAATTACATGTAAGAGGAGATGGTTATACATAATTCCATTAAAAAGGATACATATAATTATATTTAATATACAATAGTTATTGTATCATCATGAATTAATAATATTTCAATGAGATGGTTGAAGAAAAATATATAAAATACTCGGTTAGGGACCATTCCTCTTCATCATACAACATCTTTTGTTTTGAAAAACAATACATCCTAGGATATGATTATGATATAAGTATGGGTTATATAATGATAAACTAGAATTAGGGTATTTTTTGGATATTTATTTGAAGAAAATATAGTGTTTTTAATTTTGAATAGGATATGAGATGGGGTTTCTATTTATAACTGAAGTGAGAGGTGTGTGTGTAATTTTTAAAAATAAAAGTGTAATTCAAGATTATAAAATTTAAAAATGTACTAAAGTGTCAAATATAAATATTTATAGTTTATAAGGTTATAACAGGGATATAAAATGTGGATTTTAAATATTTATCATTATTTTTACCCAATTACGTTTTATTTTAATATTATAGTAAATCCAAATTTAATTTAATAGTGATAATTAATTTTTAGACTTTTAAAATTCATTATAGTTTAAATTTTTGAAATATAATTGAAAATATAAAATTTTTGGATACAAAATATTGAATCCATTTTCCCAAATTCCATTCACATAAGTGGAAAATTATATTTAAATTTAAAAATACTGGCATGATGAGAATGAAATTTCATGAAGATAAAATATTCAAATGTGTAAAAGATTTTTATATACACATTAATTGTTAATATGATTCTATGTACCAAAATTAGATTAATATATATAAATTTAATCTAATTTTATAAATAAAAACATCTTAATACATTTTTCAATTTTCAAAATTATTTAACGAATTGACAACTCTTAATAAAAACATGTATTTTTCACTATTAATAAGAAATATTTTTTTTTAGATGATTAAAAATAATAATTCCAATAAAAATGTTGTAATAAATATTTAAAATATTATTTTTAGTCATTATAAAATTTTAAATGGTTAATTTTTATATATGTTGAAGTTGGTGATAAAATAGATTTTTTTATAAAAATACCTTTTTAAGATTAAAATTTGATTTCATCTTATCTATTTCCCTAAAACATATAAGAAGAATGTTAAAAAATTGATTAATTATATATTATAGAAATTTATTTAAAATAATTCATAGAATGCTACTTATTTAATTTATTAAGAAAAAACAGGTTTCTGAGAGTAAAAATAGATTTTCAGAAAATAATTTCATTTATTTTCAAATACTCTTTTCATTTATAATTAATTTTCAGAAAATAATTCATTTAAAATGAATTTATATACCATGTAATATCATAATATAGTTAATAAAATTGATACAAATCATTCCAACATATAGCCGATAACTATCGTATTAAATATTAATATTTAAATAATATGATGTGTTTTTTATAACAATGTTGCTTTATGTAGAGTATGATATTATTATATAAATGAGTGTACTCTAGAAATTCAAACCCTAGACAATATTTAGAATAATTTGAGATGAATCCACATCAATTGTGAAAATACTCTACTCAAATTCAATTTCTAATTATATATGATAACAATCCAATCAGTTGGGAAAAAATTATTATGAATCTTCCATTATAATATGCACTCCCAGTTTGGTTTTCAACCCACTAAAATAAATATACCTAATTGGACTGCATTTTAGGGGAATATTTTTTCATTCTTATCCTATAAATTTGAAACGCATCCAAGATAGATGTCGTGAACATAGTACAATTATTTTATAAAACATTATATTTCTCATCAACATGTAATTATCATTATCTATGTTATCATATAAATGTACTCAGAATATTAACAATATGTCGAGATATATATCAGGCAGTAGGAGGCCATTGATGAAACTTTTTACCATTAGTAGTTTATATTCCTAAAGGGTAGATATCCACATCTATATTTCCACAGTCAATTAACAATTATTAAATATTTACTATAGACCATAATGTTAAAAAATTTAGATAGAGTGGAACATCAATTTTTGGGTAATAGTCTATAGCCATATATTTTCACTAAGCATAGTAGGTCTAAATAAATTTGACATTCCACATACTCCCATTCTATAATAAATTTCCATCAATGGTGGATTTCCTCTATGTTTAAAATTACTATTCCATACAAATAAATTTTATTAATGAGTTCTCTCTAACTCGCCTATAAGAATATCATCAATAATGTTTTCCTTAATGAAATGTAGAAATACTATTTCATTAAATGTAATCACTTCCATTGTTGGGTAGATCCCTATAAGAATATGCATGGAATCTTTTTCAGATAACACTATAATTAAAAACACCATACATAAAAATGATAAGAATATCTTTTTTGTCCTTTTATCTGTGACTTTGTTATTACATTAATAGAAATGACTAACTTGGATCTTACTATTAGATAGTGATGTTATTAACTATTCTATTTCTAATTTATTTTTAAATTCTGGAATGTTTTTATCTATTTATATATCATTATAGATGATTTTATTCAAACATAAACGTATTATTTAAAAATATTTAAATTATAAACACCCTAGAAATAATTAACTATACATTATCATTGAATTATTTTTGAGACAGTATATTGAAAATAATAAAAAAATCACATAATTGTCGAAAATATTATAGGATATACCCATGGATCCCTAATATACACAATGTTTCTAAAAATACATTTATAAATAATTTTGTTGAGAGATATACTAATAAATTTTCATTCTAGTTAGATTTTATATAAAAATGAAAAATACATATATCAAGAATAGTGTTTTTTTAAAATACAAATAATTTTATCATTAATTAAATAGGTAAATAATAAACAAGAAAATAAATGAAATAAAGAGTTTCAAGATTAATATTAAAAGACAATGTAATGTTTAACTACATAAATAAATCAATATTCCATAAAGAAATAATATTTTCCCATGTCAACCTAATAGATGATATTCAATCTTACCATCTTCTTAAAAAATGATAAAAACATTTCATTTGATTTGGACACAAAAAATGGATAATCATATCCCTATTTAAACTATTATTTTTTAATTTATTATATTAATCTTATAATTAGAAAAAACCGATCATTGATAATTTTATTATGGATTCATTATAAAAACTAAACATTTTTATTGTTCAAAACAATTGAAATGAATCAATGTCCTAAACATTAGGGATGTGATCCAAAAAGGTGGAATAAATATTTATAGGCATCGAACCCTCAATTAATTAGTCATGAATAGCTAGACATAGGTCTTGTTTGATAGTTTTCCATGTTTCTATATTTAAAAGGACAAGAAACTCATATCGATTTCAAGTAAAATTTATTTTCTCTCTCATAAATAATAACTTCTGTTATATCAACATATTTTTAATGACCCAATCATCCATTAATGGAAATTCATCTTAATCTAATTAAATGTATCATTAGTTAAAATGTATATATAAAATGTGAAATTCCTTAGTTTTATGTTTTTTGGATTTTAAAATACCGTTATGAAGTGGGACCATTTCTAATATTGATGTTGAATAGTGATCACATGATTAGTATAAATATAGGGCTTTAACAAATCCAATTTACATAGACAATGGAAGAGATGGCCTCATCCAGTAGATTAGCCCCATATAAAGCCCATTTTTCAGAGCTCGGAATGGTGGTGGCGTCATTGGGCTTCGCCTTTTTCAAATCCCAATCTCATCTTCAACATGTTAAGCTCGTACAGAAGCTCCTATGAGAGAAGAGGATGTTCATAGAGATTACCACCCAAGAAATATTATCTGAGCCACCCCAAAATTATGTCACCATCGCACACCTTACACAAAGTATTATGTGGTTGTTATATGGGGTTATGTAACAAGAACATAGAACTATAATTATGTGCATTATTTTGTATATAATAATTAATATACATTAATTTTATTATTGTTACTTTGTAAATAGTTTTTTAAGATCCAATATTATTTTTAGTTAATATTAAACTAAGAAATCTATTTTGATGAATTAATGGATTTTTTATTTAAATAATATTTTAATAAAATATTATTATTGTTATTATTAAATTAATATTTATTAAATATAATCTATAGTATAATATTGTGAATGCAATTGTAATTTTTATTATGGTTTGAAAGCTATTTTTTTCAAAACCCATGAATTTTCAATTAATGGTGGTTGTTATTTTAAAATAAAAATTTCTCATATTTAGAAAATTATTTACATAAAATGAATATTATTTTAGGGAATCAGGATGTATAAATTATCCAACAGTGCACTTTTCAGGATTTTCTGAGACAGTCGAATTTTTGTGAAAAAATTAAATACCGTTTAAATAAATAATGTGTTTAATGACATCATAATGACCCAATACTGATTTAATAAAATACTAAAAATGATGTGTTCGGCTAATATATGTTTTTACATTAAAATAAATAGATTTTTAGTTTTTTTTATTTATTTTACCAAACTTTAGAGGACCCTCTAAGAGTTATAAAACATTTTCACTTTTTAAATGAATTTATTTGAGAGTGTGACTCACCTCCACTTAAGCAACCCTATTATTTTTTATCTTCGACAATTGGCCTTATAAAATATTATTTTTCAAATACCTTTTTGAAAAATCCATGGTAAAAACAGTGGCCTGGATTGTGGTTTTGATTAGTGTAATGTGAGGTGTCCCAAACCAAAATAATAAATAACTCCTTCTCTTTTCCTATATAAACCCATAAAGGCTCCCACTTTCTCTTCACTAAAAGCCTTTGGAGTTCATCCAAACACTAACCTCATCTCTCTAAAATGTTCTCATGGAACCCCATGATCCCATGAATCCTTTCTCAAGCCTCTCCCAAGCCTTTGGGATCACACTTCCAAGTAAGGGATTTCTTTCTTTCTCATTTTGTGGTCTAATTTTCTATTAGTTATTATACCCTTTTGTTTTTAATTATAAATATTGGCATATGAATTAATCCCTTACCCATACATAAATATTTATTTTTAGATTATTTTATACCCCATTCTATCTCATTAAATTCTTCTCATGTACAGTTGTTACTATTTTGAAATTCCGAAAAGAATTTTGTGCTCCTCATTAACATTCAAAAAATTATTCTGTATTACATATCTAAAATTTTATTATATATGTTGGTAAATGTATATATATTACCCCCTTACTATATATATCATGTAAATATTATGAGACACCCATTTATCTCTCATCAACCTTTTTTGTGAATTCTTATGTCACGTCATTATGCTGCCAAAATTACACCATGTTTTTCCAAGCCAAAGTAATTGTGTAGTGAATACAATGACCATTTATCTATCAAGGGTATTCACATTTATTAAAAGTTAATTATTTATTGTAGAGTTTCATGTATGAATTACAAATTCCTTTATCATGGAATAAATGATCATGTATAATTAACCCATGTTTTATGATCCATGTTTCACACTTATGCATAAAATGAAATGTTTGAGAAGTGTGCGCCCCGATAGTGGTCAAATGCATTGGGTAAAGTATAGTAAGATGATATGTCATGTGAAATGAGTGTTGAATCATTATAAATCAATTTACATGATGATTTACTTTTTCTTTATGTGTAATTAGGGTTTACTCATGTTTCATGTGTTATGAGACATAGATCATGCTAATTCCATGTTAAGTGTTGTTGCCACATTTCCATGTAATGTTAATCTTGTCATATCATTCATTTTGGTATATGTTTCTCTTGTTCTCCATTTATATACCTATTGTGTAACATGTACTATATTCCTCAGGTTATTCCAATTTTATTCCCTTACTGTGCTTTATAGCTCACCATTTTTTTATTCATGTCCTCAAGTTATGCTTTGAAATTTTATATACGAGGAAATGTAGAGGTTATGTAAAGGATTTTTTTCAAAAAAAATGTTTTATCTTATGTTTTAAGTTGTTATGTAATGGTCATATGACTTAAAGACACTATACCTCAAGATCTTCTTGGTTGTATCAAGTGATGTGTTTGTAATAAATCATGTTTAAGTGTGTAATAATGGGAAGGGTTGTCATACATGGTATCAAAGGAAATGTTTAGTTATTTTTGGGATTAGGATTATAAAACCCTAGTAAAACCGTAGAGACAAGACTAACTATAATAAAAATATCCCTATTTTTTGGTGAGTATTTATTATGTGGATTATCCAGAAAATACATCCCTGTCTGGATACGATTTGGTATTGGAGACTCTGGCACAGATGTATCCTAGGGGTAAAACCCAAAAACATTGCTTTGACCTAGACTCAAATGGGAAATGGTGCACAAAAAAGAGTAATGATGCAGTCTTGGTTACGACAATCTTGGGGGATATTCTTTGTTAATATCACAAGCTTAGTATGAACCATTATTAAAGGACTAAAAAAATATCCTAAGAATATATAATAGAATGTAGATCATGGATAACATAGACTGAACCCAATAGATTCATAAGTTAAGGAAATAAAATCTATTTATAATTCATCATTTTTTTGTCATTTGATTACACTTTTATGTGTTAAACCAAACATTCCTTTTATTCTATCCAATGGACAGTGGTAGGAGGACTCAGGCTTACAACAGATTTGAAGATCAATGTGATGACCGTTATAATGAGATGCCCAACTAATGGGGGTGAGAATCACAAACATTGTCACGCTTCTCTCACAGTTAAATCATGATTTAAATAGAAAAATGGGTCAAGAGGAACATTAAACCCCCACCCAGATAAGAAATAACTAGTCGCTATTGAGAGCCTAAGGAGGCAATGACCTCCTACCTTTAATGGATCACCTGATCCCTCAATCGATGAACAATGGATTAACTCCATGTAAAATATCTACTCCATCCTTCAATTTTATGATCAAGGGAAGGTTCTCCTAGATGTTTATCGTATAGAGGCTAAATCTTATCAATGGTGTAAATTGATAAAAAACGAAGCCTGGGGAGGAGATTGAGGTGTTGGAATAGAAGGATTTTCAAAAAAAATATTTATAAATATTTACCGTGCATACTAAGGATAAATATGTAAGGGTAATTCCTTGCCCTCGAGAAATATGAAAATGATTCTATCAGATCGTATGAGGAAAACTTCATAAGGCAGGAACAATACACTTCCGACTTTGACTTTAGCCCCTGAATTCAAGGTTGACCACTTCTTTGGTGGGCTGAAACCTAGCCTGTGGAAGGCGCTTGTGATCTATGACGTTGAAAGCTATGAATAAATAGTCTGATCTTACCTTAAGGTCGAAATGGAGATCGAAGAATAATAGGGTTATCATGGGGATATGATGTTTAAGGTGGACTACAATGATGGTGGTCTGATGAAAAAATCAAATAGTGCTATGCAGATCCAGCACCCCACTTGCCAAAGGTGCGGACAAAAGCACCCAAGAAATTGCCTGAAGTGTACAAGGAAATGATTTATGTGTGGAAGAGAATGACACTTTTCTATTAACTATCTGCAAGAAAAACCTATGACTAAAACAGAGGAGTGGAACAATACATTTGAACCACAACTGATTGATCATTACTATTGAGCCAAAAAACTAGGGCATATTTCAAATTAGTTCCCTATGATAAGGGTTTTCGGAGGCAACCAATAACTTCCAAGGTAGAAAGGGAGATATTTTTCGATCACTACTACAAATCTGAACCCCGACAACAATGTGTTGATAGGTACTATAGTTATTCATTCATGAATAATGAACGTACATTTTGATTCTGGTTCTCCACATTCTTTTATACCCTGAAGGGTTAGAATAACAATCCAAACACCACCAAAAATCATAGGAGTAATGATGTCAGTGATTATGGAAAAGGGGGAAACCAATATATCCCTTGAATATAACTCCACCCCTATCATAATGTTTTGATTAAACTTCCCAGTGATCCTTGTCATACCCCCTCCAGTGGAATTTTATTCAATTCTCTAAATGGATTGGCTTTCCTTATATAGATCCAACATATATTTTCGTGAGTTGGAAATCACTCTCCATGTGGAGAATTAACCCTCGATTCGTTACATGTGAAATGAGGAAGAGGAATCTTCTTTAGCTCCAACATCTCAAGAATGGATATTACTACCAATATGAGAATGTCTATCTAGCTCTGTTGATTGAGTCCAAGGAGGAAACCATTCATGAATACATGCCTATTGCGGGGGAATTCGTGGAAGTGTTTCTCGAGGAATTGCCTAGTCTTCCTCCTAGAAGATATTTATAATTATCAATTGATAATAAATCTAGGGTATTTCCTATATCCAAGACTCTATATAGAATGGCTGTTGTGGAGATTGTGAAGCTAAAAAACAATTATTGGAGAATCTGGATAACGTATTTATACACCCAAGTGCTTCAATATGGGTTTAACCAGTCCACATTGTCAAGAAGAAGGATGGGTCAATGCGCCTTTGCATTGATTATCGTGAGTTAAACAAAATCATTATAAGTGAACAAGTACTATCTCCTATGAATTGATGACTTTTTCCCCTATATGTGTTGATCACAATAATTCTCTAAAGTGGATTTGTGGTTGGGATATTATTATGTATGGTTGAAGAAGGAAGATATTCCCAAGACAGCTTTTTGAACAAGATACAGGCACTATAAATTCATAGTAATTACCTTCATACTCACTGATGATCCACCAATCTTCACGGAACTGTTGAACACAGTCTTTAGAGATTACATCAACAAATTTGTGGTAGTCTTTACAGATGATATTCAAATATAGTTCAAAACCAAGGTGGATCATTAAGAGCATCTATGAACTGTACTAGAGAACTTGAGGAAGTAGATGCTCTATGAAAAGTATAAAAAGTGTGATTTATGGTTGAATGAGGTATCATTCATGGGCTATATAGTCACAAGTAATGTGATGTCTATGGATCCCTTCAAGACAACTGCAATTGAGGAATGGATGAGTCCGACATCGGTAATGGGTATCAGTAGCTTATTGGGATTAGCTGGATATTATCAATGATTTGTGAGAAATTTACCACGATTGTCAAACCCCTCACCTAGCTAATTTAGAAGGAAGGAATGTATTCATCAAGTGATGAATAAAAATAAATATTTAAGGAGTTAAAAAGGAGGCTTATCAGTGTGCCCATGCTCACATTACCCACAAGTGGATAAATTCTTGTGGTATTTAGTGATGCTTCAAAGATGGGAATGTGATGTTTGTTCATGCAAAATTACAAAGTCATTGTCTATGCTTCAAGGCCATTGATATTTCATGAGCAGAATTATCCAACACATGATCTGAAGTTGAATGTGGTGATATTCGCTTTTAAAATTTGGTGGAATTATATCTTTGAAGGGAAATGTGAAATATATACGGAGAAAAAAATCATCAATTATATATTCACATAGAAATTGTTGAACATGTGCCAATGAAATTTGTTAGAGCTGATCAAAGCCTATGACTGCTAAATCCATTACCACTCTGGGAAGACGAACAGGGTGACAGATGCTCTAAGTAGAAAGGACCCATCGATTTTATCACTAATGAGAATTGAGAAGGATCCAATATTCTTAGATTTAATGAAGATGGAAATGGGGATCATATAGAAGGAAAAATAATCAATCCATTCACAAATTATTTCTCAACCATCTCTTTTGTAAAACATAATCGATGATCAAAAGGGTGATGCTGGAATTCAGAAGAAAGTAGAAGCTATCAGAAAAGGGAAATCCATGGAGTTTAATGTTAATGAATAAGGAATTGTGAGATTTCCAAAAATATTGTGTGATCTATCATGTTCAAAGCTTTAGAAGGAACTTTTGGATGATGCACGTAGTCCAAATTTATCTATTCACCATGGAAACACACAGATGTATCGAGATCTCCGAGAGCATTATTGGTGGGATAATATAAAGAAGGAGATCGCTGAATTTACATCAATGTGTTTGGTGTGTCATCATGTGAAGTCTAAGAGATAGAAGTATAAGGGGATAATATAACCATTTCCCATAAAAGCATGGATATGGGAGAAAATAACCATAGACATTGTCACTGGACTTCTGAAGACATCAAATGGCAACAATGCAATCTGGGTTATTGTGGATCATCCTACATAGCCGACACACTTTATTGCAATTTGAGAGGATTAATCATTGGATAAACTAGAACGTATATATATATATATATCTTGGTAGTGTTAAGGCTTCAAGGAGTACCACAATCTGTTTTTTATGATCGAGATCCAAGATTCACCTTTATGTTTGGGGAGAATCTTCATCATGATCTGAATAATGAACTGAAAATCGGTATGTCCTATCATCCTGAAACTAATGGCCAATCCGAGTGGACTATCCAAACACTTGATGAAATGTTGAGAGTATGATTAATGGAATTTTAAGGAGGGTGGGATCAAAATATTCGTATGGTTGAATTGTTGTTTAATAATAGTTTCCATTTCAGCATCCAAATGACACCATATGAGGACCTTTATGGGAAAAGGTGTAGAACACCGGTGTGTTGGGATGAAGTCGGTGAGTGTAAGCTACTAAGGCTAGAAATGATTGATGAAATTGTAGAGAATGTGATAACCATTCAGAAACATATCAAGGTTGACTAGAATAGAAAGAAGAGTGAAGAAGATAATTGTCGATGAGACCTTGAGTTTAAAGTTGGAGATATGGTGTGTCTAAGAATATCCTTATGGAAGAAGTTCACGAGGATTGGAATGAAAGGGGTGTTAAGTCCTAGTTACATCGGCCCCTTCAAGATTCATGATCGTGTTGGGGTACTGGCCTATCGAATAAAAATTCATCATACCATGGCCAATGTACATTATGTCATTAATACAACCCTCTTAAGGAAGTACATAATATACCATTCACATGTAATCTCTTCAGAGGTGGTACAGTAAGAGGATGATATTTCTTATGAGGAGAAATGAGTAATGATCTTAGATCATAGAGAAAAAGTTCTATGAAATAAGACAATGTCCCTCATCAAGGTGTTGTGTTGAAAGTAAAATTTTGTAGAAGCAACATGGGAATCAAAGGAAATGGTGAAGCAGAGTTACCCATATCTATTTTATTGTGGGAAAAGGATACTTAGAGGGAGAAATTTCTTAAGGGGGGAAGATTGTAAAGACCTAATCTTTATTTAATGGAAATTCATCTTGATCTACTTAAATGTATCATTTTGTAAAATGTTTATATAAAATATTAACTTCATTGGTTTTATGTTTTTGGATTTTAAAATACCATTATGAATTGTGAATGTTTCTCATATAGCCATTGAACAGTGATCACATGATTAGTATAAATATAGGGCTTTATCAAATCCAATGTAATTAGATAAATGAAGTGATAGGTTCATCCAGTAGACTGGCCCCGTATGAATCCCATTTGATTGATCATGGATGTGAGGTGGAATTATTGGGCTGCACTCTTGACCAAGAACAAGTTGATCTTGAACATGTTATTATCGAACGGAATCACCTACGAGAGAAGTGGATGTTGATAAAGATTACCACCTGAGAAATGTTATATGAGCCACCCCAATAGTGTATCAGCATCGCACAACTTACTCTTCGGTCTTATACTGGTGTTATATTGGGTTATGTAACATGACCTTTGCACTATGTTTATGTTAATTATTTTTTGTATATAATAATTAATATACATTCATTTTCCTTTATTTTTTTTGTAAATAGCTTTTAAAGATCAGATTGTATTTGTAGTTAATATTCAACTAAGAAATCAATTTTAATGAATTAATGGATTTTTGGATTAAATTATATTTTAATAAAATATTATTATTATTATTAAAATAATTTTTATTAAATATAATGTATCATATAATTTTATGAATGCAATTCTAATTTTTATTATGGTTTGAAAGCTGTTTTTTGTCAAAACCCGTAAATTTTCGATAATTGATGGTGGTTATTTAAAAAGTAAATATTATCATATTTATAAAATTACTTAGATAAAATGAATATTATTTTTTGAATCAAGATGTCAAAATTATCCAACAGTTATTTTTTCAGGATTTTCCGAGACATCTAAATTTTTGGGTAAAAACTATATACCCTCTAAATATATAATTTGTTTTATGACATTATAATGAACTAATAATGATGTAATAAAATACGATAAATGATATTTTCGACCAATATATGTTTTTTTCATTAAAATAATTATATTTTAGGTTTTTTTGATTTGTTTTACGAAACATTAGTGGACCCTCCAAGATTTATAAAACATTTTCATATTTTAAATGAATTTCCTTGACAGTGAGACTCACATCCAAAAAATCAACCCTAATATTTTAAGAATTTTGGCCATTATAATTATAAAATATTGTTTTCCACACCACTTTGACAAAAACCATGGTCTGGTTTGTGGTTTTGATTAGCTTATTGAGAGTTATCTAAGTCCTAAATAATAAGTAATTCCTTCTCTTTTCCTATAAAAATCTACCCTGGCTCCCACTTCTTCATCCTCCAATGTCCATAAGGCCATAATTTTTAATTGATTTTGATAATCCACTTTTCGAGGGGTGAGGGGAATCCTTACAAGGCCCGTAGGTGTAAGTATGACATGGCCAATAGGAATTAGATGAAGTCATTTCTTGTAGGCTTCAAACATTACATACATCCTAGACTAACTACTTGCAACTGCTCATCCCCGGCATCTTCATCATGAAATCAACTATCCACCTATGCATGGTTGTTCGACTAGGATTTCCCTTGCATGCATAGGCTTTTCCCAATGGAAGGTTCCATACCCTCTCATCCTTCCAATCCATTTAGCTTTTACAATGGTGAAAGCTCCTTGCACCTCCTCCTTCTGAAGTTTGTTCCATTGTAGGTTATCAAGTTTACATCTGAACAGAAGGTGACCTGAAGGCCTTGAGGTGGCCTGATGGCCTTATTGACCTGAATTCCTAGGTGGTCCGAAGGACTTAATGGACATGGGGACCAAATCGGTGGCCCTAAGGCCCAAATAGGGGAATATTCCAGGCTGCTACAGGGCCAAACAATGTCTGCTACAGTTTCACACAATTCGAGCTATAGTACCTACTACTGTACTTCTACAATGAAGCTATAGCACTGCTTCAGTACCCATAAATTATCCGTTACCTTGATTTAATACCTGGTCTCTTAGATGAACTTTAGGAGTCCTCAACAACTGGGCTGAGGCTCATGTGCATCTAAAATGCTCCCACTTCCTCTTCACTCAAAGCCTTTTGAGTTCGTCCAACCTCTTCCCTTCTTTCTCTAGAATCTTCCCATGGCACCCCATGCTCCCAAGAAGCCTCTCTCAAGCCTCTCCCAAGACATTGGGATTACACTTCCATGTAAGGTATTTCTTTCTTTCACAATTTTTTCCAATATTCTTTAAGTTGTTATGCCCTTTTGTTTCCAATTACAAATATTGGTGTATGAATTCTCACCTCCCCCATACAACCCTATATATGTTTAGATGATGTGAGACCCCTATCTCTTTCATTAAATGCCTCGCATGTTCACCCATTACTCTGCCTAAATTACAGAAGGAATTTATCTCTCTTCATTTACATTCAAGCAATTATTTACTAATCTGTATCTAAAATTCCATTACATTTGTTGGGAATTGAATATATATGACCCCCTTATTGTCCATTTCATGTACATATGATGAGTCACAAATTTCTTTGTCATCAACCTATTTTTAAATTCTAATGTCACGTCATTGTACAGCGGAAATTTCACCACGTTCTTCTAAGACAAAGTCATTGTATAGTAGATAACATGCCCCTTTACCTATCAAGGGTATTCACCTTTATGAACATTTACCTATTGATTATAGAGTTTCATGTATTGATTCTAAATTCTTTTATTATGGAATAACTGATAATGGTTAATGAATCCATGTCTTATGATCCACAAATCACACTTATGCATGAAATAAAATTTTTAAGAAGGGTGCGCCCTGATAACACTATAATGCATTGGGTTATGTGTAGTATCATGATTTGTCGTGTGCAATGAGTGATAACTCATGATAATTAAAGTGCAACAATGGTTTAGTCATGTATCATGTGTAATGAGGGTTTACTCATGCTCCATGTGTAATGATACTTGGCTCATGCTAATTCTTTATTAAGAGTTGTTGCCACATTTCCATGTTATGTAAATCATGCTATATCTTGCCTTTATGTGTATATTTCTCTTGTGCTCCATTGATATTCCTTTTTTAAAACATGTACTGTATTCCTCATGTAATTCCACGTTTATTCATTTACAGGTCTTCATAGCTCACCCTTCTTTTATGCATTTCGTTAGTTTATCCTATGAAATGTTATATACATGTAAATGTAGGGGTCAAGTAAATAATGTTTTCAATATAGATGTTGTATCTTATCTTCTATGTTGTTATGTAATGGTCCTAAGACCCAAAGACAGTAGACCTATTGATCTTATATGCTGTATCAGGTGATGTTTATGTAATAAATCATGTATAAGTGGGTAATAAAGAGCAGGGTTATCATAATATTTATCTTTGATGACGACATGTATATAATCAAATATCACTAGATATGTAGGATATATTTGATCTATATAATTCCTTACATCAGAACCTAAGTGAAAAGAACATTAAAACCCCAATTAATTTTTTCTAATAATTTCCAATTAATTATTTTTTAAACACACTATGGTATAATGGTTATTGTTATTGAGTTTTTTTATATATTTAACAAAATGCTTGAATTTAAGGAAATTATTATCACCATATTCATTCTTTAACTACCTATACTTCTCCATAAACAATTATAAATCACTAATATTGGATACTTATAAAATAATTATCTTCTTATTAGATTTATATCCCTTTCATTCCCATGATTATAGAGATAGAAATCCATTTTCTTAGCCTTATAATTATAATCATAATGCTATGTTTTTTCACTTATTAAGATATAAACCATTTATTTTGAATAGATTTATGGTGATTGATATTTTTTAATATGATCTTTCATGAGTATATCTAAAAACAAATTTTAATGAGTTTAATGTATCCTATGTAGTTTAATTCCTTTGTCAGTAATTTTAAAAAAATAATATAATATAATAATTATTATAATAATATCTTGTTCATTAACAATGATCAGTGCTGTAAAAAATCACATGGTCGGTTTATGGGACCCCGATAGTTCATACAAAAATATTAAATCATTTTTAATGAATATAAAATACATCCCACAATAATAAACATCGTATAACTGATCTTTATTGATGAAATTGGAGTTTATACTCATAATAAAAATAGTTCGTGATAAATCTCAAACATTTCTGGTATTTATCTTTTCAATGTGTAATTTATTAATACATAAAAGTTATAAACATTTTAATTGTAACATAGGTAAGTGGGAACAAAATAAACAGTGATATTAGATTATCAATAAGGGTAAAAATAGAATATATCAATCAAGGATCATTTTTGAAAATATGATAATCGCAATGGTATTATAACTCTGTCATAAATTAGATTTCATACATTGTCACACAATGATAATTAATCATGTGTCATTTATTAATGATTTTTAATAATAAGTGACAAAATTATTAAGATTTTTAAATCATTAATAATAAATCATTTACAATAAACCCCTTTCAAAACCATTATGCATATTTGTTTGATACGAATATAAAAAAATAAATTCAAATCCATTATCAAGGATTATTTAGAAGTACTGTAATAGTGGAGAAAGTCCCAATGTTGATGGGGGTCACTCAATATACTTCTCATTTCATTATTATATGCTCATTATCTAGAATATAATATTGAATATAGTCTAATAAATAATTTGGGTTACTCTACATCCACATCAATTCAATTTTCATTATATCTACTATGTATTTTACAATCGATGGGCTCACATTCCAAACTAGGATCAATAATTTTTCAGTTCATTTTATCTCTGGATATATTATTTTTTACAAAATAAATTAGAGGGATATATAATTTTTATCCTAGATATCACATAATTATAATCTTACATCTATGATAGACATGTTCATTAAAACGTTGATCATAGTATAACCCATCTAAATGAATTTTTTTAAAAAAAATTATCATTAGAACACCATTAATCAAAAAACCCTTTATTTAAAAATTAACTACACTAAATTTTATCATAGATACGTTATAATATCATAATAAAAATATTTATAGAGATAAAATGTATTTTATCAAAACAACATATCTGTAGTATATCATATGATAAATCAATGGTTGATGACAATGTATAATTATATATTTATATGTTTACTTAAAAATGTTTTTTTGTAAAAATGTAGAAATATTATTTTCCCTTAATATTGTTCAAATAATTAAATTTATAGTTTATGGAGCAGGATATTTTCATTAAAAATAACAATGGGAACATTTTTTGTAATTCCCCATGAAAAGAATTTTCAAAATGGTATTAATGACCATTTATTCATTAAATGTTAAAAAATCATTCAAAACATTTATTATATATTAATAAATAACATGATGAAAAAATTGAAAATATCAATTTAATACTTTGATATGAATGTATGATATGGAAAAATAATAATTTCAAAATTAATTATATCATAGAATAAGATATTCCTGATTTCATTTTAATAAATATGATCATGGCTGAGATTTATTCCTTATCGTAAAATAAGAAAAAATATTTGTTCTCATAAAATAATTTTCTCTATACTTGAACTATCAAATAGAGTGAAAATGTACGGAACATGAAAATTATCAATATAATTATTGGAAAGTAAAATATATTTGGCCAAATTGATTTGGATCAAATATGTTTCATCAATTTAAATTTAACATAGAAATCTTAAAAATAAATGAGATTTCAATATAAACCCATATATAAAATCTCAGCTTACATCATTCGAACTAAGAAATCCTATATAATAAATATGAATTTATTATTCATATATTAATGAACAATATTATTACATTATTTAATATTTATAAAAACTTTAAAATATTTGTTTTACATTATATACATAATTATATATTTAAATGTTCAATTGTGTGGAAATTAAGTCGTTTTCAATGCAAGGTTTATATATATGATCGTGATCCTCAAACATCGATCTGTGTCAAATATTCTCTTTATTCTTAATAATATAATCCATATATTATTTATTAACCATATAAATTTTTATATCAATACATATTGGTTTTGGGGATAAATTAATCTCTAATATCAAGGAGACATCTGTACATATAAATGTGTTATCTTTCCTCTGGTTATTTGATAAAATGAAAACAAATTGAATAATAACTCAATTTTTTAGAATTATATTTATATTATATATATATATTCCTTATGTATAAAATTATAAAAATCCATTTACTGCCAAAATTAATATCAAATCACATCACTTCATGTATATTGATGACCCTGCATACACATGAGTGATTTTATAAAACATCATTCTGATGGGAAGGATGGAAAAAATGATATAACATTAAAAAATAAATATTATAATTATAAAAATTAAAATTAAAATATGTTAAATGGGTAATGGGTCATTTGGAAGATGGTTAAGGGTAATGAAACCGGAAAATTTTATTTTGAGAACATATCTCTCTGCTCTTATTGCCTTCCATTAAAGAACATCTTATGGAATCGTGGGTGTTGTTTTAAAAAAGAACTCATGGTCATGTATATGGGTTTTGAGATATAATTTTTTTATTTTTAGGGTTAGATAATTGTTTAAATTTTTGTGTATACATGTGAATTGTATACTCACTTTTTATAAGTGATGTGGCTAGAAAATGATAAAATTTTCAAAACATTTGTATATCATAGTTTTATTACCATTTCAAGTGATGAAAAAATAAAAAAAATTGGTAAATTTTTAATAAATTCATTCATTCAAATTAAATTATATTTTATTGAATAAAAGTAATTATATTTCTTATCTTAATCACACCAATAATAGTTTTTAATCTTTAAAATAGTGATAAATTGAATCCGTGGATACTTTTTATTAAGACCAAACATTATTTTAACCTTACAAATGATTATTTATTTTTATATTTCAAAATATTTAATAATTTTTACTACATTCAATTTTGAGATAATTGATAAATTGTTTTTTAATTCCATGAAAAAATAGGATGTAACTATTTTTTTAAAAACATCACTTTTTCATTTATATACATAAATACAATTCATTATATTTCTAGTACCAACAATTATATAAAAGATATATTGTTGAGTTTAATAAATGAAATAAAAATTAAATAAAACCATTCATCCAAAGTGATCAAATTAAATTAATAAAATCAAAATATTATAAAAAAATACATTTGTGGGAAAAAATAATAGTTTTTAACTTCATATGATTTTATCAACACATCTAATAAATTGATAATCAATGTATAAAATTTCTAAAAACAATTTATCATTATATAAAAATATATTTATTGAAAATAATCATTCCTTATCTATCATTGAAAATAATATATCTAGACAAACAATACATTGATAAATTGATCATTTAATATAAAATAATATCATTTTTAACATTGAAAAATTGGTCCAATTTTATTATGGATTTTCAAAATATTTTTATAAAACAAATAAAATTATAAATATTTTAATCTACTACTATTTCCTATTCATAATCTCCATTCCATAGAATAACTGATAGTACTCACATATAAAATAGTGTTTCGCTGTACATTCAAACCATGTGTCGTGTGTAAAGAATGTAATCCAACTGTTCAATTATTTATAAGTAAAAAAATATCAGAAAATCCGATGGAGTTTCTTTCCAACAACCTTATAATATAATGTGATTAATTTTTGTAATTCAGATGAATAAAAAAATTAAAATTTTATACTCATTTTATATTCATGTTCTAGAGAATATTCCAACAATTTATGGTTGTTGAATAAACATTGACCATGAGAGAGGCCTCATTCAAATGATCATTCTCTATTTGTTCATAAATCTGCAAAAAAATCCCTTATAAAAGAGTTTCTAACAACTGTGTTATTTACACAATATTGTGACGACCCAAAGTTTAATTATTGTAAATCCCTCTTGATCTAATTAAATGACTATTTATGTAAAATGTTTATATAAAATTACAACTTCTTTGGTTTTATATTATGAATTCTGACCGTTTATTTTATAGCCGTTGAACATTGATTACACGATTAGTATAAATATAGGGCATTAACAAATCCAATTAATCAGACAAAAGAAGTGATGGCCTCATCCAGTAGAATTTCTCTATACGAAGCCCACTTGTCAATGCTCGGAAAAAAGGTGTCATATTTGGGATTCGATCTTGACCAAGCCCAATCTGAGCTTCATTATGTCGTTCTACAATGAGACTGTCTATGGGAAAAGTGGAAGTTGATAGAGATTACCACTTCAGCGATGTAATCTGAGCCACCCCAAGAGTCTGTCACCATCGCACACCATACCCTTAGGTCTTATGCGGCTGTTTTAAGGGGTTATGTAACATATTACTAGTACAATGTTCATGTACATTATTTTTTTATATAATAATGAATATATATTCTTGTCATTATTGATACATTGTAAATAGTTTTTAAAGTACAAATAATGTTTTTAGTTATTATTAAATTATGAATCCCAATTTATTAAATTAAGGGATTTTTGAATTAAATATTATTTTAATAAAATATTATTATTTTTATTAAAATAATTTTTATTAAATATAAATGATATTATATTTTTATAAATGCAATTGTCAATTTTATTATGGTTTGAAAGCCATTTTTGTCAAAACCCGTGAATTTTTTATAAATGTCAGTTTTTATTTTAAAAGAGAAAATTAACATATATAGAAAATTATTTAGATAAAATAAATGTTATTTCTGGAATCAGGACGTCAAAATTATCCAACGGTGAATTTTTCATAATTTTCTGAGACAATCTAATTTTTTGGGTAAATATTAAATACCATTTAAATATATAATGTGTTTTATGACATCATAATGCTCCAATAGTGATTTAATAAAATACTATAAGCATTATATTCAGACAATATATATTTTACCATTAAACTAATATGATTTTGGGATTGTTTGACTTATTTTACAAAGCATTAATGGATCCCTCAAGATTTATTAAAAATCTTGTCTTTTTAAATTATTTTCCATGGGAGTGTGACTCACCTCCACAAAAGCAGCCCCATTATTTTAATAAGTTCGGACTTTGGCCTTATAAAACATTTTTTTCCTCTCCCATTTTCCAAAATCCATGGGCAAAAAACCCTGAGATGATTTGTGGTTTGGATTAGATTAATGTAAGGGGTCCCAAACCTAAATAATAAAGAATTCACTCACCTTTTCTATATAAACCCACCCAAGTTCCCACTTTCTCCTCACTCAAAGCCTTTGGAGTTCTTCCAACCTCTTCCCTAATCACTCTATAATCCACCCATGTTTACCCAAGCTCCCATGAATCCTCTCTCAAGCCTCTCTCAAGCCTTTGGAAGCTCACTTCCAAGTAATGGTTTTTCTTCCTTTCACTTTTGTGTCCAATTTTCATAATATTGTTATGCCCTCTTAATTTCATTTATAAATTTTGGGCTTTGGTTTTACACCTCCCCCATACTGTACTATTATTTTTTTAATGATGGGAGACCCTTTCCTCTCTCATTAAATGTCTCCCATGTACACCCGTTACTATGCCGAAATTCTGAAAGGAACTTCTCTCTCCTGATTTACATTCAAGCAATACTTTTTTTATCATGAATCTAAATTCCATTAATAATGTTGGGACAAGTATATATATAACCCCCTTGATTTAAATTTCATTTAGATATGATGATACACCCCTTTCTCTCTCATCAACCATTTTTTATGATTTCGTATATCAGGCTGTCATGCTGCCAAAATTGAACTGATTTTTTATGCCAATGCCATTGTGTAGTGAATACCATGACCATTTATCCATAAAGGGTATTCAACTTCATAAAAATTTACTTATATATTATAAAGATTCATTCCACAATAATTTCGTGGAATAAATGATTTTTTTTATGAATCCATGTTTTATGATTCATGTGGCACACTTATGCATGAAATGAAATGTTTAAGAATGGTGCACCCTTATAGCGCTCCAATGCGTTGGGTAAAGTATAGTATCATGATACGTCATGTGAAATGAGTGTTGAATCATGCTAATTTAATTTCAATAAGGTTTTACTCGTGCTTCCTGTTCAATGAGGATTTACTCATGCTCAATTTGCAATGAGCCTTGGATCATGCTAATTCCATGTTAAGTGTTGTTGCCACATTTCCATGTTCTGATTATCGTGCTTTATCATGCATTTATGTTCATGTTTCACTTGTGCTCTATTGATATTCCTATTCTATAACATGTATTGTACTCCTCTTTTATTCCATGTTTATTCCTTTACTCGGCTTCATAGCTCACCCCTTTTCTTATGCATGTCCTCAGGTTATCCCATGCAATGCTAAGTACGAGGGAATGTAGAGGTCATGTAAAAAATGTTTTCAATAAAGATGTTGTATTTCATGTTTTAGGTTGTTATGTAATTATCCTAAGCCCCAAAGACACTATACCTCTCTATCTTCCATGTTGTATCAAGTGAACATTTTATGTAATAAATAATGTTTAAGTTTGTAAAATAAATAGGGTTGTCATAGTTGGTATCAAAGGATAGGTTTAGTTATTTTTTGGGATTAGGATTAGAAAAATATAGTATACCCATAGAGACAAGACTATGTATAATAAAAACATCCCTATGTTTTGGTAAGTACTGAGTAAGTGGTTTATCAGACAAATACATCCCTGTCTGGATATGATCTGGTAGAGGCGACTCTGGCGCGGATGTATCCTAGGAGTAAAACCCGAAAACACCACTTTGAGATAGACTTGAACAGGAACTGGTGCACGACAACGGGCCTTGCTGCACTCCTCTTTAGGACACTCCCAAGGGATATGTTTTGATAAATTCTCAAGCATAGTATGAACCCTTATTATGGGAATATAAAAATCCACTAAGAATATATGGTAGAATGTAGATCATGAAAATCCTGGATTGAAGTCTATAGAATCATGAGTTAAGAAAATAAAAGATTATTTATAAGTCATCAACTTTTGTCTTTGGATTACCCATTATGTGTTACCCCCATAACATTCATTTTATTTCATCCAATGGTATGTAATTGGAAGAATCGGGCTAACAACCGATGTGGAGATCAGTGTGTTGATTGTACTAATGAGATGCCCAATCCAATGGGAGCGGGAATCACAAACTTTGTCACGCTTCTCTCTCAGATAACTCAAGAATTGAATAGAAACACGGTTCAAGAGGAACGTCCAAACCCCCTAATAAAGAACAAGTCGCTATCGAGAGCTTCATGAGACAAAGGCCTCCTAATTTTAGTGGATTATCTGATCCCAAGATCCCTGAACAATAGATCAACTCCATTGAAAAGATATTCTCCATCCATCAATGTTCTAAACAAGAGTAATTTCTCATGGCGGCTTATCATTTGGAGAGTGAAGCTGATCAATAGTGGACATTGATAAAAAATACGAAGCCTGAGGAGGAGATCGAGGTGTTGTATTGGAAGGATTTCCAAAAATATGTTTTTCGATAAATATTTTCAGTGCACCCTCCAACTTAAGATGGAAAGGATCTTCCTTTACCTCAATCAAAAAGAAGAATAATTTGTTAGAGAATAGGAGGCAAATTTCACATGGCTTGCACGATAAACCTCCGGATATGACGTTACGCCCAAATACAAGGTCGACCACTTCTTTGGTGGGCTGAAGCCTAGCCTGCGAAAAGAATAATAGATCCTTGACTTTGACAGCTATGAAGAAATTGTCTGATGTTCCCTCAAGGTTGAAATACAGATTAGGGAATCATTGGGTTATCATGGGGACAAGAAGAGTATGATAGAATTCAATTCTAGCGGTCCGACAGATAAATCCAATGGTGCTAAGAAGATCCAACACCCTAGTTGCCAAAACTGCGGAAAGAAGCACCCTATAAATTTCCTCAAGGGGGTGAGGAAATGCTTTAGGTGTGGAAGAGAAGGGAATCTAGCTGTTAACTGTTGGCAAGAAAGACCTGCGGCTGCGATAGAGGAGAGGAATTCTCTGTTCAAAGCTCAATGCGTTGTTCATTGCTACAACTGCAGAGAACTAGGTCGTCTTGCAAATCAGTGCCCAAATCCAAAGGTTTTTAGAGGCAACCAACAACCTCCAAGGCAGCAAGTAAGTGCTTTTTCCATCACTTCTGCCGGAGTGAACCCCGACAATGATGTGGTGAAATGTATGCTAGTTATTCATTCAAGAATTTTGAATATACTTTTTGATTCAGGTTGTACGCATTCTTTAATATCTCAAAAGTTTAGTAGAACAATCCCAACACCAACACAAATCATGGAAGTGAAGATGTTGGTGAGTACGGTAAATGGGGAAATCATTTCATCCATGAATATAAGTCCTCCCCTATTATAATCTGGGGATAGAATTTCCTGGCAAACCTTGCCATACTCCCTCTAGTGTAATTGGATGTAATTCTTGGCATGGATTGGCTTTCCTAATATAAGGCCAACATTAATCGTCGTGAGAGGGAAATCACTCTCCATGTGGAGATTCAATCCCCGATTTTATAAAAGTGCAATGAAGAGGATGAATCTTCTTTAGATCCATCATCTCAAGCATGGTTATTATTTCCCTATGAGCATGCATATATAGCTCCAATGATTGAGTCCAAATAAACAACAATCCTTGAAGGCATGCCTATTGTGAGTGAATTCGTTGAAGTGTTTCCTGAGGAACTTCCTAGTCTTCCTCCTAGAAGAAATGTTGAATTCTCAATTGAACTTATATGAGGGGTGCTACCAATATCCAAGAATCCATATAGAATGGAAGTCATGGAGCTTGAAGAACAATGTGGCCTTGCATTTATTATCGTGAACTTAACAAAATCACGATAAAGAACAAGTATCATATTCCACGTATCGATGAATTGGTTGATCAGCTGCGTAGAGAACTATACATCTCCAAGGTAGATTTGTGGTCTGGATATTTTAAAGTAAGGGTGATGAAGGAAGATATCCCCAAGACTGCATTTTCTATAAGATATGGGCACTATGAATTCATATTAATGCCTTTCGGACTGACCAATGCTCCAGTATTCTTCATGGACATGATTAATAAATTCTTTAGAGATTACCTAGAAATATTTTTGGTAGTCTTTATATATGATATTCAAATATAATATAAAACCAAGGAGGATCATGAGGATCATTTAAAAACTGTACTAGAGACTTTGTGCAAGGAGAATATCTATGAAATGTTCACAAAGTGTATGTTTTGGTTGAAGGAGGTATCATTCCTGGGTCATATCATCACAAGTAATGGGATATCTATGGATCCCTCCAAAACAGATGCAATTGAGGGATGGATGAGGCCACCATCGGTAACAAATATCCGTAGCTACTTGGGTTTAGCCGGATAATATCGACGAATTGTGAAAAACTTTCTCACGATTTTCCAACCCTCTTACCAAGCTAAATCGAATGGGAGTAAAGTTTTCTTGGAGTGATGAATGCGAAGAAAGCTTCAAGGAGTTGAAACGGAGGATTATCAATGCGTCTGTGCTCACTTTACCAACAAGTGGGGTACCTTTTGTGGTATTCAGTGATGCTTCGATGAAGGGCTTAGGTTGTGTGATGATGCAGAATTATAAAGTGATATCCTATGCCTAAAGGTAGTTGAAAATCCATGAGAGAAACTATCCAAAGCATGATCTGGAGTTGGAGGGGTTGATATTTTCCTTGCAAATCTTGTGGCATTATCTCTATGGGGATAAATGTGAGATATATACTCACCACAAGAGTCTTAAATATATATTCACATAGAAAGTGATTAATATGTGCTAGAGAAGATGCATAGAGATCATCATCGATTTTGACTGTTCAATACATTACTACCCTGGAAAAGCAAACAAGGTGGAAGATTCCCTAAGAAGAAAGGTGCTAGCGATTCAATCAATGATGAGAATCGAGAAAAATCTAATATTCTTAGACATGATTAAGATGGACATGGTAATCATAAAAAAGGGAACATCATAAATCCTTTCACAAATTATTGCTCAACCGTCTCTTTTGGAAATGTTAAAGGATGCTCAAAAGGATGATGGGGGAATTCAAGAAAAGGTGGAAGCTATCGAAAAAGGAAAATCCTTAGAGTTTAATGTTAATGAAGAAGGATTTGTGCGATTTGGGAAAAGTCTATATGTTCCATAAGGTCAGGAGATGAAGAAGGAACTTTTGGATGATGCACATAGTTCAAATTTCTATATTCACCCAGGGATCACAACGATGTATCAAGATCTCCAAGAAAACGTTTGGTGGGATAATATGAAAAAGGAGATCGCTGAATATACATCAAAGTGCCTGGTGTGCTAGCAAGTGAAGGCAGATAGGTAGAAGTCAAAGGGGATGATGCAACCATTGCCCATACCGGAATGGAAATGGGAGAACATCACCACGTACTTTGTCACCACACTTCCGAGGACATCCAAAGGCAACAATGCAACCTTGGTTGTTGTGGATCGTCTTACAAAGAGTGAACACATCATTTCTATTCGAGAGTATTTTTCATTGGATCAAATGGAACAGATATATATCAGGGAAGTGGAAAGGTTCCATGGAGTGCCACTATCAATTGTGACTAACCGGGATCCAAGATTCACCTCTATGTTTTGGAAGAGTCTTCAAAATGATCTGGATACCGAACAGAACTTCAGTACGGCCTATTATCCTCAAACGGATGGCCAATCCGAGCGGACTATCCAAACACTTGATGACATGTTGAGAGCATGCACAATGGACTTTAATGAGTATAGTATCAACATCTTCCTCTGGTTGAGTTCTCTTATAATAACAGTTTCCACTCAAGAATCCAAATGGAACCTTATGAAGCCCTATATGGGAAAAGTTGCAGAACACAGGCATGGTGGGATGAGGTCGGTGAACGTAAGCTTATTGGACCCGAAATGGTTGAAGATATGGTGGAGAAGGTGAAAACCATTTAATAGCATATCAATGCAGCCTAGAGTTGACACAAGTGTTATGAAGATAACCGTCGATGAGACCATGATTTTAAAGTTGGAGACATGGTTTTTCTACGCATATCTCCGTGGAAGAAGGTCATGAGGTTTAGAAAGAAAGGGAAGTTATGTCCAAGGTATATCGGCCCCTTCGACATTCTTGATCATGATAGGGATGTGTCATATCGACTACCACATATACCTACCATGGCCAAAGTACATGATGTCTTTAATATATCCCTCTTAAGAAACTATATACCGGACCCTTGAAATGTAATGTCTTCTGAGGTGTTACAGTTTTAGGGTGATATTTCTTATGAGGAGCAACCAGTGAAGATCTTAGATCGTAGAGAAATAGTTCTATGATATAAGACAATGCCCCTTGACAAGGTGTTGTGGTGAAACCACACGTTTAAAGATGCGACTTGGGAATCAGAGGAAATGATGATGCCGAGTTACCCACATCTATTTTAGTGTGGGAAAAGGAAATTTCAATGGCGAAATTTCTTAAGGGGGGAATATTGTAACGACCCAAAGTTTCATTAATGGAAATCACTCTTGATCTAAGTAAATGTCTCTTTATGTAAAATTTTTATATAAAATGTCAACTTATTTGGTTTCATGTTAATAATTTTGACTGCAGATTTTATAGTCATTGGACAATGATCACATTATTCATATAAATATAGGGCCTTAACAAATCCAATTCTCTCAGAAAAAAGAAGCGATGGCCTCATCCAGTAGAATCGTTCCATACGAAGCCCATTTGTCAGAGCTCCGAAAAGAGGTGGAATATATAGGCTTCGCTCTTGACCAACCCCAAGCTGAGATTCATCATTTCAAGCTCAAACGGGATCATCTACGAGAAATGTGGAAGTTGATAGAGATTACCACTCGAGCGATGTTATCTGAGCCACCCCAAGAGTCTTTCACCATCACACACCTTACCCTTAGGTATGATGTGGCTATTTTAAGGGGCTATGTAACAAATCTCTAGTACTATGTTCATGTACATTATTTTTTTATATAACAATGAATATACTTTCTTTTCATTATTGATACATTGTAAATTGTATTTAAATAACATATAGTGTTTTTAGTTATTATTTAATTAGGAATTCCATTTTATAAAATTAATGGATTTTTCAATTAAAAAATATTTTAATAAAATATTATTATTTTTATTAAATTAATTTTAATTAAATATAAATGATCTTATAATTTTAGGAACCCAATTGTAATTTTTATAAAGGTTTGAAAGCCATTTTTGTCAAAACCCATGAATTTTTGATAAAGGTAGGTTTTTATATTAAAATTGAAAATTACCCTATTTATAAAATTATGAAGATATAATAAATGTTATCTGTGGAATCAGGACATCTAAATTATCCAATGGTGAATTTTTCATAATTTTGTGAGACAATCAATTTTTTGGGTAAAAATTAAATACCGTTTAAATATATATTGTGTTTCATGACATCAAAATGACCCATTAGTGATGTAATAAAATAATATAAGCTATATGTTCGGCCAATATATATTTTAACATTAAAATAATGTGATTTTGGGTTTTTTTACTTATTTTAGAAAGCATTAATGGACCCCTCAAGTCTTATTAAACATCTTGTCTTATTAAATTATTTTCCATGGGAGTGTGACTCACCTCCACATAAGAAACCCCATTATTTTATGAAGTTAGGAATTTGGCCTTATAAAATATTGTTTTAATCTACCCTTTTCCAAAAACCATGGGAAAAAACCATGATCAGATTTTCGGTTTGGATTAGTTTAATGTAACGGGTCCCAAACCTAAATAATAAAGAATTCACTCACCTTTCCTATATAAACCCACTCAAGATCCCACTTCCTCCTCACTGAAAGCCTTTGGAGATCATAAAACCTCTACCCTAATCTTTCTACAATCCTCCCAAGGTTCCCCAAACTCCCTAGAAGCCTCTCTCAAGCATCTCTCAATCCTTTGGAAGCACACTTCCAAGTAAGGATTTTTCTTCCTTTCACTTTTTTTGTCCAAATTTCTTAATATTGTAATTCCCTTTTAATTTCAATTATAAATGCAGGGGTATGGTTTCGCACCTCCCCCATACTGACCTATTATTGTTTGAATGATGGGAGACCCTTTCCTCTCTCATTAAATTCCTCCCATGTACACCCGTTACTAGGCTGAAATTACGAAAGGAACTTCTCTCCCCGCATTTACATTCAGGCAATAATATTGTATCATGAATCTAAATTCCATTACAATTGTTGGGAAATGTATCTATATGTCCCCTTAATATCCATTTCATGTAGATATTATGAGACACCCCTTGCTCCTTCATCAACAATTTTTTATGAATTCTTATATCACGTGGTTATACTGCTGAAATTGCATCGATTTTCTAAGACAATTCTATTGTGTAATGAATACCATGCCCATTTATCCGTCAAGGGTATTCATCTTCGTGCACATTTATTTATTGATTATAATGTTTCAGTACACATTGTTTTTTCATGGAATAAATGATTATGTTTTATGAATCCATGTTTTATAATCCATGTGGCACACTTTTGCATGAAATGAAATGTTTAAGAAGGGTGTGCCCTTATAGTGATCCAATGTATTGGGTAAAATATAGTATCCCGATATTTCGTGTGCAATGAGTTTTGACTAATGATAATTCATCTATAATGAGGGTTTACTCGTGATTCATGTGCAATGAGTATTTACTCATGCTCTATGAGCAATGAGCCTTGGCTCATGATAATTCCATGATAATTGTTGTTGCCACATTTCCATATTATGATTATCATGCTTTGTCATGCCTTTAAGTTCATGTTTCTTTTGTGCTCTATTGATATTCCTATTGTATAACATATGTTTTAATCCGCATTTATTCCATGTTTATTCCCTTACTGGTCTTTATAGATAACCCCTTTTCTTATGCATGTCCTCTGGTTATCCCATGCAATGCTAAGTACGAGGGAATGTAGTGGTCATGTAAATGAAGTTTTCAATAAAGATTTTATATTTCATGTTTTAAGTTGTTATGTAATGATCTTAATCCCCATAGACACTAGACCTATAGATCTTCCATGTTGTATAATTTGAACAGTTTATGTAATAAATCATGATTATGTTTGTAAAATAAGTAGGTTTGTCATAAATATGGTTCCGGTTAGAACTTCCTCAAAAGTAAAACATTGACAACATCATTAGTTGTGATAATTTCATAGGAAACACCAATATATTATTATATGTCTTTATATGATCATTTTTTTGAAGGGGAAAATATATATAGAGTTTCAAATGACATATTTAAATATTTCATTAACTTCATCTAATGGCATAATTTAAGTAGTCCATTTTCTCCAACATCGATCTTTTGATATCATCGTTGACTGTTAGCATTACACTTCTATCAAATCAAAGTTATCCTACTGTGTTCTATAATTGGTTTAACCTTTATAATCATTTTCGGAGGTATCATAGGTACCTCTCTCATTTTTCTACATCTTCATCTAATGAAAGTGTATTTTTTGATAATTTAATATAACATATTTCATCATATGAAGCCGCCTTAATACTTTAGTTAATGATATTTTTTAGTAAAAATCATCATGAGGAATGTTCTATTAAATTCCCTCAATATGTCAACATATTATCTATGGTTCAAATGGTCTTCTATCACTAAAAATTTTTATAACGATGGTATATAGTTGTAATGTTCAGTTATGTGTAAAAAAAATTTAACAATTCCCCTACAAGTCTAGGAAAATATTATATCCTGATAATATTTAATTGAATAGTATACTACATGAATCCTTTCTACCTCAATTATGTGTATCATAGAAATATTATAACTAGATAATTAATCATGTATATGAATAAAATTTTATACAGTCATATTAAAATTGAATATACCATGACTATTACTCTATAGTGTTGATGTTTTGGGGTCTCTGATGATGAATTATATGGTGATATTTTCCAATATCCATTATAGTATAATTAATGGTTTTAAAATACCTACTAAAATCTTTCAACAAAACTAAACATTCTCGACTACCAATAAAATAAACCCCTAATATCCAATATCCCATTTCATGTTGTCTAACTTGAAATAATCTATTAGATATCTATATATATTTATACTTGTATTATATATGGTGGATGATGATATATGAGTCTTATGAAATATATCATTCTTTATGTATTTTATTAATGTCATAATAATGGGATCCTAGCTATTACAAATCAATAAAAAACATTTTTTATCCATTCAATATTACTCTCCATTATATGTTTTTCAAAATATAAAATTTGTGCATTATTAATCCATACAAGGTTAGATTGATGAAAATTAATCTACAAACGACATTGGTATCCCAATTTAATCATGATTTCATGCTTTATAATTAACAGAAAAATATGTATTAGATTTAATTCAATCCTCATCATGGAAACCCCAATACGGTCCCTCAAACCTTGATCATCTACAAAAAGTTTTTATTCCTCCAATAGATGTAATATATTGATCATTATTAGTCATTAATCGACTCTAATAATCACCCATGGTGAAAATTAACCACATTATAAATAAATATATAAATCTTTATAATTAGTATAAATATAAATCCATTCAAACAAAATCAAAATATTTTCAATGGAAAAATTAATTCTTTGATCAAAATATCATGTTTCTATTTTTATTTATCATGAATATTTAGTTGGAGTGATTAATAAGATATGGACATATATTTCTATTTGGAGATAAATCCCAACAACTTATATGATGAATCAAAATTGATCCCAAAATCATCTCCAGCATTGGGTTTTGTGTGAATATGTATTCTTATTGACCCTCATTTCACCACTATGAAATCATCCTTCCATTTCTTTATCCAATAGAAAATGTAACCCTTTCGAGTAAACATGGTTAATTGATAAGATATCTAATTTAAATTTATCACAGGGCATCATTACTATCAATAAAAAACCTAATAAATAGGTTTTTATAGTGGAGTTTTTTAGAATATTTCACAATAACATTGGTCCTTGATGGATCCACTAATGTAACATAGTTTGATATTTTATTACCCAATAATTAATCTTTCTAAAAAAAATATCACATATAAAATTTTTCCTGTAATTTATCCTTCATTGTGTTCTTAAACATAATCCTCAAATTATATTCATTCTCATCCATCATAATGAAATATATACAGCTATTTTCTATATAGGGAACTAAAAATAGATCGATTCTATATATATTATCTACCTTAATTAAATACCCGAATATAGTATGGTGATCAGAAATATTAACTGTTATGCCTATAAAATTATAATATGTATACCATTGATGGAAGGTTTCCTTGGGAATGTCCTCACTTTTTTTATCAAGTTAAAGATATAAAGATCAATGATCAATCATGTAAATGTATTGAGATCGTCATAATTGATCAAAAAATCCAAAATATAGGGTAACAGATTGATTCTCATGTGACTGTTCCTATTATATTCTTAATATTCAATTCAAAGAACCATTGATCCATCATTCATCATAATTAAAGATTAGGTGTATACCATGGTGGTGCAATATGGAAGAATAATTCCAAATTTACATTCCCATGGAGTTTCATTAATATTTTAAACAATACAAAAAGGACATCTATATATATATATATTTTTAAAAATTTGTGTATATCTTGGTATTAGTTTTCTTAAATGAATCATTATTATTATGGGGGAAGAGTTAGAAATTCTTAATGAAATGGGTTTGAATATTACTGACTATTGGTAATCACTTCAATGATGATTTTATACACATCCATTTTTTAAATATCCATAATTAAAAGAAATTAAGTACCATATAATGGATCGGATTTCCATTTTTTTCATATTCATATATTTTATTGGATTTCAATCACATATTGATATAATATAATAATCATGAAATCTCTTCCATAAATATTCATATAAGATCTGTTAAAATATTCCCAGTATCCTCTAGAAATAGCTTCAAATTAAACTAGATAGATAATAACAAGATTATATAGAATTACATTTACACAAAAATCTATTGGATTGGAGCTAAATAGTTTTAAATATGGTTATCATACTATAAAGAATATTAAGTACTAATTAAAAAACTTATATTTGAGTTGGTGAGGTAATAGTCATAAAAAATTATACATTTCAAGAGATAATTAGATAAGAAATTTCAAATTTTAGAGTGAATGGGATGTGTACCTATCACCACATCATTCTCATTACATACTTCAGTAGTTATGATCCCATGAGATTTACATTTTTCACTTAGTCTAAGATGTTTTAGGTACCATATAGACTTATTTTCCATCATATTCATGAATATATTGGGATAATTTCTATACACTATCAAATTATTGAAATTGATTATTAGATGAAAAAAAATATTTTATACATTATCATTTATTTTAGTTGTTGTACTATCAACATTATATAAATATTATTTTCCTTAATGTAAAGATTTTTAATATAGAAACATTTATCATTACCCTACGAAAATTTATTCCCTAATTTCATTCACATTGTTTTAATGTGGAATAATTATTTTCCTTACACTATGGTTGATTTTATTAGTGTTACCCAAAAAATATTTCACTCTCTTATTTCCCAAAAAAAATTGTGAATTATGGAAGTATTTTATCTCTATTTATTTTTTGAGATAATGGAAGACTATTTCATTAACTCTATCAAAATCTCTATGAGAAACGTCCATTAAGTGAAATATACAAGATCAACTAAATAACTTGTCCAAATTTACTTTTGAGATATTGATAAACCAATATGCATACATTTAATTTCATGTGATATTTAACACATAGGTTCAAAATAATACTTCATTTCCTTTCATCGGTTCATGAAATTCTAACACCATTATACTTAAATGATATTGGGGAAATTATTTTTGAAAAAACATGTTCAACTATTACCACATAATTTATTCAATTTCCTCTAAATGCATCACATTATTGACACTTATCCATGTTTATCAATATCACATATTAAATTAAACACCTCAAAAATAACCCTTTCATTAATGATGCATTGACGAAAAATGTAACTTTTCAATATCATTGATCAATATTTCAATAATAACTATATTATAAAACTCTTGAAGGATAGTGGATGTTTTCAAATAAAGGAATTAATGGTGAGTTTTTACATCCTTTTTCATTTATTCTGTTCAGTAAGAATCATGTTACCATTAATTGATTTATGGATTTGGATGTTCATATGGACATGATTTCTTATTTCATCCCACAAAAAGAAATTTTCAATTATATTATGTGTTTTATTGACCCCCAATTTTATTTCCAAAAATATTCCTCTGGTTTCTAATAATTCACTACAACTACTAATCATTGTGTGAGTATCAATCAATAAAAATCAAGGTAATAAATTATATGATTATGATAATCCTTATCATAATGCCATAAATATATACCTATTTTTTCCAATATTTTAACATTAGGCTCAACATATATGACTTTCAAATCTTCCTATATTATTATATATTATATCCTAAAAATTTTAGAATAGATCCCAGATGGGATGACAATTAATTAATGAATTTCACTATAGAGTTTCAAACAAGGAATGTAATTATTGAACTTTTACTTGAAAATGTTGATTAGTGTGTTAACTACCAAACATCATTTTTAGGGTTAATAACAATTTGTGCATCTATACTAGATCACACATCTACGTGTTTGTATCTAGATACATAGTGAAATTTCTACTATCACAAAAGAGAATATCTATATAACAATAACATCTTGATGTTACCTTATACATAGAAAAATCTCCATGATTTTCCACAATGATGTTTTAATAAAAGTTTTGAAAATTACATTTACCCTATTATGATTCCACATTAGGTGATCCAGTTATTTAATTGGTAATTATTACATAATTTTATATGAATCATTAGTACATTGGAAAATAACAATAAACATAATACTATAATGGTATTGGTTTCTAGAGACTTCAAATATAATCTACTTGTTTCCTGAATGATACATACCATCTCCCACAATGTTGTACTCACCAGGAACCCCTCTTAGTCGTAACCCTATTTAAAACATTCTTCATAACCACGTCAAATAGTAACATAAGTAACGATGAGTTTAGATAAATAGAAAGGGTAGTCATAGGATATATCAATCAATTATCATAAGTTAAAATATATTAATAATATAATTATGATAATATGATCATTAAATATACTTTTCATACCCATTAATCCAAAATAATTATTCATGAGGCACGAAATACAGCTTTTTCATAATAATATGAATTTTCCTTAGGATTGAAATTTCATCATTAATCAATAATGATCCATGATAAATTATAATAAGTAAAAAAATATTTTTTTCATAAAAATAAAAATAAAAAAGAATCCAGAGTAAGGATTAAATTTCAAGACTACTATAGTAGAATTAATTTCATAACGGTTTGGGTTTACTTTATTTTCCAATTATTTTGTAGTTAATATTAACTACCAAGACAATAAATGTGGGAAGATCCTGTTACATAAATGGGTCCCCTCCCCAATACAATTAATTTCTATTTCAAATCTCACTATAATACATTCATATTAGATAGTGGCCCTTATGGAGGAATGCTCACCCCTATTTTAGTTCATATTATCTCATCTGATATTAATATTTATTAAAAAAATGTCGGAATCCATAATTCCAGGCCTAGAAAACACTTAATTCATACGATAAAAAATAGTAACATTATATCAGTTAAGAATTCATTATATAATAACCCATGAAATATAAATAGGTTTCATTATATCATCCGAAACAATATGAATTCTATCACTGATTAATTAAATCATGACAATAAATATGACTCATGAAATATATTTTCAGGCATTAATATCATATTTTATTTAGAAAATATAACATGCTGGTATCAATAGAATATATTACATATGGAACATATGAAGCATTAAATGATGTTGAGATATATCAAAAATAACTTTAAAATAGAATATCAAAAAATCACTAAGAAAATGATAATACATTCTATTGATATATTATAATAATTTATATAATATTATGAAAATATTTTCACAGAATGTAAGCGTGAAACCTGTAATGAATTATTCAATGAAAAATAGATTATGATTACTATAAATATAATTCATTTGGTAAAGGATAAAAATTATTCATTTTATAATTTTAGAAAAATTAATAAATTTATTCTTTGGATTTGATTGTACAGATTATAATTAAATTTTTTGATAAGAAATTAATATATTTTTTATTTTAATTTAAATAATCATTTTATCATTGAATTTAACATTGATTAATTCCTTTTATATAACATCTAAATAGAGGTGATATGTTCTATACCCATAAAGAAGATATATGGTCATGTTTGCTGAAAAAATTTCCATGATTAATCTTCATACCAAGTAGTGGAAATTTATAGTAATAAGATATAACTAAAATAATATCTATAAGTTATGAAAATATGTGTGTTTTATTAATAGGGATTACTTAATTTCCCTCAGATTATTTTTTTATAGAAAATAACCAATACAAATTGTATTATAACATAAACTCTTACCAATGGTTTTTTCTACCATTGTACACATTCATAATTACTATATAAAAATATTGATTTGTATTAAATCAATTATAGAGCCCTATTAATGATTAAAAAACTATATACCAATAATTTTATAATTACAATTTCTTATTTTGATAACATTTAATATTAAAATGATCTTTCTAGTAAAAACGAGTATATTCTCCACGATTGATTTTGTTTGAAGATTCCAATATTTCATATATAGTCTTGGTTTCAATATATAAAATTACATAATAATTTCAGAACAATAATAATTATAATATATTTTCCCTTTTATACAAAAAATAATATAGGGTTTTGTTGAAAAATGGGTCACCTCACATCTCTGAGATTGTAATTTAAACATACACAATAGTGGTTTTTTAGATTTTCAAGGAAGAAAATGAAGGAATGGTAAATAATAATTCTTCTTAAAAACTCATAATTATTTAATATATATAATATATATTCATTTAACTTATTTTGACCATCCTTTTATCATGAAAAAAAATCATGTCACTTTAGGGATTTGGTAGTCCACACCTAAGAATGGGTGACATTATTATTTTCCAATGGATTGTAAAGAGAATTCAATTTTTTGTAAAATTAATATAATTATATATAAGTGTATCATTTATATAAATTAATTAATATTTCATTTTTATTTAACATTTCTTGGATTCTTAAGACGAATGAAACATGGAATATATCAATAATATCACATACATCTTATTCTTGTATCTTCAATTAAAATGAACCATATGTACTCGTGGATGAGATAAATGTTAAAAGTTGGAGGTAAAGGTAATCATGAATTATTATGGAAAAATTTTTTGGATGTGAATGGTCTGGATATATATATCATGGTGGGTGGATATGTGTGAAGAGGAGGTCCCCTATAATAAGTGAAGTAGGTGGGAAACATGTACATAAATGAAATATTTTTATATAATATATGATTATATAGAGGAATATTGATTGAAAATGAAAATTGACAAAAGATTTTAAGTGTTGGGACTAATGAACATAAACTAAAAAAATTATTGAATTTATTTTTGGAAAATTAAAGCTGCATCTCATAGAAAAATCCCATTATTAAGCCAATTGAACAATTACCATAATATTTAATTTTCACCAAGGTTACTATTTAATCTATTGGGTAATTATTTTTAACATATTTCTTTATATTAATATTCATAATTCTATATATGGAATAAATTTAAATATATTAAATAGTTGATATTTTCAGAAATTAATTCAAAAGTAAAATATTAAAATACGATGAATGAATTTTTTTTAAAAACCATTATTCATATATAAGATTTTATTTCATTAAATTACAAGTAACAACTATTAAATGAAATTAAATTTATTAAATTTAATAATTTATCTATAAATAACATTATAAAATTTTCAAAATAGTGAATAACTTAACATACAATGATAAAAATCCATTTTTCATTTAAGAAGGTATTTATGAAATGTAATTATTTTTTCCCTACTAATGAAGATATCATTGCATATAACGAATTTTAAATCAATATGTGACTCATTATTCAATATTTTATATTAAAATAAATTTATTTCATAAAAATCGTTGTTTATTAGTTTTAATGATCCCAAATATAGTGTAAAATACAATCTGTGCAAAAACATATCTTTTGACTGAAAACTATATTCATTTTCTCAAATAAATTTAATTTAATATTTCCAAGGAAATAATGAATAATTATAAATAGATAAAAACAATAATACATAATTTAATATTAATTTAATATTAATATCCCAAACCATTAATCCACTGGCTATGTGATAATAGTATAATTTATGAATAGTTTATTATTATTTATTTGAATGTTGTGTTTCATATAGAGAATGATATTCAAAACATAGAATATAAATAAAGAGAAATATGTAAAACTATATATTTGTTTTACATGGATGGACGAGGAAAGAATTAGGTTATTTAGATAATATATGGATGATACGTATGTATCATAATTGTATAGATTATGATCTTGCTATTTGAATTGGAATGTTTTCATTTTAGTATTTGTTTGACTACCATTGTTTTGGTTAATAGAACTCCTCATATATGAATGAAATGTTTCAGCAGTGTCTTTGGGTCTTAAGACATGAAAAGTTGGAGATGTGGCCATTCATTTCATGAATCATTGTTTGAGAATGGTTAATACTAACAGTTAGATCACTACAATTAATTTGACTTATACCAACAAAAAATTATTAACCAATAATATATCTGTTAGAAAAATATATCATTTCAAATAGATATTATGTTTTATTGGCCTTAATTTTAAGTCTAAATTGTTTTTTTACAAACAAACATATATTTTTTTATTGATCATTTAACACTAACAAATCTTTCAGCAATAGTTAAATCTATTGTATTATCATATTAATACCAACATTTTTTACTAACACTTGAATATATTAATAATAATAATAATTACCAAACAGTATTTTTGTATAAATTAAATGTGATACATTTAACCATTAATTGATAATAATAAATTAAAAGAAACCAAAATTTTTATTTAGATTATTATTTTTATGACCAAAGTAAAAAATAATTTAAGAGGTTTTATTAAAAATATATCAGTATATAATTATAATTTTTTTATTTCCCTTTGTATCGTCAGTGATTCTATTTTATAATATTTTTTATTTTATAAAATATTAAATATGTTTCATAATAAAATAAATCATTAAAATATTTGAAATTAATAAACATAATTAACAAAAACTTGATAATTAATAATAAATTTATTGAACATATTTTATATACATGTAATTAATAATTTATATTCACATATTAAAATTTTATTTAATATAATAAAATAGAAATATTATTTTTTATAAAATTTATTATTTATTATATAAAAATAAATTAAGTAGTTTATTCCCTTAATGATTGAAGGGATTCTCCTCATTCTTCATTCGCTACATCATTTCATGTTGTTTCAACTTCATCTTTGAGGGAGATTTCATTTATCTCTAATCTTCCTTCTTGGTTTTCCATCCCTAATATCATTTCCTCCTTGGGTCTTGTCTTAATCCCCTGATTTTTGTTAATCCTAGACGATTTTCCCTATACTGAGCCTATTCGAGAGAAAAATTTTCATTTCTAGGTCATCCCAGATCCCATCATTATAGATGCATCTTTTCCTTATTTGTTTTATTTTATCATAGATGGAAATTCAATTACATTATGTGTCTTTGAGTTATCTATCATGATTGATGTGCTTAGATATTTTGTTTGACTGAGGTTGTTGATGTGACTATTAGTAGAGATTCAGAAGTAGTGGTTTATAATGTTTACCTGACCTTTTTTTCTTCACTCATGTTGTGTCTCAGTTCATATTAGGTTGAATCCGGTAGATGTTTGTTGTGGTCCTAGTGATTATCGATAGTTGGTATGGTACGTGGAAACAAATTTTTATGGTGCAATGAAGTGTTTGGTGTTGTGGATCTGGCATCTATTCTCAAGTGATCCTTTGTTTATTTTCCAATATAAATCACATTCATGTAGGTATGAGTTTTTACTCAAGACATTTTTGGTTCTTCTTGTTTTATTTTCTATATGTTAAATTACTATTCAAATCTATCTGAATGTGCTGAGTTTGTTTTCTGTTGGTCATTGTTTGGTTTCTTGAGTGAAGCTAACTGATCTAATATGAATAATTATTTGTATTTTTTATCTTTTAGATTATTCAGTTATTGTCCATATAATGAATTATATTTTTTCTAGTGATGATTTTTATTATTTAGAGGATTATTTTATGAATCTAAGCCTTTCTGTTTGATGTTTGGATTAAAGCATAAATATTTTTAAATGTTTCTACTATATTTGAGATAAGGAATGGTAGTATATTGATAATACACCTATATGATCCAATTATTCATCACAATTATTGGTTTCTTAACTAGATGATATATATATATATATATATATATATCTTATTATAACTAATTGTTTTTCAACTGTTTTGCTGTAAGGAAATTATTTTTTCTTAGGAATTTTTAGAAAAATAACCATTCCTAAAAAATAACATACTAATAACTGAAATACAAATGAGAAATTTAATAAAAAAACTGTTCGTGTTGTTGTGGTCACAAGTTATATAATCTTCTTTTTATATTTAAAATATATATTAGTATTTCATAATCATTAGTATATTGGAATTTTAAATTTTTTTTAAATTCATATTCTCTTATATTATTCAATAGATTAGTGAAATTGAGTTTATAAGAAATCATGGAAATTTTTAACATCAATGATGATGTTATGGTCAATATATTGCATCCCCTGTTATGTGCCAAGTATATAAATAAAGTATATAGACACTAAAAGGATTTCTTCTCATGATGAAATTGAATTTAATTAATTTTTTACTAATTAAATGATTCGAAAAAGGTATGGATGTTTGAAAAAAACGAGTTTTAATTTATTAATCATTTTTTCATTGTGGCGGATGACGATAATAATAAAAGGGAATGATAATTAATTTCATTTTAAATTGAAAATTCTTATGTCACTTGAGGTTGATAAGAATAATTTTATTTCATATATTTTTAAGGACATTAAATATACCATTTAATCTTAGATAATGTGTATCATTAAGAGTGAGAAGAAGATGGTTCCTCAATAGTTGGTCATGGCGTGTGTGGAGAATTCATGTCTTGCATATTTATGGTAACATATACAATTATAAATATGATTTATGTGACCAAACCAACCTATTTATTCCCATTATCCCATTCTCATAATTTTTCCTGAATTGTGGATGCAGAGTTTGATTTCAGTAGTTAGTGTTAGTCTATGCAGATCAGTTATTCCTGCGTGTTGAATTTGATATATTGATGCATAATTTTCTTGGTTGATCACACTGACCTCTTAAATTCCATCATCATAGTCTCATATAATTGATTAATATTTGAATTTATATATTTATTTCAATGTGATAACAAGGATGAATGAGCATCACATGATATTACATGGATTGAAATGAAGTCCTAGATATGATCAAGAACCTAACATTGAAGTTGTAAAGTGTTGAAATCCCATAAATGTTGAGTTTTCAATTTTAATTATAGAAAAAATATTTTTATGTTATTTAATAACAAATATATAAACCCAAAAATTCGTAATTTCATTTTTTAATAGTATAAAATATGTTTACATATGGAAGGATATGATTCAAATAAGTGTTGGGTCATATAAATATTTATTCATTGAGGATAGAAAGGTTTGAATATTTTATATATTTTTTGAATATATCAAATATATAATTATAGATTGAATATTAGAGGGAATGTTAATTGTATAGATTCATTAATACTTGATTATGTTGGGATATTTATTTCATAAAACATTCCCTCTATACATGTTGGAATCATTTTAGTCCCCAGCCTAAGAAGACTGTTTTTGTGTATTTTTTAGTTGGTTTTAGATCTCCGAGCATGTTTTGATCTATATAAAAGGATGAATTTCAGATTCTATGTTTTTTTATTCATGAAATCATGTTGAATCTGGGATAGAAACGACAGATAAATTTTTTATTCATATAATAATAATGAAAAATAAGATTCCTTCAGACAATTTCAAACTATGAGATTAGAAACTATTATGTTGTAGATGTTTTTATGTGAGTAAATTGATCACCAATTTAATAACTTTTTTTCAATCAATTTTTTACTTCACATAAAATTTTATAATTTCCATTGGAATATTTTTAACAGATTTTTATAGTGGTGATTTCTAAAATTTCATGTATATTTTATATTAAAAGTAGTATGATGTTTTTTTATTTTGAAACATTTTTGTGATTTATTTATTAAAATATTTTAGTAAGACCACTAAAAAGAAATTTTTTATTAAAAATAATATATACTGAAAAATTTCATTGATATTTGTTTCGTTTAACATTCTAAGATAACATTTCTATATTATTTTCTAAGTAAAACCTCTACAATAGATTGAATTTTTCCTTTTATGGATTTTATTTTCCCTATTAGAATCCTATATAAGTTCACTACAATATTTATTCAGTTCCTCCCACTAATTTCAATTTATGTTGTTAGGTAGAACATTTTATAAATATCATTCATTAAAAAATTATACAAAAAAACACATTTGAAAAAATCCATTTGATAGACATGGTTACTTTATGTGGAACCCCTTGAAAATTAAAATAAAATATCACATTAATATGGATTACGAATTCATACAACCATTATAATTAAATAATGAAATATTTTTATATAAAAATTTTCGTTTTTATGATATATTCTAAAAATAATAATAAAATCAATCGTCCAAATTTATTTTGAAGAAAACAATGATCTTACCTTCAATTCAATCATCTATTTCCATTGTTGTTCTAATCCAAATTAATTTTTCTCACAAGTTTTAAAATTTTAGAAAGTAAATGTTGTAATCTAGGTAAATTTAATATCATTTTCTTCTTCCATGCAACTTTTACACCCAATTTAGTCCTCACCATCCATTTCATTATGTATGTTTTTTATTTTTCTAAATGATAAAGGAAATGTATAATCTTAGGGGACTCTCCCAGGGATGATGATTTTCTATAGAAATCTCATATTGATATTCAGGGTATATGTATTTTATTAAATAGATTATTTATTACTCTTGTTTTTTAATATTTTTAGTATTTGGTAAATGTGTTTATATTTTTTTTTTGTAGTTTTTTATCACATGTTGCTGATGTCTTAATTTTCTCTAGATTTTAAACATTCATGGTTATTAAAAGATTATTTTGATGTTGGAAGAGCATGGATATATCCTAGAAGAATATGAGAAGAATATTAGACCATTAACCTTCCATTAAGGTGGGGTATCATGAGGTGAAATAGAGCTAAAATTATTAGTTTATTTTAATGTCCTACTTGATGGGTGGTGAAAGAACATTGGTAGGGTGCCGGTGGATTGGATTTCAGAGATGACTTAAACTTTTGGATGTTGATGGGGTTGTGGCCACATAGGAAACATAGGTAAATTTTTAGTTTCATTATTTCTATAATCATTTTAGTTATGAATCAACTAATATATCGATTCAATTTTTATTAAATTTAATTATTAAAATGACAAATCATTTTCAATATTTAAACATGCATAAAAAATCATATTTAATATTATAATTAAATAGTGGGTTAGGGCGCTCTCCTCGGCACCGCCTCCTTCCCTAGGGTTTTTGCGGCAGCCTTCCTCTGCTCGATGAGTCCGGACGGTTCCTCTGTTCCTGTGTCTTCGGGGTTTCGTCTCTCCCGCGCTCCATTGCTTCTACTCGACCAATCTGTTTTGCTGGATTGGGTTTTTGTTGGCGGCATGTTGTCGGCCAAGACCGAAGTCCTAGATCCATTCATCTGAGGTCTTGGTCTTTCTTCTGGTGTGGGTGGTTGGTGTTTTGCGGTGGCTCTCGAGGTCTAAAAGGATAGCGGCGACGGGATATGAGTAGCAGGTTTCCTGTTTCTTGCAGCGGTTCCTGCTTCCTCACGTTTTGTGAATCTTAATTCATTGATGGAGATGATTATGTGCTGATGAATATGAATGCTGGAGATATCTACCGCGTAGGGTTTTAAGGTTTTTGTTTTGAATATTGAAAGTGTTGTTTTTTATTTTGTGCTTGGGACTTTCCTCCCGGTGATTTCTGGCATGGGATGGCAATGCCTCCTGGTGGATGGCCTCGCCTCGGCTTCGGTGGTGAAGATTGACGGCGTTGCTGGTCGGACCTACGGGTGTAAATCCGGTTTCACCGGCATTCTCTTCGGAGCATTCTAGGTCTTTTATCGGTAGTGTGTCGACGTCCTGCGAGTGAGAGGTTGTGTGTCTTAGTTTTTTGGCTAGAATGTATTTTGTGGTTTGCTGGATGAATTTTTGACAAGACGAGGAATGCCTGTTGTTCAGGCTTCCCTGTTACGCGAATGTTTGTGATGACGGTGGCCGGACCAGAGCTCTGACGACGGCTCCATCATCATCCTAATATGAATGGTGGCGAGTGGTGTTCTCGCCGGTGGTATGATGGAATATGCATTGACACGCTCCGTGAGGTGATTGCACGACTCGAGGCGGGCACATGGTTTGTTGCGTTTTTGAATTTTGAATTTCGGAAGTTGTTGGCTTTTGTATGCTTTGATGTTTGGTTGTGAGGTTTCCGGTTACCCCAAACCGGCTTTTTGAAAATCGAACAAAACAATTTGAAATATTATAATTAAACAGGTATATTTTCTATGATGAATTAAAAAATATAATACAAAATATAAGACAAAAATATTGAAATACCAAAACAAAATATCTTATTTAATTATATAAAATAATATAAAATATTATTAGTTTGTTTTGGTGGTATAATTTAGTAATAATATTAACAACATATAATTTTCTAACAGAAATTTGTTTTTATTAATTTTTTCCAACATATATATTATCTAATTCTATTATTATAATTAATATAGAACTATTTTATCCATCACAGTACCATTTAGAGATAGAGTTTTTATAAATAGTTTAGTAATGGGACAATTTTTGTTGCTAAAAATTTTTACCATCAAAAAATGTACTTTTACCTATAAATATTGTCCTATAAAAAATGAAAATTATCTTGTAGTCTCTAGAACAATAAACCATGGATAATAGAGTTTCTTATTTTTTAAACCATTGATCACAAGGGTCCATCCAGTGCGACCTTGGACTGAGCCCACTGCAAAACCACCATATTGTTTGGATAACTACGTGGGTTACCTAGAAAATAGTGTGACCTAATCCATCTATTGGAAATATGGTATCAAATGGTTGGTGAATGTGTTGGAAAATTGTGTTTCCAAACAATGTCCATCTAAAAAGTGCCAAATTTCTCATATTTATACCTATAATTATTGTATTTTAGCTTATTTTACACAATTATTTCTCTCATATAGACATTGTGAGATAAATTGAAGTCTTCTGATTAACCTTGGTTCAATATTCCTCAACTATTTATAATTTTATTTTTAGTTTGTTGAAAATTTAATCCCCTTGTGATTCTATAATACTCTTTATTATATTCATTGGATGAATTATGAGTGATTAGTTCTAGTAATTTTAAATCACTAATCAATTTTTCTATGGAATTCATTGATTTTGAATTAATGAGTTTTTGGGATTCCATAACGGCCCATGTAAGTGAGATGTTTCTTCTTTTATCTTGAGGTTGGTGGTGTACAAGTCATTTTCCATATCATTGATTTTGGTCATGTGAATGTAGTTTTGTATTATTGTATTTCCCCTATGCAATACATTCCATATTTTGGAATGATATTTTGGTGTATAAATGAGGTGCTGGAACTTTAACATACCACATTAGATCTATTTATGATGAGCAAACAGAACATAAGGTCATCCATGCATTTGAAAATTCCATAAACACATAATTTAACATGATGAAGGGAAAAATAATGGGTTTATCACATTAAGACAATTGAGTTTTACATGGTATATTCACATTGTAATAATTGATGTTTTTTCTTCCATGTAGAATTAAATGTGTGATGAAATGGTAATGAAATGATAGGGAAAAAAATAAAGGGATATTATCTTATTATTTATTAATTTTTATTAATTTTTTAGGTAATCCCGTTGATGTATTAGTTTTTAGATCCTAAAATGATATTTTTGATGAATGGGTTTTGGGTGTTGGTGATGGTGTTCTATACTATGGTGATGATGGGGTAATTGCATTCCATATCGTGGAATGATTATAGCTCATTGTAATCCATATTATAGAAAACAAGGTTGCAATGGTGGTCCACATCAGGAATATGTGTTTTTTGGGGTGTTTCAAATCCTAGTATGGAATAGTTAGACTGATTCTCATGGTGTGAAATTATGGGACCCTTATTAAAAATCTTTCATACTCCCATCATGAGCCAATGAATTTTTTGGGTGTCAGTACCATTGTTGAACACAGAGTCCATGGTCTAGTTGAAGTATTATAAAACATAAAACCATCAATATTTACTTATTATCTATAATATATATATATATATATTAAAAGTATAATAAATAGGTTTATATACACAATTTGTTTTGTCTTACTATTTTGTAATCAAGCCCCAATGGAGAATTTTTTGGGTACCGTAGTAGAGATCATTATCATAATAATGCATAATATAAAATCCCCATGCTAGATGGTTAATCTAGGATGGAGCATTGATGATGAGACCATACATGTTATCAGGAAATGTTTTGGGGATCATTATGGTGATTACATTTTTTTGGACACAAAGAATATCTTAACATGAAATATTTATCATATTTGAATTTAGTTTTATCCCAATTATGGGAGTTGATAATTTTAATCATAGTTATTGATTATTTTTTTATGACGATGTTTTTTATGATTTTATTATTTTTTTTACTTGGGTTGAGAGGGTATATTCTCTCAATGTGTTCCACTTGAGCCTCACTGCATGTTCACAACCTCTGGAATATGGGGAGGAGTTATTGAGGTTATTTGGTGATCCATATCAGGTCACTAAGTTGGGGGAACTAGAGTTAGGACATAATAGTGTTATATCAATATGTGTTTTATTGTTTTTATTTTCTACACGGGAATCGTATAAAGGACTATAGGATGTTTTATGCCTTTTAAATGAGTTTTTATTGGATTATCTTACCCATGTGTGGCTAGGAACCAATTTTTCATGGGGTAGGATTGATATTCTAGAGGAACTCTTTCTAAAATTAGATTTTATTTCACATCAAGTGAATAATGTGGTGTTCTACGTTATTGATTTTTATTTATTAACCATCATTATAATGGAACAATATTGTATGATATGAAATTAGGTTAGGTTCTTTTGGATATATAAGACAATTATCTACATAATAACACATGGAAGGGCATACTGGCTATGGGGAATAAAATAAATTTCGGTTTATTTGGATATTTAAAGAATGTATTTCCAATTAAATAAGGTGAAGTTATTTACATTATGGAGATGTTAAATCAAAATGGTTTAAATTTTTCTCTTGGATAAATTTTTAAATATTTGTATTTTAAAATAATATGATGTGGATTCCAATGTGAATTTTAGATTTTCAAGATGGATTAAGATTTATTATCCATGTCCTGGTTAAATATGGTTAAAATTACTACTAGTGATATATATTTTTTTAATAGGGACGCGTATGAGGAATATATTTGTATTTTTAGTTGTGAATACAACATATATTATATGATAATGAAATAAATTTTTAGGTTCCATAAAATGATCATATTCATTGTTGATAGGTTCCACAAGGACATCATTTATCAATATGAAGATTGGAGGGACTGTAACACCCTGAGTTTTGTTGAACCATTCGTTTCAATTAAATTAAATTTTTTTATTTCATTCATTTAATTGTACAATATTTAAAAAATTTATTATATTCTATAACATGATATGATTGAACCACACACAACACCATTTTGGTTTGTGTTACATGCAAAAATGAGTATCTATGAATCGTCATTTTTTATGAAAATTACAGAATTATAAGCTAGTCGTTAAAAATAGAAATATGAATTAAAATAACTAATTATTAAATATTATTTATAATGTTTCTATATAAATAAAACATATTGATATTGAAACATTTAATATTGGTAAAGAATTTTTTTTTATAAAATATTTTCTCAAATGAACTCTTTTTATGAGCTTGTGAGAATAATAAAAAAAATTTAGAAACTATTATAAATTTAATTTGATAAAAGAAACTTCTTTTCCTAATTTATAGTTTAAATATTATCATGGGGTGAATGTTAGGAAATTATCTGAGAAACCTAATTTTTTGGAAGAATTATGAAAAACACAAAATTTTAATTCAATACTATCTTGTCTAATTTATTTAATTTGATAAATTATATTTTAAGACGGTTTTAATGTCCAAATGCAACAATTAAAGATTTATTGACGCAATTTTGGTCATTTTAATAATTACAATATTTAATTTAGATATAAAATATTGATGAACATTTGAACATTCTCACTTTAAAACACCTCATTTTCACTATGTATGTGGGATTACAATTAAATAGAATTTTACCATATATGTAATTATAATTTCAAAAAAGGGATATTATATATTTTAATAATTATAATATTTATAGTATAATAATATCATATTAATTTTTTTACCTAAAATATTATTTAATGTGATAAAAATTATTTATAGTGATTAATAAAAATTCAGCTAAAAAAGTGACTAAACCATAATATTAATAGCCAAAATGACCTAGCCACATTTCCAAAACAGATTGGATTGTCCAATTTCAGCAATAAAACATAAATTATTATTTTCTGTTGGTTTTTTATGACTTATTATATGTAAAAACATAGGCACACATAAATTTTTTAAAAAACTGCAATGCGTGTCCTCTCCCTCTCTTATAAAAGGCCACCACCACTCATCCTTCTTCATACCAGTCCAAACACTTATTTTTAGAAAATATATCCCTAATTTAATTCCATGAATCCCATAATTCCACCTTGAAGCCACCCTTTGGGATGAAATATAATGATTGAATCTCATTGGTGTAAAGCAAAAGGAGTTAACCAGAGAAGAGGTAACATCCTTCATCAAGATCATTGCAATTATTTTCTTTCTCCAATTACGAAATTATTATTATTCGATGTATAAATAATAAAATCAGTACAAAAAATATACTAATATTTTTAAATGATAATATTTAGACCTATAATTTTATAAAAATTCATTTAATGGGTAATGAATATACTGTTCTTGTGTGCGATGAACTACCTCCCCATGAAACGATGTTTATCTTTTTTCTTTTACCTCCACTCATGGTGTAAAATTATGATGAATGATCAATTTTTATTATTTATCTTTTATATAAACTATATATTTATTATTATGGAATTATTACAAAGCACATTCCTTCATACATTCCATTTTTTTTGTAAAAACAACAATTTCATTTGGGGATGGGTGGACTGTCACCTCCTCAAATCGATGTGATTGAATCACACACTACGTGGAATATATTTACGATAGTTTTAGTGAAAATATATGATATATATGAAATAATAAGGATAATTTGAATATATTTTACATATATATATATTTCATTTAATGTTTTTCTTTTAATATGTCAAAAAAGAGAAATAGTGTTCATGTGTATATAGGGACTTTGTCTCCATGAACAGTGTTTAACATTTCATATTTCTAAATTATATTGATTATTATAAATACACCTATACTAAATATACATGAAATTTCTATAATGTATTATATTATGTTAATCTTGATAAAATAATGAGGCCCACAATGATGTAAAATTAAATCACATGCCAAAAACAAAGTGGATATTACCCGAAACGAAAACATAAAATGGATTTGTTAATATCTGAGTAATATAATGTCACAAATAAACCACATATAATATTATATATAGTAATATAGATCTAAAAAATATTTATATATCAATTTTATTTATTATATGGGAGGTTTGTATGATAATGAATAGTGTCAATACATAAGTTATGGGAATTTCATCTCAAATTTTATCTTTGTGTGATACATGCCATATTCTATACTTTATTATTTAGTTTTGTCAATAAATTTACAATTATAGTATTCTATTATTATTATAATTATATGTATTATTATATACATATCATATTTATCTATCAATTTCGTGGGTTATTACTTTTCAAAAGTTACATATTAGTAAGTTAGTTTAGTCTTAATTTTTCTTCTATTAGACACATTTTTGTTATACACCATATCTGTTTTGGAGGTGTATATAATAACTTATTATATGTTATCTCATGAATATACTTATTTTCATGATATCTCAAGATTAATATTATTTCATTTTATAACCACTTTATTTATATTCAATGTTACCATGAGGTAAGTGTTTATTGAATATCATTACTTATCAATATTATTTATTATAAGGATTCCATTGAGAAAAATTTATGACCATATCTTAAGAAAACTCATGACTTTTTTACTCATTAAGTTATTAATAATATATTCATATATTGGTTACATTTTTCCACTCTTTTCAACATAATATGATATATAAATTATGTTTAAGAATGTCCAAATTTACCTTTTTATTCGGTTGAAAATCTGTGTTCCATCAAAAAAATGTTTTCTAAAATGGTTTCCAAAAATATTATTCTATTCTCCTATGATATTTAAAAATAATAATTCATATACTTTTTTCCTTTTAAATAATATTGTTTTTTAATGAATCTTTTTGGAATTTTCTATTCATGGAACTTTTTTATGGTCTATAAAAAATGTTTGGAATATACATATTTACCCGCAAGCATGACCACCATTCCCTATTATCTTCCTCTAGAAGGCTAAAGTGTTGATTTTTTTTTAAAATCTTCATAATTTTAATTGAATTCATCATTTTAAATTGGGCTTTAGTCAATTAAATATTCAAATAAATTAACACTTTAATGTTTTTTAATTTATTTCCAAAACATCCTTTATAACGTTTCAAAATGTTGTCTTCAATGAAAATGATTTCAACGATTTTGAGGCTTCTTTTATGAGTTTTAAAATTATTTTCAAATAAAAATGTTATCAAAATTTATTCAATATTAATTTATATGTTTTGAAGGGAAACTGTTTTGATAATGGTTTTGAGCCTTCAATTTATATTTTGACTATATTTTCAATGAAAACTATTTTGAAAATACTTTCATTCTTCATATATACGTTTTCAATGAAGAAGAATTTTCAAAAATTTATTAATATCAATTTATATGTTTTCATGGGAAAGGTATTTCAATAAGATTTTGATCCTTCATTCTATGTTTTTAATGAATTTTTACAGAAATTATTTTTCAAAATGATGTATATTTTAAATTAATTTTTTAAAAAAGATTGGATATTTTTTCAAGAAATTAGTTTCAAAAAGATATTTTCACTCTAGTTTCAATATAATATTAAATTCATTGGTGTTAAAAATGAATTTCTAGAAAATTATCCAAATGTTACATTTATATTCATTATCTAAATATTTTATTATTTGATGGAAGGATGTTTATGAACCCATTTCTCATCCACACGTTATGTATTTATGACACCCATTCCTATTCAATAGGATTAATTCTTATGAGCCGTCTTCATTTCATGGGTAATTCATTAATTAATTTATTATTAAATATATAATTTTCAATAGGTTAAGATATTATTACATGTTTGTGACACCCATTTAATTTCATTGGTTATGATTTGATTTTTATAAAACCTGTCACTTTTTATGGGTCATGATATGTTTAATGATTTATTATAATGTGTACCACGTATGAATGTTTTTATTATGATATTGGTAGAACCTATATCTGCCTCCAATACAATAGTTAAATATTTATATCTCAATAGATAATAATTGGAATAAAGACGACTATATTGATACCATCTCATATGAAGGGGATACCAGATCCAATACAAGAAAAGGAATGTGATTGGGGATGGTCGTGTGTCCTACTGAGTAGGAACAGTCCCCGAGAATATGGGAAGATAGGAAACTCGATATACTATGTGCAGATGGGGAAACCTGGTACCTTAGCAGGAATGTACTATTACTATGGATAGTGGTATGCCTCATCTAATCAGTGAACTCCCCATGAAGTTCCTTGATAAAAACTAGAAATGAATCTTTACTTATATGGAATCCTATTACATGTTCATTTGTATGCCACAATTCCAGGTCTTGTTTGTATTTCATGACTTCCTAGATTATGCTCTTATTTATCTTATTATTCATGTCTTATGAACCTATAATCTTTATGACCTGATTTGTGTTTAAAATATTTGATATGAAGAGTATGATATTTCAATGTTATGATCATGTTCTTTTACCCATTTTCACATGTTAATTCTTACATATCTAGCATGATTACCCTTCTTAAGCATCTGAGCTCTCTTTTTTCAGTTTCCCTCACCATGAAATGATTATATATATTAAGTATTTAGTTTCTAATAAGGGTGATAGTTTTAAATAACCTAGTGGGATAAAATTTAGATCACTTATATAGATGTTTTTATGATTCCATGTTTCAAAAGGTACTATAATAATATAGTCTTTAGGTGATTATTTTTATAATGTTTTATGTATTCCCCAATGATGACGAAATATCTATGAACATTATGTACATGTTATTATAGTTGATATCATGGCTATGTTTTAGTTTATCTTTGGAAACTTGGATGATAAAACATTAATGAGATCCCATTAATAATAATAAGATACATGTGGGGATGTCTGTTAGGATAATTTTAAGAATGTGGAAGACTTTAGGAAAATATTCGAGAATATTATTATAGGATATATCAATTGGTATCCTAGAAATCCATCCTTATCATGTTACTATCAGTGGAAATTATTGTGGAATAGATGTTCCATGGAGTAGCAACTCCAACATGGTGCATCGAGCCTGACTGAAGCATAACCTGGTACATTACAAATGGCATTATTGCACACCTAGTTTTCGATACTCAAGGGATATGCTTTTGGAATTCACATACTCTTCATGAACCATCATGAAGGATTCAAAAATAATTTGTCTGTAAATAATAATGTAAAATCAAAATGATTTATATATTACATGAGGTTTCATATATTAAGTAAGGTTTCATAAATTAAACATCATAAATATTTTTTTTAAAGATTATTTTGTTCCACACTATGATAATTTTTTCTTAGTCAATTATTTCTAGTTTTACTAAATGGTGGAAACTAGAATAAATTGGGATAACATTGAATGTTACATTCAATTTCCTAATATGAAGTCAAATGAAATTTTCATTGGATTTAAGGCTGTTTTTATCATTTATAATCAGTTTTATTGGAAATTAATTGATAATATATACATTAATCGACTCTTAGAATCACTAATGATGAGAATGAAAGAGTTAGCTAAGATTTAGGTTAATAGAGAACATAGGGGAAATAATATTAATTTCTCTTTATGTCCAAAATGTGGAATGAATCACGTTTTGATTTTAATAGATGGATAATAAGTTTTCATGAATATGGAAAATAAGGACACAAAGAATGTAAATTAAAAGGTTAAAATGAATGGTTTATTTAATGAAATGGATGGGATTATTTTCTTCCCTGAGACATCACCAAAGGATAAATGGATTAAGTGTGGAATGAATGATCATTAGCAAAAATCAATTTACTGTTTGAAATGATCCTAAAGATGATCAATAAGGTGGTAAAAGTAAGGATTATATTTCATATGATCATCATAGTATAGATGGGATTTTAAATGACTATGGTTTTATGTAGTATTATTAGGTTACCTTCTTTATTCAAGTAAATTATGTGGAGTAATAAAGGTTTCTATTTATTTGGAATCAATAATAATGTTATATAAATTATGAAATATACACAGAGTATTCTATTTATAATTTTCTTAAGGATTTATAATATTACATTGAATCTTTCTTGTGGACAATAAAAGTTATTTAATTAATATGTGATATTTTTACTCATTGAAGATAACTCTAAATATATTCCTTCGGTTATAATAATGATTTTTCAATAATGATATTTTGGAGATGAATAAGTAAATTGGATAGTATATATTACCATGAAACTAATTAAGGACATGTTATGAAATGGTTAATGATATCATTGATTAATTTACAGAATTTTTTATTTGTGTAAAATATATAATATACTTTAGAATAAGGTAACATGTATTTTTTCAATAAGGTTTTATAGTAATTCAGTTCATTACCATGTTTTAAAAAAATTGATGATTATATTCACATGTTTGGTATGTGAAAGATAATATCTTCTATATTATATATGGATAATCAATTTTGATGTTATTTTGATTAATTTAGTGATCGTAGTCTTACAGTTTTGTATATTGGTCTTTCAGAAGGGTTGTAAGGATAACCATTTATAGAAAGATTAAGTTAAACATCAGATGATGTTTGTGAGATTAAATTATTATCTCACTGCAATCTGATTTAATAGTGTTAGATGTCATATTATAACAACTATTTTTTGAAGATAACAAATGATATATGGTATTTATTATCATGGATCTCATGAATTTTAGTTCAATAGGAATGAAAAACTGACCATCCTTTTTGGACAAAGAGGTGTAGTGGAAATCGATCAAGGAATAAAAATGGTTGAGTTTGTCTGGAAATTATGCCAATACGCCCTATCAAAAATATCATTCAACATTAGAAAAATTATCTAAAAATAACATGTTGTCGTAATAATTTAATTTTTGATGAATCGATGGCCTTTTAAATCATCAGAGAGTTGTGAATTTTGGGGCCTCAAAATACCCTTGATCATTCACTAGTTTGTGATTGATGACCAAAATCTCCCCCTATAAATATTTTTTCTTTTCTTCCAATCCAATATTTTAAATTTCCATAAATTTTATCTCATGTTAAAACATTGTAATGATTTAATTTAGGTATCCATAATGATTTAGCATTCAATATTTAGTGTATTTTGTATTACTAATTTTTTTTATTTGGTTTTCTATGAAGGGAACTTTCAATTATTAATATTTTAATAACTTATATGAACTTAATGGGAGAAATTAATATTAAGGGTGGTACAATGTAACCCCACCCCATTTTTGTGAATTCACTAATATAATTTTTTGTTACATGTAACACTGACTTGTCATGCGTTACACTCAACACAAAGATTCTACAAAACATCAATTTATTATAATAATTATATAGCTATAACATATAAATTAAACTTAGTAAAGAGAATTATAAAAACTGATATTTAATTTTCATTTATTACTATTTTATATGAAGAAAAAAAATTGATAATAAAACATGAAATATTTGAAAAGTCTTAATATTTTTGAAGATAATTTTTTCTCACATTAACTTCTGGTATGACCTTATGTGAATAATTATAAAATTAAAATTTTCAATTATATTAATTTAATTTGATAAAATAAATATCAGTTTTTTAGAATGTCAAAATTAGGTTCAGGTGAGTTGTATTGATTTTGATGAAAAAATTCATTTCTGGATAAATAATGAAAAACAATGAATTCTAATTCCAAACTAGGTATTTGTATGATTTATTTATACTGATAACATATATTTTAACATGGTATTTAATTAAAAAATAGAACATTCATACTCTTATTTATCCATAATAAGTCTTTGCAATCATCTTTATATTGATTTTGATATAAAATACTATTGATCTTTTGACCATTCTAACTTTAAAGACCTAATTTCTCACACCATTTACAGGATTATCATTAAACATAATTCCTCCAATTATATGAATTAAATAATTCAAATGGGAATAAATGATTCTAAATTGTATAATATTTATCCTATAATAATATAAACATAATTATTGACAACAAATATTAGTGATAGTGATTAAACATAATTACATCGATCAAGGTAAAATTAATATTAAAAATGGAAAAACAATAATCTTAGGGGCCAAAATGCCCTATAATCTTTTAAAACGCCTTTTTTATGGACATTTTTTGGCTATAAACTATCCATTATTTTGTTTTATTGGGTTTTTATGACATTAGTTATATAAAAACATTGGTACACCTAACTTTTAAAAAAATTCCATGTGTGCACCCTCCATCACTCATAAAATTAAACTACATATCACCCATAATCACACCACTAAAACCACTTATTTTTATTTAATATGAACACAATTCACTACCCAAAATCATTTTATTCCTCAAAAAATACTTCCTTTGGGCATAAATCTATCCAAGGAAACTATATGGTGCAAAAAAACGAGTTACCCAAATAAGAGGTAACATCCTTCATTAGATCCCTTCAATGTTATTATTTCTAAAGTAAGTTAATTAATCATATTACATGAATATATAATACTCTCATTTCATTAAATATATTTTTTTAATGGTATTTTTTTACCTATACTTACACACACTTATATCTAATGGGTAATGAACCTACAGCTATTGTGTACGGCGAACTACCACCTCACGAAATGATGTTTTTCATTTTCATTAACCACATATCATGGTTATAAATTATGATAGTAAATATAGTTTTTTATGATATATAAGATTTATATATGATTATTTAACTATTATATAACATATATCTTCATGATTTTGTTTTTTAAAATATGATAATACATTTTCAAGAAATGTGTACTACCTCCTTCTCAAAGTGACATGATTCATTCACACACTACGTAAAATGTATTGAGGATGGGTTTAGTGAAATTATATGATATTTATGAAATAATAAGTCTAAATTGATTATATATATAAGGTAATTCATTTAAATTTGTATGACAAAAAATGGAAACAACATTCTTGTTCCCATACGACTTATTGTCTCCATGAACGATGTATTAAATTTCATAATTATATATTATATTGATTATTATAAATAAATATATACAGAATATACATGATATTCATTTCATGTTTTAATTTATTTAAATCATTATATAAGTATGAGGACCTAAAATCTAGCAAATTATGACACGTACGAAAAACAAAGCAGATATTTCCAAAAGAGAAACCTTACCGTCGAGTTGTTAGTATGAGAGTAATATAAATTTATAATCTAAAAATATATGGTATTATATATGAAATTTTTTTTGTATAAAATATATATATAATAATGTTATATTTATTATACAGGAGGTCTATATGAGTGTGAATAGAGTCAAGAAAAAAGGTATTAGAATTTCAACTCACATTCTATTTCTATTAGAAACATTCCTAATTCACCACTCGTTTATTTTTTGTGGTGAATACACTGATAATGAATGAATTACATGATTATTTTATATTAATATATGGTTATTTACATATTAAATTTATGAACTCTATTTCATGGTGTCGTACTAATGAAAAGTTACCATATAAGTAAGAATGTATTTTCAAAAGGTTTCTTCTTTGAGATACATGTTTTTTTATAATTCAATTTCTTTTATGATGTATATATAATTCCATTCGACATGTTATCCCCTAAATATCCTTATTTTAAAGATATAACATGATTCAAATAATTATATTTTCATACATTGGGATTATGATTCAAACATACCATGTGGTAATATTTTATTGAAACATTCTCATCCTTTATCGATACTTTTTATGTTTATTCATCCATTAATTAAATTTTATGATCCATATATCGTGAACTCCCAGGAATGTTTTTTATCCTCATGTGATTAAGGATATCATCATTTATGGGAAATTTTTCACTATATAGTATATATTAATATCAAAAAGTGTTTTATGAATGTTTTATATTACCTCCCTATTCCGTTTAAAATTTGTGATCATTCAAAACCATGTTTTGTAAAAAGGATTCCAAAACTATTATCTTATTATACTATGATCAGTGAATGTTATTTTTATACATGTTTTAACCAATTATAAATGTGGTTTTAAAAAGTAATTTTCTCATTTTTTTAGGATCTTTTTAAGGACCAACATGAATGTTATTTTGGTATGAATTTACCTTCCATCATGGACATCATTCACTTAACGCTTACTTTATGTGACAAAATAGTTTTTTTAAAAAAAATTCCCAATATTCATGAAATTAAACATTTTGTTGTATATTTTAATGAAAACCCTTTCCTAATTTTTTTTTTCTGTTTTTAGGTGTTTTAATTTATTTATAAACACACACTTTATTAGTTTTAAAAATATTGTTTTCAAAGAAAATGATTTCAGTATTATTTAAACTCTATTTATATTTCTTCATAGTATTTTCAAGGAAAAAGGTTTTCAATTTTTTCAAGATTATAATAAATATTTTAAATGAAAATGTGTTTTCACAATATTATTAGTCTTTTTGTTTATGTTTTCAATAGAAATGGTTTTTAAAATGACTTGAATCCTTATTTAAAATTTTTTAATTAATTATCAAAAAAAGGTTTTCAAAGGCATTATATTTTAGAATCCTATATTAAGGAAGATATGATATTTTCATGAAGTTTAGTTTTTTTAAGGATCATTCCAAACCTAATTATTTTTTAATATGGTATTCATTGGTGTTAATATCATCTTTATGGGAGATTATAAAAGTTTCTATTGGTATCTCTTTCTATAAATGGTTTATGTTTTGATAAGGTGAGGTTTATGAAATAAATTTATATTTAAGGGGTTATATGGTTATGAAACTCGTGACACATTAATGAGTAAAATGGTTTTAAAACATTCTTCTACTTATGGGTTATTAATTGATGAAATGATTCTCGAATATCTCTTTTTCCATATGTCAATATATGATTACATGTTTATGACACTAATTTCATTTCATGCCAAATTATAGGATGTCTATGAAACACAGCTACTTTTATGGGTCAATATATGGTGAATTTTTTATTTTCTTGTGGAACATGTAAGAATGAATTTATTATGAGATGAGTGGGACCTTTATCTCCCTTTATTGCATGGGGTAAATATTTATATCTCAAGAGGTAATGTTAGGAATCATTTGAATGAGATTGACCGATTATGAGATGAAGGGGAAACCCAATCCCTTAAAAGAAAAATAAAATGACTGTGGATGGTGTTATGAACCTCTATATGGTAATAATCCCCATCAAGATATGAATATGGGGTAACATGATCTCTTATGAGAATATGTGAATCTCAATCTACTATGGGATGATGCAGAAACTGATTTACTCTGGGAAGATTGGGAAATCGGATCCCTTATAAGGAAATGACGATAAGTGGGGATGGTGATGTGTCCCACCCAGTATTTATACTCTATATAAAGTAACCTCATAAGTTAATTAAATGTTTCTTAACTTATAGGGTTTGATATTAAATATTAATATGGGTGTGACAATTCAATGTATTATTCTTATTTTATTCTTTCATGTATTATGATCTCTTTTCCCTTAGGATCCATGACTTTTTAACTTCTGATATTTATCACATGGATTATGTTTCTGTTCTATAAAATGCATGGTATGATATCCTAATGTTATCATCAAGTTCTCATAGAGTTATTATCATTTTTTTTCTTACAAATCAACCTTGTTTACTCTTATTAACAATCAGAGGTCACCCATTTTTAAGTTCCACTCCTAAATATATGATAATATTTATTATGTATGATTTGTCTAAGAATATTTATATTAATTAATAACCTAGTGGGATATATTTTATCTCACTTATATACAATTTTTATTGTTTCCAGGATTCAAAAGGCACTTGAATAATACAGTCCTTCATTGTCTATTTTTGTATTGTTTTATGTATTTCCCTAAAATAAAGTAATTTATACATATGTTAATACTGGGTTGTTATAATTTATTTAAGATCAATGGTTATTTAACCACTGGAAAATAGGATAAGAAAAAACATTAGTTAGATACCAAGTAATATTTCTAAGGATATGTCTAGGGATATATCTATGTATTTTTTAAGGACGAGGAAATATATAAAAACATTTCCCAGGATTTTGATAGAATACATAATGAGTGGTTTACTAGAAACACCTATCTCTATGGATACATATTGTAGAAGTTGTTCTGGAATAGATGTACCTAGAAGTAACAACTCCGACAACGTTTTCGGGCCTAACTGGTGTGTATCCTAGTGCAAAATAACATGCCATACTATGCACCTAGTTTTATAGTCTTGGTAGATATTTTTTAGAAATTCACAAACATTTCATTAACCATAATAAATAATTTAATAATAAGTTGATTATAAATAACCTATGATAAATATAAGGTGTTATATATTAAGGATGGTGTTAAAATTTAGACTACGTATATTTAGGTTTTCATGATTTTGTATTTCATCACTATGATATTTTTTCTAAATGATTTCTTGTTTTAGTTAATGGAGGGAAATGGATGAAACTGGGATAATTTTGAATGTGACATAAATTTTTCTGATAGGATTTGAAATGTGATGGTCACTAGAGTTGAATATTTTGTGATCATTTTTCATCAGTTTTCACATAATTTGATTAAAAATGTATTCTTTAACCAACTCTTGGACTCAGTAAGATCTATAAGTAAGGGGTGAAATGATATTTAGAGTAATTGATAACATTATTTTTATAATGTTAAGTTAAATTTTTTGCAATAATGTAGAAATAATCAATCATGTGAATTTCATATAGTAAATAGAAGATTTCTTGACTGTGGAAAAGAAGGAACAAATACAGTAAATACAAAGGAAAAAGTAGTGTTCAATTAACAAAATGTGTGGGAATACTGGCCTCCATATGATATCATCAGAGGATAAATAATATAATTTCAGAATAAATGGCCATTATTTAAATTTATTTCCTATGTGTAAGAAACCTGAATAGGATAATCAAGATGGTATTAGTAATGGATATGTTGTTCATGATCATAAGACTACATATGAAATGTGAAAGAAAACATATATTAAATAATATGTTGACGTATCCATCTTTTGGATTATGTATATATTGGAATGATTGAACTTTTTTTATATTTGGAATCAATAATTATGTTATATGAATGATGAAATATATAAGTTTTATCAGTTTATATTTCTCACTAATGATTAAAAATATTATGTTGAATATTTCTGAACGACTATAAAATTCATTTAATAATAAGATATTATTTTGACCAACAGAATATAACGCTTAACATATCCCTTATGTAAATATAATGTTTTTTTAAATTGTATTTTGGATATGAATAAGTTAATTATATAGTATTGACTACATTGTAACTAATTAAGGACATATTAACAGGGGTTTCATGTTGTCAACGATGAAGTTGAAACATTTTTTGAATTAAGTGATAGATACAATATACATTTGAATAAGTAAACAAAAAAGTATTCAATAAAGATTTTTGGTAATTCTGTTACTGGTGATTTTTCAAGAGAATATTTGAATATGGTTTTCACATGTTTGGTATGTCACAAATAAGAGCTACTAGATGATATACGAGGGATAAATGTTGAGTGGATTTTGAGGAATTTATAAACCTTATTCCTTGAGTTTTGGATTTTAATATTTTTTTCTTGATTTATAACTCAAATGTTATATGGAATGATGAATTTATTATTGGGATTAAGTTTGTGAGATTTACGTTTTATATCACAACATGAGGATTTTTTTCATATCTGATATCATGTTTTGAAAACCATGTATAGATGATAACGGATGACTTATGGGATAGATTATAATGGTTCTCCTAATCTGTTAGTGCTATAAGAATGAAAAATTCACCTTTATTTTTGGAGAAATAGGTGAATGGAAAAATAGTTTGGAACAATAAATGGAGAGGTTTTCCTGAAATTATGTTACTATTCCCTTTCAGGATAATTCTTCAACAACATGAAAATGAGCTAGAAATAAAATGTTCTACTAATAAGGTAAATTTTTCTGAACTGATGGTGTTTAAAATCATCATTTATTTTTGAATTTTATTCCCTAAACATTTCATTAATAATTTACTAGTTTTTTATTTATGACCTCAACCACTCACTATAAATATTTATTCCATTCCAACAGGGCCATATTTAAAATTGCCAGTAATTTTCTACCATTTGGAAAAAAAATTATGAGTTACACTTGATAAATAGCGTGTTTCCAAAAATCCATTTTAATGGATGTATTAGTATTCATTTTTTATGTTGTGTATTTCTGTTAAATGAACATTCATGCATTATTCCTTTAATAACCTATAAATATTTTGTTGGCAAAATTCATTTTAATGGGGTATAATGTGACACACCTTATTTTTTGTGAATTTTTTTGAATAAATTATATATTTTTTTACATTTATTTCTACTCTAAGTTGAACATTAAATATATGCTACACCAGGATATTCCTACACTACCTGCAACCCAGACTTGGCTTGCATTACATGCAGCATCCAGTTTCTATAAAACATCATTTTATTGTCATAATTAAGTAGTAATAAACATACAATTAAACTTAGTTATATGAAAAATAACTGATTTTATATATTATTTAAAATGGTTTTATATAAACAAAACATATAGATAATAAACCATGTAATATTGGTAATGTATATATTTTAAAAAATACTTTTTCCTCAAATGATCTTATTTTATGTCTTTATATGAACTATGACAAAAAAAAATTCATACAAACATAGGAACATAATTATATAAAATAAACATTATTTTTTAATTAATAATTTCATTATTTTCATATAGGGATTTTTAGGGACCTTTCTATGAAACATCATTTTTGATTAATAGTAAAAACACTGAGTTTTAATTCCAGAATTTTTTTAATTTATTAATATTGTTAAATAATTTTCATATTTTGGTTTTTAATTATAGAAAAATTATATAATTATTTACCCAATTTAGGTTATTTAAATAATTTTTTAATTTATATTAGATATAAAATTTTAATAATTTTTTGAACATTCTCACTTTAAAAACCTGATTTCTTGCCAGATAGATGGGATTATTATTAAACATAATTCTTCCAATTCATTGAATTGAAATTAAAAAAACTATATAAATACATTTAATAAATATGATATCTATATTATAATATAATAAACGAAATTTTTGGACAAAAATACTTCTGAAATTTGTAATAATTAATTACATCAATTACGGTAAAATTAATCTTACTGAGAGACAAATACATCATCATAATGGTCAAAATGACCGAAACATATATCCAAAACCCATTGGATATCCCTATTTAATCAATATTCTTTAATTATTAGGTTAGTATTTTTTATGTCTTTTTATAGGTTAAAATGTCGGTCCACCTTACGTTATATAAAAAGTCCATGTGTGTCTGCTCTCTCCCTTATAAATGGCCACCAAATCTCCCTTGTATTCACACATCTAAAACAAATTATTATCATGCTATATCAGAAAATTAATCTTCCCAATATCCATAGATTAATCCTTTAATCCATCCTAGGGGTATAATTCCTACCATGGATGCCCTATGTTTCAAACCAAAATAAATTACCAAAAGAAGAGGTGACATCCTTCCTCAATCTCATTTCCTTTATTTTTATTCTTTTATAACCATATTATTCTTATTAAATGATTAAATTATATCCTCATAATAACTAATATACTGGTATTTGTTCTTACCATGATTTTATATCACATAAAAACACTTCCAATTAATGTTTACTGAATATACCATTCCTATGAACGGTGACATACCACCTCAAGAAATGATGTTATTATTTTTTAATTTGACACATATATTGGTTTGTAATTATGATGAAAAATATATTTTTATATTAAATATATGATTTATATGATTAATTTTTTCTTATAGATTTATTATATAACACATACCTTCATGATTTCCATTTTTCATGAATATGATGATTTCATTTGCGGAAGTGTGGACTACCACCCCCTCAAAGAGATGTTATTTGTTCACAGACAACATGTAATTTTTTAAGGATGGTTTCAAAGAAATTATATATGATATATATGATATTATTTGGAAAATTTAAGGATATTATTTATATAAATATATTTCATTAAATTTCGTTATTTCTACATGAAAAAATAATAATAAACAACATTCATGCTTATGTATGACCTATTGACTCTATGAACGATGAATTCCATTTCATATTTAAAAAATGAAGAGAACAAAGACAGATTTAAGAAGGGGATCTTTAGAAGGGGGGATCTTCTTCATGTGTTTAAAAATTGAAGCATAATATTGAAATTCTCATTGTTATCCTTCAGGATTTCTCACTAAAAAATGGATGTTGATACTTTTAGTTCAAGTGTTGATGTTTCTTCTGGGAATAACGGTGGAGAAGTCATTGAACATGAAGGTTTCATGGATGGGGGAAAAGTTCAGTTTCAGATGCTCCATGTTGATCTCACAATCATGGTTTTTTGTGCCATACATTTCTCAAAACCTGGTGACAATTTTCTCACCTTTTCTAAAGTCTACTGAGCACTTTTGTGGATCCAGTATTACTGTAGCAGATGATATTATCCGGTGGATTTTGTTTGTTGAAGATCCCTTTTCTGAGTAATTATGTGGTGGGCAGGACTTCCCTTTTGGTGTGGCTGAGAGATATTTGATGCTGCCTTTATTTGAGGATGTGACAACTTTGTCATGGAGGCACATCTTTCTCTCAATGAAGGTACCCTACGGGTGTCTATTTTTTTCTATGACATGTAATCTCTAATTCTCTGCTGGTGTAAGTATGTTAGACCTCGAGCATGTTTGGTAAACTCTTTTTTATATTAATAAATTCTTATGGGGCATGTTTTGGGAAACCAGTTCATGTCGCCACCTTTTAAAAAAACAAATATACTCAATATAAATGATATTTATATCATGTTTTAAATTTTATAAACCATGATATATTTAGAAGGACAATAAATATAAAACATTAAGTCACATGGGAAGAAAATATTGGATATTACCTAAAGTGAAACATTATCATGGAATTATTAATAAGTGATTATTATAAATTCATAATAATACCATATATGGTATTATATAAAATAAAATAGATCTATAAATAATTTATATTAAACTCTTATTTTTAAACAGGAGTTTTGAATGAGATCTGAGAGATTCATGACATAATCAAATAGAATTTCATCAGAGTTTTTATTTCCATGAGATATATGCCATTTTCAGCACACGTTTGTTTTATGTGGTGAATAAACATCAAATGAATAAATTAGAATATTAATATACTTAATTTTATGTTTATTTACATATAAAATTGATTATATCTATTTTATGGGGTTTTACTATTCAAAAGATACTATATCAATAAGATGGATTTTTTAATGTTGTCCTTCTTTGTGACACAAGTTTTATTATACACCATTTTATTTTACATGGTATATATAATGAAATTAGAAATTTTATATCATTAATATCATACTATTAATGATATATTAAGGGACACTTAAATTCATTTTCAAACTTGGGTATCATGATTCAGTGTTACAAAGTGATAAACTTGATTGAAGCACTCTCATCGTTTATCGAGATTATTTATGATTATGCTTCCATTAATTAAACTTTATGATCCATTTATCAAGAACTCTATTGAAATTTTTTATCCTCCAGTAATTCCGGATATTTTTATGTATTGTTATGTTTTTTCCACTCATTGGTACTTAATATGATCGATAATATATATTTTTTTTTTGAAAGATTAACATTCCCTTTCTCTTCAATCAAAACATTTTCTTCCTCGAAAACCTTAAAAAACGTTTTTAAAATGACCTACTATAAAACAATGTTATATAAAATAAATTCTTAACCACATTTTACCATTTAATATAAATGGGTTTTTTAGGAAATATTCTTTTTGTTTTCCATTCAAGGATCTTTTGTGGTCCAAAAGGAATGTTTGGAATGTATAGATTTAATCACAATTATAACATCCATTCCCATGATGGATACCGTACAATACTAGAATGAATTTTTTTTAAAATAAAATTATTTCGTATTTTTATAGGAATTAATCATTTTAATTTATGTTTTAATGAAAAATTATATATATGTTTTTTGTGTTTAAAAATTTCTCTAAATGAAGTTCCAAACAACAATTATAAGTTTCCTAGAAATTTTTTTCAAATACATGTATATCATTGATTTTGATGCTTCATTTAGATGTATTAAAAGTATTTTCAATGAAAAATATTTTGAAAATGTTTTCAATATTATTTTTTATGTTTTCATGGAAATTAGATTTCCACATTTTTGTAAGATTGTATTAATTTTTTAATGAAAAAAGTTTTGAAAATGAATTCAATCTGTATTTCAATGTTTTCAATATATAATAAATGAAAATGGATTTTAAAATATTTTATAATTTAAATACATTTTTTTACTAACATAGGATATTTTCCTCAATAAGAATCTTTTTAAAAAGATACTTCTAAATTGACTTCCATATATGATGAAATCCATTAGGGATGCCCGTGTCCTCATGTGAAATTATCCAAAGGATCCATTAATATTATTTATCAAAATATATTATGTTTTCATAGCATGATGTATATGATACTTGTTTCTAATTCAATGGGTTATATGTTTATGAATCCTGTTCCTCTTCTATGGGCTTTATGATTATGAAAAAAACTTCATTTTATTTTGTGTTCATTGAATAAATGATCAAGAAACATATATTTTGATACATTTTAAGATACGATAACATTGTTATGACAGCCATTTCGTTTTCTTGGTTCCAAATTGATGATTATAAAACTCATATATTTTTATGGATCGGGATATGATGAATGTTTTTTTATATTGTGGCACATGTATGAATGATTTTATTATGATATAGGTGGCACATATATCTCCCTCCAATGTATTGGGTAAATATTTATATCTCATTTGATAATGATGGGAACCAATCTGAAGGGATTGATCCATAATGGGAATATAAGGAAACGGATCCCTTACAATGAATGTACTATGAATGGGGATGCTTGTGTGTCTTTCTGAATAGACATAATCCCCCTAAAGATGAGAAGATGGGGAAACCTGATCCAATTTAGGGTGATGGGGAAACCTAATACACTGTGGGAAGAAGGGAACACTCAATCCACTAAGCGGATATAGGGAAACCTGGTCTACTATGAGAAGATGGGAACACCACATTCCTTATAAGGAATTAACTACAACATTTGATGTTGGTGTACCCCACTAATTAAGTTTTCCTCTATGAAGTTATACATAACATTTTTTAATGAATATAGACTTCTAGGGAATGATATTACATGTTTTGTTATATGTCACTAATCCATATATTATTTATATTTGTATGATTTAATGGATTATGTTCATGTTTCCATTATGATTCATCTCTTAGGAACTGATAATATTTCTTCCATGATTTATTTTTATGATCTCTGATATGTAGGATATGTTCATTCAATATTATGATCATATTATCACACTATTATTCTCATGTTTATGATTACATATCTACATTTTCTACCCTTATTGAGTAACTAATATCACACCTTTTTATGTTTCCATACCAAGAATATGATGATATGTAATATGTATGTTGTCTCTAAGAAGATATGTAGTCATGAATAACATTGTGGGAGATAATTTATCTCACCTATGTACCCATTTTAGAGTTCCATTTTTCGTAAGGAAGTAGAATAATATTATATTTTTGAATCTATTTGTGAAATATTTTAATAATAATAATAAAATTATGTAACATATATGTACATTGACACTATGTTTTTATATTTAGTTTCAATGAAAGGGTTTATATAAACATTGTAAACTCATATTATAAATCATGAGTGAGATTCCTATGAATATTTCAAAGTATCGTTATTTGGACATGTATAACAATAAGATTAAGGAAGAGGAAATGTATAATAAAATGTACTAGAACATTGGTAAAGGATATAATGAGTTATTTCCAACAAATAAATCCCTATCTAGATACTAAAAATACTTGTGTTTGTGACATAGATATAACTAGGAGTAACTAATTTAAAAATGTGCATCAGGCCTGACAAGAGCATCACCTAGTACCCAACACCAAGACTTACTGTGAACCGCATTTGATACTCTTGGGGGATGTTCTTTGGGAAATACTAAACTCTTCCTGATCCAAAATCAAGTATTTAAAAGTAATGTGTCTATGAATAACCTAGAATAAAACAAAGGTGTTATAGATTAAAGAAGATTTGATCATTTAGACATTTTATATGTTGATTTTCACATTTTTATGGTTTGAAACTATGATATTTGTTTCTTAATAAATGATTTTTATATTTAGTAAATTGAGGAAAATATAAGGAAAAGGGTTGACATTGAATGTGATATAATATTTTCTAATGATAATTCAAATGGTATGGACATTAGAGTTAAGGATTTTTAATCATTCTTAGACTGTTTTCAGGGAACGCTGTTAACAATGTGTACTATAACCAACCATTAGACTCTATATGTTTGATAAGATATGATATTTCAGATATTTAGGGTAATTGATAACAATGAATAAATATGATTAAGTTCCATTTTTAATAGTATGTGTAACAAATCACCCATGTGATTTTCGTAGAGGAACAAGATGATATTTTGATTGTATAAGAAAATAACATAAAGAAATTCATTGAAGAAGAAAAATGAATGCGTCAATTAATGAGATGGATGGGAAATTTAGAATCCCTAAGACATAAATAATGGTTAAATTCATTAAGTGTGTAATTAATGGTCATTATTGAAATTGATGTCCTTAGTGGAAATATCTCGAAGAGGATCAACTATGTGTTTGAAGGAATGATTGGGTTTTTTATGATCATCAAACAACAAATGATATGTGATAGGAAATGGTATTATGAAATCTAAAGAGTTGTTATTCTTATGAATAATGGATGAAATTGAATAATTAATGTTTTTATGTATTTTTATTCCGTAATAATGTCACATGAAAGGTGAAATATTCAAGGATTTTTTAATTTATATTTTAACTAATGATTTGAAATATTATGTTAAATGTATCCGATGAATTATAAAATTAATTTAATGACATGGTGATATTTTTCCTAAGGGAATATGACCCTTAATATATTTCTTATGTTTAGATAATTGTTTTTGATATGGATATTTTGGATATGAATAAGTATATTGGACAGAATGATTTACGTTATAACTAATTAAGTACTTGTTAAGAAGTGGTTGATTCTATCATTTTTTATAATATGAAATTTTTTTATTTAATTAAATGATCCAATATATTTTGGAATAATATAACATGCATGTATTCAATATTTATTTTTTTAATCTTGATTATTACCATGTTTCAAAATAATACTTGATGGTGGTATTCACTTGTTTGGCATTTGACAGATAAGAGCTTCCATATAATATATTGGAAAATAATGTGGATATGATTAATATATGTTTTTTGACCATATTAATAGATTATTTTATCTAAATTTTTTAAGGGTTATAAGGATGACCATTTATGGAATGCTTAAGTTAAACTTTGGATGAAATTTTTGAGATTACATTTTTATCTCACCATGTGATTATTTATGCATATTTGATATCCTATTACAAAAACAAATTTTTTATGATAAATAATGATATATGTGATGGATTATCATGGATAACATGATTTCATAGTGCTTCAAAAATGAAAAAATCAACACATGTTATAGGAAAACACATTAATTGGAAATTTATCAAGAAACAACAATGAGTATGGTTGTCATCAAATTAAGACAGTATATCCTTTTATGAAAATTATTAAATTTTACAAAAATGATAAAGAAAAAAATTCTTTATACCTTAATATTTAATTAACGATTAGTCTTTTAAATCACAACATATTTATGAATTGTATTCCCTCAACTATCCATTGATCATTCAGTTGTTTTTTATTAATGATCTCACTCACTCACAAAATATATTAACACATTTCCTCCAAGACCATTTTTTATTTCCACCAATAATATCCCTTTTAAAAACCTAGTTATGGTTTACATTGGCTCCAAATAATCATTAAAAAATTAAAATTAAATTTATTTTTTAGTCTTCATTTTTATGATGTGTATTTCAATAAAATGAACATCTAATTATTATTCATTTAAGAAGCCAGAATAATTTCTACTGTGAAATCCATTTTAATGGGGGTGGATGGTGGCACCCTAAGTTTTTTGTGAAAATGATTTCAAGAATAAGTAAATTTTATTTGACGTTATTTGTTTCATTCTATAATAAATCCAAAATTAATTACACACTACTGCAATATAATCTTCTTCTATATGAAACATCAACATGGCTATCGTTACACACAACATCAAGTTTCTATGAATCAATATTTTATTACGATAATAATATATTTATAATGTATCCTATACACTTATTAATATATATATAAATAACTAATTTTTAATGTTTACTAATTATGGTTTTATATAATAAAACATATTGATAATGAAATATGTAATATTTTTTGAAGTCCTTATATGTTTGAAGATACAATTTATCAAATGAACATCATTTATGTCATTATGTGAAAAATAATAACACTAATTTTAAAAAATATTAATATTTTAATTTTATTATATAAAACAACTTTTGAATTCAAAATTTTAGAATTATATTTGTGTTAATATTATTGATTTTTCTGAAAAACATCATGTCTTGATGAATAGTGAAAAACACTAAATTTTATTTCAAAACTTATTTTTCATCTAATTTTTATATATAAATAAATTATATTTTATGTTGGTTTAAAAGTAATAATATATAAAATATAAATTTTTAATCAAATTTGGTTTATTAGAGTCATTTTTATATTTAATTTTAATATAAAATCTTAAATAACATTTGAAAAACCTCACATTAAACCCCACATTTTCACCATGATTGTGGAATTAGCATTAAACATAATTTTACGACACCTATGAATATAATTTTGAAATATTGGAATACACAGTTTAATTATTATAATATTTACATTATAATACTATCAACATAAATTTTACTCAAAAATATTACTGAATGTGATTAAAATCAATCACAACAATTAAGGTAAAATTAAGCATAACATTGGAATAAACGTTAATTATAAGGGTAAAAAATAAACTACCCATTATCCCATCACCAATTTCCATGCCATAGTTCGGACATCTAACTTCCAATTTTTAGTTTTTTGGGTTTTTTATGAATTTTATTGTGTAAGAACAAGGGTACACAAAACTACTTTAAAAAAATTCCATGTCTGTCCCCTCCCTCCCATATAAAAGACCACCACCACACCCCTGTATTCACTCATCTCAATACACTTATTTTTTCACATATATCTACATAATAAACTTCCCAACATCTACCCCTTCCTTCTCGATGCCACCCTTTCTATAGAAACCCAACCAATGAATCCATATACTACAAACCAATAGTAGTCACCCAAATAAGAGGTAACATCATTCCTCATGGTCCTTTTCCTTTATTTTCATTCTCAAATTCCCAAATTCATCTAATTCCATTAAAAATAGCCCCATTATACTCAATATACTTATTTATTGTTATGATAAGGGTTATACATAACTATACACACACTTTCATCTAATTTTTAATGATATTACTATTCCTGCGTACTGCGAACTACCACATCACGAAATGATGATGTTAGATTTTTTTTCTCCACCAACTCACATAGAGATAATTTTGTTGGAAACCCTATTTTAATATGATAAAAATGATATATGAATATATATGTGATATATTTAAACTTATTTATTTATTATATAATAAATACCTTCATACATTCCATTTTTTAAAATATGATAATTTCGTTTTAGGTTATGTCAACTACTCACTCCTCAAAGAGATGGGATTAATTAACACAATAAATCAAATGTATTAAGGATGGGTATAATGAAATTATATGATATATATGATATAATAAGTCTATTATAATGAATATATATATATATATATATTTCATTTAATTTCAATCATTCAATATGGAAAAAAGAAACCATGTTGGTACGAATGTACGACCTACCACCTCCTTGAATGGTGTATTCCATTTCATATTCCAATAATATATATATTACTATAAATTAAAATTGAAATAATTTATATTATATTTATATAAATTTTTTCATTATATAAATCTAGATATAATTACGAGGACCAAAAATTTAATAAAGTAATACACATAAGAAAAACAAATCAGATATTACCTAAAGATAATCCTTACCATTGAATTATTAATAAGCGAGTAATATTAAGTCAAAATAAAAAATATATGGTATCATACAAAAGACTATGATTATTGAAAACATATATAAGAAATTATTTTTTATATACAGTGGGTTTGTATGAGTAAGAATAGAGAGAAGACAAAATGTAAGGGAATTTCATCTCATCTTTTATATATGTGATATACATTCCATATTAACCACACGATTATTTTTTGCAATGAATACATTACCCAATAATTTATTCTATTATTACAGTATATAAATATATGGGTATTTACATATCTAATTTATTATCACTTTTTAGTTGGGTTTTACAGCTCAAAATTTACTAAATCTGTAAAATAGTTTTGTCTCACTTTTATTTCATTCAAAAACTTTTTTGGTTATACAAAATATCATTTCTTTAGGTGTCTATAATTACCCATGAAATATTATCTCATGAATATAGTTTATTTTGTGATATACTATGATTAAATTTTTTTTCATTTTCCTACATGGGGATAAATATTTAAGATGACCAAGTGGTATTAGTTTATTGAAACAATCTCAGAGTTTATCAAGATTGTTTATGATTATGCTTCGATAGATAAATATGATGATCTATCCCTAAATAAATATCATGAAATATCTTCACCACTATTTCTTCATGATAGATTCATGTATTGGAAAAATTTTACACTATTGTTTATATGATATGGTCATGAAATAGTTTTTAAGAATATATGACTTTACCTCTCTATTTGGACATAAATATGAATTCCCTCAAAACTAGGTTTTCTAAAGAGTTTTCAAAATATAATATACTATTCTATATTGATATATAACAGTAATTGCTACCCATTGTTACCATAAAATCAAAAAAATTAAAATAATTCTTCATAGCATTTTTTGTTATATGCTCATTTTATGGAGCAGAAGGAATATTTGGCATGCATGGATTTACCCACCATCATGTACGCCATTACCTTAAAGATACTATTAAAATAAAACAAAGTTATCTTTTTCATAAATATTTTCCTAATATTCAATATTTTTTTAAAAAAATTGTTCTCAATGATGAAGTATTTCAAATATGTTTTATGTTTAAAAATTATTTTAACTTGATTTCAAAACATTATAATTTTTCAAATGTTTTTTTTTTCAAAGAATGTGACTTTAATGATTTCAATGTGAAGTTTTTAATATTTTGATGTTTTTTTAAATAAAAAAGTCTTCAAATTTTGTTATGTTTTATTAATATGTTTTCAAGGGGAATGGTTTTCAAATTTATTTCAAGACATCATTATATACGATCAAGTTATTCTAAGAGAAAAATGATTTAGAAACATTTTCATGTTTATTTTATAATATTTCATGGAAAAAGTGTTTTTAAAATGGTCTCAATATTGTATTTTCAGGTGTACAACATAGATGAAACTTCTATAACATAATAAAAAGTCAGTCCAGACACCACTAATTTACTGATTACACTAGGATATGAAAGAAGACTCATCGCTTCATTGTAAAAAAATTACATTGAGTTGTTCAACAATAAATTTTTAAATTAAACATTATACATTGGAAGACGATTTCAGGAAGTCTCATCTAGAAATAGCCATTATCTGTGTTTCTTCAATAAAATCATATAAAAATGTCAATAATATGTAAAATTTTGGGGAAAATTGCAAGTCAATTTGTTTAAAAAGTTTCATGAAGACAACTATCCCCAATTAGACCATTTTATGGGGTTCCTGAACATAATCATTTTTAAAATAGATTCTATAATTGAAATGTCAACCATTAAAGACCCATTATGACTCATAAGTCATTAATGGTCTGTTATGACACCCCAAGGCCACCTAAATGACTATAATTAATATTAAAATGGATTATTTAAAACGATATGGACCGAAAAGTGAAAATTGGGATGATATACATGTTTTTGGATTTTTATTTACTTTTCTTTTATTAAATATTTCTTAGCCCATGTAAAATTCATTCGTATTTTTTTATATTTTTCCCTTTTCCATTTCCACCCTTTTTTCTCTTCCAATATTAATATCACTATTTATATCTTCCATATTATGTTGTGATATCTCTTTAATTTCTAATAGAATGTGACTAACCTGTGCATCGGCCATGTGGGAGGATTTATGATGTTCTTTGTTTTTATACATTAATTCAACATGTTTCAAATCTATCTGCAGTGCATTCCAATGTATTGAAAGGGCCTAACTATTGTACACCATGGAATTATTTCAAATTCCATATATTTTCTTCAATTCGTTAATTTTCCATCCCATATCATGGGAAACCCTTCATATAGTATTGTTGGGGCCCCTTATGGTTTGAAATCACATACGTTGGAGTTCGGTTGTTTAGGAATTGTATTATACATTGAGGTGTATTCCAATTTGACTATTGGAGGAGATGTGGTTTGGTGTGCCCAGTTCATGATAAAATCTCACAAAAAATAAATAAATGAAAATTATTTCATTATTAGGTTTCATCAATTGAAGAATCAAATTGGATTTAAAAAAATAATAATGAATGAACATGTTTTATTCAACTCTTGGATCAAGAAATTTCTTACGTTGTATAATATTTTTAACATTTGTATTTAGATTTAAATTTTTTATTACATTATTTTACCTTCATGCTTTCCAAACACCCCAAAATATACATTTTCATAAATAATATACAAATCATAATCATATCTATCAACTGAATTAAATTGTTTTGGTTGAACTAATTGTAATTATCCTCATGTGAGATGACCAAAGTCATCCCCATTATAAATAAGGAACATAAATTTTCTTTTACCACTCCCTTTTAAAGTTATGCATCAAAACTTGTGTAATTTTTAAGGAGATAAATAGTTATTTCAATCATTTTTTTATATTTACATTTCTTTTAAATATTTTTCATTTTTTGGTTTAATAAAAAAACTAAATCCACCATATTCCATTATGTATTCAAATTCAGTTTTTTATGTATGGGTAGATTAATAACTAGTGAATCAACAAAATGAACATGAAAAATTGGAAAAAAAAGACTATAATAGATCCCAAATGCATGATCATGGAGAAAACATTTAATAATTGATGATAAAAGCCGAATGGCCATTTGAATATGTTTTTTACATAAGTGGAGCAACCTGACCTTGATACGGAGTAAGAACCAATTCTAGTGGTTGGAGAAATTTCACCACTCATCATTGAATTTGATTAACTTGAGGAGGTAAAATTATATGTACCTGAACATTCATTTATCCTCACTCAAGTATTTCAAGTTGAGATATATCAAACAACCTTTATTAATGGTATACATGTGGGAGATAAACATGAAATAGATAACTTGTAGAATGAATATGAGGAACTACATTATCTACCCAGACCATGAAAATAAAAAGAGCCACCGCCAATTCATGTATCTCTAGATATGGATGAAGAATCTACCCAATTGATTTAATTCAAAGAACGGATGGATAGGTCTAGCCACCAAACTCCATCTTGAAATGTTCAACTGCAAAAGTCATTTTCTATCAAAATAGATATTCAAGCCACACTGACTCAGTGAGATGATACATTCTTACACTCAAACCAATTTAATTTTATTGAAACTAATTTGATTATTACTACCATATATTTTTAATATTTATAATCATTTAGATCTTATTATTCCTTATAGGATAAAGAGGAAAAATAAATTTCACTTATTGAGGAACACATAGATATCCCTGATGAAATTGAATATTTACTATAGGGGGTACAAGAAGATATACAATTTTAATGTAGTGAAGAAAAAGTGACACATCTTATCTATATTTAAATGGATGATTTTTAAATTAATACAACAAATTTAAATTTTAAATTCCCCTTTGGATTATTATTTTAATGCAACACATCCGGGGAAACAATTGGATTGTGAAGATAGTTTTTCACAAATAGCAACCAAATAAGTGGAGGTTCCATTATACATCATACACCCACAATGAAAGTTGTTAGACATTGTGAAGAAATAGGATCTATTTTATACTATCCAATGACTCCTCCTCAAAAGATATTAATATGTGAAAGATGGTAGTATTCTCTTCTAGTGGTTCAAATTTAAATTAAATCCACACTCCCACTATTGTTTGATAAAATTTGGCACATACCTTATAGAGGATGTAAAAATTCAAGGCCAACTTGGGGGATAATCAAATGATTTATCATTTCCATGGTATCTAGTACATTCAATTTAAATATTTTAAATTTAGATTTCATTTTTATTTTTTGGATTACTACAGCATGCATCCCATTCCGTCTTTTCATTTTGATAATAAATTACATTTTTATTGTGATTAATTATGAATTTTTTTAAGATCATGATGGTAGAAGATGATGCCAAATAGTAGAGGTGGATTACCAAATATTTATCTCAAAAAGGAGTTTATTTTTCTTAATTGTCTTTTAAACTCATAACATTTTTTCCCAAAAATATTTTTTGAGATTTATTGATGAAATTGAATACCCATACTTGAATTATAATTAAAATGTCTCATCTATGAGACATGATTGTCTTATGAATCATGTGATGTCTTGTTTTATATTTCAATGATAATGAGATTTAATGTGTAAAATATAGAATTGAATTATTATATTAATGCATGGATATTGAAATGGGGACTCTATATTTTAAATAATTGATTGATTCATGTAAATGAAATTTCTAATCCTTTTTTTCATTGTTTAGATTTATGAAATTCATTTCAATTTATTTTTGATTAATAATCATGCCTTGAGTGACTATAAAATGTTATAATTCTCATTATTGATAGTATTTCAAGACCATGTACTTCCTATTTATTATTGTGAATATTTCTTGAGTGATGATAAGACATGTCCCTGACTATAACTTTCAACAAGCATTTCAAAGGTATGACTATAAAAAACAGAATTAAAATGATTGAGATATCTACTCATAAGACCTTATCCTTATAATATCACCTTTATATAATTCCTTTTTAACCTCTAGATGCCATGAATGACTATTATATGAATGATCTATGTTTTAAGACAGTTTTATCCAATCCTACCCCCATCTTAGTATCTTCATGATATTTTAAAATCGAAACATGGGGGTGGAGGGATTCATGGTGTAATAGATGAAACACATTGTTGATAAAAAGTGTGGAGGTTCTTATTGTTGGAAATTATAATTTTAAAATTCACTCATTTTAATTTATTGGTTTCCTCTCTTGAATAAAAAATGAAAATGATAAAAGGAGAAAAAAATTATTTAAAAGAGTTATGTTTTGGGAAAAACAAAAATCATCATTACAAGATCTATTATTATTATTATCATACATGTATGGTTGGTTGATATGAGTTTTATTATAAAGAATAACTTTTGGAAATAAAAAAAATGTTCTTTAAGAAGTAAAAAAGTTGTATAAAAATATTCAAGTGGGTGTAAAAATAATTTATTATGCTTTAATTAACCATAATTTTTACATTGAGTTTTAGGGAAGAGGTATTTTCTACTTTGAACGGAATAATTACATTAAACTCTTATTTTTTTAAATCATTCAATTAACATACGAGATAAGCATCCACCATTGATCCATAAAAAATTCAAAAATCAATTCCTATCAACTTGAAGCATTATAATAATTTGATCCAATAATGAATGTCCTTATGATTTTAGGGGACTTTTTTCTTTACAAAGTGGTGAAATTAGTTCCTTTACAAGGTTGTGGATAAGGATCATGTTTTCATGATATATGCATAACTTCAACTGAATTTTATCATGATAGATGAGAGATAAGATTAAAGTGTGGTAAATCATGGGTAGGAGTATTAATAATAATTAATTGAGGATCTTTAATAAATGAATAGATAAGATCAATCAATTTTCAAAGGGGAAAAGTAAAATACATAAAATAATTTTATCATGGAAAATTGTGAAATTAAATTGATATTTTATCTGGATTTTTGAATTTCTGATTTGAAATTGAAATTTTATTAATTTAATTAAATTGGAATTTGAATATTTGTGACTTTGTTTTACTTTGAATTCCATGTTGTAAATTTATACTCTTGGAAAATCATGGTTTATTTATGGCGGAATTAATAGAGATAATATTTTCCTCATTTTTTATATGTATTTGAGTTATTTAAGACTTCCATATCTATCAATTTATGTTTATTTAACACAATATTGGATTAATGGTATGTCTTCAGATAAATTGTAAAAATTGGTTAATTGATGAATTTTGATAGATTTTTATCAGACAGGAATTTTCGATCTAAAATTTAAAATATTAATCCAATTTGAGAGATTATTTTATTTTATGATACCATTATTTAATTTTTTCATATTTTTTTCTGCAATGAGAGTTGAGTTTAAATATGTGATGTTCAAAAAAATCAATCAATTTGATCAATTATTCAGGAGGTATTCATGGACCCCATCTTCGTAACGGAAGCATAAGTTGGTCTGCACACCTCTAATTAAGGAGAATATACATAGATATGAAATTGAATTCATAGAGACATTATAAAAACAACTTACATGGAGATATTCAATAATTAAGGTGGATATTGATCATTATTCATTGGAATAGGATTTCTGGAATTTTTAGACCAATGAAGTCATCCTCAGTGTTTATTCCATAACATAATTTAGTTGTGTCAAATAAATGTGATATTTTTGGTTAAAATTATAAATAAATTTTTGACCATGTTCTATAAAGACACTTATCCACAATTTACCATTTTATGGGGAATCAATGTGAAAATTGTTTGATGATGGATTATGTTACTAATATTTCAACTTTTGTAGACCCATTCTGACTCTTAGGACCTTAATGGTCTGTTATGACACTGAAGGCCACATTCATCACTATAAATAACAAGCTATTGGTGGATTGAAAATGAAATCTATCGGAGATGGTATTCTGGGATGACATCCATGTGTTATGATTTATCTTATCTTTTATTTTATTTTACTTTTATTTTCCCATATAACATGCATTAATATTTTTGTAAATTTTGTCCCTTTTTGTATTCCACACCTTTTTCTCTTCTAATGAGAATATCACAATTTCTATCATCTATTGTGACCTCTTTTCACTATTCACCAAAAAGTGACTAACTCGAGGCTTATCCATATATGAGGTTTCATGGTGTTCCTTGTTATTACTATTCAATCCAGTATTCATTCAATATATTGGTGGTGGATGAAAGATTATTGTGAAGGTGTGGAAATCTTCTACCATATCATTATTTCCAATTCTAATTATTTTCATTGATTTATTAATTTTTCATCCCTTCTCTAAGAAAAAAAACTTCATACAGCGGATTTTGGGATGCCTTAAGGGATTAAATGATATATGATTGAGATGGGTATTTTAGGAATTACATTCTTGGTTGAGGTGTAATCTAATTTATTTATTGATGGATTTGTGGTTTGGTGTTCCAAATTAATGTTAAAATAAAACTCTCAATAAATAAAATATCATTAATTCATTATAGAGGTTTCACCAAATTAATTATCAAATTGAATTTAAAATATTGAAATATATAATGAATGAACTTTTGTTATCTGGCCCAACGATCAAGACCTTTCTTTCATAATTTCATTTTGTTCATATTTTCCATTAGATTTAAATTATCCATTACATTATTTTAATATCATGTTTTCCAATATGCCCAAAATAGATATTTTATTAAATATTATAAGATGAAGAAAAAGAATATTATATGTTAATTAAAAATTAGTGATTGAATCGACTATAATGTTCAACATGTGAGATGTCAGTAGTCATCCTATATGTCGCATTAGAAATGTAAATTATATTTTTCCACACCCTTCAACAGGATTTAATCACCAATTAACCAACATTTTTATATTTTTCCTAGTGATGGTCGATGATGAGGAATCTATGGGGATATTATTTAGTATTATATGAGGTGTGATATTATATCCTGAGTAAATATCTTATATCTTAAGTGGTATACTGAGTTGGTGGATCATGCTCTCATCTTTAAGATGAATCTAAATTAGGATTATGGTTGTCAGTATAAGGTAATGGATGTGTGATTGAATGGTGTATCATATAAAATTATGAATAATATTCATGAGATCATTCATTAGACGAATATGAGACATAATATCGATGGGAGAGGATCAAAAACATTTGGAGGCATTTCAGTCATCTATGATTATTTTGGTAGAACTAGACACTTGCATGGTAATTATCTAAAACATAAATTAGAGTGTTTTGATTTTTAATTTATAGATTATATACAATTATTTTATATAAAAAATCATTTCATTGTTAGTGATGCTCGACCTAGGCTTAAACTGATAACATAAAGGTGGGATTCTAGTTAAAATTTTCCTAACAGTTCAATAGCCTTTGGCCAAACTAATCAGGGTGGTGGATATGGTACATTATGAAATTAAAATTTATAATAATAGATTTGTGAAATTTATGTTACTCGAAGAATATACCTTGTTAGTATAATAAGAGATCCTCATGTTATTCATCATATTCTTGATAGAAGTGAGGGTAGGACATCAATAGTTTGAGGTATGATTCATATAGCTTCAAGGACTTCTGATGCACTATTTGGTATTGTGGAATATTACTAATATAAATCTAAAAGTTTTTTATAATTGTTTTTGAAATATATATTTCTTGTAATGTTCATCGAGACAACTTTAGGGATATGGTTTTAGACTATCTGATGATTTATGAATTGTTCCATTAAGGTTAGTGGATACCATTTTCATTCATATTTTTAGAAGCATGATAATATAGAATATTACCGGATATTTGTAATGGAATATTTGGTTGTGTATCATGATAAAAAATATTACTTCCATAGAGGAGTGACTATTTCGTCTCCTGAAAGATACGCTATAATCCATAATGAATTAAGAAAGAAGTAAGAGGATAGTTACGATTTATTCATCAGAATTTCTATGAGTTCATGGAATACATAGGATGATTATTCATGATGAATAGAGATGGTACATGGAGTCTTACCTCTTATAAGGGTTCCGTTTTAGGATATTTTCATTTTTAACTTCCTTGAATTCCACCCGATAGAATGGTTGAGTTTAAATTTTAGTTAGTGTTTGTAGTTGATCTTGTTTCAATTACACCATAAAAAGTAAAACTAGAAAATATCAATGAGCTTATGAATTATCTATATTATAAAGGGGGTAATGTTTTTTCAATCATATTACATAACATTGGGGTTCTGTGATGTTTTTTTCTAAGAATTAACATGAAAACCAATAAATATATAATTATTACTTAAATATAAACTAGATAAATATTATGTAATGATAACCAGTTTGATGTATTTATGATCCATGTGACTGGATTATTTATTCTTATGTGTTTATCAAACATTACATTGGATTGTGTGTTCATAAACTATTGGTTAAATATTTTGATGTACCATGGAAATCATTCAAGGTCATTTATATTTTTTACATGTTCATTGTGATTGATTTTGCGAAAATGAGAAGTCATAAAATATTTTTAGCATTGATAAAACAAATAAATCCACAAAAACCACACCATTTTGTGGTTATATTCATGGATTTAATATTAGAATACTCTCGGACTCATGATGACCATGCCAAAAATTTAAACATCAACCATATAACACTGACCAAGTATCCGAAATATTTCAAGAAATTTAGGATTGATTTATGGATTGATAAGGATCATTTCATAGACCACATCATATTAGAGAAAAGTGTGTTATTGTTCTTATATAAGTATTTGTGTTTTTTTGTAGAATCCCATGAATGTTTTTAATACACAATGATTTTTGGGTATGGTGGTTTATTACTAAAGTATCCTAATAGAACATTATTTCTTGGTAATGCCACATTTGAGATTGACAAAAATTGGATTATGATTTGAATGGTCTGGACAATGTGTGTTTTCATTACAAGAACCAAAATATGCATTTTATAACCAAATATATTTTTATCTTCACTCAAATAGGGTAAGATTATACTTTATTTTGAGATTCATCTGGGATCATATATAGATCATTGTTGATAAAAGGACAGGGATTTATAGACTATGTATAATGGGCGGTGAGGTAACATGATGGGAATTATCCTTTTCCCATTATTGAGTTGGGTGGAGAGGATTATGTTTTAAATTATTTTCAACATTATCTTATAAGTGAGAGTTTTAGCATCTATAAAGACCATTATATCATCATTGATCATTTTCTAGAATGATTTATATCATCATTAGTGTTTATGGGTTGAGTATATGTAGTATTATTATTTTGAGATGGTGTACATAGTAATAAAGGGGAATAATGCTGTTGATTCATTGTGTTAGAAGAAATAGACATGTAACGACCCGAAATTTTGAATAAATCTTGTTTCCTAATTTCATGTGTTATTTTTTATACTCAAAAAAATGTTTTATTTGATAAACATGATTATAAATAAAATGAGACCATTGGTTTTTGAGTGTTATATGACCGTCGGTCAATATGACCACCGTGAACAAAATGTTTTGATTATTGTCTCTAAATTTAAGTAATCTTGGTTAATTATTATAGAAAGAAGATTTGATGGCCTCACCTAGTAGCCTTGGGCCGATCGAAGCCCATCTAACATAGATTGGGAAGGAGGTAGCACCATTGGGCTTTGCTCTGGACCAAATCCAAGCCGAACTTCATCTTGTGAAGCTAGAACGGAATCGCCTTCACGAGAAGTTCAAACTGATAGAAATTACTACTCGGGCAATGTTAACTGAGCCGCCCCAAAATTCTATCACCCTAGCACACCTTACTCTTAGGTCCTATTCTGGTATTATAAGGGGTTATGTAACGAGACCGTAATTGCCTTGTGTAATCCTTTTTTTAAAATAAAAATTTGGATTTCTTCTTATGATGATGTTTATGAATTTTCAAATGACCGGATAAATATTGTATGAATATTTTTGATGAATTTTAGAAAAAGGATATTTTAAAAATGGTTGTGTAAACCTTAAATATTTAAAAATGTGTAATGATTTTCGAAAAATGGTATTCTACAATTATGTTCAGTACGAAATTTAGAGTCTAATAAGATCAACTTGATTTTTGATGAATAGTAAATTATGAATAGTGATTTTATGATTAGGATTAGTAATATGACCAAATGGATTAGTAATCTAACTTAAAGAAAGTTTTAAAATAATCTAGGCACCTTGATTAAGTAATGTGATTCAATAAAATAGTTAAATAACGGTTTCATTAATTATTATTCAAGTATTAGTTTTTTAGGGTGAATAGTGTTTTTTAATTAAAAATTTAATTAAAAATAATTAGAAAATTATTTTTATAAAAATGACTTTATTTTTGAACTCAGAGCATCGATATTATGTTATGGTAATTTTGGGGTTTTTTCTGAAAAAATGAATTTTCGATGAATAGTGTTTTTATTTAAAAATTAAATTAAAAATATTTAGAAAATTATTTTTATAAAATGGAGTTCATATTTGTAATCAGAGCGTTGATATTTGGTTAAGGTGAAATTTTGGGATTATTCTGAGAAAGTTGAATTTTTGATGAATAGTGAAAATACAGTTTTTAAGTTACGAGTGTTTAATGACATCATTAAATGATGTATTAAGTTTGTAATCAATATGTTCGAATTATGAATAGTGAGATAAGGTATGTGGTGTCCCAAGTGGCCAATACCATGGGCAAATACCATGGGCAAGACCATGGTTTTGCCAAAACCACTAATGAGGTGTCCCTTTGCCATTAATGCCGTGTCCCCTCACTTTCCCTATAAATACCAAGCCATCCTCTCATCCATTGGACTCCCCACTCTTCCCCAACGAGGTTCTGGTCTCATTAATTCCCAAGGAGTCCTCCCAAGGTGCCCCCAAGCCCTCAAGGTCCCAACCTTTGAGGTTTAAGAGTTACATTTTAAGGTAAGGGATCCGACCCCTCTCTTTCTTTTCAAGTGATCTCTTTTATGTCATTCCTTTTATGCTCCATGTTCTTATTTTGGAGGATGATCTTTTATACTCCTCTTACTGCCCTTTTTATGTTCATATGATGAAAGACCCCCTCTTACTCTCATCATTTCGTTTTAAGAAAGTTTAAGTGGCGCCGTTAGGCTGCCGAATTTTCAAGGGATTCATTCACCTCTCTCTTTTTCAAAGTTCTACTTTCATGTCAAGTCTTTCAAGTTCATTTTTATTATGTTGGGGTATGATCTCTATATTTATCATACTGGTCTTTTATGATCACATGATGAGAGACCCCATTTGATCTCTTCAATTCAGTATTTTGATGTCTTAAGTGGCGCCGTTAGGCTGCCGAATTTTTAAGTGGTTCTTCACCCTTCTCGTTTTGAAGTTCTACTTTCATGTCAATTCTTTCAAGTTCCTTTATATTATGTTGGGGTATGATCTCTATATCTATCATACTGGACTCATATGTTCATATGATGAGATACCCTATTTGACCTTGTCAATTCAATTTTGTTGAAGTTTAAGTGATGCCGTTAGGCTGCCGAATTTTCACAAGAGAAATCTTGTTTTGTTTTCTTCCTTTCATGTTTTTCATTTCATATGGTATATTTTCAAATTTCATTACCATGTTCATAAATCCCTTATATATTCTCCCTCTACTGTTTGATGGGTCATTTATGAATGTTTGACCCATGTCCCCTCTCTTCTCAATGTTTTCTAAAACCTTGTAACATAGCCGTTATGCTGCAGAATTTTCCCCTCAAAATGCCTCTCTCTTTTCTCAAAAATTATTTTATGTTATAAAGTGAATACTCAAAGCTCTTATTTCTACAAGGGTATTCACATATATATCAAAATGTTCCATTTTAAATTCTGGGATTTACATACATGAGACCCGCTTCCCTTTCCGTGGGTTTAAAGTGCCGTAAAGATCATGTCATTAAAGCAGTTTTTAAAATGTTATGATTATGAAATGAAACCCATTTATTTTATGCTATATGGGTTATTTATGAAATTTTTGATGATGATATATGTGACTCACATGTTAATAAAGGAAAATTTAAGGGTGCGCCATGATAGCGCTCCAATGCATTGTGTAAAGACATAATCTCTAGAGATGGCCATTTTAACGACGCCTTGGTGAATAACCTTGGTAATTTTTAACGACACCTTGGGGATGGATCTTGGTGAAACGAAACGATTTCCAATATTAAATGTTGCAGACACATCTTCAAATTATAAAAATGTTTTATTTTTATTATGATATGCCTCATTATTTCATTTTCATGCCTTAAAGTTCTTTTCATGACTTTATTGATGTATCCCAAGTTCATATGTAAAATGTTTCACTTGTTTCCCTTGCTGGGCCTTCTGCTCACCCTTTCTTTTGATGTATGTTCCCAGGTTATGAGATTCAGTAATGAGCCTAGGGTGAACATGAGGAGAAGCCTTTCAAGTGTTTGAGAAGAATTCTTTATGTTGTTTTCATGTTTTAAGTTCCTGGTTTCCAAGACACTAAACCTTAATGATCCTCGGTTTTGTAAAATGTAATTAAAGTTTATGTGATAAAAAGGTGGGATGCTATAAGACACATGCAGTTTGGGAGTTGTGTTCTGAGAGGAAGATGGTAGTTTTATTTTCTATGAGTCAATTTATTTCTAGAAGTATTGGGAACATATGTACCTCAAATCATTATCCATTGATAACACTATATTGAGAAACATAGGGAGTAGGTTATATGGGGTCCCATAAATATTGGATTTCATGGAAAGAATCAATGTTGGGGTGTTAACTCATGACTCAGATATTAATGATGGTGATATTATCAATATTTATGGACGTATCATTATTCTTAAATGTGTGTGGGGGGAATTGATGCATGATCATACTAAAATATGTGAATTTAATCTTAGTTAAACAATAATATATTGTTTCCTTTATTGAAATTTTTGGTGATTGAGAATGATGAAGTATACTTCATGTTTCAGGACATGGTTCTGTACCTATCATCAAGTAAAGGATGATAATCAACCCGTTGGTCTGTTTCATATAGTTGATTCCCATTACATCATTTTTGTGGGATGATGATATAATGGATTTTTATTATGGTATTTTTTATTAATCTGTGAATGAATTATGCACTATAGGTAATTTTTTGGATCACATATCAAAGGAATCCATTTTCTTCCATATTTAGGAAAACATTATCATTGATCAGTATAGTGACATGTATGTTCTAGTGATAATGTTTTTCCATGGGTGCCTTAGAGTATTGTTTCACATAGAGTTCCATGATTTACATCACTTTAATGGAATGGTTTGAAAAAGGATCATGTAACACAATTTTTTAGTAAATAATTCCACCTACAGATAGATGGGGAGTTAAAATGTACTATTATTTTGTTATAGGATATACTGATAGATTGAATGCATGATTTTGGGGCTTCATTGGAGAAACAATTTGGGCTCATTTAGTTTTAAAATAATACATTATCTTGAATCTATTTAGATGCCAATGTATGACTATATTGATTGTAGGCTAGGTAGATCAATAAATCTATTAATGGAAATAAGATGTTTAGTGTTTTGGGATGAGGTCTATTGTAGGTGGTTTCGAAGTACGTTCAGTAGATCTCAAAGTGTATATCAAAGAGTTGGAGTTAAAAGAAGTCATAAAATAATTGTCTTCATTTAAATATTCTGTTTATATTCAGTGACCATGTATACATTCAGGCATCACTATGATTCGGTCACCATTAGATTTGAAAATAGGTAATATGGGTTCAAAGGTATGTGGGACTGTTTGAAATTGTGGAAAGGATCAAACTATTGTTTTATTAGTTACCTATTCCATTGTGGTATGGGGATATGAATTATATAGTAAATATTTCATCGAATTAGTTGTATCACGTAGAACCTTCTCATGTAATTTACATTTATGATGATGAGATTATGTATGAAGTTTCCTTGTAGGAAAATCATATTCATGTTGTGGAATGTAGTATGAATTTTTTTTTGGGGTACGAATATGTATTATTCAAGGTGATATTGAATAATAGTTATATTCAATAGGATAAATGGGAGAGTGAAGAAGATAATTGAGTCAAACGGACTATCCTTTTTTACATTGGTTATTTAGTGATGATCAGATTGATATCTCAAGTAAGAGTTATTATAAGTTTGGTAGGAAGCCTGATCCCAGTGTTTGATGAGGTATTTCTTCGTTTTTAATTTTATTTAACTCATTTTAATTTTGTTAATTGAAAGAATCATTGATTTATTAAAGGACTCAAAATTATATTTGGAGTTCATAATAGGAAAATGTTTTATTAGTGGTGATCTATTTCATGGTCTATGTTTTTCACACTATTATTACTAATTGTCTACTCGAATTGCATCCATTTCAGAAGGGATGTGAACAGTTTGTAAACCATAAAAGGGGTGGGTGCCACACATGTTCCATAAAATAAATCAAAACTGGTGGCCTTTGTATAATTATAAAAATCATGTTTTCTCCCTTGAAAACAATTTGACATAGTTCCCATATTAGACAAATGGTATTACATGGTTGGTGTGTGGATTTGGCATCGATGTGGCCAAACCATACTCCACATAAATACATAATAATTACCAATTTTTTAATCCTTTAAATTTTAATTTTTTGCACTCCTTTTACTCTATATATAACCACTAGTATCATTATCTTTGATCCATGAGCCTTTCCCTCCCACAAAGATAAATATTTTTCATTTCATAAGCATTAAATCTACCATTGTTTGGAATATGTGATCTGGGATAATCTATAAGTCCACTTGATTCTATTTTTTTATGAATTTTGGTTCAATTTTTCACCTCCTTCTAATTAACTAAACATTCCATTCCCTGGAATTCAATGATTGGGCATTGAAGGGTTTTTAGCTCAAATGAATGGACATATATGAGTGTTAGTTTCTCAGTGATAATGAGTTAGTTAGTCCACAAGTAATTCAACATAGTCTTAATGTTATTTATGTGTATACATTGTATTAATTTTTTCACTATTCAATGTATACCTTGTTAGAGTGTGATAAATAGGGTTTATCAATGATGATTTGAAACATTCACAAACCCATAATATTTTTTGATGATGAGTATACAAAACATAAGGCTACCCATATAGTGTTCAAATTACTTATACATGGAAATTTAAATATTGAAGAAATTGATGATGGGTTATAGGTATTATAGAATGTAATATTTTAATTTGTATGTTAATAATGTAATATGGTGTTTTTTAAACAATCATAGAGATTAAAGATGTGATGATAATTTATGGGAAGGGAATGGGAAAATATTAAATGGACATGGTCATACTGTTTAATGGTAATGATTATTGTAGGATGTGCACACCATGCTGTATTAATTTGATGAACAGGTCCATTGGTAAAAATAGATTGTTTCAAAACCAATTTTGGTATTGTTCATGGAAATACAAACAATGGTGGTGGTTTTTGAATTGTGGTCCAGATCTTGGAATAGTTGTTGGTCTTTGAATTCCATGAAATTGTAATGATGCTTGTCATTGAATTCCACATCAGGAATGGGTGTTGTTTTTTGAATTATACCCCTTTTATTGGGGCACATTAATAGAATCACCTTAAGTGACATTATGTGACCATTATGACATATGGTTCAAACACTTATCATGGCTCAAAGGTAGTTTGTAGTTTTTGTAATATTATGGTACCAATAGACTAAGGACTAATTAAACACTTATTAATTATAAAATCAAATTTATTTATAACTTTTTTATTGATTATCATCACTTTAAGAATAATATTATTACACTAGATATTATTATAGACACCATGGGTGTTGGCCTAATATATTTCCATAAGAGGCTATTCGGGCCACTATTCGGTACCCAAATAGACATCATTTTTTAAAGGTCGTTACAATGGAAAATGAAACATTCTAGAATCGTGAATTGGTGTTGATCATGGGTGTGGGGGCCTTACATGTTATTGGGGACCCTAGTGGGTATTTCCTTATTTTAATTATTTATGGTTTATTTTAGCACATAGCCTCTCATAACATGACAAACATATAATATTGGATTGTTACTTTACCCAGTCTTGGGAGGTGATATTTTGGTTCATGGTTATTAATTAGTATTTCATGATTATATTTATCATGATTTATACTATTGGATTACTTATTTAAAGATGGAATAGACCCCCCTTATATTCTTTTTAACCCTCACTTCTTATCAGTAGCCTATGGCATATGAGGAGGTATGATCTTGAATCAAGTAGAAAATTGGCCTTCGGAGCCTGTATAGTGTAACTCATGCCAAGAAATTACTTCTAACACACGTCTAAATTTTATATTTATTAATATTCCACCATTAAAAAATTTCACATGATATTATTGTGGATTTAAATTAATTATTCATTATAATTTTTTAATGGAATCCATCCCTAGTAACAAAAATATAAACCCAATTTTATTTTATATATTATTAGGATAGGTAACTAAACCTACAAATAATTTCCACGATTTACTATCTAGAAAAAATAATTAAATACCCTTCCAATGAACATCTAATTAGTCGTTTACCCTATTTATAGAGATAATGAAGATAAATAAAGGGACATATCAATAAATTTTATGTTCACTAGTTGTAATGAGTGGTTTATTAACATAATCATCATATTAGAGTTAAATTGAAACTATATATTCATATTTGATTAGTTTTTCTGTAATAATTTATTCTACTATATTTTCATGATCACAATTTGATGTTTTCATCATAATAAATAATCTCAAGGATCTATCAAATCCTAGTATTAAATATTTTATTTCATATTTATACAATTCACTAATTGTCAAGGAATCAACATCCACATAATTATATATCATAAAAAATTTATTTGGAATGAATTATTATTGGAACATGTGCCATTTTCCAATATACATAATTATATGTAATTTTGTTTTTTTAATATGATTAATTATTTAAATGAGATTATATATTTATATTATCTCGATCATTTTTTGGGATCGCATTCATAGATAATACCCTAAATGGTGGTGTTTACATGAATCCCTTTTCAATCCATTATTATCATATTAATGAGTTTTCATTGAAAAAAGGAAGGTGGGAGGACTAACTTATACAAAACAATATAAATTAATAAAATATCAGTTTATTTAAATGTAATAAAATCATTCCAGATAACATCATGAGCAATAATTTCATATGATTATTCCCTATTGATATTACCCACTACCATACTATGTATGTTTGGTTTGTCATTTCAAGATTGTTAACACTTATGTAAATGGATTATAATGGACATAATGAATGGTTTTTGTATCTAGGAAAATATGAAAACCCCTTAATAACCACACCCCATCTACAGAAAAAAGTTAATATATTAATATAGAAAAATATATATACCACCTATTATCAGATCATTTTCACCTTATTTTACATAGATTTCCAAATATAATATTTGAAACCATTAGATCATTTTTCAAATCTGTGCAACACTGAGCTGGATCGTCTTGTGTTTTGCGTTGTCGTTCCACGCTCCTCGTGGTGGAGTTTTTTTGAGAATCCTCTTTAATACTCCTCTGTACGAAGGTGAAGGACTCTGAGATTCTCATGATCCTTCGAGTGGTGGACTCTATTAGATCAGTAGAGTTATGTGGATTCTATTTGGGGGGGTTATATTCTTCATTCTTGTCATGATTCTTTGGATTGCTACATGTTCGGGATGTGATGTTGTTTCTACATGATTGTTGATTTTATAGCCTTTGAAGGTTTTGAATTGGGTGATGAATGCAGTCTCTTTTTAATGAGTTTTGGTTCTTGGTTTTCTTTTTTTTCTGCTATGTGGTGTTATTTTTTTGGTTTTCACATGTTATTCATTTAAATTTCATCTTGTTTTGAATCTAGTCTCAATGTCTTTGTTTTCTCTTGAGCAGCTAATTTATTTGTGAGCCTTTACTTGTCTTGTTGTATTTGGTGTGGCATATATTTTGCATGTATCATTGGGTGTGAATCCTAGAATGAGGGATGGGTGCGTTGACATCCATCATCCAGCCATTGTTCATCATCTTTATGGAGTAATGGATGCCTTTCCATTGACTTTTTCTCAGTGTTTTCTTGTCGGGTCTCGCATCACATCAAGTGACGTTGCTTGATTTCATGCTTTGTCTGGGTGGGTGGCTCTTTTGAGAGATTGGTGTGATGGCACCTTTCACCCAGTTATTTTCCACACTCATTTGTTGGTCAGAGAGGTGCTTTGACACATTGTACTGCCATCACCGTGCAACTTCTTGACAGAGGGGGTCATTTAACATTTAGACTGATCTCACTTTTAAAATTTATGGTAAGTGGGGAAACGAAGCATTCATTTGTGCGTTCTTGAATGTTTTATTCTTTTGAACCTATTTCCCCATTTTGACCATCTATATTTTTTTGTTTCCTTGTAATTTTTACCTTCTCTATAATATGTTCCCACTTACCTAGTTATAAAAGAATTTTTTTTTGAATTAATATGGATTGACCCTTCATCTTTTATATAAAAAAAATAAGTTATCAAGAATAAAAACAGATTGTAACATGAAAAATGCCCCGTTAGAATTCGTAAAATAAATGTAGAGTTCATGAGGTGGAGGGTCTTTACTAAATTTTTCTATAATGATCCATCAATGAAATCGAATACCATGGGTATATTCATTTCTAACTTTCTCAATTCCGAATGATACATGAAAAATCCTAATTTATATGTTATGATACATTTTTCAATTATATTAGATAATCATTTTTGTGTGAATATAGGTTGAGGTGATGTAATTTAGTCATAATCATTTAAAATATTAGTAGGGGAGAAAATTACAAGAATAATTACAACAATTCGAGTGGGTTCTATTAGTTCCCCACCTATACGAGGGGATGAAAAATAGGACATGTATCAGTTTTAATGAAAAAAATCATTACAAAAGTATGTATTTTTTCACAGTTTATTATATCACCCAAAACATATTGTACCACATTTTTTCATGATACTAAATAAATATTTCTTTCTTAAATACCATGTAAACATTGTCTAATGTATGTGTATTTTATTATCACCATTACTCAAAAAAATAAAATATATATATATATATATATATTCTCTTAGTGATTTTGATTATTTCTAGTGAATGTTAGGGGTATTCTTCCAATATAATAAATTTCAGATGTTTTATGTTCACTAGAATGTTAATGTGGTGGAAAAGTCACTATATAATATGATATTAAGGGATCATGTTCATAATTGTTGAGATCAGGGGTGGGAAATATTGTATTTTTTAAACATTCATCTCGATATTCAGATTTCTAGAATGATACTTTTCTTATAAAATTGGAAAATCTATAATATGATGATTCAGAATGTGTTAAAGTCTCATTTCAAAAATTTGAAATTGGATGTGTTGGGAGATCACTACATTAATAATGGTGGTTGGGATAATTGTTTTTAAGATTTTTTATATTAGGTGATTCTTTGTTAAGAGTTATATGTTAATTTTATTACATAGACCTAAAATATTATCAAGGTACTTATAATATATACAATGAAATTGTTTTTTTAAATTTTTTTGATATAAATGATGTTATTTGTGGTATCGTTTTTATCCTAATGAGTAGTTTGTTAGTGGGTGAATTAGATTTATCATGACATGGAAACAAAATTTCAACCTATTGATGTATATTGGAAGAAATAGGAAGGAATATTATTGAATATTGTGATAGGTTCTCCTCACACATAGGAGGATGTGATTCCATTTGATTCATTGTGAAACCATTATTGATTTCCACATGCTTAATATCCATTGATGTGTTGAGTATAATGAATAAATTTTAGAGGATCTATATAGAGCATGTATCAGGGATTTAATGGATGATTATTAATATTTTATTGATCAATATAATTTTTTCAACCATACTATAGAAGTATTTTTAATGTCCGTTTGATTCATGGATATTCCATATCAAAATATTTTATCATTAGATCCATAATAATATATTATGTATCAACAAAATATGTATTGTGATTTTTTATGTATATATTCATGGTAATTATAGATATTAAAAAAATAATTTTTCTTTTTTTGTGTTTTCTTATAATAATAGTTTTAACACATTACTTATAGGTATCTATCTGATGTGTTTTATTATAATACATGTCTATTTTAATTTTTCTAGACCATTGTTTTAATGTCATTGTTTCATTGAAAAAATTTAATAAATATTTCACAAGAAATATTGATTATTTCTTATGAGTGGACGAATGATCCTCAGGATGGTGATACGTCATATATATAATATTAGAAGAGACAATTTGGTACATATTTTGTATTATTGCATGGGAAGTAGTTTTTCAACATCCAATACCTTCCTTCGGGGAAACCCCTACTATTTGTACCTTCTGCAAAGATGTTCTTCTTCACCCTACCATCAAAAGGAAAGGGATCAATATCATTGGCTTTAGAACTTATATCGCCTCATCAAGCATCACCCTCCCTGCCTGGTGAGTATGCATGAAATGTCTAGGATTTTTTAACACATACTACAATACACTTTTATATTCATAATATTGAAGTGGGCACATGAACTCATTCATAACTCAATCAAAAACATTCATCTTCTTGGAAAAAAGTGTTTATGCATCCTAGGCCCAAATCCAAGTGATGAAATATTTAATTTCTCCCATATATGGAATTCCTAGGGACTGGGTGTGTGGGTGAAAATATATTTCCCAAAAAATGAGGTAAAGAACATTAATATCTCACTCATGGCAGTTTTGGATCTAAAGAAACAATGTTCCAAAATTGGAGAGTATTCTCGGAGAATAGTGATAAGTGAATTTTTTCTTAAAAATATTCTAAACCATCTCATATGGATTTTCTAGAACTCATATAATTTGGTTGAATTAATCAATAAATCAGAGAAATTCATATCATCTATAACCACGATAGGTAATCACGTATTGTTCTTTTAATATTTTTATAGAAGATGTGATATAATGGTTCGAGAGGCCTTGTGGCGTGAACATGAAGCTTTTGACCTAGAGGTTTACCTATTGATTGTTATATATGATTTTAACATTTTTTGGATATAGATATTTAGAAAGGGAGGGGTCATTTCCCTATAAATGAATCCTCGTATTTTTTTCCAGTTTATATCATTTATAGGTCTTATGGATATAGGTTACACAATAGATCACTACACATGGTGCAACAATCAGAGAGGGACCCATCACACCTTGTGCCAACATGATCGGTCCCTTGATAATTTCCCTGAAATATTAGTATATGATAATTCTATGGTAATGAAAATGTATCGAATTATTTCTGGTCGATCACCAGTTTTTTGGGTCATTGTCTTGAAGGTAAGAATAGAAAGTGTGTTGTCGCTTATTTTAATTGGGGATCAGTAAATGAGGTTACCATCTGGCAGTGGGTGACTTATAAAATAAAGATATGTAGGGAAACGATGGACCAAATTTCATAACAAACATAGGAACCTCAAATGTGATATTGATGTGTGGATTAATTCATTCAATGATTCCTAATGATATTAATTTAATGAAGAGGGGGATATGGAGTGTGGAGTCTAATATAGAATATGTCTATAGTGATGATCTATTTGGTGAGCTGGAAATAAATAAGGGGATAATGGAATATGAGATTTTTAATCAACAATTACTTGCATTTGAACTATAAAAAATAAAATGGTTATGAGAGGGAGATCATAGCCCCAAAAAATTTTATACCTACACTAAAGAAATGTGGTGTGATATCATCAATAATATAAAAATTGAGGATGCGTCATGTACTACTAAAAATAATATGATCGAGGGAATGGATTAATATTTTCTCAAAGATCTTCTTTTATGTCTAAATCGTGACATGATTTAATGTTATATGAGGGGTCACGAATAGATTATGAAGGGTGTCCAAAAAAACTAATACAATCAATAAAATTTCCACATTGTGGATGTTCTAAATGAAAAGAAAATCTATGATGTAATGTTGAGTCTCATACTGATGAACACTACATGTTCATATGAATTTTGAGTTATTATTAAAGGTTATCATGGGATATTATCAGTAGTGATGTAGTGGGGGCTATAAAATATTTTATTAAGGAGGTAGTATTAGAGGTTTCATGTGCCACCATATTGGTCCTTATTCTGAAAATAAAGGATCCATCATCCATCCTGAATTATTAATTAATAAGTATGTGACATTTAACATATAGGTTGTCGGCATGGGTTGTAAATGGAATATTACCTTCATTATACCCCTATTTTAACTCTGATGATCAGCATGATTTTGTAAAAGGATGATCAATTCAAGGGACCAATGCCTTTGGTTAGGAAAGTGTCTAGTGATATTAATCACACGGTTCATCGATCCAACATGGATATTAATGTAGAAATGGATAAGGAATATGACTGGATTGTGTGGAGAATCATCATCAAGGTATTTCTAGTTTTGTGATTCTTTCATTGGGCATCATACTTAATTTTCAAGTGTTTTAGCTTCTCATGTGTATTTATTCACATAATGGGAATATATTATTGATTTTTCCAGGCTATTAATGGGTTCAAAAAGTTGATCACATATCCCCTGGAATCTTCCTTATTTCCTAAGATGTGAAATGTCTCCCTATAAAATGTAACATAGAGAGGGGGAACATGATTCCAAATCGATTGAAAAATGCAATATTTTTATATGTCATATTATGTGGGTATATGATACAATTATTTTAATTAATAATGAATTGATATCTATTTGTGGCATTAACAATGTCTTTGAAGAATATATTCATTCTAGTAAGAAAATAATAAATTGAGTGAAATGAAACTATCACACTTCGAATAGATGCATGATATTGAGTATTTGTCTCATGGACACTAGTCTGGATATGAAAATAAGGAGCTTAATAATGGAATACTTGGGTGCTTCAATATCTTCTGGGAGGTTGTGTGTCCGCATTTTTTTTCAAACTATTGTAAGAATTAGAAGACATGTTTGTAAATAGAAAAATAGATTTCTATCATTCATAGGAAGGATATTCTTGGTTATTAGTGTTCTTTCATCCACAACAATACATTCTTGATTAGCCATAGAGGTCTTTAATGGAGTGATATTGAACATTTATATCATATTCGTCACCTTCATATGAGATTCTCACTCAGAAGGAATAAGGAAGTGGGCCACCTTGTATGGGATGGTCAAACCTATCTAATAGGGTTTAATTAATGTTATATGTCTCTAGAAATCCCTTTACTATAGGCATGAAAAACTCACATGGGAGGTTATTGAAGATTTGACTCTATTATTAAGATTCATGGATATTAACATCTGAGTGAATGTTGTTTAGAAAGGTTGGGTTGATTCATGATTATCCCACATCTTGTGTCCCGTGAACCCCACACCATATGGATTTTTTTAATATGGGATATTTCGTTTTGGCACCACAACTGTGAAGGGACCATACATAGTTTTCGAGGCAATCATATTCCAAAAATTTTCTTTCTATAGGAAATAAAGAATCTGACCCTACTTAAAGCCATTCTGGGTGAAAATCAGGTGAAGTGTTTTGATCTTATTAAAATTTCCAATGAACATGATAGGTGAATCTACACTGCATCAAATTATGGTAACTTTTATATAAAACACTACCATTTATGGATTTTATACAGAAAACATGGTGATATATTTGGGGAAATTATTAGGTGTAAAGAGATTACTAGGATGTACAACTTTATTTTATGGATACTTGGGAACTCTACAATACCCTCTAATGGAATTGTTAAAAACTATGATTTCACATGGCCTCTAGGTGCTTAAAATATATATATATATAGAAAGAGAGTTCATATGAAATTATCATAAATTTTAATGAGATTGTTCTATATAGATATTATTTAGAGATTTCTATAGCCTAAAACCCAATGAGTTATCAGATTCACCATTTTTGTGTGTTGGTTCCATGGTTTTGGAGCTGTCAGCCATGAGAAATAGGCTTATTATCAAGATATTCCCGTAGGATGATGGTACATTTGGAAAGATCCTAATATGACTCGCCATAAGGTAATATGTTGCTCAGAGAAGACCCCAATCGCACGAACTAGGAATATGATGCCCTAATTAGGTTGGATCATCAAGGAATGGCTGGGAGCCCCTACCCTTAGACTAATTCAGACAACCAACTCGTATGGTCCTCCAACTATTGTATTCAGTAAGTGTAGTCGAGTATGTGGGAACCCCCAATATTTCAAGTACCAAATTTTATATGGATAGATCATGTACCATATGAAACATTAAATGAGTTATAGTGTTACATGATTAAAAATATTTTTGTGTTCTTGTATTCACAACCAATAAAATATTTGGTAACTCTCTATATGATGAATCAATGGCTATGTGTACTTTCCTACAACAATTCAATCAAAAAAACATTTATCATGCAGTTGTGGAAATGGATTGGACAATTATTTGAAATATACTACAATGAAAAGGAATAATCCCTAGTTCTATCTCCTTTTTCATTAAAGGATGTAGTAGTTATCAAAGATACAATATAAAGATACTACACACCTGGTGAGTGGGTAACGAGGTTTTTTACCAAATTTCATCCATTATATTTCATGGGACTAGTGTTTCCATCTTTACTATTGTGTAATTTTTGACCCTCGAGTGGAAGAACCTTTAGATTAGGGATGCCCTTAGGCTTCATTATTTCATATAATTGATGTTGGTCCCTCCCTGTTTTCTTGTTTCTTTTTACTCTATTGTATTATAAATGAAATGATGATTATGACGATGACGATACCACATGACTCATTTGGAATTATTTTTTAACTCGTATGAATATCTGGTCCTTATTTTTTTATATAGGAAATCTAATAATTTTTTAGGTTTTATTTATCAAATCTCTTATTTGATTCTTATTAAGAATCAATGTATTTGGTGAAATTAGGAATATTTTTGGGGTTCACATATATACGATGGAATATTGGTTATTTAGTTATGCATGTGAGGTTTTTGGAATTCATTCACTGGTTTCCACCTACCCACTATGTTGTATGAGATCAAGCATCTTTCAGTGAAGGTGAATCAAATAAAATAATTTAAATTGATGCGTTTTAGTTCATCAAAAGTGCTTTGAAAATATTAAAAAATATAATTTTTTTTAATTTAGACACTACTGGAAAATGGGTCCATACCGATATTTTTTCTAAACATCGTGGGTATAGGCCCACATATACACATTGTTTTCATGAATTTAGGGTATATGGTATATTTTCTAATATATTCCTAGAATTATTGCAAATTAAGTGGGTATAGGGTTCCAACATAAGCACGAGAAGCCAAAACAATTCGCGGGAATGCCATATGAAAACCTCTACCCCCTCTTCACAGTGAAACGTGGGTATAACATTCTGCTATACCAATGGTTTTCATGCACTTTGTGAGACTTTTCATACACAAGTTTCATTAATATATATATATATAAGATAACATACATATATATAAATAAAACTATAAATGGTGTAGGTGTAAGGGGATTATTCTTTGGAGGAGAGGTCGACATTTGAATAACGCGAGAGAGGTTTTATTCACAAAAATTATATATATATATATAAGATAATGTACAAATGAATAAATAAAAGTGAATATAGTGTAGTGGTCAATAGCATATGATGCAGAGAAGAGCTGCGTATTCTAATCCCTACTGAGGTGTTTTAATTTATGCATGTGTTTTATTAATATACATATATAAGTTAATATATATATATGTAAATAAACGTGTGAACGTAGTAGTGGCTAGGGTGTTATTCTATAAATGGGAGTTGCGGGATCTAAACTATGTGCCATAAATTTTATTTAATAAAAATTATGCCCATGGTTCTTTTTATTTCATTATTGGAGTAATGGAATGTTTTTATAGTAATATATTTATGAGGGGGGATGTAATTATTTATGTTGTTTTTATTGTGGTTGTTTGTCATGTTTATTACTGATTTCTATGATTTTTGGATGAGTCCATGGTGGAGGCGATGATGTGGCATATTATTTTAGTAGTGGAGTAAAATATTTTTGATTTATTGATATTGTTTCTCAGTGATATATATTCATATTGCATCTAATAAAATAATAATTTAATTTTTTATGGGATTGAGATTTGATTAATTTATATATCATTCATTAAAATAAAATAATGTTTCGAATAATATATATGGTAAATGAAATTTAATGCTGAAATGTGTGTTATGGGATTTTTGTCTCTCATGTATAGTTTTTGAAATTAATGTGGTCAATGAAATTAATGTTTTAATAAGTAATTAACATGTAATTATAGGCATGTATTAAAATGATATATTTTTTTTCTAAGGTATGGTTATGTTATTCTTATATGTTTTATTTCTATAAATTTAGATGTTGCTTGAGTTTTTTTTACACACTAGTGAATATGTTTTTATGGGATATTCTTGTATATTTGTTATATATGATATATAGAAAATTATTAAATGTTTTATTATTTTTTATACCATTTATACTATTTTTACTTCATAGGGAACACAATACAATCCATGTGACCTTAAAAAAATTATATTACTGTTTTTGCATTTAAGAGAAACCCACATCATTTTTTGTATGTGTTATATAGATGTTTTACCAATAACTCCCTCCTTATATACATGTAAACCATATTGTATTTATGAATAATTGGTGTATTGTTTTTATACTGATGTGGAAATTTTGTAGCGATTTTTTAATGATATAATGTTGTGGTTATGTTATAATATTTTGGTTATATAGAAGATATAACATAACACATTAATTATACTGTATATGTTATCGATATATTATATAAGGTGAGGTTTTGAGGATGTGTTATGTGTGTATGTTACTTGCTGACTCTCCTTTCGTCACAGAGTCTAATGATTGGAAAAGCGGAATATCATACCTCAAAGTGATTCAACCTTTGGAAAAATATCAAAAATTGACGAAGGAATGAATAAAAACAACATTGCACATGGGTCTCATAGGTTCTACCATGGTCACGCAAGTAAACTTCTACACCGCATTTTTGATCGCGCAAGTCACTTGCGTTCCCTAGGTGATAATTTCCCGGGGTCTTCTCCAGCCTATAAATAGCCTCTGTGGGCCCCCCATTTCGGGGGGAATTTTTTCCAGAAATCAAATACATAGATCTGAATGCCCAAGTCTCTTCTTCAGGTCTTCAGAACATTTCTATGGTAATTATTTACCTAGAATGGAAGGTCTAGACAAGAGGAGTAAGGTATAAGTGTTAGAATTAACTAACAATTGCGCGCCTAAGAGTTTTACCATTAAGGGAAATGGACACACTTGTGCGCCACCCTACTTATTCACTAGAACATGCGCGCCATCTTCTGGAAATCCTCTAGGGATAATACCAAGGGTTTGAGCCAAGACTCGCCCAATTATTACCCTAAGGGCTGAAAATCAGGCAAGTACCCCTGTGTCTCGCAGGTATACCTGTGCAACCAGGGACTTGCACGCCCATGCAGTACCTGCGTGCCTGCGAGGACTTGCGCACCCCTATCTTTTTGGGTGCCTTTCCTACCCATTTCACCCCTCTTATGCCATTCCACCTCTCCTCTTCAAGATTCAGTCTTCAAGACACTCTTCAAAGACATTTTTGGCATGATTTCTTGATTTTACTTCCTTATCTGAAAGGAATTCCGTGAAACATCTCTCCAAACCTAGTGATTTACACATCTTTATTTCACTAAAATTAGAGATTTCATTCATTCAACCTCATCTTTTAAGATGAGAGAACCCTATTACTGGGCATCCTCCTTAAGATTAAGCCCCAAGTCCTCATTAATTTGGGCCTCCTTTTCCGGAATATGCCCCAGTCATAATTTTTATTAATCTGGGACTCCTTTTCAGGAGTGAGCCCCAGTCATAATTTTCATTAATCTAGGCATTCTTTTATGGAGTAATCCTCAGTTTCAAATCCTATTAATTGGGCATCCTCCTCAAGAGTAAGCCCCAACCATAATTCCTTTAACCTGGGATTCCTTTTCAGGAGTATTCACCAGTCTCAAATATGGGTCTCCTATTTAGGAGTAAGCCCCATGTCCCTTTAAGTTTGAAATTCCTTTAACCTGGGCCTCCTTCTCAAGAGTATTCCCTAGTCTTAATTTCTCTTAACCAGTCCTAATTTACTTTTGATCTAGGCTGCTTTCTCCGGAGTAAAACCCAATAATAAGTCCCCTCCTAACTTGGGCATCTTCCTTAGGAGTAAGCCCCAAGATTAAAGTATCCAAATCTCCATGAAGCACATATACCTTTATGGAACCTATTCATGGATTTCTTCCCTAATGTAAATCTTAACCCTCATCTATTTGGGAAGTCATACACACATAAGCCCCACATCATTGCATCTTTCGTGGCACAAATTGTCTGGTTTCACCAATACCTCTTGTTTCTCACACCGAGCATGACTCACGTGAGCATAGAGCTTAAAAGTAATCATGACATCTTTCTTTGAGCCATCAATCATGCATAAACATCATACTCACTTACTCGAACTACATGGGTTATGATTCCTTTTCCAACACAAATGATTGTTAGGTAGCCCAACTGCAGGTACGATCCCAACTCTAAAATAATCCTTGTCCTTCTAAATGATAATAAACATCAGGTGCCCCACTGAGTGGCTTTAAAACCAGTATGGTCATCATAATGACCAAGGGAATTTTATGTATTTAAGGATACCATTGGATAAGAATCATTAAACAAAAAAATATGATTCTATATCGATGAAGAACATCAAATACATATAAAATATTCTCTAAATTATCTACATATCAATCATTGATTGTCATATCTAAAGGAAAGCTCATTTTATACTGGGTAATGTAATGAGGATGCATGAACATAACTGAAATCTATCATGAGTGTCCCTGATTAGACAATAATTCCCCTAAAAATGTTTGATGAGTCTGACCTCCCATCCTCTCGACCAATGAAAATTCCTATGCCTCATCAGTCCACACCTAATGAGAACCTACCTTTGGAAAGTAGGTTCAAATGGATATGGAATCATTGGATGTTTCAGGTTCTACGAACAAACCCGTTAGAAACCGCTTGGAATGTTTGAATCTTAAATCAATGAGATCATCCCCAATTCCAGAGGGAAACAAAAAATGGTCAACCTGACATGAATCCTTAACCAAGTTAAAATGAAAGTTTACCTATTTGTTAGTCCCCTATTTAAAACTCAATGAGAGGGATAACAAAACAATCATTGACATATGTGATCATCCAAAAGATTTAGTGGCTGAATTTATCTTGATTATTTCTGTTATATCATGCAGTAACTCTTTTCCATGATTTTCTACAATCTATGAAATGGTTGCTCTCAAGTTCACACCTGTGAATACCGCTAATGCGAAGGCCACTGATCCAACTCCAGCTGGATCATCGTCCTATCTAAGGACAACATCACCTACTCAGTTTCTTCAACGCTGGGTATCAAACGCGCTGGTTAATGAGTACCATCAAAATGGTACCATTCCAACTCTGGAGGCTTCCCAAAAATCACTCCATGTGAACAACTCACATCGGTCATTCAGAAAACGACAACCAGTGGTCAAGAAAAAGGAAATTCTAACCACCGTCTCCAACCGTTTCAGGTCTTTATCCCCAGAACACAATCACCATTCACTACCATATTTTTGGGAGGTGAATGAGTAGGCCCCTCACGGGCTTATTTCAAAGATATATGAGTCATTCCCGAGGGCTACCACCAACAATTGCCGCCAGATTCGTGCGGAATTGCACCCTCAACATGATGAGGGTACCGACTCTAGTCACTCGTCATAGGTTCCTCGAACCCGAGCAGGCAAGACGAATCACCAGAGGCGAAATATGGTTAACAGTGACCAGGTTCTCATCTCTGCCATCTCCAAGAAATTCCACCAACCTAACTTGGTGGAAAACAACGAGAGGGCACATACACCCGCCCATTTTAATTCTGGTGTCCATCAAACTTGTCTGGCAGCATCATGCCAATCCCTCCAGGCAATTCCGGTGGAGTACTATAGGCAGGAACATACACGTGTCTATACATGACCAGCTAGTCAGCAGGCTCCTCTGACTACATATGATGGAGCTCGTCAACCATGTTTGGTGAAGTTAAATAAGCATGCATATACACCTGCTAGTACTGATCAAGCCTACCAACAGTCTCGCTTGGTAGCATTCGGAGTAGTTATTCAGAAACCTCCAGCGATAAACAGGAGGCAGACTCAACTCCATGCCCCTACACTTGAGTACTTTCGGGATTCACTGACAGGAAAAGGAGGACAGGAGCAGTAACACATACCTACTCCAAGCACAGAATTGACGTATATCTTCATTATGGCAGCTGAAGTCACCAATCATATTCTATCAATGTTGAAAGAGTATAAGAAAATACCTGCTCATATTTTGGATGCTTTCCAGGATATTATAATAGCTTCAATGGCATCTCAGGTAAAGGCACATAAATCTATCCCTACCAGTGGAGTGACACATCAACAGTTCACTCTAAAACAGACACACACATCTGTTCTGGTCCAAGAGTCTTGTGGGGCATACTCCCCCATATCATACGGACAACTATGTCAGGCACATACACCTGATTTGAGTGTAGATCTTCAGCCTAACCTAGCCATCTCTCCTAATTAGTCACATACACCTTCTCAGAGCAGCCACTTTCATCAAAAAATGGTTTCCAAGGCGAGTAATAAGGTGTCTAAAAAGAAGACTTGCCCAGCACAGTCAAGAAATCAAGAGTCAATCTGTAACAAAGCCTTACTCTATGCTGGAGTTCTTGAAGCCCTTATACAATTATCTTTGGAATCCATGATTCTACTCCCTCATTTCCCAATAGTGGGGACCTTAATTCCGAAGGTCTCCAATAGACACTTCCTCATGAAGTCTTGCTTCATGATAATTCGGTCGATCTCAAAGTTTCAACTTCAGATGAGAGACACAGGAACCCTCTGTGTGGCCAGAAGACCAAGGAGCAAGAGATCTCATCTTTTGATGTAACCCACCATGGTGGTCCCCCCCATGATGATGAATTTCACTGTGAAAATCCTCTCCGTATTAGTGATGCACATTTCTCAGAAAATACTCTAGTTGACAATGTAGTGCCGAGAAAGCCCTCTTATCTTGAGGCCCTTGCAAATGCGAAACCAGACATGTCTGATGCTTCATTGCTAGTAGGTGAAATACTTTTTCAATAAGAAGATAACCTAGGGTGTAGGTCATTCTCCGAACCTCCCCTAAGTCATGAATCTTCTAGTTTGATCAGTGATTTCTCTACCAATCTTGTTGAAACTGATGAAGCAAAAAGGAAGCACCAGCTCTGTTCAAATCAGATACAATAATCATCATTGAAAGATAAAGAGTAAATGCTAAACATGAGAAAAAAATTGCAAAAGGTGAAGTGCGAGTCATGTTTTGGCCTCTGGCCGACTCTCAGTATGACATTCCAGAGATGTTGATAGAATATGGAATTCATGTTATTCGTCTCAACATATGGAAAACTCTTTTTCAATTGAAAAATAAAGTATTATCTTATGATGAATATGAAAATCATGTTAAGATAATAGAAGGGTTACAATGTCATATTGATTTGGAATCTCTATCAGTCTCTTGATATACGAAGGCTGAAAAGCAGGAGAGAGCCCTTCAGCATTCATGACATGGCGCACTAAGGAGATTGTGTCAGTAAATTGCAAATGCCCCATCTAGTATTCATGTCAGAGGAAGGGTTTTTTCATGGAGCACTACATTTCACTGTGCTCTCCAGTTAGAAAAGCCCTCCAAAAATGGTCTCATGCAATGTTATTGCATGTGGCTAGCCACAGTCAATGGGTTTTGTTTGTAATTAAAAGCGTTCCCAAAAACAAACCTCAAACAGTTTTTCTCAAAATCAAGAATACGGAGAACATGTTTTTGAATTACTACTGCATCAAGCAAACGAGAATATTGAACATGCCTCTCGTATAGAGAAATCACATCATTAAGTGAAAGAAGTGTCGGAAATCATCCAATGGTCTTTCGAGCCGGGTGATAAAAGTGGATGTCGATTGATGAATCCAGCAAATTTTCGTAATAAGGTCCACAAGATCAGGAGAGATTTTACGAAAGTCTCAGACATAACATGTCAAGAGCCACCCAAGCTCTCCAGACTGGGGACTCTTTTAACCCAAACCTCAGAATCAACGAATAGGATTCAAGGAGTTGAGCATAGACGGTAGGAATAGCCCCAGTCCACCGGACTGGGGACATTGTCAAATCATCAACCCCCTCCTCAGATAAAGTTTGTCTTTTGTCGACTGGGGAAGAAGCCTCAAGAGGAACTAAGGGCCAAATTATCAGGAGATTCTATCAAAAATACGGTTCTCCAAGAAGTTCTTGAGGGATCAAACCAACAAAAGGCAATTTCTCGTCAGGGGCATGGCAGAAGACAATATCACAGAAATGCTGATGGAAGGGATGCAATGCATTATGCATCGATTAATGCCATCAATGCCATTGTTGTTGATCCAATAGATGAGGCTCACTCAGAGGAATTAGATGATGAGGTTCCTATTCAAGAAGTAGTACGCACATACACAAATGAAGATGGTGTGTGTACATGAAATCAAAGGTTTACCAAAAATCTGGGTATTCCTTCAAATAACCCACATCCCCCTCACCGAAAGGGATCAAACAAGGGGATGGGAAAGAATCAGGTTAAATTTCCTTCCTTTGGAAAAGTCCAATCACTCCCACTCGAGCAAAGATTTGTGAAACAAGAGGTAGAAATGAAACAATTGAGAAGGTTCAATGCAGAACTACTTCAAGGCAGTCTTCCTCCTAAGCATACTGGAGTCAGTCAGCCAAGGGCGTTTTTTGAAGCTACTAAGATGGATCAAGAATATCCTCCTTTATCATTAGACGCTCACAGGTCTAATCCTACAGGACATGTGCGACAAAAATAGGCAGTGCTTCCATCAGTTGCAGTACTAGCTGCCATACCTGTCCAAGCTCCAGTCAGTGCACCTGTTCAGGTCCAAGCTCAAACGGATGTTTCTCAAAAGTTAATAACTACTATTGAGTCATTAAAATCTTAGTTGGAAGCTATGGGGGGAAAGAATGATCAGGTTCAACCAGCAAAGAGAGCTTACCCTGAATGGGTAGATGCAATCCCTCCCCCATCAAATTTTGGGAACCCTATATTCCATGTTTTCAATGGATCAGGAAATCCTGAACAGCATTTGACACATTACGTGTCTTGTTGCGATCCTATGATGGGAACTCCGGATTAGCACGAATTAGTGAAACTCATATGCTTCATGTGGACCTTGCAAGGACCATCTTTTGTCTAGTATACAAGCTTGCAATCCCAGTCAATTACCAGATGGGAGGATCTTCGCCAAAGATTCCTTTTCCAATTCAGCACAATGTTGCCAAAGACAACAGTTTCTGATCTTACAAACTGTATGAAAAGGGAGAATCAAAGGGTGTGAGATTTCATTTCTCTCTAGAATGGATTAACATATTCCCTAAGCTTAGAACCCCCTCAAGAGGAACAGTTTCCAATCTGTGTGGCAAATCTGCATGACAAATTACGCACACCGCTGATCACTGTGAAATACACAGGATGGTTTAGAGACCTTACTTAAATCACTCAACATATTGAAGATTCCTTTATAAAGACTAAGGATAAAGCTCATGTAATTCCATCAACTCCGGGAAGGAAAATGGGTAAAACAGAGACTGCTACAGTTATTCTTAAACAAGAACCTATACCTTCTTATACATCAAAACCTTCATCTTATCGAAGGGCTCCACCTCTTGAGCGTCAACAACTGAGGTCATTTCGTCAAGAAGATCAAAGAGATCAATGAAGAAAACAATTTGAGGATTTGAAAAGTAAATTTTACTCTTTCCTAAATGAACAAGTTCTGGGTTATTTCATTTCAGCTCTAGAAAATAATTTGATTCAATTTCGATTACCCAAGAGGCCAAACGAGGAAGGAGATGAAGACCGACCCAACTATTACTCGTTTCATAAAATGTTGGGGCATCCCATGTAGGGGTGTTTTGTCTTCAAATACCTCCTAAAAAAGATGGTCGACTTGGGAAAAGTCGAACTGAAAGGTTCTTCAGCTCAGGAAGCAGGTGTTATTGCTATAGTTCCAGAGGAGGAAGGCGAGTGGCAAGAAATAAAAAGAAAAAATTCTGAGAAATATGATGACTGGATGGTTAGAAATATGATCAACCGAACACATGCTATTTTGCAAACATGATTTAAGAAAGAAATGTTCCTTCTTCCATGAATACCGCAGCAAAACCCTCTTCATCAGAGAGAAAATCCTCAAAGAAACAGCATAGTTCCATGAAAGAGGAACAATCAAAAGAAGATGAGTATGTGTCAAAGCTTAAGATTTCTTTGAATCTGGCATATTTTATGCCACTACTTCAAAGCCACAGGCACCGCCCCACCAAACGGTACAGCCTAAATTGGCTAGTCAAGCAGAGTCCTCATCAGATGAATAGTTAATCTTTGGTTTTCTTAATATGATTCATTTAATAGATCCTTATACCAATCACAGTTTCGATTTCGATGAGCCTGAATTCTCTATATCAAACAGAGGAATTATTGGAAGTTCCAGGGCTCTGGGATTCAAATGAAGACATGGATATCCCAGAAGCCATTATTCTAATTATACCCCGGCTAGAACTGTGTATGCAGCAGAAACTCGTGGTAGAGCCCTTCAGCGAGCTCAGCAAGAACAAGCAAGTTCTTACAGCACTAGCATGTTCAGTCCTGACACAGTTATTTTGGAGGATCAGTTGGGGGTTCCACATTCATCCTCTCAATATGTAAATGGATCTAATCGGTCTAATCTTCCAAAACCAGAAATATTGCCAACTCCTATCCCGATACAAGATGCATCAACTTCCAAAGCATCTACTTCCAAGGGACCTGCTAAACCACATGTTCCTATTGGGAAATGCAGACCTCTGGATCCAATGTATGACGTTTTGAAACACCTGGCCCAAGTACCGGCCTAGTTATCAATTCTAGATTCTTTGAATCTGTCAAAGGATATTCGAGAGGAACTCCTCGAGGCTTTGTCAAGTCCTCTGGATTTTGAAACTGAAATTGATGCAGATGAAGTCTATCACATAGAGAATAATCCTTTAGAAGTTTATGTAGTAATATCATTTACTGATGAATATTATGTCATGCATGAGAATATTAGACCTTAGTACTTATCTGGAAGGGTCAATGGCGTAGACATCTTAAGAGCATTCATTGATAATGGTTGAGGAGTCAACCTCAAGACCATTCGTACACTTCGTCGATTGGGCCTCAAGGAATCTAATTTATCTCCTTCTACTATGATGTTATAATGATAGGATAAAAATGAACAAGAACCACTAGGCGAGATTACGCTTAGAACTCAATTTGGAGATCTTGAATCAAATTCTGATTTCATGGTTGTGGATCAAGACTCAGCCTTCAACATCTTTCTTGGAAGACCCTGGCTACATCAACATGCGGATATCCCTTAATCATACCATCAATGTCTCAAGTATTGTTTCGATGGTCAAGTTGGGACGTTTTATGGTGATAAGGCCCCTTTCTAGACATGTGATTCTCAATACCTTCAGGTGTAATTCTATCACATGAAGGGAAAGGATAAATCCACAACCAGGGATATTACCAAAGTAAATGCCCCATATGGTTTGGAAAAGATTCCAGTAAATATATTTGTGCATGTGAGTACAGATTATGTGTTGCCTATCAGTCAAATTGACAGGATAGAACCAAATAAGAATACTCTTATGGAAAGATCCATATTGTCAGTTATGACAATCGAGCCAGACAACATGGGAGAAATTGTTGATCCTCCAGGAAATGATGAAATCTCAAATGGAGATGTCTTCATTTCATCTGCTGAAATCCAGCAAGTCAATACATCACCAACCAGTCCAGAAGGAGTTATAGCGATGTCAGAGGTGAACAATGAGGTCGATTCTCAAACCCTTTTCTCCTCTTTATTAGCTAAGGAAGACCCATAATCATGAATTGGGTCAGAAATGGAATCCTCTCCTTTAAGATGTTCAAATTTTAACATATCTTCTGATTATGAAAATTTTGCATCATCATCTACTATGAAAGTAGAAACGGAAGAAATAACACAGGTTGAAGAAGAAGAGGAAGGTATTAGAGATGCTCCTCCAGCATTTGAAGATTGTATCTCTACCACTGTGGATGAACTCAGAGAAATAAATATGGGTACCAATGAAGATCCACACCCCACTTTAATCAGTGTGGACATGACTCTTGAAGAACAAGAGATGTATATTTCATTTTTAAAGAACAATCGAGATATATTTTCTTGGAACTATACAGAAATGTTCGGGCTTGATCCTGATGTTGCTACTCATCATTTGGGTTTACAAGAATAACATCAAGGATTTAAGCAAGTCGTGAGAAGAACACACTCGACTTATTCTTCCAAAATTGAAGCTAAAGTGGATAAGCTTATCAAAGCTAACTTCATCAGAGAAGTTCAATAACCCAAGTGGTTGGATAATATTGTCCTTGTGAAGAAAAAGAATGGAAAAGTTAGAGTTTTCATCAATTTCTGATATCTTAATAGGCATTGTCCTAAGGATGATTTTCCAGTTCCGATTATAGAACTCCTGATTGATGCAACAACTGGCTAAGAAGAACTTTCCTTCATGGATGGATATTCCAGATATAATCAAATCCGAATGGCCCCAGAAGATGAGTAATCTACAGCTTTCAGATCCCCTCAGGGTGCATTTTTCTATCGGGTAATGCCATTTGGCTTAAAGAATGCAGGCACAACATATCAGTGTGCAATGCATCGCATCTTCAGGTCCTTTTTAGGGATGTTTTTTGAATGTTAGGTGGATGATTTGGTGGTCAAATCCAAACAACTTTCTGATCACTTGGCTAATTTGGAAGTCATATTCTGCATGCTTCGACAACATAATTTGAAGATGAACCCCTTTAAATGTGCTTTTGGGGTAGCCTCATGAAAAATTCTCGGCTTTGTCATACGCTGTCGTGGTATTGAAGTCGATCCTGAGAAGACCAATTCAATCATTAGTATGTCACCTCCTCAAAATTTGAAAGAATTGAGAGGGCTTCATGGACATTTATCCTATATTCCGTGTTTCATCGCAAATTTGGCAGGCAAAAGTTTACCCTCCACCAAATTGATGAATAAGGGAGTCACTTACCAGTGGATAGAAGAATGTCAAGAAGCATTTGATATTCTCAAGAAATACCACTTGAGCCCACCAGTACTTATGCCACCTATTTAAGGAAGACCACTTATCCTCTATGTGAAGCTCTATAGTGATCATTGGGTTCCTTTCTTGCTCAGAAGAATGATGCTGGGAATGAAAACAGCTTCTACTATCTCATTCGTACTATGCTTAAAGCAGAAACCCGGTATTCAAATATTGAGAAGTGTTTCCTGAAATTAATATTTGCATTTCAGAAGTAGAGACACTACCTGCAATATCACGAGGTCCAATTGGTATCTCAAAATAACCCGCTCAAATTCATCCTTTGTCGTCTGATTCTTACAGGACGTCTGGCAAGACGGCCAGTTATTTTGTAGAAATTTGACATTCAGTATGTGTCTCAAAAGGAAATAAAGTGCCAAGCATTGGATGATTTCATTGTTGAACATCCTTCAGTGGAAGACACACCTTCTGATATTCAACTACCTCATGAAGAAGTCTTCCCTATTTAGGATAGTCCTCAGGTATGGGAAATGTATTTTGATGGTATTTCCAGAAGTCCAACAAGGAGGAAATTGGACGATCCAAAATTCAACAAGGTTGGATTAGGAGTTATTCTTATTTCCCCAGAAAAGGAAGTGTGAACTTATTCCTTATTATTGTGGGAAGGTGGTACCAATAATGAAGTAGAATACCAAGCTCTCATCACATGCTTGGATTTGGAACTTCAAGCACAAGTGAATCACTTAAAGGTGAAAGGTGATTCAGACTTGGTAATCAAACAATTAAATGGGGATTATGCCATCAGAAAAGAAGAATTAATACCTTTATATGATTATGTTAGAGAGTTAATGGCAGAATTCCCTTTGGAATCAACATTTTCTTATGTCCCATGATCACAAAATGCCCAAGCTGATGCATTCGCTAATATAGCCACAGCTCTGGCTAATCCAAATCTGGACGCGACAACCATCAATATTTCCCACCATCATGAAATTTCTCATTATGTTCGAACCAGAACAGAGAAGATCAATGAAATTAGTCCCATTTCTGAACCATATGGTCATAAAAAAGTATGTATGACACCTATCATGGAATACATTGAAAATGGAACACTTCCACCTGATAGTGCTAGGAAAGGACAAATTCGGCGACGTGTGGTCAATTTTACTCTTTATGATAGCCCAGATCACCTAGAGAAAGTTCACTACAAGCGTGGTTTTGATGGAGTTCTCTTCAGATGCATTGATGGTGAAGAGACAATGGTTGTCATAAAAGAATTACATGAAGGAGTCTGTGGTGCCCACCAGTCTGGACATAGACTGTCTGATCAGATTCGAAGGCTTGGATACTTTTGGACTTCAATGATAAAAGACTATATTGATTTCACAAAGAAGTTTCATTCATGCCAGGTACATAACAACTTCATTCATCAACCCCCAGAGTTGCTTCATGCAGCTAAATACTCATGGCCATTTTCAACAATGGGAATGGATGTGGTGGGACCTTACAATTCAGCTACGACCAAGCAGTTTAAGTATATTCTTACTGCCACTTATTTCTTTTCCAAATGGGAAGAGGTAATACCCCTCAAGGAAGTAATTTCTAAAAGCATTGTTAGCTTCATCAAGTCAAACATTATTACCAGATTGGGTGTCCCTCAAACCATATTCACGGACAATGGAACCAACTCTTGTTCCTCAGAGGTGAAGAAGTTGTATGAAGAATACAACATCAAATCCAATCTTTCATCTCAGAATCATGTAGCAGCCAATGTCCAGATAGAAGCCTTCAATATGGATCTTTCAAATATACTGAAAAAGATGGTGGATAAAGATATGAAATCATGTCATTATAAACTCTTTCATTCTTTATGGTCTTATCGGACTACCACCCGCACTGCAACGCGGTCAACTCCATAGTCACTAGTATATGGAACAGAAGTTGTCTTTCCCATTGAAGTTTAGCTACCCTTTCTCAGAGTAGCCATTTGTGATCAGTCATCTACATATGAACAATCTAGAAAAGAGATTGAATGAATTGGAATAGATAGATGAGAAAAGATTGTGCAATTTGCACCACTTGGAAGTCTATCAGAATCGAATAGCACGAGCTTTCAAAAAACAAGTTCATCTTTGTTCATTAACTCAAGGATAATTGGTATTAGTTCTCAGAACACCAATGAGGAAAGAAACCTCCCATGTTTGAGACAAAATTTGAAGGACCATACTCAATACATATGGTCTACTCCAATGGAGCTTAGTCATTAATATCAATGGATGGAGAACCCATCACTACTCCAACCAATGCTAGATTTCTGAAGAAATATTTTGTATGAACACAAAATACAGAAATGTTCCATGCGTAAGACCTTATACTATTTGCACGTCCATTACATATATCATGACGTTAAACTGCACCATCCAGGGTCAATGCATATGACCTTAAACTATTCGTGCTTTCGTCCAACAAGACGTTAAACCGTGTCCCCTTCTTTGTCCATTCTATATGACGTTAACCTATACACCAACGGTCAATGCATGTGACCCTAAACTATTTGCAAGTCCCTTACGTCCAGAAAGACGTTAAACTACATCATCCACAGTCCATGCATATGACTTTAAACTATCTTCATTTCTTTCGTCCAACATGATGTTAAACTGTAACGTCGTCCAACATGATGTTAAACTGTGAAAAAGTCTCTAATACGTTCAATATGACGTTAAAATGTGTCCTCTTTTTTTCCTCACTGAAAGACATTAAACTTCCCAGTCCCCCTTTTCTGTCCAACATGGAATTATACTGTATTATCTCCATCGTCCTAACTACATGACGCTACACTATACAGAATGTCCTTTAATACGTCCAACATGACATTAAACTGTACATCGTACATGCTATATGACGTTAAACTATACAGCAATGGTCCATGCATATGATCCTAAACTACTTGCAAGTCCATTACGTCCAGCAAGACGTAAAACTGCATCATCCACAGTACATGCATATGACTTTAAACTATTTTCATTTCTTTCGTCCAACAGGACGTTAAACTGTAACGTCGTGCAACATGACATTAAACATTGAAAAAGTCCCTAATATGTACAACATTACGTTAAATTGTGTCCTCTTTTTTTCCTCACTTCAAGACATCAAACTGCACAGTACCCCTTTTTTTCCAACATGACATTAAACTGTATTGTCCCGATCATCCTAACTACATGAAGCTAAACTATACAAAGATTACTTTAATACGTCCTACATGACATTAAATTGTACATCGTCCCTGCTATATGACATCAAACAATGCGGCACCAATAGTCCTAACTGCAAGACATTAAAACTGAATAGTTTCTTTATATGTCCTACATGACATTAAACAGTGCATTGTTAGGGTTGTTGTTACCTCTTGTTTCTCACACCCAGTATGACTCATGTGAGCTTAGAGAAAACATCAACCATAACACTCTCTCTGGGCTACTAACCATGTCTATGTCACAACACTATTTTTATGTCATTGTCCCCAAGGAAAACTTGATCACTAATTCATTCTTAAATTAAATTACGCGTACTTTGATCCTTGCCTTTTAGGCTAGGTACATAGGCTACCTCATGAGGTTCAATCCCAAAACCAATCTCTTCACATCGGTTCACCTCCATCTTGTATGATGTTGATTCATAAAACTGCCCCCAGAATCAATATCTTTACATTGGTTCACTATCGTCCTTGCTATATGACGTTAAACTGTACAACATTTCTTTTCTGTATTACAATAAACTATAACATTCTTTGAAACCCTCACCTGAGAGGGAATAATTATTTACCTTGATTTTTAATCATGTTATTTTCCAAAGACTATGTGCATACATGGAAATTCCCAAATCTATTATCTTTGGTCAAACCATCATTGCACTAAAGTCCCCATTCACCATTCACAAGTACGAACCAAATTTGTTCAGAGGGTATTTATAGAACTACGTGGGCTTGATTCCCATCCTTATGGGATACGTAGGAATATTCGAGTGTCCCTTGAATCCAGCCCCATGTCTTTTGGGCCTAACCCCAAATTCTACTTTCAATCCCTTGGCTGAAAAGTCCCCATGAAAGCACACATTATTTATTTCTTATAATGGTCTGAGCTCTATGACCCTAAACTAATATCTCTAATCAATTTGTCCTGCACGACATTAAACTGTAGTTTAAGAACAATGTATGTCTTGATTCCCATCCTTATGGGATACATAGTGAAGTCCAACATTTCAATTCAGAACCCAGCCACAACTTGATTATGGTTAGCATTGATCTGTGTATCTCTGCATAAATTGGAAAATACCGATCTTTATGTGTCATAATCCTAACCTTAAATATTTTCAGATCTTCATAACCCTTTTCTTATCTTCTAATCATAAAAGCCTAAAATTATGAGTGTTCTTTTTCCTGACCATCCAGCATGTGCCCTTAGGTGGCCTTGCATTAACAGTGTACATAACGGACCTGTCATCCAAAAGATGCTATTATTTGACAATGCAGTCAATGCCCTTAGGTGGACCTGCATAATTCAACCCCCTAACCGGTTTGTTAAATACTGGTTACTTCATTCCTGGGAAGAAATCCTTTTTTTCCTTATTTTTCATAATGAAAATATGTAGGGATTCACAAAAAATAGCCATCCTTAACATACTTATCCCATATCATTTTTCATTATATGAAAGTATTCAAATCTATGGTTTATATTTTTCTTCCCTACGTTTGGGTCAGACCTTCGAATGAGTGATATCTATCCAGTTCTTTTATAATCTTGTTTAGAAATAACTTCCCCATATTCAAGTACCTCTTTCCATACATCAAACTCTATACTTTGGAAAATTTGAATCTCCATAAACATTCACTGGCTTTTTAGCACAAGGAAAGTATATTTCTGGGAGTTCTTTTCCTGACTATACAGCACGTGCCCTTAGTTGTCCTTGCATAAGTAGTCTACAAAATGGATATGTCAGACAACAGATTCTATTTATTTGACTATGTAGCCAATGCCCTTAGGTGGTGCTGCATAATTCAACCCCCTAATGGGTTTGTTAAATAATGGTAACTTCATTATTGGGAACAACATCTTCTAATTCCTTCTAGCTCTTTTTTATATCATTCCTCAAATTCAAATTTTATGAAGTTATAGTTTACATATTTTCCCTCATACATGAGTATGATAATATGTTTTCAGATAAATTTTTAAAGAATTGAGTCAATTCTATTTCATTTGGTCAAAGCTATTTCGACCTTAAACATTAGCCTCTTTTTGTCCGATGTGCATGACTTTAAACTTACCACAAAAGACAAGGTAATTCTTAATAAAAGTCAAGTTCCAACTCACTAAAAATACATTTTGTATGATTTAGGTAATATTGAGGAATTAAAATATTCAATGTTTGTTGGGTTATTTATAATAATCCTAGTAAAAATCAAACTACCCTTACTAGGCCCATTGGCTTAGGTAAAATTTATAGCGAGTAGCAGGAAAATACGTGCCCAATTGATTGAAGATGAAAGCATTCATTCCATTTGATGAAAAAGAATTAGAGGGAAATCCACATATTGGATCCTCTTCTCTTTTTCCGGAAATTACAATAGACTATCAACATATGTATTCAATTGATGAACCGCATCCCGAGCTTCATCAGTAGCTACATGAAGCTCATGCACTCGACCAACTTCACTCTTTTCATCTTGATGGAGTGCCTTCTTGGAATCCATAATGGTCTTCATACCATTCATGTGAGCTCCCTCACGTGAATTATTGAGTTGGTCAAGTTCACTAGTAACAACATCTAACTATTGCTAGAGCTGCACTTGTTGGACGAATTTTTCATTGATAATATGCTTTTGCTTCTTTATCTTGGCAGCATAATCATCCTCATCTCGGGATACTACAGCCTCAAATTCACTAATATTGAATGATAGATTCACCCTAGTCAGATCTTCATGGCACTTTTGCTCCTTCTCCCTTTTTTAGATGACTTGTTTCACCGCGGTATGGATCTCTTGGTATCCAAAACCGCCATGTCCTGTCATGATGAATTGGGACGACAACTAGGAAATCATTGATGACATCTCTTCTAAAGGTACATCAGATATGATTTTCCATATGTTGTTCCTTGCCATGCATCGTGAAAAGATGAGCACCTTAAGCATCGCTGGGTCTAATTCAACATCATCATCACAGGTGGGCTTGTAATCTGGGATTAATTCACTTAATGAAGTGCCATTTCTGCTCTTTCCCCCCTGACCTTGGTTGCTTCACCTTCTAATACTGTTTGGGTGGAGGTTGATACTTCACCTCCAGTTCTAGACATTAATGATGATAGCCCTGTTTGATCAATTAAAAGTATGGTTAGTTTCATATAATAATGGAAGTTGGTTTTCTATCTTGAAAACTCAGTCCAATCATTACCTAACAGTAGATCAGCAGCTTGAGAAGACTCCTCTCCATATTTTCCAGTTTCAACAGGACCTTCAATATGGGTCTCATGAGGTTTTACTGGGTTTAACTCCACTTGAGCTAATGTTTCAGCAATAGTTAGGTTGACATCAATGTCCACAGCCTCTTTAGGAATTGACAGTTCATCAGCTTTTTGGGATGGAAGTACATATTATTTTTAGTCATGATTAGAATTGTAAATTATAAAAAAAATTAATGAATGAAGGATAACACTCACACCCAAACTCTCTTAAGTCACATGATAAATTTGTATGATCATAAAATTCTTCTAAAGACATGACATGATCCATCACTTCATCCAATGATATTTCAGAATCCTGGTTAGTCTCACCAGTGGGAGCATTTGATGTGTCCTCTTGGAGACCCTCATTCTGTGGCCCCTGACCTTGGACAGCTTCTTCAGGAAGGATGGCAGATTCAGTTGCTGCGGCCACCAATGATTCTGGTGCAGGTTCTTCTCTACTTGTAGTAGCCGCAACAGTAGTATTGGGAATAGATGTTGGATCTTTTTCAGAAGCATCCAATTCAGCCTAAATTTGTGTTTATTCCACAGCACCCTCCATGGTCCTTAAAGGACGATTAGTCCTTTCCCTCAGAGGGGAAATTTAATAATCCCCTGCAATACCAAGGAAAATGAGAAATATTTTTCATGTATTAAAATTCATGATTATCCAAAGGACTTACCACTACTGATAAAGCGTTTAGCGGTGGACTTACTCCTTTGTCGCCTTTGACTTTTTTGTTTTTTGGGAGTGTCAACATTCTCCCTTATTGGCACTTAAATTGGCGAATGGAAAGCCATTTCCAACTCCTCATTCATGGCCTGCTGGCCTGGAGATATCTCACTCGGTTCATGAGGAGATTCAACAGCAGCCCCAATGGCAGTACCACCAGGGAAATACTATGGCGAAGGAACCTCAGAACGTTTGGCAAGCTACAAGATGGAGAAATCAATTTCCTTGAATAACAATGCTTCGACTGAAATCTAGTGGCAAAGAAAATATGGAAAGAAAACATACATCTTCAGGAGCCACATACTCATTCCACTCTTCATCAGTAGCATTGTGATCCATCATTTCCTTCACCTTGTTGGCAAGAGGGGTAGAATCTTCGGTGTCATATATGTAGGATTTCAACTCTTTGACATATGATCTTACTTCATCATCATTATCCTTGAAATGAATATTTGCAGGAGCGTGAAGAGTCCCTATTCCAGGAAGACGTAACCCTTCACATAGCTGCAATACAGAATGTTTCAGTATCGTAATATACATCCCTCCATGCTGGGATGGTCTCTGGTCGTAAATATACTGGTGTACTAGAAGGCTGCGAAAAGGGTCCTACGACCATGGATTTTAATTTCCTTCTGGCTCCAACAACTATAAAAAGAGAATGAAAAATTGTTACTCTATAAAGTTACATGAAATTAAAATTGCCTCAATAAAGAAACTCACCGTGAGTTGATGGAGTGTCTCTCTTTATTCTGACAGGAGGATTATATACGGCACGTGGCTGTTTTGACAAATGATGTATCTCCTGAGAATCTGATGAATTAGACTCAGTTGAATAACTCAGTGAACCAACATCAGGAGTGGAAGAATCACCTGCCACCTGAATTGTTTCTTTCTCAATGGTTCTCTTCTTCTTCCCAACCCGATAAACAGGTTTATTCAGTATGGTCTCAGGATATGACGCTATCAAGTTTTTAGCATACCATATGGTCAAGTTTCATACCCATTCAGTATCTGGTAAGTCAATGACTTCCCTAGTCCTTTCCATAGCCATTAGAATCCATAGTTTCCGAGCAACCATTGGATGCTGCTCTGATCTGACGTGCACTAGAGGAGATACAACAGTTGTCTTCAGACACATGAATTGGCGTGCAAATCGATATGGAGTATAGGCCTCACATATAATTTTCCCATCAATTCAGGTGGCTAGTACACCATCTCTACAGGCCAGTATATAAGACCTCTTTTCACAGTTTGCTGATCCATCATCAACAAATCGCCCTGTCGGCATATTTCCATAGGGAAAGAAGTGTAATTACTTATACATACCCAGCATTGGCTTAATATCATAAGCATTGAGGGACATATGACGAACTCTATAGAACTCCTGAATAGACGGCCTGAAATAACTTCCAGGAATCTGTATTCCATTTTGAACAGCATATGTCCGAAAGTGAGTGGCGATCCATCCCCATAAAACCTGTAATGGTTCCACTAATCTCAAAGGAGACTTACCCATATAGACATGGAGTAAGCTCCTATGAATCTTTGCCAAAACTAGGGTAGCCAACCCCACCATCTTCCTCTCAACCAACTTGGATGCGATATCGAAGGTCCCTGGCCTGACGCCTCCCTTTGAATGTCTAATTGAAAAAAGATAGACACTAAGCCATAAGGCTAAAAATCCTGCCAGACGGGACTTCTCTGGGATTTTATGATTCACGTCATACCTACATTTCTCAAACTCTCCTTCTTCCAGAGTTGGCCAGAATGTTCCAGGAACACCTCTCTTATCTTCTCTAGGGAAGCTAGTAGGATGAGTATAGGTGGGTCCCTTTTCCCTCTTCTTCTTGAGAAACACATCCATCCATTCCTCTGGGTGAATATCCCTTCTAGATGAGTCTTTGAAGTCTTTGAGATTTTGAGCTTCTGATAAATCTTCATTAATTCTAGAACCAAATTCGGAGTCTTCTCCAGTTCATTCAATGTTTCCTTTGGGGGGATGAATTCGTCACACATATCACCCAAAATTGGAACCCCTGACATCTTGTAGATATCCCACAAACTAATTCCTACATCTCCATGGGTCAGATGGAAAGAATTCATTTCTGGGCTCTAGTGGCTAAGAAACACCAGTGCAAAATTATCATTCCTATAAATATACGTCTGCCCAGCCCAGACGACTTCATAAATTACAGATCCCTTCAGATCCTGGACAACCTCTTCACTAGTTTGTCACACCTAATAATCCCACATCCAGGTTGGATTTACCCCTACTCTAGAATGGAATTCACATTTCTCCTTCCAGCCTTTGGATTGATATATCTGAGAATTTTGAACGATTGAAGGATAAAAATGCAGTTGTAGCTCTGGTTTGTGAAGTTTCAGATCTGGTGCACAAGAGCTATGATTCATTATATAGGCTTTCATTACTGTTCCAGCATTAGAAAATGTTCTTCCCGTTGAGACATTCGCTGAAGCAAAGTTGGTATACGACTGAAACTAGGAAGGCAGGAGATAGTTCTTTGCCTCTAGAATATTGACATCTTGCAGATGACCATGGCCATAGAGAGGCAGATAGATGATGTGTGGTAAATCACAATGATATTTCTTTCGATACATAGCCACGTCCTAAAGAGTGCTTTCACAGATGGAATAGTAATCATGGCCAACGATGTCCATCATCTCATTAATTCTTTTTCTCACCAGTTCATCAGTCGTACTGATTCTCTTTGGAGCCATTTGATCAGCACAAAAGTATAATAATTAACTCTTAAAGTATGTTAATTTTTCATAAAATTTGTGAAGGATTTGATGAAATTATCTTTGTCATTAAGGCGCGCAAGTCCCATAGTTGGCGCGCAAGTCTCCTTCGGTCGTGTAAGTATTGGGCGTGCAGGTTTCACCGCACAAGTCTAAATACCTTAACAGAGGTACGACACAAGAAACAGCAGTGCGTCACAAGAAACAGAAGCGCGACACAAGAAGAAAGAAGCATGGACAAGAGAGAGCAGGGAGTCATCTTGCACACCGAGAGAAAAAAACCAGCAAGAGTCGGGTGCTTTGAAGGAAGTTAGGCCCTCTATTTATAGACAATGTCGTACCCCTGCACGCTAGACCCTGCGCGCCCGAAGCTCATTTGGGTTCCAAACCCTGCGGGACCCAATTTCCTTTTGATTATTGATTTCCTCAGAGTAAAATCCTCATTTATTTTGGATCCAACTCTAAGGGGGGACTTTTGTTGACGCTCCTTTCATCACAGAGTCTAAATATTGGAAAAGGGGGATATCTCAGCTTAAAGTGATTCAACCTTTGAAAAAATATCAAAAATTGACGAAGAATGAATAAAAAGAACATTGCACAAGGGTTGAGCATGTTCTACCATGGTCATGCAAGTACACTTGTGCACCACATTTTTGATCGCGCAACTCACTTGCGTTCCCTAAGTGATAACCGCCTAGGGTCTTCTCCAGCCTATAAATAGCCTCGGTGGGCCCCCCATTTCGCGGGGTATTTTTTCCTGAATTCAAATACAGAGCTCTGAATGCCCAAGACTCTTCTCTAGGTCTTACGAACATTTCTATCGTAATTATTTACATAGAATGGAAGGTCTAGACAAGAGGAGTAAGGTCTAAGTGTTAGAATTCACTAACACTTGAGCGGCTAAGTGTTTTACCCTTAAGGGAAATGGACACACTTGTGTGCCGCCCTACTTCTTCACCAAAACTTGTGCGACATCTTCTGGAATGCCTCTAGGGATAATACCGAGGGTTTGAACCAAGAAGTTCCCAAGTATTACCCTAAGGTGTGAAAATCGCGCAAGTACCCATGTGCCGCGAAGGTATACCTGCGTGACCAGGGACTTGCGTGCCCACGCAGTACCTGCGAACCTGCCAGGACATGCGTACCCCAATCATTTTGGGTTCCTTTCCTGCCCATTTCACCCCTCTTATTCCATTCCACCTCTCCTCTTCAAGATTCAGTCTTGAAGACACTCTTCAAATCCATTTATGAAAGGATTTCTTGATTTGACTTCCTTATCTGAATGGAATATTGTGAAACATCTCTCAAAACCTAGTGATTTACACATCATTATTTCACTAAAATTAAAGATTTCATTCATTCAACCTAATCCTTTAAGTTGATAGAACCCTATTACTAGGCATCCTCCTTAGGAGTAAGCCCCATGTCATCAATAATCTGGGCCTCCTTTTTAGGTGTAAGCCCCAGTCATAATTTTCATTAATTTGGGATTCCTTTTCAGGAGTAATCCCCAGTCATAATTTTCATTAATATGAGCCTTCATTTCAAGAGTATGACCCAGTTTCAAATACTATTAATTGGGAATCCTCCTCAGGAGTAACCCCAACCATAATTCCATTAATAAGGGCTTCCTTTTCAGGAGTAATCCCCAGTCTCAAATATGGGTCTCCTCCGTAGGAGTAAGCCCCATGTCCCTTTAAGTTTCAAATCTCTTTAACCTGGTCCTCCTTTTAAATAGTAATCCCCAGTCTTAATTTCTTTTAACCAGTCCTAATTTACTTTTGATCTGGGCTTCTTTCTCAGGAGTAAAACCCAATCCTAAGTCCCCTTCTAACTTGGGCATCTTCCGTAGGAGTAAGCCCCAAGATTAGAGTATCCAAATCTCTATGAAGCACATATACCTTTATCGACCCTGTTCCTGGATTTATTCCCTGAAGTAAATCTTAATCCTCATATATTTGTGCAGTCATACACACATAAGCCCCACATCATTGAATCTTTCATGTCACAAATTGTCTGGTTTCACGAATACCTCTTGTTTCTCACATCGATCATGACTCACGTGAGCTTAGAGTGTAAAATTAATCATGACATCTTTCTTTGAGCCATCAGTCATGCATAAACATCATACTCCCTTACTCGAACTAAGTGGGTTCTGATCCTTTTCCTAAAAAAAGTATACGTAGGTATCCCATATGCGGGTATGATCCCAACTCTGAAATAATCCATGTCCTTCTGATTGAAAATAAACTTCAAGTGCCCCACTGAGTGGCTTTAAAACCAGAATGGTCATCATAATGACCAAGGGACCTTTATGTATTGAAGGATACCATTGGATAAGAATCTCTAAACAAATTCAGATGATTCTCTATCGATGAAGAACCTCGAATACATATAAAAGATTTTATAAATTTCCTATATATCAATCATTGATTGTCAGATCTAAAGGAAAGATCATTTTATACTGGGTAATGTAATAAGGATTCAGGAACATAACTTAATTCTATAAAGTGAGTCCTGGAGTAGACAATAATTCCCCTCAAAAAGGTGTGATGAGTCCTACCTCCCATCCTCTCGACCGATGCAAATTCCTAAGCCTCATCAGTCCAAAACTAATAAGCACCTACCTTTGGAAAGTAGGTTCAAATGGATATGGAATCATTGGTTGTTTCCGGTTCTACGAAAAACCAGTTAGAAACCGCTTGGAATGTTTGAATCTTAAATCAATGAGATCACCCCCAATTCCAGAGGGAAACATTATTATATTATAGTTCTAAAGAAGGATTAATTGAAATGTGATGGAAACTAAATTAAGGGTGTTATGTGGGAAAATATTCTCTTTATAAATTTTCCTATTGTATTTAGTTTATTCAACTCTTATATATATTTTAATAATGGGACCTAGTGAAAAAATAAATAGTTAACAAGTTATAGGTATAAATATGGTTTTAAATTTGTTTAAAAAATGGTTTATTATATTTATTCAATATTCAATTTAATACATATGGGAATGAGAATACAAAAAAAAATGTTTTTATCAACCCTCCCCCTACATGCTAATTTTAATGATTTTTTGGATAATTTTTTTCATTCACAGTAGATAATTCTATATTTTATATGGTTTTTAAGAATCATTATATCTTCCTTATGATCTATTAATTTTTTCTAGGAAAAATATTTTATCAATACTTTTACATTAAATAAATAATATATCAATTTTTGGATTATGGGTTTTGGTTTTATTTATAGAGATAGTGTTGAAATTTTTATTACATTTTACTAGGTTTAAAGGTTTATATGCTTATAATACTCTGTTTTTTACTCTTTTTCATAGTCACCAACCTGAGGAATATTATATTCCAGTTTTAGAGATAATTATTATATTTACTATTCATTAATGATGAGACTTGAATATTTTTATATTTATCAATTTAATTTAATAAAATAATAGAAATATAAATTATTAAATGATATTTTTCAGAATAAATTGAATATTCTAATCCAAATTTGTTTCATATTATTTCCATGGTGATGATTATAAAAAGTAAGTGGCATAAAATTGTAATTAAATGAAATTATTATTTTTGGTCAATTAAATTGTAATTTATAAATTACATAAGGATATTCAAAATAATGAAAGACATAATGAAAGATTAATTGAGTTCTTATTGTGGAATAAAATATATTATTATATAATGTGTCATGAAAATAATTATGATATCATTAAATCGTGAAAAGAATACATAATCATCTACATAGAAATGTTATTTAATGTTTGTGATTAAATATTTTTGATTATGAGATACTTATATGTTTTATTAAAAAACTAATAAATATATAATATTTTATAGTAGTATAGAATTTGAAATCTAAATCATATGATTAAATAACAATTTATAATATGAGGAACCATTGGATATAATTATATCATTAATGATGATATAATAAAAAATATAATAATATATAATAATCCCTTTTTTATAATGTCCTTTTAGGAATTTTTAACTTACAATAAAGATAATTGATTGATATAATCTCTTGGAATTATATAATTCATTTTTAATGTCAAATTATTTATTTATTTTTATTTATATCAGAACATAAAAAATAGATTTACCATATAAAAACAAAAATATTAGTGGATGTTTAAATGAAAAATGTATAACTTCAACCTATGAAAGTACATATTGGATTAATGAATAACTTCATGGTTCGTGACATAGATATGATATCACATGAAAGTTAAAAAAACAAGATGTATCACCCATTGTGAATCAAATATGTCATAATCATTTATTAATAAAAAATTATATGATAATATTCGTATTAAAAAGTTTTCAAGGATGATAAATATGGTTCCAATATATAATTAAGTATTATATTTCATTAAAAATACCGATTTCAGTCATAATAAAATTTCACTATATTATTATTATGTAAAACATAGGATTTTAGTGTCTCTTTCCATTAAATATGATAATTAATTCTAGAGTGTGATTATTCCATACATGTTGATGGTTCAAAGATATACTCCAAGATGTAGATTAATATATAAATCCATGCAGGGGATTAATCATAGAGAATTTTCAAACGGTAAAAATATAACAATTTGATGATATATATTAATAGGTTGGGGAAATATGATTTGGATGATATGGGAGAAATTCGAATTAATATTAAATATATACCATAAATTTAGATAAATTGGAGCGAAGAATATCTGGAAAGGACAGATGATTCATATAGATAAGTGGATAAATAAAAGATCATACGTTTCACATATATTGATCAATAATGATAAACAGATTTTGAAAATTATTCATTGATGGAATAATGTTATGTGAATATAAAATGATCAATGATAAATTATTCCATGTTATATTCAACACATTGGGTTAGTGTCTATTGAATCACATGCTATTGCATTATAAAAACAATCCTAATAATCATATAAGAATCCCAAGTGACTGGATTTAAGGTAATATAACCAAGAATTATCTGAAGATAGTTTGATTTATTTTATCTCCTTCACATATATTTTTAATATTTATAGTATTTTAATAACTAATTTAAATGGTTTAATAAATTTTTATTCAAAAACTATATTTTATTCATGGAATGAATGATTCATAATTTTTATCATATTCCTTGACTCTTTCCTAATACAATGTAATTTAATGGAAAATTGGAAGGGTAATTCATGTTTTTATTTTATTACTAAATGATAAATTATTTGAGATATAATTTATTAAATAACACTTTTCAATTTGGATTTTAATTTAATTTATATTGTAATTTTAGATTCATTGGTTCCATTATTTTTTATTTAAATTTATTATTCTAATTTAGAATATGGTTAGGGGTATATGAAAACATTCATTTAAAATGTAACAATTATATATTATTAATTAATGCCTTAAAAATGGATTTTTTATAGTTTTTATTTTTTTAGTAATGATATTGAATGATAATACAATAACATGAACAATAACATACTTTTTTGGAAAATCAACTAAAGGATTGATCACTTTTTTCACTCATTTATAATTTATTAAAGTTTTACCATTAATTTTATCTTAAATAAAATATATTATAAGGCCTATCATTCATACTAAGTTTCTAAAATTATCAAAAATATAAAAAATATAAAAAATTAATTCATTGTGTATACTATATTCTGTTATAATTTAATAATATTTTTAAAAAACCCAAGACACATTTTAATCATCAACATAATTGAATGAGACTATATTTTTGATAACCCTTCTCCTTATTACACAATTAAACATGATTTATTACGTAGAATTCACATGATACAACATTGAAGATCGAGAGGTGTAGCATATTTAGGGAATAGGATCATCCCATGAAAACTTAAAAAATGAAATACAACAACTTTATTGAAAACTTACATTACATGACCACTATGTTCTCTCATACTTATCATTGCATGGAATAACCTGAGGTCATGCATAAGAAAAGGGTGAGCTATAAAGCCTAGTAAGGGAATAAACCTGAAATAACACAAGGAAAAAAATACATGTTAGGCAATGGTCATATCAATAATTAAAAATAGAAACATTAACATAATGTCAAGATAAATCAAGGTAATAATAACTTGGATATGAGGCATCAACACTTAACAAGGAATTTTCAAGAGCCAAGGCTCATTGAACATTGAGCATGAGTAAACCGTAATTGCACATGAACCATGAGTAAACCCTCTTTCCACATAAATTATCATGATTCAACACTAATTTTACATGATATATCATGATACTATACTTTACGAAATGAATTGTAGTGCTATTAGGGCACACCCTTCTTAAAAGTTTCATTTCATGCATAAGTATGCCACATGGATCATATAACATAGAATCATTAAACATCATATGTTTTTCCATTATTATGAAATGTGGAATAAATACATGAAAGTATCACTCAATAGATATATGTGCATAAAGGTGAATAACCTTGATAGAGACATGGGGATGGTATTCACTACATTATGTTCTTGGCTTGGAAAAATGCGGTGCAATTTCTACTACATAATGGTGTGACATAAGAATTCATAAAAATTGGTTGATGAGAGAGAAAGGGGTGTCTTGTCATATGTACATGAAATGGACAGTTTGGGGGTTGTACAGATGCATGTCCCAAAAATTGTATTGGAATTTGGATTCAAAATACAAAATAATTTCTTGAATGTAAATGTGGAGAGAGATATTCCTTTCGGAATATCAGCATAGTAATGTGTACATGGAAGGCATTAATGAGAAATAAAAGAGTCTCCCATCATTCAAACATAAAGTAGACAGTATGGGGGATGGGAAAAATAATACCCTAAAATTTATAATTTAAATTAAATGAGTATAAAAACTTAAATAAAATTGTAAAAAAATGAGAGTGGAAGAAAACCCTTACTTGGATGTGTTCTTCCAAAGGCTTGGGAGAGCCGTGAGAGAGGATTATTGGGAGTTAGGGGCACCATGGGAGGATTCTAGAGAGAGGAGGGAAGATTTTTGACTAACTCTAGAGGCTTTGAGTGAAATGGGGGTGGGAGCTTCGGTTGGTATATATAAGAAAGGAGAAGGAATTATTTATTAGTTTGGTTTGGGATACCTCACATTAAACTAATCAAAAACACAATCCATACCATGGTTTTTTCCAACGTGTTTTTTCCAAGGGGGAGTGTAAAAAGTTATTTTATAAGGCCAATGGCCTAAATTTTTAAAATAATTGGGTTACTTATGTAGAGGTTAGTCACACTCTGAAGGAAAACAATTTAAAAATAAAAAAGGTCTTATAAGTCATGGAGGGTCCACTAAGGCTTCACAAATTTAATCAAACAAATATAAAATCAAATTATTTTAATGATAAAAAATATATTGGCAGAACATATCATTTATATTATTTAATTATGTCACTATTGGGTCATTATGATGTTAGAAAACATATAATATATTTAAACAAAATTTAATTTTTACCCAAAAATTTGATTATCTCGGAAAATTATGAAACATTACCCGATGGATAATTTCGATGTCTTGACTCCAAAAATAATTTTCATTTTTATAAATAAATTTCTAAATATGTGAATTTTAAATTTAAAATAAAACCCGACATTTATCGAAAAATAATGGGTATTGACAAAAACACCTTTCAATACTTATTATAAAATTACAATTGTATTCATAAAATTATATGATAATTTATATTTAATATAAAGCAATTTAACAAAAATAATAATATTTTATTAAAATAATATTTAATTAAAAAATCCATTAATTCAACAAAATAAATTTCTTAGTTGAATATTAACTAAAAATACTATTTTCACTTTCAAAACAATATACAACGGAAAAAAGTCAGATGAATGTATATTCATTATTATATACAAAATAATGCACATAAAAATAGTGGTAAGGTCTTGTTACATAACCCCTTATAACACCTGCATAAAACTGAAGGGTAAGGTGTGTGATTTTTACAGACTCTGGGGGTGGTTTGGATAAAATTACTCGGTTGGTAATCTCTATCAACTTCCACATCTCTTGTAGGCAGTTCTGCTCGAGCTTAACATATTCAATAGTGGATTGGGATTGGTCAAGAGAAAATCCCAATGACACCACCTCCTTTCTTAGCTCTAACAAAAGAGCTTCATATAGGGAAAGTCTACTAGATGATTCCATCACTTATTTTTTCTGAGTAAATTGGATTTGTTAAAGCACTTTATTTATACTAATCAGGTGATAACTGTTCAATGACTATATTAGCAATGGTCGCAATTATTGACGATATTTTAAAATCCAAAAACATAAAACCAATGATGTTCACATTTTATACAAAATTTTTACATAGTTAGAAATTTAATTAGATCAATAGGAATTTCCATTATTTAAAGTTTGGGTCATTATAATATTAATGTAAATAAGATAAATTATTCAGTAAATCATAACTAAAGTGTTTAAAAAATTATAATATATACCCGTGTTTAAAAGAACTAAAAAAACATTGTGAATCAAAATTGGGAATCCAATATGTCTCAATATTCATAGAATGCATTTTTAACCAATTGTTTCAAAATTAATACCCATAGGACATTATGGATTCCCCTTACAACACTAACGTGTGACTGTTCTTTCAAACATAGGGTCTATAATATCTACATGAACACAACCTTGAGTAGCTATCAAATCAATATCTCCTCATTTGATCACATTGGATAAGGAAGCCATGCAACATTCATGGGGCATCATGTTACCAGACTCCCATGTTTATATTTGGTGGTAAACAAGACCTTTCTATATTGAAAGATCAAAATTAGAAGACCCGTTTCTCATGGCAATCCCAAAACCACTTTATCAACATCACTTATATAATACAATAAATTTTTTAATCACTGATCAATATAAAAATTTAATCGGATCTATTTACATGATTTATGTAATGAAATAATATATATTTTAAATTTTAAATAAAATATAGTTTTCTTAAAATATTTGTTGGTTAATGTTAAATCCATAACTCAAATCATCATGATATTAAAATAACTAGATTCATGTCATAAATACATTGTTTTGATATATTTTAATCCATATAATGAACCTCAAAAACATGTTTATCCCACATTTATGAAAATCAGTTTAGAAACAACCCATTATATAATATCTAGTTATAATAAAAATTAGTTGAGTATTGGGCTAATATTTTATGAAATATTATAGGAATTTAAAATCCAATAATGGAGATATCATTTTCAATTGTATCATGTCTAATAGAAACAAAACAAAATATTGATTATAATGATATAGTCAATGTACCATACCTTATTATCATTATTCTATTATTTATCTAGATATACCTTTCCTTTTATGTCAAGCCCTCATTAAATGAATAATATTTAACTAATACTCCTATGACTTAATATCAAAAAAATTTTATTTATTATTACATTTTTTTAAAATATTATTTATTGAAGTAATATTTTATAAACAATTGAAAAACTTTTATTTCAAAAAAAATATCACTGATAAAAATAAATATAGTATTTTATATATGATGTTTAGTTTTGTGATTTAATACATTATTTTTAAGAAAAATATATTTATATACTTACTAGGATTCAAGTATGAATAAAATTGATTCGTTTTAGAACTTATCATAATATATAATTATATCCTTAACTGAAATTATTTAAAAAAATAAACCCAATTGGACCAATAAAATAATAAGAAAATATAAACAACATGAATATTGAATTTGTTTATTGAAAATAAAACTATATTCTCAATAATTCACATCATAAAATTTTTCATCATTCAAAAACGAAAATAAGTAGAAAACAACCAAGTTGTAATGTCCCCCTTACTATTTAAATAATTTGTCACGAAAAATGTGCATCTAAAACAAAAATAGAAGAAAATGAATTTTTTAATTGATTATAAACCCTAAGAGTTCCCTAATTAGTATTATTCCCTAAAAAACTCATGCCATAGTGATTTTTCAACCATAAAATCATTATATGTGTTTTTGTATTTATATATGGTTCCCCATAAACATATCACCCATCTGAATATCTATGTCACACTAATAAAAATATATAGGAATGGTGTTTTTAATATTTTTATAACATTGAAACGTGGAATATATTATACCCCTTCTCAAGATAGAGTTGTAGAGTGATATTGTATTCCACCTCTCTAAACTACTCTATGTTAACAAACGATCTCAAAATAAAAAAAATAAAAAAATTTACTAAAAATCATTTCTCTTTACAAATGAAATCTTTTTAGAATTATTATTTCTTATTTAAATCCATGTTGTTTTCCTCATATGCTCAATGTTTCAAATCGATTGACTTTTCCCTATTTTCATGTATTTTTGAAGCATGTATACATTCTATTTTGATTATTTAACTATTTTTTGTCCCTATAATTCCTTTCTCACTAACCTCAAATTATACAAATGCATATGTACAATTTATATGACATAATTCAACAAATGGTATCAAATAGATTATAGAAAAATATATTTTTCTGATTATAAACAACAATTATATTTAAATAACAAAAATCACACACTAGGTGCTTATCTTTTATATTCATACATGGGTTTGATACTCCTTTTTTCCTGCTTTTAACCTAGGCCAGACTCATCATATTCTCATTTCTACATTTACTACATGTTAAGAGACAAGAAAAAAGAATGTAAAACTAATTTGAAACCACTTTGTAATGTCTTGAACTAGGTTCCACACACCTATTCCCTAATCCGATTAGTCACATGACCTCAATTGCACCTCGTCATACGTGATAGTCTTCGGACTATCATTGATGGTCTAATATTGATCATGGGGAGACTATAAACTCTTTATAAATGTATCATAATAATAAAAATTGGAATATCCAAATGATGTAACCAATAATTACATATATCCAGTATCCCATAGTGATAAAAAAACACTATCCAAAACTAAATAGTAGATATTTTATGCCAAATATGTCCCAAATGTTAATATGGAAAGCCCAAATAAAATTAAGTCACCCACAACATTAAAGTGGACCCTAAATCAAATCTGATTTCTTAATCTGGGATCCATCCTAAATTAGGCATCTATCACAGGGCCCTTTCCTTTTTCCTATCTGGAATCATGAGGTCCATTGGGGTACATATCAGGAAGCTCGATTAGAGCGTGAAAAAGACTCAGTAAGCCACAACCAATATTTCCTAAAAAAGTATCCAATCATTAGTAGTGTATAATTTTATATAAATAATAAAATATTAGAAATGAATTATTCAAGATACATATATTTAATTATTATTTATTTTACCACATGAATCCTCGGGTTTAGAGGGACACCAAAACCCTAAATACCTTCTTCAACCCATGCGAGAGTCTAAACTATCCCTAAGGGACGTCAAAATATGGAAAACTCTTGGCTATCATTTATCACAATAATTTAATTAGTAATATGTCCAATTGGTTTCAATGTCCAACACCTCAATTTTAAGCATATATCACCATGTCTAGGAGCCCGTGTGTTGTTGATACATTAGTCCATATCCAAAACTCATTTATCACTATATGCTTTTGATGTAGCAATCTATGTCCCACAAAATTTAATCAATTTATGACTAAGATAATTTGATGTATAATTCCATGTCCCACATAAATTTATCAGTCTATCACCCAACTCACGAATATAAATTTCAGTATGAATAATAAAAAATAACCCTTTATCACATTACACTTCATGGATACAATTACAATTTTTTATAATAAATTATGATTCAATACTTTCATCTCATTAAATAATATTAGCAATTCTCCATTAACACATTAGTCAGTCTTCATTCCATAAATCCCAATTACCCATTAAGGTCAAGTCATATATCTTATCATTCTCTGTTTTAATTAAATCATAATCATATTAATTGACCAAATCGACAACATCAATTTCGAATTAATTAAATAACATTATAATTAACCTAGGTCCATTTTCCCAATACCTAGTCAATTCCATAAACATATCATTCAATTAATTATATCACGAATTAGATATTTTAATTCAAAAATTTCACCATAAAAATTTCCCATTAATTATTTAGAAAAAAAGTAATCCAATTCCCCAAATTTTTTAATCAAAAAATTTCCCATTAATGAATTCATATATTAATTATTCCACTTCCGTGTTTCCATAAAATAATTAATAAATTGATATATATAATTTTAAAACCATTAAATTGACTACAGCCAATGTTTACATGAAATTTGAATCAAGACTAAGTGAATTGAATTTAGACCACCTACCTATTGTTTTGTAATGAACTCTCACCAATGGAAATCACCAATTGAAGTGGAATAACCAAAATCCACAAGATGAATGATATCTAGATCCGAATCATGTATACAAGTTCAAATGAATCATGACCCCAAAACCAAGACCTACATCCATTATAAACATTAAAAAAAATATATTAAAATTATGACAGAATGATGGGAGCATGAGACAAAACCAATCAGGATAGGAATATCATATCGGGATAGGTGCTGATCTATAATCTAGGCATCTGATCATCAATAAAAGAGGTCTTAAGGCATTTGAATCCATCTATAAACCTCTAAAAATTAAAGAAAATGTTTGAGGATAAAGATATGGAATTTGGGGGTATAATATGGTGGTTTTGAACTTTTTTAAAAAAAAAATTGAATTAAAAACTATCATGAATATTCTTCTCCTCTGGGAGTACTGTTTCCCCTATCTAGGCAACAATTCATTATTCTCCTACAAGGGGACACAAAGATAACAATAAGGGGGTAACAGTTTGAAAACTCATGTGCCATCAATGATAATCCACTAGGCTTGGGCTCATATGCATTTCTATGATGGGAACATGGTTTGGGGGAAAATACATCAACCTTGAAACACCCATCTTCCTTCCAAAACCGACCAAGTTTCTCCATTAAAAGAAAAAAGAACCCCCAAAAAAATATAATCAACCCTTGGATAAAATATACCAAAAAATAATCTTGATAAATCTCAAAAAATATTTTGTATCTTTCATCACTTGAATCTTAATATTCTGTGATGAAATTGAATCTGCATCAAGATTATATACAAATATGGTACCATGACCACATATATTAGTAATTTATAGTAACGTATATATTTTCCCCAAATATAAAAATATTATATTTTATGTATTGATTAAAAATTGTTAATATACAGTGAATGGTTCTTTAAAATAATTTAACATTATGAAGTCATTTCATTCATTTTAAAATAATAATAATGTTTAACTTATCCTAGAGAAATATTTCATGATAGGGTGATAATAACATGTTAACACAATTAAACATCCAACTAGAGAAATACTATCCGATGCATCCTATGTTACAATAACATTCCAAATTAGTGGCTTCGTATGGTTCCGAGACCTACATATTTCATGTAATAATATTTAAACCATTTATATAAAAACATATACACTAAATACATTAAAATGAATTTTTTTTCCAAAATTTATCTTGAATAATGTATAAACTATGAATATGATCCTACTCAATGTTTTAGTAAACTAATAAATCATTAATAAATACTATAGTGGGCCTATAAAAATTTTGTAATAAATATTTTTCATCAATATCGAGAATACTAATTTGGATTTAGTCTTCATATAATCTTTCACTATAAACTCATAATTTCTATATATATAAATCCAAATAACCAAAGATAAATATTCTCAATAAAAATAAAATGTTATTTAAAACATAAACTTTTACCTATTTCATTATAGGTCTTTACTATGATGAAGAGATAATTATTTACATGTACTTGAGATTCCAAAATATCCTTCCTAGCATACTGAAATAGAGTACCCCCATGTGACATGCTCTTTCGAGTAGTCATCCGTTAAAGATGTTATCTATAGAAATTATCAACAAAAAAAGAACTGTTGATTCCACCTAATATAGATACATAAATATACAATCCACCGTCATAATGAGATCATTTAAATATTAATCCTCTATCCAAAGTTATACTCTAATATCAATCAAGATTAAATCAATAAATCAATTGAAAAAACTATAAAATTCATATTTATATTAATTTATCCTAGATTTGGGATTCATAACCATATAGGGATGATATTTTACAAATTAAAAACTATCTGACATAGTTAATCAATATATATAATAAAAATTCTACTTCTTATTGGTCGTAATATATGTAACCTTTCTCTAGAAATAATCCATTTAAATTTATTATGATACAAGAATATTAATTGTATGAATGATATCATCATTTGTTATGTTTAAAATTTTATATGGTCTTATCCCATAATGTCATTTTGACTCCCTAAAAAATTGTCCTCAATGATTCCCAAACAAATACTCTAACCACTAACTAGTTTTATGAACATCATTGTTATCATATATCTATGAATTTGAAGATTATTTTTCCTCTTCAGTTTCATACTTATAAATGTACTAGGATAATCTGTTTCCAAAAATCTAAAATGAAAATGAAGAAAATATTGATCGTACCTCTTATGATATCATGACCAATTTCATAATATTACTCTTCCTTCTTCATTATTTGTAGATATTATTCACCTTCCATAAAAACTTTTAATCATTCATAATAGTATCCTGTTGAATATTTTGTGTGGGGAGGTGGAAAACACAATCACTAATATGTACCTCATTATATAACCAATGAAAAAATAATTACATCCCACTTCATAGAATAGTATTTATGTAATGTTACAATATGTAATCGAATTGTTTTTATAATACTTAATCATATATTATATTATTTCTCAATGTTATCTATATAGAGTTTTGAGACATGTATAATAAAAATATCATTAATTACCCTACTAATTATAAATAGAACTAAATCCACCAAAATAATTTTATCACTGATATAAAAATTCCCCTTACTAACATTACCAATATGGCTAACTAAAAATGCATTTGTGACTTAGTAATTAATCACTATTTTCACCACAACTTTTCTAAAGAAAAACATACCAATATTATAGATATAGATTATCCATTACTTGGTGGTATTATAATAGAAATCCACTTTCAACTTTCCCATCACCTTCTTATAATCATGATAAACCATTGACCCACTAGGAAAATATTTATTGCTATTTTATTTATAAAACTCACTCATATATTGATTTCATGGGTTATAAATCTCAATTTATTTGTCTCACATAAATATGATAATTTCATATAATATTAAGATAATTATCTTCCATTAAGTTAATGTGATATAAGAATTCGATAATAGTCTAATATCTATAAAATAGCACTAAATTATAAAATCATAAATATATATACATAACGTTTAAAAATAATAAAATTATTATTCCAGAGAGTAGGAAACTATAAAAATATACACTTCCAGTCATAATTATACCAATGGATAAATAACTAACATTCTATCATATAAAAATAGTAAAATTACCCATCAGGCTATAAAAATTTGACGGACTGATTTTTTTTTGTAAATTTACGTCCCACAAACCAACACTAACTAATAATGAACAATATATTTTATGTATGAGGTTGATCCCATCAAAAACATGAGACCATATAAAAATTTTCATTATAATTTATAAATATAAAAATATAATGATAGATATGATTTGTAATCATAAATAGTAATAATGAATTTATTATAACTAAATAAAATGAAGGGAAAAAAATAAATGTCCATGGATGTTATTTATTAAAAATATAACAACTAAACTTTAATTATATATGAAATCACAATTATAGTTGTGAATTTAAAATTATAAATGGACTCTATTTTATTTATTTTCCCAAATAATTGTTATATTCCAAATTTTATTGTCAAAATAATAAATATTAATAATGCTAAATTCACTTAAATCACATGTGATAAATAATAATCCCTTATATTTCTTACTAATAAATTACCTCTAAAATATAGACTTATGTCTTTTTAAAACATCAGTGATAAATAATTTAATCATTAATATGTTGAGTCAATTCAATTGAAACAATATACTATTTATTTAAATAAAATTAAATATGGTGATGTAAAAAAACATGTCATGTTCCCTTTTTCAATTAATCCCACATAATTCTATGATGTGATATATAAATAATTAATTTTAGTTCATCCATGAATGTAGTACACAATATTAAAAGTTAAAAATAACCACAAAAACAAAGAAACTATTACGTATGTATGTAACACCTACCTGAAAAACGAATCAACTACTGTATACATCCTTATCTAGAACTAAAAAACATTGATTCCTGCAACAGTTTTATCTGATCTAGGTACAACAGAAGTGTGTGATGGGTCATTCCCATAATTGGTTTTGTTATGAGGGATAATCATTCTAATATTTACACAATAATAAATGTATTGATCAACATATTTGAATCAATGAAAAAATAAAAAAGGAATATAATGTTTGAACCAATGGAAAGATCGTCACATATTATTTATAATTATTTTAAATAACTAATAATTTCCTTTTGAGAATTATTTATTTATTTATTTATTTGAAAAATGATGTATGGTGTACCATCATGGAGTTGATGGAATCAATAGATTATTCACTCTAGAAGTTATGTTCACATGTTCCATAATTTTCCGAACATCACCATAGGAATTTCCTAGTACAAGGATGATATATCCTATCACTTGTGTTGTTCACCATTGATCTCTACACAAATCGCTTAAAATGTGTTCTCAATTATATCTGTAGACTCAAGAGTTAGAGTTGTAGGAAGACCACTCACCATTCATGGGATAATTCATGGTGAAGGGAGCACTAGGGCTTCGAGCCTAATTTCTAGATACATTGTGCACAATAAAAAAAATTGTCTCTCTTGGAGAATAATAGAATTCGGTTTTCATATCACTATGGTTAGAAAAAAATTGAATGAGTGAACCTTATTAATTATATAACCCCTTGTGGAACCCATTTTCTATAATAATAATAATATTATTATTATTATTATATCTTGACATGTCCTTATCTTGAGAATTAAAATTATATATAACTCATTAAATTAAGATTAAATAAATATTATTTTCAACGGTCCATTAAACACATTATGAAATTGCTTCAAAATATTAATCATGCATTCAATAATGTCAATTTTTTAATTAAATAAATATCACTATATTATTCACAAATAAATAAATATGTATAATATTCAATATATAGAAAATAAATATTTATAAAGTATTTCCCTCACATAATATTCTCTCGATTAACTTGATATGGAATATATAAGATCATAAAGACAAGAAAATTTATTAATCCATAAGTGGGAATAGTATTTACTCAACACGTTAAATAAAAAATTACAATATATGATTTAACTGAGATTTTAGATACATTTATTGTGTGAGCCTCTTGGGCAATTTCTCAGTGGAATTAAGAGAAGCAAGCTAATGTCCAATGATTGTGTATAGAAACAAGCCAAGGATCAAACTGGTAATGAGGTTAATAATTCAAAGAAATAATACCTCATTTTGAAACTCAATGTATAATAATTCCCTTATATCATTATATCAATAATTAAATAGGTTTCACACTGGTTCCATTTACATATGTGATCAATGATTGTTTATTTGGCTTTCTGGAAGTCAAACTTTCATATAGGACACCATGTATGTGGATTTATTTTGGTGATATAATTTATATAAAATGGACTATGATATCAAATTGTATTTATCAAAATAAGGGAATATCCTTTCTCACATTATTCATTAATGAAATATAATGTGTGACGCAACCAACGTATCCATCGTCACTGTAACAATATGTCATCACGGTTCTCATTAATATATAAAAGTATTCGATTAATAATAATCATTAATAAAAATATTAATGTATAAGGATAAATACATATGTCATCCGATATGAACATAAAATGACACATGTAAATGATGATTCCGTACTAGAAGTACTCATTATAAAAATTTACAAAACTAGATATTACCAAGGGATACTCGTAAAACATTTTCACATACTATGTCATGAAGATTAAAAATCATAATGTGATATGGAATTTATTAATATTAAAAATTATTAACATGTGTAATCATAAATAATAATGATTTTTGTTATAGGTAACCAAGTCCTATAAACACCAACTAGAACTAAGTTCAACTGCTAACTACATTCAGCATGCTTGCTCTAACACGGTAATCATGATTCTTATGAGATAACCCTTTAGAAATGGGTCCACCACATTTTCCTCCATATGAACACTAAATTCTACAACATCACCTGTATGATATAAATCTCTCAACATGTGATACTTCTGAAGTATATAATTTCATAGTTTTTGTGACTTTGTCTCTTTTACAAGGCCCAACATTATAGTATGATCACAATAACAGGTTATAGGTTAATTAATTTTTGGATCTATATCAAGATCGTTTAATGAAATTTTTAACCAAATGGATTCTTGACCTATAAATGAAAATGGTACATACTCGGACTCCACTGTTGAATCAGGGATAACTGGCTACTTCATAATCTTATAACTCACAAATCCTCCACTGAGACCAAATAAATATATTTTATATTACTTTAAATTATATTGATCTATTTGAAAACTATCATTACTACAACCATTAATGACTATATATTCATCTCCTCCATACACCAGGAACATATACTAATTTATTCTTATATCCGTGAGGATATCATTAACATCATACAAATGATATTATCCTAGATCATAATGATATTTTCATACCATTTTTAATGAATTAGGTAAATCAATAATTGTACATAATATGGAATAAATTATTAATTATATTGCTGTAGCATATGGGATTATACTCCTTTTATCTTTCTTGTATTATTTCTGAGGACACATTTTCTTACAAAGATGTATACAATGTGCCACTGAATCTAATGACCTCTTGGATTATTTTGTAAATATCAAATTAATATCTATTCAATCAATGTATATTAATATATTCCAAGAAACGTCATGGAAAAAACATGACTGATACAGAACATCCAAGAATATAGGCCGCTTCCACTATGTTTGTAGAGAAACAATTTTTTATCTAGTCCATAACATAATATAATACTGGTATATAATTTCAAATATTTAATATGTCGTAAACATATACTAAAAACATAATTAATTCATTTCCACTAAACCTCTTATAAACACATGGCTCACATTTTTTTAATGAAACAAAATATATTTATAACTTTATTAAATATAATGTTCCATTACAAGGATGCACAATTCTATAAATAAATGGAGATCTAAAACTTGAAAAAAATCAATCAATTGGGGTCAAAAATTATCCTTCATTTTTCATGTATACAATCTCTTAAAGTATCCCATTAAGGAAATAATTTTTTTCCATATTTTATATTTAATAGTCATGGTAAGCTTCTCTAGAATGCTGAATTATGATGGATTTAAATATAGAAACTGGTGAAATGGATTCATCATATCTAATTCATTAACAATATATAATCCCTTTATTCAAAATGAATTCATTATAGGTATTTACAATACCTTACACGTACAACATTCTCATGAATACCGATTTGCAACCGATGGGATTTACATGAACTGGAACATCAATTAATGCCAAAACCAGGTTATGATACATGGAATAAATTTCCAAATTTATGACATAATTATATCGTGTATCTTAAGAGATGTATAAATCGTCCTTATAGGATATATTTTCATCATTGTAAACCAAAATTGAGTCACCATCATTAGTGATTATAAAACCATATTTCCGTAGTTCTTTTACCAATATCTTTCTATTTTTTCGTACTTGTGTTTCGTAAATGAATTCTTCCATATTGATATGGAATATATTCCCATAGAATCTCCTGTGTAAATGGACCATCAACTTAATATAATACAATCTTAAACCCACCATAATATTTAAGGATATTATACCTCTCATTAAAGAGGGATTTTTTTAGTGAAATTCACAATTTTTTATAAGGGGTTTTATATGTAATATTCCATTATCTCTTTAGGACTCAGTATAAATATATAATTTGTTCCCTGAAGTGGTATATTGTTTCTTGAGAAGGTCATATCAAATGTTGTTCATTCCTATATGTATGTTTGTGATAAAATCTTCTTCATTACTATCCAAAAATAGAAGGTAATTTTATTTTCCACTTTATTTTTTACTTGATTTAAGGTTAATGATGTCATTTGTAATGAATATCCCCAAATGAGTTATGGAATATTTTCATGAGAATTCATCCACCATACCATGTCTAAAAAAGTATGTTTCAGCCTTTCACCAACACTACCCCATTTCAGTTTCTAATATGGAGTTTGATAATATATAATCCCAAACTCCAATAGAAACTTTAAAATCTATTGGTTACAATATTCCCTTCCTCTATCCAACTGATGATTCATTATCTTTATTCCATGTTGATTCTCTACCACAATCTTGAAATTCATGAATTTATATGAGGAAATTGACTAATACCTCATCATATAATAATAACCACACATTCTCAATTATTTATAAAATATTATGAGGTAAAAATAACCACCTCTATATTCTACATTAAGTTTCCCTCACACATTAGTGTATACTAAACCTAGACGATTTTTGTCCCTTTCACACTGTCTATACAATGCTTGTTTGGAAATTTATTCTTATAATCAAGAACGAAATATTTCAAGTTGATTTGTCTTAGAAGATTATAAAGAATCATGTGGGTTTTCCTTTATCAGACGATTCTCATTTAAATAGATAATACAGTGATTCCACAAAAAATTTTTATATCTTTCATGTGAACATGATTCATTTTCAATTGAAAATACTTGGTTTTTGTAATTGGATACATAAAAATATTATTTATATGGTACAAACCATAACATATGTTGTCTTTATAAAAGAAACAACATTTATTTCTAAATATAGAAATAAAACCATATTCATTTAAGAATGACACAAGTATTATGTTCTTGGTAATAGTTGGTAAATAATTAGAATACTTTAAAAATAATAATTCCCTTTTTGAATGAAAGGTGGTAGTAACCAATTTCTAGAGCCCGAATCCTTATACCATTTGTATCTCTCAAAACCACCTATCCTCTAGAAAAATTTTAGAATCTACATGGTTATTGAATTTGGATATAAATGTGACAACCAAAATAAATATCTAATTACCCATGTACATTTCCACTTATAGAATCAATGTAGTTTGTTATGAAATACACTTCTAATTATTGAGCAGACTGTAATTAATAATAGAAGATGATAATTTATTGGGAATTGTTGAACTTATGAGAAATGTATGTAACTCATTTGGGGAATTGACCACTTATATACCTTGGGGTTTAATTAGGCCAATATGGTTAACTACATGAGGCCCATATGGAATATATTCTTAGTGCATTGTTTTAAAAAAAGCATTGGAGATCTTGTATTTGTCTTGTACTACGTTATGTTGATAGACTTCCCAATGGTGAGACAGTATGCTTTAAGAATCAGTTTCCTCATGTTTCAACAAAATCTAATTGATGATGTATTATAGAAGGTAACACTTGAAATATATGGAATTAATTGAGTTTTTATTATAAAGGATTAATACTTTATCACTAGCTTCATTTCCAGGTGCAATAGGAATAAGTTCTTCCACCACATATAATTTATTTTCAGGGCATAAGGTAGAACATAAGATCCTTTTCCACTCATGGAACTTTTTATCAGTGAGAAGACTACCCTTTTCATGTACAGATCAGACTGATATGTTTTAAGTAATATTTTTTTTTGTTTATACCTATTAGATGAGAATTATTTTAGTACTTGATCTATTAAAATTTAGATAAATAAATAAATATTATATTTATTAATCTCACACTATTTTATTAAAACACAATTCCCTCACCATTAGCTTCATAATATTCTATTTCCTAGATATTCTATTTTTATGGATCCATATTACAATTCTTATTACCAAAACATTGGTGGGACAACATACATGAATGGTTTTAGGTACGAATTGAAAATATAACTACACTAACTCATAGATCATTGATGAATTGAGTGGAATCCAAAATCCTAAAAACCATAAATTTTATTTCATCAACTATTTATTATTAGTTACAACAAGTCATTATTTTCAAGATAGTAGTTGATGTGATCTATGTTAAGTGAACTCAAAACATCATGTTAGATTTATCTAATAATTGAAATCACCATAAACAAGGATGGTCAAGAACTTTTAACTATGGTTTCATTTTAATTAATATAGTTGAAGGCTATTCCGACTTAATTTCTATTTTTGAGGGATTTAGTAATTCTTAAATTTCCAATTATTAATATTATTACATACTTGTAAATAATATGTGTATTTTCAAAATTGATAAACATCTATTATATATTATATATGCATAATTCAATTTAATTTAGTAATATCATGCATGGTTTTTAATTCATTAATTCATTTTATTGTGATAATACATCCATAATAAAATAATCCTTTAATAAGAAATAAGTAAAATAATAAAGTTATATGATTATAATCTTCTAATAATAGTTTTTTATCTAGAAAATCATAAAATAATCATCAACCTATGGGAAAAAAACATTGACCTAAAGGTGGTTATTTTTAAAGCTTTCTGCCTATCCAACTGTATATCCCTATTGGATTGGTTTCACCTTAAATATGATATTTAACCGTCTACACTCCCATTGGATATGTATCAATTATATATACCTTTACACACATGCATTTTCGAGAAACACAGGGTTTATATAAAAGAAGCCATGGGCACACATGCCTTTATAAAATGAGATGAGAGATGACACATGGTTCAACAATTATTTTAAATTGAAATGAAACTGATCGCATATAAATGTATTCATCTAAGATCATGATTATCCATTTGAAGCAACAAATTACACCGTTAATATTTTTAGTATTAATCTTTAGTCAGTATTATTTATGATTAATCACACTCAATTTAATTGATTTTATTTATTTATTTATTCAATTATTTTTCATTATTTATCTTCTAAATTTCATTCAGATTGTCTTCCATGTTAATTTTATTCAAATTAAATTAAATTATTAAAAATTAACTATTTATATATATATACCTTGGAGGTAACACAGTGTGTACCCATCCAAACTAAATTTATTTATTATACACATATACCATTTACTCTTATGACATGTGAAATACACAATTTATCATAATAAATCATTATTTTTTCTATGAAATTAATTATTATAAGTTTTACATGATTTTTTGACGTGTTATGAATTAATTTACACATAAAAATATATTTAATACTACTCATACATGATATGTGGATCTGAATATTACATTGAAATTATATATATATATATATATGTATTAAAAACCATCACATGTAGTGTCCAATCAACATAACGAATACAAGGAAGCACATGTTGATTACTTTTACACAATATAATAAATCTATTTTTATTTTGATTAATTTCATAAAATTACATGAAATGTACAATCTCTCTTCATTGGGTATATGTTTCACACCATATTATATGAGACACATGCCTTGAGATTTAGTGTTTTTTCTTGAATCATAAAAATTTGAGTACACATCATGTAAAGGGGAAATATGGTATGTGTTTCCAAGTTACATGGTCACCTCATAGGTAGGTCTTATAAGAATATACGCATCCCATTTTTTATAAATTACTACACACCATGTATGTGGGCTACACAATGTGTACTCCAGAAAAATGTTCTCCATGATGGCCCATTCCACACGTGTTGTATAATTAAATGAAACGTGTGTATTCTATTCAAAATGTTTGAATTAATATTCAATTAATGTTTAGTCAGTTGAAAACTAGTACATGGTGTACTCTTCTAGGTACATGACATGTACTCTAATGTTATTGGGACAAAATCATATTCTCCTTTGGATGAGGTAATCGATTTTATTTTTGTAATTAAAATAATCCATTTTATTATATTTAAGATAAAGAAAAGAAGAAAATTTAGATATCACAATTCCAATTAGTGAATAATTAATTATGAATATAAAACGAATTGAAAATTTTATAAATCACTCAATGATAATTTTAATAATTACAAATAATTATGTGACCCACTCTGATACAAATTTTAGGATCCATGAGTATTCAAACTAGTTGATGGGTCACGATGGACTTATATTTTTTCACAATTTGAGATCAATATAAAATTTACACAACCATAATTTTTGTGACCACTATAATTATATCAATGAAAAATATTCAAGGGATAATATTCCAAAAACAACTACAGCATCATCAAATATAGTTTATAATTAATTCAATTATTTAATAATTAATTTAATCAATTAATAATTAATTTTTGATAATTATATCTTTGTTTATGGATCTAAAAATAGATGTAGGTTGTACTGTCATTACGTTGATGGAGTCAATAATATATTCCACATAGTGATTAGCCTCACGTGTTCCAAAAATCGACAAACATTGCCTTAGGAATATTTGGGTGATAGAATATAATATCAAAGCACCAATTAAATTACCATTTAATATACCCAATAATATATTCTAAATAATTCTCGTTGATCTCTATACACTCAAGAGAGGGAGGTGGATCAAGATCACTATCCATTCTCAAGATCATTCTTAGAGAAGGCATATCTATATGGATTCAAAGGAACTCTCGAGATGTTGAGTATAAAAAAGAATTGGATCTCTTTATAAATAATATTATTTAGTTTATTTATTGCAAGGTATAGAAATAAATAATTTCACAAATTCAACATTTTTTTTATTTAATCCCATGTGGGACCTCATGTCACAATAATAATAATATAATTATTTCTTGATTGGTATTTAACATTTAAATGAAAAATAAATTTTATTTATTCAATTAATATTCACTATTTATTATTTCTCACTAGGTTAAAAAAATTCAATTTATAATTATTCATAAATATTTATCAGTACATGAATAACATATATTTTTTATTAAATAACTATATCTGGTTTATTCACCAGTAAAGAGAAATATATTATATTTAGTAAATAAAAAATAAATATTTATTAAATTTTCTGGAAACATAATATTCTATAGAATAACCAATGAAAAAATATATGTGATCACAAGGAAAACAATTAATATTAAATAATGTGCAGGAATAATATTTATTCAACATGTTAATAAAAAATTATAAGCTATTAATTTATCATTATTCTTTATACACATATTGTGTTAACCTATATGTCTCATTCTCTATGGAATTAGGTGAAAATTCGAAAATTCCAAGGTTAAAGTGTATAAACACACCAAGGTACCCATAGGGAATGATGTTAATTCCATAGTTTCATAAAATGTCATGTAGACTCTTTATGATAACTCTAGTCATGTAGGTTTTAGGTCAGTGTCGTCAACCCATATTCTCAATGTATCTTTCTTTGGAATTCAAAAAATCAAACTTCCCTATAGAACACCCTGAACATGGATTTATTTTGGCTACATCATTTTCATCAAATGCACTAAGATAGCTTTTTCTGTAAAATAATATATGAGAAAACTCCTTTATTGAATTATTAATTAATACGATATTAATCATGATGTTCCCATTGTATCTTATGTAATGGAGAATATATTTCATCATAATTTTAATCATTACATCAAATTATACGAATCATATTACTCATTATCAATAATCTTATTGTATAATGGTCAATACATACATCCTCAAATATGATCATGTGATGACACATATAAGTCTTTATTTTCAACTGGTGGGTCTCATTCTCACAATATCATATAGGGGATATTATTAAGGGTGTCACTAGAAGGTTCCTCAAAGTCCAATGATTCACCACCCCTGATAATAATATGTCATTTATATCCACAAAAATAAATCTTCTGGATATATAATATATATTTAACATTAATTTTGATGAACTTTTAAGATCCCATTATAGTTAGGAACCACTATGAACTTTTAATGTGATACGCAGTCTTATGGAATTATCACATACTATGGTATGCATATGAACAATCATGAATGAAAAGGTGTTTATTAATATTAAAAATAATGAATACATATAGTCATAATGTACACATATTATATTTCTACAGAGCCAACTCTAACAAATTATTTGATGAAACTCCCAGATTGGTGGTTTAAATACTAAATCATTTAGCATCACATGATGTCGATGATATATCCATGTGGAGGATATATATATTAATAAAAATAAAAACCATTTAATTTTTTATATCTTCTCATATTTCTGATATATTATTTCCTTAAATTATGTCCCAATCCGACCAAAAAGTTTTACTTATATGTCTTTTATGATGTTTCAAATAACTATTACATGTTTATTTTAGCTATGGAAATATTTTAGAGATATGATATATTAAAATTGGAAAAATAGTTATTAAAACCATTAGGGAGGTCTCCGCTACATCATTGTATCCTACATCAGGTGGAATATATGGTTAAAATCTAAGCATGGAAATCCACCCCCTTATAGAATCTTCATGACCATATGTCATGTAAATTAAAAGTTTCAAATTACACCCATTTTTTCTAAATGAAATATAATTTATCCTATTATTTCTCAAGGGTACATAAAATATAATCGTGACATATTTTTTGTAAAGGTGAAAAATTTTAACCCCTTTAAAATTGATTCAATATATAATGAAATCCATTAATAATTTCTCACTTTTGCAACACATTATTTGTAACACATCAATTAATAAATTAAACATTACAAAGTGTCACTATATAATACACTAAAACCATTAATCTTTCAGAAAAAGTGATATATGTTTTTTACTTTTACTTTATATCAACAAATTTTTAATTGTCTAAAAATACAGCATAGTTGAAACAATGGGTTATGTCTTTTAGGGAGGCTACTCACATATAAATCATAAATATTTTCAATATGTCTTAATAAAATAAACACAATTATCCAAATAAATATAGTGATTAAGACTTATTAATATATAGAGTTCTATTAGAATGGAATTTACCACACATAGAGACCCATTTCAGGTGGGTAAAGCACTCATAATATAAATTTCAGTCCACATTGAAGAATAACACTGCATAATCCAAAATATAAATTATAAATGAAATTTATTTTTAATGAAATAAAAAATAAATTAAAATAGGGTAAATAATTTATTAATAGGGAAATCAGTCAAACCAGCAACTACACTCTATTTTATTATAACATAAATAAATGAATAAAACATTAATAAAATATTGAAGTAAATAGAACTCAAATAAAATAATACCCACATCCTTTATCAAAGTCTAATGTAATTTTACCATAATTATAGAAAATAAGTTTATAGAGTTAGAAAGATGAAATGTAAAATAAATGTAGAGAGGAAAAAATTATAAATATAAAGGATTAAATAATTATTTTAATCCTAAACTACATTCAGTATTGTCATCAAAAAGAGATAATGCCATTATATCTTTTAATATAGGAATAATATATTTTAAATAATAGAAGAAAAAAATGGTCGTAACCATTTAGTATCACGCCGATGGATTCCATAAAAAACAATACTCTTCTCATGCTTTTAATCCATGGGAAAATTGTAACACCCCAACCCGAGTTTCCCAGAGTCGATGCATTATTACATATCATTGGCATTATCACTAGGAAATCATTTCTCAAATGACTGATCAATTTAGTATAATTGAAAACATGATTCATACATAAGTTCAACTTTACAACTTGAAAAGAAATACAACACAAATTTATTCCATTAGAAACATCCAAGCCTCCTAGATTATGCCTGCAACTCACTCATAACTAACTTCTTCATATCATGGGAAAATTATAGATAAGAATGGGGTGAGTTCAAATTCTTAGTAAGGGTAAGAAATACATTTGAAGATAACATAAATATTAAGCATGGTGAATAATTGAAACCACGTGAATTTATCACTAATAACTATGAATACTTTTATGGAAGGAATATGCGATGAGTAGATAATGACATAATAAAACATAATAATGGGTATTCTACTATTCGAATGACTACATGAATCAGCAACATTATTTTCATAATGAGGGAATGTATAATGCCGGACATTCTGAAGCATTTTGTCAAGGCCTCGGCCAAGACATCTAAAAATTATTAAGGCCTCGGCCAAAAAACATATATCAATTTGGGAAAGGCCTCAGCCAAATAGATGTCTAGTAGTCTCATTAGACCTACCGATTCATCATGGAGCTATAGAGGGCTCCACCCGTCACTTACTAAGTACAAATAATTCCTCATCTGAAAATGTTGAAATATAACATAAACATTCATATTAAAACTAGCATATGAAATGTCAATACTTTAACCATAAACCATGATTGGTATAAAAAGCAGCACATCCACAGTCAAACATATCACAAAACCTTCAATACAATATGGAATTTTGGTATCATAATAAAACAACTTAAAACAAGTATAAAATTTATCAAAGGATGTTGACATAGATGAAAATTATTTGTAAAACTCTTTGAGATAAATATATTTTTTTCATAAAAACATTTATAAGTCACACAATTTAAAAAGGAAGACATTTAAAAAAAATTTGAATAAAAGTGTCCCATACCACTTTGAACCATTTCAATGTAATTGACATTTTAAAAACATTCATTTCCATATAAATAAATCCTTATAAAACATTTTGAAAACATGGACATTAATGTGGTCGATTTAGAAGAACAAATATTTAAAACATCTAAAATGTTGTTTTAGTAAAAAGTTTCTTAAAAAGAATCCCTTTGAAATCTCTTATATGAAACATTTATGGGGATGACAAAGAGGTCCCGGTAGATACCTATGTAAAAACAACCTCTGATAATAAAGAGATTGTGAAATTAACCCTAACCATGCACTTTCCTTTACTCGAGGGTACGTTAAACCTCCTATATAAATATTTTATTATGTTATTAAATTATTCCAGAACCATATTAATATTGATGATATCATACATGATTCATTTCTGACCTTATACTACCCATTTAATAATAATTTCCATGTTAAATTAACATTTTGGGTAATAATTGCTTTCCTTGTCGTACGTGTTTTAACTTGTTACTCTTGATTGTATCACTTAGATCAAGATTTAAATACTTCCAGAATATAAAACATGATTTATATATCATATATATTATTAGAATATAAATATGTTTCATATACATATATATGAAATGGAAAACACCATTTATAGAAATGATAGTCCGTATATATGCATAATCGATGTTTCTGTTTTCATATCGTATTGAATGGAACTAAGTGAATTAGATATATGTAAGAACATATATATATATATATATATATATATATCTAATGTAGTGTTATTATGTCATATATTAAATACTTATTAATGATATATATTTTATAATCATCGTTGAATGGTGAACGTGGAAATGAATCTTATCACGTCGTGGAGAAGGTAATCTGTACGTACGAACGAGCGGCAATATCATTATATTGATGGATAAATTGTATGTAATTGGATGTTATATCATATATACATAATAATTATCATGTTATATTTATTATTTACATCAATTACAAAACATTATTATACCAATCCATATAATAATATATTGAATAACAATTACACCATGACTTAGATACGGTAAGTCGTACGTACGCACATATGGTGACATTAAATTCAAAGGATGAATAGAATAATGAATATGGTTGTACTGTATTTATAATAACATCACATTATATAGAAGATACTGGAGTTAATATTTTATAATGGAAACAACAAATAAAGAGGATGTGGAAGAAAAAATGAACTTGAAAGAGGTGGTGAAATATTTACCTCTTGTTTGGGTTCTTCCTTTTGATTTGATCATAAGGGATTTTTAGGTTGGATTTATTACTAAAGGAAGGAATCTATGATAAAGGGAGGACAGTTGAGAGGGTATATGTGTAGAGGATGGCCGAGCCAAATGTCTTTGAAGGTGTGAATTAGAGAAAAGGGGGAGTTCCCTTTTTTAAGAGGGGTGAGGGGCACCTTAGGAAAAGTTAGAAATATTATTTTATAGTAAAATCATTTTCGGTTTCTAATGGCTCCAAAATGGATTATTTAAATTTTAAGGTGGGTATTATTCGAAAAACACTCAACCAATAGGTTTTATAATGGTTGGGTCACTATATTAGCTTTCTATTTTAGATTTTACTCTTGGTTAATTATTTTGACATTTACCATGTCTCTTTGTATTTTTATATTCTATTGTTAATAAACGTACTATATAATTCCATGAGAACCCCAATAGGTTCATTATTGATACAAATATAATTATATAAGTCTTTTGAAAAAACATTATATATTTATGAATAGAATATCAATTAATAATATAATATTTCTTTTAAAAACACTTTTATGTCAATTTTGAAACTATTTGGTATTTTGTTTTTTCAAAATTCAAAAAAGCATTATTACTTCGAATAAAATTCATCCAACCAACCCTAACATGTAATATTAACCTAAAAATTAGTTTTTTTTTCATAAAAAGTCTAAAATTTCATTTATTTGGATATTTATAATATGAATTATTTTAATATTTCATTAGTTAGGTAATTACTCCATCATCAGTGTTTCATAAATAAATTAAATTTTTTAATGTCTAAAAAATTTAAATAAAATACCTTTATGTATGAAATAGTTTTAGCTTTATAATTAATATTTAAATTTGAATTTATCTTATGTGTAACCCTATATTAAAAATGGTTTGGTTATTAAACATTGATTTTATCTCTTTTAACTCTTCTGTAAATAAAATAATATAAGTGTCTAAATCTAATCCACGTGGACCAAAGAGGTTTAAATATTATTCCTAAGGTTGTTTGTGGTCTAATTATATGTATCCAATAGCATTGGGACATGTTATAGGGTAATAGTAATATCATATTTACCCTTAATTAATCTATTTACTTTTAACCATGGTAAATAAAATTAAAATGTTACTATTCACCAAAAATTATTTTCATCATATTGAAAATAATATTACTTATTGATATCAACAGTGTCACTTGGATTTTCTAAATTCAACTCATAGAAGCGGTAAAATTATTTTTTATATGAATTTACAAATTCTCCTAGGATGTGGGTAAAAGACGGTAAAAGTTCAATAAAATTTTTACATATCTAAAATTATTTTAAACTGAATCCAATGAATTACATTGAACATATATAGGTATTATGTGTCTATTTTTACCAATAATAAATTTAAATAAAATAAATATTTATTTAGAAAAAAATTCTGTTTTAAACTATTACTCAGTGTTTTTCACTATTCATCAATAAATTGAATGTTTTCAGAAAAATACCAAATATTCACCCTACGCTAATTTTGATATTCCAAATTCAAAAATAAATGTCTATTTTACCAAATTCAAAACATATAAGTTTCATTTATTAATTTTAAATCAATTCTCATTGTCAAAACCAAAAGGCGTATTTTTATGAAATAATAACTATCAAAAGATTGACACTCGTTTGTGTCCAATTTCAAAGTGAAATTACATACAATGACTACAATTGGATTTAATGTTAAAAATATAATACATTTATACTTCCAAACCATTAAAATGTATAATTTAATAATATAAATTATATTGATTAAAAAATTTGTTTTCAATTAAATTATACTATTTTTCACAATTCAACCAAATATGAATGTTATTAGAAAAACACCAAAAAGTTATTGAAAATTAATTCTTATGTACCGACTCTAAAAAATATGTTTATTTTGTCAAATTTAATATATAATAGTTTCAAATATTGTATTTAAAAAATGTTCATCATTAAATGTCGGTAAAAGAGAATTTTTTGAAAAATAATTCTTATATATGAAAAAATATTAATTTGTTGATAAATTATTTATAAGAAACTCATATATAGATTCTAAAATTTTAATAATTATAAAAAAAATAAAATTCAGTTAATACTATTCATCACCACTATTGTACGACTAGTTTTTTAAGTCGTGGTCCGCTTGAACTCGATGTTGCGTGTAGTGCAAGTTATTGAATTACTTTAAAGAAATAACTTAATATGAAATCTTGGGGTGTTACATTCTTCCATACATCAATAAATTTCATCCTTGCAATTTGAAATTTTTCTTCCAAAATAAAATCTTGAAATATAAAAAACCTTTGTGGGAAAACCCACATCGGAAATTGGGTTAATAAAATTCAGTCTTAATAAAATGAAAATTGGAATGAAAAAGTCACCACCAAATTATGATCTCGATTAGGATAACATTGGTGGTAATTTGATACACATAATTGGATTAAAAACGTAAATATTTATAGGGAATTATTGAGTTCATCAATAACAAAAAATTGTAGAATTATGGTTCTCAAAGCCATCAATCTATGATGATTTAAAATATCACCGGTTCAACAAAACATAAGGTATTAGGAGAATACATTTTTTTATTTAAGATTCCTTACCTAAAGTTTAAGAATAAATTTCTTCATAGAATAAGATAAGTGAAAAAATATATATATTCTTGACAAGTAGAGTTACATCCTTTAACTAATTTCTACAACAAACTCATCTTTCACTCTAAAAGATAATAGAACCTAAAAAATTATTATACTTATCCAATTCGTATAGGGTTCCAAAAAAAATAAATTTATAATTCACCTATCGGACCCTTTAAAAAAATAAACTACATTATAAAATCTAGGGACTTCACGTTGTCCAATGGTAGGCGATAAATCCCAATTGGACTATGGTTGTGGGTTCGATTCACGTAGCTTTGTCTTACACGACGGGTTGTCACATGGTCTGTGTTTTGTCCTTTTTATAAAAATCCAAAAATAACTTAAACAATAGTATCCAATTTCAATCTTAATCCATTCCAACCATTATAATTATCCGAAATACTTCTATCCAAACTCATAGTCCAAAATTTATAAGGAAGGTTAGCACAATGAAGATCCTTTTTCCAATGTAATAACATGTGGACACCTTCATCATTTATTTTTTTAAAACACTGCAATATCCTAACTTACTATAAAACCTTATTGATTACATTCATGCTCACTTATTCCTTATAGAATACTGTATATAATCCTTCTATCCAAAAATGTTGTAAACTCCAACAATGATGGAATATAAAAATCATTAATCAGCTTCAAGGAAGTCAAGAATATCCAATATAATGTATCCAAATAAACAATCTCGTATTCCAAAATCACTACCTAATTATCAGGACCATATTACATATTCCCTTTCCTTTAAGCATGTACATTCCAAAAATTGTAGCTTAATATTTTGTCACTTTTCATAGAACCATATAATCTCAAATCATCAATAAAATAGTACTATAGTACAATCCTTATATACTCTATAATTCTTATAACATGTGCATCATTAATATAATACTCAAATGACAAAATTATTTAATAATAACATAAGAAATCTAATAATTCCTTTTAATCTTTGGTAGTATCATAACTTTATTATTATTCAATTAAAGCATTTGGGGAATAATCTGATGATTTGGACATTGATTCTTGTAGTGTCCCAACTCCTTGGTGATGAAGCATTGTACATTTGAAACATTTTTCTTACCCTTTCAATCAAATACTTAGTGTCCTTTTATCCAAACATATAAAAAACTCCCCTTCCCTTCAAGCATTTACTAAGTTTATTCTTTCCATAGTTATCACATATGGTAAAATCCTTATTTTCCCTCTCCCCTTTATCCAGATTTCTTTCTTCCATCCATTTCCTCTCTTGCTTCCCATAAAATCCATAGGACTTAGACAATTCATTACATGTCTTATTAGCACTTGATACTATTCTTCCTCTGTTGAGAATACATTGGAGACTATTTCCATTTTAAATGTCGTCTAAATACTGTGAAAGATATGATCCTTCATACTCTTTGAATCATATGTATTGCTGGATTTCAAATTCTGTCTACTAGGAACCATTTATATACAATGGAATAAACTATATTAGTTTATGAATCGAAATACATAATTACAAACTTATAAAATACTGAAACTAAATTGAACAGTTTATGGATATAATCCATAATCCTAAAAAAATATCCTTTAGAATTTATATACTCATAAACCCTTCTTAATGGTTTGTAATTAAAACGGGAATTATCCTAAGAATATCCCCTAGGAGTGTCGTAACAAAGAGTGAAGCAATCCTCGTTGTCGTGCACCAGTTCGCGTTTGAGTCTACCTCCAAGCAGTGTTTTCCAGTTTTACCTCTAGGTACATCTATGCTAGAGTCGCCTCTATCAGCTCGTATCCAAACAGGGATGTATTTCTTGGAAAACTCACTAAATCTCTACAATACCAAAATTCTAGGAAGCTCTTTTATACTAATACTCAAAGTCAATCTTAGACCTATGTGCTATAATAATATTTTATGTAAATATAGTTTCCATGTTTTGTACTAAACTTCCTCTAATACCAACTATAACGCTCTGACCCTAGTTACATAGAGTCAGTTCATTATAACATATAATTTTCATTATCATAATGAAATCATATCTCGAAAGACCGGTCAATTTATTATTATTGGAAACAAAATTCATACATAAGTTCAACATTACAACTAGAAAAGAAATAAAACATGAATTTATTAAATTAGAAACATCCGAGCCTCCTTGATTATGCCTAACAGTCACTCATATATAACTTCTTCATATCCTGGGAAAATGAATCATAAGAAAGGGGTGATCTAAAACGCTCAGTAAGGGTATGGAATATAGAGAAATATAACATAAATATTAAGCATGGTGAATATTTGAAACCACATGCCTTTAACAATAATAAACATAAATACTTTTATGGAAGGAATATGAGCTGAGTAAATTATGCAATAATATAACATAATCATGGGCATTCTACTAGTCGAATGACCACATGCACCATCAATATTATTTTCGTATTGAGGAAATGTATAATGCCAGACATTCTAAAACATTTTGTCAAGCCTCAGCCAGGATGTCTAAATATGATTAAGTCCTTGGCCAAAAACCATATATCAAATTGGGAAAGGCCTTAACCAATTCCCTGGCTAGTTGTTGCATGAGACCTACCAATGCATAGAGGTGCTATAGCGAGTTCCACCCATCACTTACTATGTCCAATACATTCCTCATTTGAAAAGGTTGAAATATAACATAAACACTCGTATTAAAACTACCATAAGAAATGTAAATAATTTAACCATAAACTATGAATGGTATAAAAATTTCACATCCACAGTCAAGCATATCACAAAACCTTTAATACAATATGGAAGATTTTTATCATAAAAAAACAACATCAAACATGTTTAAAATCCATCAAAAGTTGTTGACATATATGAAAATGATTTGTAAAACTCTTTGAGAGATATCAATTTTTCATTAAAACATTTAAAAGTTAAATAATTTTAAAAGTAATACATTTAAAGACATTTTTGAATCAATGTTTACCATAACACTATGAAACATTTCAAGGGAATTACAACTTAAACAAAATTCATGTCCAAATAAATAAATCCTTAAAACCCATTTCGAAAACATGGACATTAATGAAAAATATTTAGAATAATAAATATTTAAAACATTTAAAATGATTTTTTAGTAAAAATTCCCACAAAAATAATCCCTTTTAAAACTATTTTATGAAACATGTATGTGGATGATAAAGAGGTCCTAGTAGATAGTTACAAAAAAACAACTTCGGATAATAAAGAGATGGTGAAATTATCCTTTACCTTGCAGTTTCCTTTAGTATAGGGTACATTTAACCTCTTGTATAAAGATCATAGTATGTTATTAAATTATTAATGAACCATATTAATATTTATGATATCGTACATGATTCATTTATTACTTTATAATACCCATTTAATAATAATTTCCACGTTAAATTAACATTTTGGATAATAATCGCTTTCTTTGTCGTACGCATTTTGACTTGTTAATCTTGATTGTATCACTTAGATCAAGATTTAAATACTTCCAGAATATAAAACATTATTTATATATAATATATATATTTATAATAAAATATGTATAATTGGAATATATATGAAATGGAAAACACCGTTTATAGAGACGGTAGTCTGTACGTACGCATAAACGGTGTCTCCGTTTTCATATCGTATTGAACAGAAATAAGTGAATAAGATATATGTAAGTACATATATATATATATCTCCAGTAAAATTATTATTTAATATACTACATACTTATTAATGATATATATTTTATAATCATTGTTGAATGGTGAACGTGGAAATTAATCTCATCACGTCGTGGAGACAATAATATGTATATACGCATGAGCGACAATATCATTATATTTATGGATAAATCATTTGTAATTGGATGATATATCATATATAAAGAATAATTATCATGTTATATTTATTATTTACATCAATTACACATCAATATTATACCCATCCAAATAATAATGTATTGAATAACAATTACACCACGACGTGGAGACGGTAAGCCATACGTACGCACGTATGGTGACATGTCATTCAAAGGATGGATAGAATAATGAATATGGTTGTACCATATTTATAATAACATCACATTATATAGAAGATACTAGGTTTATTTTTTTATAATGTAAACAACAATGAAAGAGGAAGTGGAAGAAGAATGGAACTTGAAAGAGGTGGTAGAATATTTACCTTTTCTTCGGGATCTTATTTTTTATTTGATCAAAAAGGCCCCATAGGATGGATTTATGACTAAAGGAAGGAATATATAATGAAGGTAGGATATTTTATATTGTATTTAGGCAGAGTGTGGCCGAGCAAAATAGCTTTGATGATGTGAATTAGAGAGAAGGGGGAGTGCACGTTTATAAGCGGGGTGAGGGGCACCATAGGAAAAGCTATAAATATTATTTTATAATAAATTCAATTTCGGTTTATAATGGCTTCAAAATAGATTATTTAAAGGCTAAGGTGGGGATGGATCGAAAACCACTCAACCAATATGTTTTAGACAAGTTTGGGTCACTATATTAACTTTATATTTTAGATTTAACTCTTAGTTAAATAGTTTGACATTTACCATGTCTCTTTGTATTTTTATATTATATGGTTAATAAACTTACTATATACATAGAAGAGAACCCCAAGGGGTTAATTAATGATAAAAATATAATTATATAAGTCCTTTTGCAGAACCTTATATATTTATGAATAGAATATCAATTAATAATATAATATTTGTTTTAAAAACTCTTCTATATCAATTTTGACACTATTTGGAATTTTCTTTTTTCTAAATTTATAAGAGTGTTATTACTTCCAAAAATATTCATCTAACCAACCATATCATGTCATATTATCCTTGGAAATTATTTTAATTCATAAAAAGTCTAAAATTACATTTATTTGGATATTTATAATATGAATTATTTTAATATTTCATTAATTAGGTAATTACTGCATCATCATTGTGTCATAACTAAATTAAACTATTTAATGACTAAAAAATATAAATAAAATACCATTATATAGGAAATATTTTTATCTTTCTAATAAATATTTATAGTCAAATTTATCTTATGTGTAACCCTATATTACAAATGGTTTTGTTACTAAACATTGATTTTATCTCTTTTAACTCTTCTTTAAATAAAATAATAAGTGTCCAAATCTAATCCAAGTAGACCAACGAGGATCATATTTTATTTCCAAGGTTGTTTTTGGTTGAATTATACCTATCCAATAGAATTAAGTGATGTGTTAGGGTAGTAATAATATCTATTTTAACCTTAACTAACCTATTTACTTTTAATAATGGTAACTAAATGTAAAAGGTTTCTATCCACCAAACATTATTTTCATCTTAATGAACAAAATTTTAGTTATTGATATCAAGTGTTCCTCTCAGATTTTTGAAATTCAACTCATAGAAGTGGTAAAATTATGTTTTATGTGAATTTGCAAATTCTCAAAGGAGGTGGGTAAAAGACGGTGAAAAGTTCATAAATTTTTATATATCTAAAATTATTATAAACTGACTCCAATTAATTACATTTAACATATATATGTATTATGTGTCTATTCTGACCTAAAATAAATTTAAATAAAAATAATTTTTATTTAAATAAAAATTTGGTTTTAAACTATAACTCAGTGGTTTTCACTATTCATCAAAAATTCAAAGTTTTCAGAAAAATTCAAAATATTAACCCTAGTATAATTTTGATATTCCAAATTCAAAAATGAAGTATATTTTACCAAATTAAAAATATATAAGTTTCATTCAGTAATTTAAAATTAATTCCCATTGTCAAAACCAAATGGCATATTTTTTTGAAATAATAACTATCAAAAGATTGACACTTGTTTATATCCAATTTCATAGTGATATTAATTACAATGACTTTCATTTGATTTAATGGTAAAAATATAATCTTTTCATACTTCCAAACCATTATAATGTATAATTTATCACTATAAATTATATTTGTTAACAAATTTGTTTTCAGTTATATTATAGTATTTTTCACTATTCACCCAAATTTGAAAGTTACCAGAAAAACACCAAAAATATATTGAAACTAAATTAATATGTCCCTATTCAAAAGAATATGTTTATTTTGACAAATTCATTAAATAATAGTTTCAAATATTGGTTTTAGAAAGGGTTCACCATTAAAATTCGGTAAAAGTGCATTTTTAAAAAAAATACTTCTTTTATATGAAATAAATGAATTTGTTCTTATATTATGTCTAAAAACTCATAATATGTATTCTAAAATTATAAGGATTATATAAAGTTTAGAATTTAGTTAATAGTATTCATAAACGCTTTTGAACGACTAGTTTGGTAAATCATGCTGTGCTTGAACTCGGTGTTGTGTGTAATGCAAGTTATTGAATTATTTTGAAGAAATAACATACTATGAAATATTGGGGTGTTATAGAAATAATAATGATTTATTCATCACCATATACCCTATAATCATCAATTATTCCAAAAATATCTTGTTCTCTTATATTTATGAATCACGGATTTAAAATATCTGAAATCATTTGAATATCAAAACCCATTTGGATTCATGTGAAGTTAAAAAAAATATCATCAAATTTGTAAAGTCCTAGTATGGATCTTCTCATGATGTAATCTCAAAACAACTTAACTACTTTTTATCAATTCATTCTTCTATGGAATGATTTTAGAGGAAATATTGTGGGAACCAAAATATCTTCCCTAATACATATAATTTCTTAAAATATATCATAGTGTGGCTATAAGATTCATAAAAACATAAAAATGATGAGACTCGCATGTCTTCGCTGATTACTTTAAATTGGATTTTAGATACCCCAATACTAACTATATAAATAATATATATAAATATAGGTTTTAGTTTTTAGTTTTTTAATATATCTTCATTATTGTTGAAATTATCTCCTTATTTAAATGTATTACCATTATGAATTGATATATCCTCTAGGGTATATTTATAAATGGGATCGGGAAATTTCATATTAGTATATACGACTATATTATTGGTTTACAGAGCTAGAATGAAGATTACATTTGTCAGAGTGTCCTCAAGTACATATTTAATTATATATGAACATTTAATGATTTTAGAGGTTATTGTTAAATTAACTACAATGTACTCTATAGTAACTCCACAATTACTTTTACATATCCTATAAACAAAATTTGCATCATTATTAACTGAATTACTTTTATGTATTTTGTATAATGGATCACACATAGCTAGTTCCAATATAAAATTTTCTATCCAGCTACTCAGTGTGAATCATATGTTTCATTTTACATTATAAAAATTATTCAAATCATTAAAATAAACCCTTAAATATTATTTAAAAAAAAGATGACTTGATTTTATGAATAGTAATAAAATTTAAACATGTAGTTAATATTGATTTATTAATCCTTTTTACTAATTAAAAAAATCATTTAAGCTACAAAATATATATTAATAGAACTGTAATGAAAAACGGGTATTTATAATGTTATTTAGGTATTAAATATATTAAAATACAAGAATAAAACTCCCCCACAATAATAATTTTATACTCATATAATATCTTATTATCAATAGATGCTCTACTAAATTATTTCACCCATATAAATAAAAATATTTTTACATAAAATCCACCTATATAGATTCATCATGATCATAATTGTTTTTAATGTAATATTAATTCCCTTATTCGTGATATACACACTTCTAGAAAATTTATTTCTCTTTTAACCAGTATATTTAAACATGGTTCATTACTGGCTTTCAAGAGAATCAATAATCTCTATTTACGTGATGCATTGATATAATCTCCACAAAATATATTTCTTAAAATATTTCAAAAATGATAGATTTATCATATGATTTATTAGTATTTACTGTTAAATGTTTAAAAATTCAAAAAAAACATAGGTTAAATGATGTGTGTTTATATTATTACAAAAATAATTTGTAACATATAAATATACAATAAAAAATTTAACCCAATATACATGCCAGTGTTTTCCTTGATTCATCTCTTTAATCTCACAGGAATTCCACCGTTATTATATTATGTTGAAGAAATGTTTTTCTTTTTCATCCTCACTCATCCTCTTTTACATAATTATAAATTATTTTTACTTGATATATACTTTTGATATAGCTATTAATTTATAATAATGATTTTAAATAATTACTTACAAAAATTTACTGTCTAATCCATTCATTGTTTATTTGAATTGTATTTTCCCTTCATTTAAAAATTGTTCTTTATAATTTCTCTACAAAACGTCTAACATACATGCATCATATGTTTTTCTAGAATGGATTATATCATACTTGAGTTCAAAAATGGTCGTGAATTATTTTTATTTAGAATGATGGATATATATTAATTAATTTTTATTTGGAAAACATACATGGTTCCTCATAGATTATATGGGCATAAATAATTATTAATGTTAAAGGGTTAGAAAAAAATTTATGTTTTATATAAAATGAGGTGTTTAAAATAATAGCTTAATACTTATTTACAGATCCCATAAAAATGATTTTAAAAATGAATAATAGTATGTTTTCAATATCTTATCAAACAGTATGGTTGTTATGAAAAATATAATGGTAAAGAATATATGAAACCTCTTTAGAGACAACTAAAATTGAGAAATATAATTATTTTTAATGGAACTAGAGTATATGACTTTTGAATTTGATCAAACATCTTTAAAAAAAAGATGAATATAGAGAGTATAAAATATACTTGAGTAATAATTTAATTTACAAGATAGTTTATTTTTTAAATGAAATAAATACATTGATGTACCAATTTTCCAAAAACAAAATCTACTGAACTCCATATTACAAAAAAAACAAAAAAATTATCAACATAATAAGACATGAAGATATATATTGATTGGTCCCCCTATCTGTAAAAACACAGTTTTTGCTACGAAATACTTTGGAATATTTCTTGATGTTATTCTAGAGTAGCTCCTTCAGAGGGTGTGCGATTTCGTGCCCTGGTGTGGCTGGAATTAAATTTTTAGTGCGTCCACACTGGAAACGTCAAATAAATTGGGTAACTCCTAAACGGTGCTTCAGATCAGAAATCTAAGTGTATGGATGGGACCAGAATGGGGTGTTTACCCTGGGAATGACATAAAACATGCTGGTGCATGACGTTTGGACCCCTCGCTCGCTATCAGAACATTAAACGGATAAATTAATTAATTTATTTATTCGTTTAACAGCTTAACTAATGTATCTCTTAAACAGTGGCTCGGATTGAAAACCCGAGGGCACTGTTGAGTTCGGAGTGTCCTGTTTACCCTAGGAGGGGTATAGGTTCTGCGGGCGCGGGCCGTTAATGGAAAATGGCCCCAGGGGCGTTTTCGTAATTTTGCAGCCTCGGGCGTGGGCGTTGTAACTTTTGAACGGGGCCACGGATTAAAATTTTGAGATGGAAGTTGTGCTCGGGAGGTGGTTATTACCCTAGGGGGGCTTAACCTCGACCCTGATGAGGGTTCATGTATGGGGCCCACGAGCGGGAGTTTAAGTGTTTAGTTTTTAAACACTTCCCACACCCCCTCTTTGTGGTTTTCCCTGGCGCAAGGAGCTCCCAACGAAGAAGCTCACCCTCCTCCCTCTCCTCCCCAGCTCCGGTGAGGGCGGCACAGCGGAGGACTCTCTCTGAAGCTCTGGACAACGCCCAAGAGGTAGGATCTTGTTATTGTTTGTTTTTAATTCCCGAACCTACTTTGATATCAATATGATGCGCTGAAATGCTGTTTAAATCTTGAGCAAATCCCATATCTGCATAGAACATATTCTGAACATTCCAACAAAATTTTCTATTTGTAAATCGGAGTTCATAAGTGTTCGTAAACATTCGCCAAAGTTTGCAGAATGTTCGGGAGTTTTGAGGGATTTACGGCGGACCGGCGGCTTTCCTAGGTGACGTGGCTCGGGTCTTCAGCAGTCGAGGCGGCCGAGCAGCAGGCCAAGCGCTGCAGGCGAGGTCGGAGGGCATTCAGCAGGGAGTTGCGGCGAGACTGGACGACGGCTGGTCGGACGGCAGGGCGTCTCCGGGCGAGGGCAGAGAGCAGCAAGGAGCTGCGGCGAGGCCGGTCGTCGGCGACCTGGGTCGCGCCGGAGGATGACCCTGCGGGTCTTTGGGCTGAAGAAGATGACCAGAAGATGAAAAACTAGAATAGATAAAAAAGAGAAGGGACCCGCGGGATTGAAAAAAAAGAAGAATAAAAATATAGGGGTGTGCAGCAGAAATAGGGAAAAAAGGGGGAATTAAAAATAAAATATAAGGTTAAAATAATAATAATAATAATAATATTATTATTATTATTATTATTATTATGAGAAATGATTTATAATTTATAAATCATAAACCAGGCGTCGGTCTTGCGTGCCGTTAGCAGCGACACATCCCTTAAATTGAAACGAACATTTTGATATGGTTTTGGAAATTTTTAATTCCCGAAACTAGGGGCCTCGAAGGCGCAACACATCTTTAAGTGAATTGACGTTTTTCTAGGGATCTTGTTTTGGACGGCGCGGATGCGTTTGATGTCTGTTTTGAGCGCCGTCAGTGGTGTTGGGACCCTAGCGCTGGGGCGAAGCATTCCAGGGTGGTTTCGGGCGCTGAAGCCGGAGTTAAGGCGTGGGCCCCACGGCCCGTCTTTTGAGCTGCGAGCAGCGTTTAGTGACTTTCTTATCGGGCATCCATTCGGGGTGTGTGAGCAGTCAATTCTAGATTTTTTCCCTAGGGGATTGCAATGGTGCAATCCACCCGCTCTAATTCCGCACGATGGTGCGGGCCCCACGAGGTTCATTTTGGCATCGACGATGATTTTCCATCTCTATTACAGGGAAACCTTTTTGGACAATTGAATAGTCCACCATGTGTGCTTTTTCGAGAGTATCACAATGGTGTGATCCGTTCATTGTGTTTCGGGACCGGGATGCGGGTCCCATGTAGCACCGCTCGTGTGTGGTGCGGCGAAATGCATCTTTTTCTCCGGATATCCGTTGCACTCAAGTGAGCATTCTTTTTGACGTCTTTTCCTAAGGGGATCTCAATGGTGTGATGCGCCCGACTGTTTTCGGGACCGAGGCTCGGGATCACGGGATGTCGTTCGGGCATGAGGCGGTGTTGGTGACTTTTCCATCGGATATCCGTTGGAGGCGAGTAAGTAGTTTATCTCGCGTGTTTTTTTCGCGAGGATTACAACGGTGAGATCTGTTTGGTTGTGCGGAGCCTCTTGTGTGATCTTGTTAAATGTGGAATAAAAGGTGCTTTGGTAGTGGTTCTTCCTACCATGTTTGTAGCAACCCCTTGGCGTGTGATTTCACACTCTTGGGAGAGTGATGTAACTGATTCAAAAGATGTGGTTGGCTGTGCCTAGGCCTTTGAGGTAGAGTTTCTACGTTCATGCCTTCACATTGACGTTGGGTGTCGTGTGCACGATAGCCTTTGGGCTGGAACATGGTATACTTTCGGGGAATATAGGAATGCTTGGAGGTACATGTGGTTGTTTGTACCTAAGAATGTTTTTACGTTCGATTGGGGTTGACTTGGGGCCACACGTCGTATGGGCCCCATGTTCATGTCGTGTTCTGCTTTACGTACTTTTGACCTCTCACGACGTAGAGGGTTCCTCTGTTCTTTTTTTTTTTGACCAGTATGGTTGAGTCTTCCTCTGGCTCTGTGCTCATTTGTTTGACCAGCAGGGTTGAGTTTTCCCCTGGTCCTATTCTCATTGGTTTTGACCAGCAGGGTTGAGTTTTCCCCTGGTTCTATTCTCGTTTGGCTGACAGAGATTGTAGTTTCCTCTATTTCATTAGCTGTGAGGGGTTTCAGTACCGTGCCCTTTCACTGGACTGCGGCACGGTTTACGACTATGGGTGTTCGTATAGTGTGGGTGTTTTCCCCACTTTCTAGGATGAGTTGTCTATGTCCGCTTCGACAGTGACTCAGCGTATTGGAGTGGGATCAGCTTTTGAGGCATGGGGATATTCTATCGTCACTCCGTGTTCCCTAGTAGAGTTCTTTTGGATTCGTTGTGACCAACACTTTATGTGGGCACCGTTCCTCTTCCCAGGAGGTTGTTTCTAGTAGGTATGAGGTTGTTTCCAGCAGTTCTGAGGTTTTTACCAGTAGGGTTGGGGTTGTATCGTCCAGGACTCACCAGTGGGTTACCATATAGCAGGGATGGACAGTACAGCAGTGTTCACCGAGCAGTACCATCCAGCATGGATGGCCAGAGCAGTTCCGGGTTTACCTCAAGATGGGCTGGGTAGTGGTCCCTAATGTCGGGCTTACCTCCAGCTGGGCTGGGCAGTGGTCCCCGATGTCGGGCTTACCTCCAGCGGGGTTGGGCAGTGGTCCCCGATGACGAGCTTACCTCAAGCTGGGCTGGGTAGTGGTCCCCGATGCTGGGTTACCGCCAGCTGCGCTAGGAAGTGGTCTAGTTGTGGACTTTAGCTGGGTCTCCCACCAGTGGATTACCATGTTACGGGACTGGGTAGTGTGGCACCCGTAGAATCTTGTCGGGTATCCCTGTAGTGGGAACCCGTCAACTTCCAGGGAGCCTCCAGCGGGGCTGGGCAGGGTGTCACCTGTCAACTTTGAGCATACCTCTCGACTGCGGGGCAGTGAGATGGTGTGGTTTGATGTTCCCCCAGAAATCTCAAGTACGAGGGGAAGTTTCCCCAACGAGACACATCCTTCAGACACGACCTAAAACCGTGAAGGCGAGTCAGTGCCGCCCAAAGTAGATATTTTCGAGGTGCGGTGATTTGACCCCTTGACTTGTAGTTCGGGGCAGACATGTGGGATGTTGGCCATCGATGGTGTTACTTCTGGGACTATTGGCAACTCACTATTCTTGGGCTGAGCTACGGTATGGAGATCCCCTTATGATCTTGTTCGGGCTTCATGATTGAGCATATGTGTATGTATATACCTTGTTCTAGTACCCACATCTTGGATTTGGTTTCTCTCATTCCTGGAGAGGCAAAGACGCGCGGGGTATGCCACATGATTTCCGTGTCTAGATTCTCATGGTTGGACGATTCTAGTCTCCTACTATAGGTAGAGAAGACTTGACGGTAATTTCATCTTCTCACCTTTTCCAGCTCCTTGTGTCTGGATGAGTCTAACTTCTTTCCACTTGTTGGGTTGAGCTGGACTCTTTACTGTACTCTTTACTGCACTATCTGTAACGCCCTGACCCCAGCTACCCAGAGTCGGTGCATTACTTCGTAACATTGGCATGATCACAAAAGATCAAGTCTCGAAAGACCGATTAGTTTAGTAGCCTTGGAAACACTAGATACATTCATAAGTCTTACATTACATCATAAAGTGAAAAACTAATAACAAAGTCTTCATAGTCCACACTCATATCCTCTTCTGACTATCCCTGCAGGTCATTCATAAAATACTTCTTCACATCTTGGAAAATATTAAAACATTGAAAGGGGTGAGCTCAGATGCTCAGTAAGGATAACAATATTGCGGAAGCTTTCATAAATAAACATAAAAATTTAAGGCAATGTATAACTAAAACAAAAGCCTTTTAAACTTGAACTTCAACATAATATGGCAAAAGTAAAATGAGATAATGTCATTCACTTCTTCACATGGATATTCTACTGGTCGAATAATCACATGCAATATCAATAACCACTTTCATAATGATGGAATGCATAATGCCAGTCTATCATAACCACGTAGTCAAGGCCTCGTGCCAAGACCACAAATAAGATTTTGTCAAGGCCTTGTTCCAAGACACTAGTTTGTCTCATGAGACCTGCCGATGCATCGAGGAGCTATAGCGGGCTCCACCCGTCACTTATTAAGTCCAATGCATTCCTCATATGAATAGGTTTAAACATATCATAAACCATAACATAATCATATCACATAAAACATGCATAAAGGAAACATAACAATTCCACATTTCAATCACAAGATATAAATACAACATATTGATATAATAAAAATGCTTTCAAAACCATTTTCAATACCAAAATAAAAGAAAGTTAAAACTTTGTATTTATTTTTCATTAAAAAAAATGATGGCTTGTAGAGGAAGCCGAATCTAAAATAATAGTCACGGCGGCATAGAAGTCGTTGTCGCCGCATAAGTACGGAAAGAAAAACATTCCCTTTTGTCGTTTAGCAAAACACTTCATATAAAAAGATTCGTTTTGTACAAACGTAAAAGTCAAAGGGGTTTATACACCATATAAATGAAAATTGTGTATAAAACCAATTATGCCTCAATGAAAGGAGATTGAGACGAAGTACTTTAAAAGATAATTTTTAAATAAAATATATCTATTATGTGTATTCACTATAGGTACACATAAAGAATGTAAAAATACAAGATAGAACATAATAATATCATGACATAATTTGAAAGTAGGAGATTAACCCAAAGAATGGAAGTTGGGTTTAGAAGTTCCCTTACCTTGTGTCCGACTTGACTCAACTGTTCTTTAACCTCCTGAATAATAAACTAGAGTTAATATCTACCTTATTAAGAACCATTTTCAATTTCATTATCCTTTTTATATCACTTATTACAATGTTATGAATATTATGTAATTATTTAAGTTAATAACGGTCATTTTGTCGATCTTTGGTAACTTGAGTCAACAATAAACTTCTTATAATTACAAGTTGTTCATGTGGTAGAATATCCATTATATCCAGAATTATATTCATGATTTAGATGTCATATATATCTTATATATCCAGTATATACATTCATTTATAATATTACGTAACATTTAGAGGTAGGAAATGAAATGCACCGTTCATGGAGACGGTAAGCCGTACGTACGCATGAACGCTACTTTCATTTCAATTTCATATTTAATGGAACTAAATCATAATGATATAAATGTATAATATAATTCCAGTATAATATAGTGTATAATACCATTTACTCCATCCTTTATACATCCCACATATGGAATTAACGATTCAAATCACTTTGAGGGGGCGGTAGTCCGAACTTCCTAAAATGAAATTATCGCGTTTTACCCATAATGGAAATCATAAAGTATGTCATAAATGAGAAATACAGAAGCATAAGTAAAACATAAACATATTATATATCATATATAAAAATAGTTACATCTTAATGGCCACCTTTGAAGGTGTTATATGAGTGTTGAACAATCATCGTTTCGTGAGGCAGAAATTCGCCATCCACAGAAACCGTATGTTCTTTAACAATTAGATGTAGTTGTGTGTAAGTGTAGCTCGAATCCTTCTTATAAAAACATCCTAGTATATTGAGGATACTGGTTTTGTTACAAAAAAATTGAATAAAAAGAGTTTAGGGGGTTGGAGAAGAAAAATAAAACAAAACAAAATTAGAGAAGACATTACCTCAAAATCGGGTAACTCTTTTTGATTTGAGCCAAAGGCTTCCTTGGGAAGAGTTCTGCACAAAGTGAGGCTTCTAGGAGTAAGGGAGGAATGTTGTGAGAGTATTTGGGCAGAGGTTGGCCGAGCCAAATGGCTTGAAAGTGTAAATGAGGTGGGAGATGTGGGGGCCTTTTATAAGTGGAGAGGAGGGGCACTTTTGGAAAGATTGAAATGTTACATTATTTCACAATGCTTTTCGGATTCTAAATGTCCCACACTTATATAATTCTAGGCTAAGGTGATACGTTTTTTAAATCTCTTCATCCAATAGGCTTTGGACAAGTGTAAGCCTTGGATTTTTCATTATCTTCTCATTTTATTTAAATCGTTAAATAATGAGGTCATCGCCACATCATAATGATGTCATAAATAATTTAATTTATTTAATGTCTAAAAATTATAAAAAAAATACAATGATGTAGGAAATATTTTTATATTTCTAATGAATATTTATAGTCAAAATTTGGACTTGTGTAACCCCACTTAAAAACTATTTTAGTAAACCAACTCATGTTTGTGTCAATTTAATTCTAACATTAAATAAATATATATTAATGTAATTTTCCAACTAAAGTGGCTCCATGGGGTCCCCAAGTTGACCCATGGGTTGTCTTGGTCGGCCATGACTCATCCAATAGGAGTAGAACTAGTTTCAAGCTCATATCATATTATTAAAACATTGTTTTTACCTTAAACTACACTAATTACCTCTAATCGCGATTAAGAACTTAAAAGTTACTATTCACCAAAAAATTATTTTAATCTCATTGAACCACATTTTACTTATTAATGACAACCATGTATGTCGGATTTTAAAAAATCAAATCACAGAAATGGTAATATTTCATTTAAACGAAAAATCAGTTATTTAACTACCACTTAGTGGTTTCACTATTCATCAAAAATTGAAGTTTTTCAGAACAATGCCAAAATTTCACCCTAAGCTATAATTGATATTCCGAATTCAAAAATGATGTCTATTTTACAAAATTCCAAACATATAAGTTTCATTAATTAATTTTATAATTAATTCCCGCTGTTACGATAAATAGCGTATTTTCAAGAAACAATTTATATCAAAAGATTGGCAATTGTTTATGTCCAATTTCAATGTTAAATTAATTCTAATGACCACCATTGGATAAAATGGTAAAAATATATTCTAATTATACCTTAAAACCACTAAATAGTATAATTTATCACAATAAATTATTTTGATTAAAAAAGTTGTTTTAAAGTATTTTTCAGTATTCATAAAAATTAGAAGTTCTCAGAAAAATACCAAAAATTCAACATAGGCTAATTTAGATATTAGGAAAACAAAAATGAAGTCCATTTTGAAATATAAAATTTCTATAATTTTAAAAATGGGTTATTACTATTCATAATGGCTACTTTGATTTGTTGCGGTGTTTTAGAACTCGAAGTTGCGTACAATGCAAGCTATTGCATTATTGAATGAGAAGCGTATCGTGGAAGCTCGGGGTGTTACATTCTCCCTTCCTTAAATAAATTGGGTCCTCGCAATTTGAAATTTTTTCTTTGAAAATAAAAGTTTGAAAAGAGAAAATACCTTTGTGGAAAACCCACATCGGAAATAAGGTTAATAAAATTTAGTCTTAATAAGAGGGAAATGGAAATAAGAAAGTCACCACCAAATTATGATCTTGATAAAGATAACATTGGTGGCAATTAGAGACATATTATTGGAGGAAAAACGTAAATATTTGTAGGGAGTGATTGAGGTCATCAATCACAATCAACTGTCAAATTGAGGGCCTCAAAGCCTTAAATCTATGTTGATTTAAAATATCATCAGTTCAACAAGACATAAGGTATTAGGATAACACATTTTATGTTTTAATATCCCTTTACTAAAGTTTAAGAATTAATTTATTCATTGAATAAGAGATATGTATAAATATATTTATGGTTGACAATTAGACTTTCAACCTTCAACTCATCTTTCACTCAAAAATATAATAGAACTCAAAAATATTATACTTATCCTAATTGTATAGGGTTCCAAATATTAACACATACCATTTAGATTAGTAAAATTATTTTGTAATAACCAGGGACTTCGTGTAGGCTAGTGGTACGAAATAAAGGCCTGCCGCACTATGGTTGTGGGTTCGATTCCTACAGCTTTGTTCGACGCGACGGGTTATGCCCCACCCTGCAGGTTGTCCTTTTCCTAAAACTATAGTATCATAATATTCCAAAAATAATCTTAATTAATTTTTTAACCTTAAGAAATACTATCCAAAGATCAACTTAATCCACTCCAACCTTTATAGTTATCCAAAATACTTCTGTCCAACTCACAGTCCAACTTTTATAAGGAAGTTAAGCATAATGAAGATCCTTTTTTCCCACATAACAACATGTGAACACCTTCATCATGTATTCTTTTTAAACATACTGAATTACCATGATCCCTTATTCCTTATAGAATACTAAATATAATCCTTCTATCCAAAAATGTATACAAATCATCAATCAGTTTCAAGGAAGTTAAGAATTTCTAATATAATTTATCCAAATAAATCACGACTTATTCCAAAATAACTATCTTGGTATCAGAACCATATTATGGTTTATCTTTTCCTCAACCACATATTTTCCAAAAATTTAACCTACTGTGGAGTTACTTTTCTTGGTTCCACACAATCTCAAGTCCTTGATGAAATAGTACTGCAGTACAATCCTTATATACTCCATAATTTTTATAACCAGTACATCATTGATCCAACACTCAAATTACAAAATTCTTTAATAACAACATAAGAACACTAATCATTCCTCCCCATCTGTGGTAGTATCATAACTTGATTATTATCCAATAACATCATTTGGGGCATACTCTGATGATTTGAACATTGGTTTGCGTAGTGTCCCCACTCCTTGCAGATGAAGCATTGTACATTTGAAACCTTTTTCTTACCCTTGCAGTCACGCACTTGGTGTCCTTTTTCTCCACACTTATAACAAAACCCCATTCCCTTCAGGCAAATTCCAAGGTGTTTCTTCCCACAGTTATCACATATTGGAAAATTCTTCATTCCCCTCATTCCTTTATCCATCATTCTCTCTTCCATCCCTTTCATCTCTTGCTTCGCTTCAAAGCCATAGGACTCAAAGAATTCTTTACTTATCTTATTAACACATGATACTATTTCTTCATATGTTGATAACACATGGGAGACTATTTCCCTTCGAAATGTTGGCTTAATACCGTGAAAGATACGATACTTCTTACTCTTTGGATCATACGTATTGCTGGAGTTCACATTCCTTCTACTGGGCGCCATTTCTATACAATGGCATAAACTATATTAGTTTATGAATCAAAATACATAATTCCATACTTATAAAATACTTAACATAAATTGAACTATTTATGGATATAATCCATAGTCATAAAAATGTTTTCTTTGAGGAAGTATATACTCATAAACCCTTCTTAATGATTTGTAAAGAAAATGAGAGTTATCCTATGCATATCCCCCGGGAGTGTCGTAACCAAGAGTGCAGCAAGGCCCGTTGTCGTGCACCAGTTCCCGTTCGAGTCTAGCTCAAAGTAGTGTTTTCGGGTTTTACCCCTACGTACATCTGTGCCAGAGCCGCCTCTACCTGCTCGTAACCAGACAGGGATGTATTGCTCGGAAAACTCACAACGTCTCTACAATACCGAAATTCTAGGAAGTTATTCTATACTAATCCTCAAAGTTCATCTTAGGTCTAAGTGCTCTAATCAGAGTTTATCTAAATCTAGCTTCCAAGGTTAGTACTAAACTGCCTCTGATACCAACTGTAATGCCCCGACCCCAGCTACCCAGAGTCGGTGCATTACTTCGTAACATTGGCATGATCACAAAAGATCAAGTCTCGAAAGACCGATTAGTTTAGTAGCCTTGGAAACACTAGATACATTCATAAGTCTTACATTACATCATAAAGTGAAAAACTAATAACAAAGTCTTCATAGTCCACCCTCATATCCTCTTCTGACTATCCCTGCAGGTCATTCATAAAATAATTCTTCACATCCTGGAAAATATTAAAACATTGAAAGGGGTGAGCTCAGATGCTCAGTAAGGATAACAATATTGCGGAAGCTTTCATAAATAAACATAAAAATTTAAGGCAATGTATAACTAAAACAAAATCCTTTTAAACTTGAACTTCAACATAATATGGCAAAAGTAAAATGAGATAATGCCATTCACTTCTTCACATGGATATTCTACTGGTCGAATAATCACATGAAATATCAATAACCACTTTCATAATGATGGAATGCATAATGCCAGACTATCATAACCATGTAGTCAAGGCCTCGTGCCAAGACCACAAATAAGATTTTGCCAAGGCCTTGTGCCAAGACACTAGTTTGTCTCATGAGACCTGCCGATGCATCGAGGAGCTATAGCGGGCTCCACCCGTCACTTATTAAGTCCAATGAATTCCTCATATGAATAGGTTTAAACATATCATAAACCATAACATAATCATATCACATAAAACATGCATAAAGGAAACATAACAATTCCACATTTCAATCACAAGATATAAATACAACATATTGATATAACAAAAATGCTTTCAAAACCATTTTCAATACCAAAATAAAAGAAAGTTAAAACTTTGTATTTATTTTTCATTAAAAAAAATGATGGCTTGTAGAGCAAGCCGAATCTAAAATAATAGTCACGGCGGCGTAGAAGTCGTTGTCGCCGCATAAGTATGGAAAGAAAAACATTCCCTTTTGTCGTTTAGCAAAACACTTCGTATAAAAAGATTCCTTTTGTACAAACGTAAAAGTCAAAGGGGTTTATACACCGTATAAATGAAAATTGTGTATAAAACCAAATATGCCTCAATGAAAGGAGATTGAGACGAAGTACTTTAAAAGATAATTTTTAAATAAAATATATCTATTATGTGTATTCACTATAGGTACACATAAAGAATGTAAAAATAAAAGATAGAACATAATAATATCATGACATAATTTGAAAGTAGGAGATTAACCCAAAGAATGGAAGTTGGGTTAAGAAGTTCCCTTACCTTGTGTCCGACTTGACTCAACCATTCTTTAACCTCCTGAATAATAAACTAGAGTTAATATCTACCTTATTAAGAACCATTTTCAATTTCATTATCCTTTTTATATCACTTATTACAATGTTATGAATATTATGTAATTATTTAAGTTAATAACGGTCGTTTTGTCGATCTTTGGTAACTTGAGTCAACAATAAACTTCTTATAATTACAAGTTGTTCATGTGGTAGAATATCCATTATATCCAGAATTATATTCATGATTTAGATGTCATATATATCTTATATATCCAGTATATACATTCATTTATAATATTATGTAACATTTAGAGGTAAGAAATGAAATGCACCGTTCATGGAGACGGTAAGCCGTACGTACGCATGAACGCTACTTTCATTTCAATTTCGTATTTAATGGAACTAAATCATAATGATATAAATGTATAATATAATTCCAGTATAATATAGTGTATAATACCATTTACTCCATCCTTTATACATCCCACATATGGCATTAACGATTCAAATCACTCTGAGGGGGCGGTAGTCCGCACTTCCTAAAATGAAATTATCGCGTTTTACCCATAATGGAAATCATAAAGTATGTCATAAATGAGAAATACAGAAGCATAAGTAAAACATAAACATATTATATATCATATATAAAAATACTGACATCTTAATGTCCACATTTGAAGGTGTTATAAGAGTGTTGAACAATCATCGTTTCGTGAGGCAGAAATTCGCCATCCACAGAAACCGTATGTTCTTTAACCATTAGATGTAGGTGTGTGTAAGTGTAGCTCGAATCCTTCTTATAACAACATCCTAGTATATTGAGGATACTGGTTTTGTTACAAAAGAAATGAATAAAAAGAGTTTAGGGGATTGGAGAAGAAAAATAAAACAAAACAAAATTAGAGAAGACATTACCTCAAAATCGGGTAACTCTTTTTGATTTGAGCCAAAGGCTTCCTTGGGAAGAGTTCTGCACAAAGTGAGGCTTCTAGGAGTAAGGGAGGAATGTTGGGAGAGTATTTGGGCAGAGGTTGGCCGAGCCAAATGGCTTGAAAGTGTAAATGAGGTGGGAGAGGTGGGGGCCTTTTATAAGTGGAGAGGAGGGGTACTTTTGGAAAGATTGAAATGTTACATTATTTCACAATGCTTTTCGGATTCTAAAGGTCCCACACTTATATAATTCTAGGCTAAGGTGATAAGGTTTCTAAATCTCCTCATCCAATATGCTTTGGACAAGTGTAGGCCTTGGATTTTGCATTATCTTCTCATTTTATTTAAATCGTTAAATAATGAGGTCATCGCCACATCATAATGATGTTATAAATAATTTAATTTATTTAATGTCTAAAAATTATAAAAAAAATACTATGATGTAGGAAATCTTTTTATCTTTCAATGAATATTTATAGTCAAAATTTTGACTTGTGTAACCCCACTTAAAAACTGTTTTAGTAAACCAACTCATGTTTGTGTCAATTTAATTCTAACATTAAATAAATATATATTAATGTCATTTTCAAACTAAAGTGGCTCCATGGGGTCCCCAAGTTGACCCATGGGTTGTCTTGGTCGGCCATGACTCATCCAATAGGAGTAGAACAAGTGTCAAGCTCATATCATATTTTTAAAACATTGTTTTTACCTTAAACTACACTAATTACCTCTAATCGCGATTAAGAACTTAAAAGTTACTATTCACCAAAAAATTATTTTAATCTCATTGAACCACATTTTACTTCTTAATGACAACCATGTATGTCGGATTTTTGAAAATCAAATCACAGAAGTGTAAATATTTCATTTAAACGAAAAATCAGTTATTTAACTACCACTTAGTGGTTTCACTATTCATCAAAAATTGAAGTTTTTCAGAACAATGCCAAAATTTCACCCTAAGCTATAATTGATATTCCGAATTCAAAAATGATGTCTATTTTACAAAATTCCAAACATATAAGTTTCATTAATTAATTTTATAATTAATTCCCGCTGTTACGACAAATAGCGTGTTTTCAAGAAACAATTTATATCAAAAGATTGGCAATTGTTTATGTCCAATTTCAATGTTAAATTAATTCTAATGACCACCATTGGATAAAATGGTAAACATATATTCTAATTATACCTTAAAACCACTAAATAGTATAATTTATCACAATAAATTATTTTGATTAAAAAAGTTGTTTTAAAGTATTTTTCACTATTCATAAAAATTAGAAGTTCTCAGAAAAATACCAAAAATTCAACATAGGATAATTTCGATATTAGGAATACAAAAATGAAGTCCATTTTGAAATATAAAATTTCTATAATTTTAAAAAGTGGTTATTACTATTCATAATGGCTACTTTGATTTGTCGCGGTGTTTTAGAACTCGAAGTTGCGTACAATGCAAGCTATTGAATTATTGAATGAGAAGCGTATCGTGGAAGCTCGGGGTGTTACACTATCGGTTGTACTCCTTTACTTTTCCCGTTTTCTCTTCTGCTCACCATTCGGTACCTCCTTTGTTGCCCCCTCGAGCCTTTGGGGTATTCTACTGAGTATATTTATACTCACACCTACTTGGGCTTTGCCCGCACTTGGTGTGCCCATGAAGACGACAGACATGTTGGTCGTAACTTCAGTGGAGCATTGGAGTTCAGGATCATGGACCGCGTGCGGTGGTCGTAGTTAGTTTCTAGGTGGGGGACCCTTCCAGCTGTTTGATTTTTTTTACCTGTTGCTAGGTTGTGGCAATTTTCTGGTTAGTCTCATGTTTTTTCCCTTTTCTTTTTCGGTTTACCTTCATCACTTTCTTATACAGTTTAGAGGTTGATGCACTTTTGTGGGATATGTATATATAGCAGTTGCACATTACTCTTCTTTCCTTTTATTTTACTATGAACATTTTCATTGAGCGTGTTGTGTGTGTGTGTGTAGATGTACTTAGGAAAAGGCCACCCCGAGATGTTGTGCCTTCGGCGCTGGTTGCTAGCCCCTGGCATAAGGAGTCGGGCTTGGGGTAGTTGCAGCTCGAGCCTGGGTAGGGTCGGATCGTGACTGTGTGGTATCAGAGGTGGTTCGTTCCTTGGGATGTTGTTCGGACATCCCTAAAATAAAAGGAATTGGATAGGATTTATGGAAACAGTGTTAACATGTCTCGAGAGAGGCTCTCAGGCTAGGGAGTCCAGTGATGGTGCGGTGGCCGAGGTATCCATTCACCAAGACCGTGATAACCCGCATATTGACTCAGCATGCTGAGACACTTGTTGCAGGGAAAATTTGGTTTCTGCATCACATAGGATTGAGTCTTTGATTGTCCTTATTGAGTCAGCTCTATATCGTTGTTATTGGTATATACATATATGCACATCTTACTATGACACTCCTTGATAATATTCAGGATGTCTCTGCAAAGACAGCCAGCCAAGATACTAGCTTTGGTGTGTGACGACGACCTTGTGAGCTACGAGGCCACAGTCCAGGACCCATCATTTGATCCCCCTTCTCCGGGTGGGTTGGTAGCAGCACCCCCACCTATTGAGCAGCAGACAGCTTTAGTAGAGCAGACAGGTCTTGAGCGCAGTTGAGCGCGCTCCGTGAGATCCAGTGGCAGAGACAGCTAAGGTTCAGTGGTGAGCCATACCCTCACGCAGTAGAGTTTTGGCTAAAGGCAGTGTTTATCCTTTTTAGGCTTCTGCAGACACCAGCAGATCTTATCGTGGATTTGGCTGCCAACCTTTTCTGCGGAGCAGCTTGGTGTTGGTGGAGTGTGGTGACTCAGTTTCTTGACGAGTCGTCGCTTTCGTGCGGCGACATTTAGTTCTTGTTCCGTGAGGAGTATTTCCCCTTATTCTTGCGCTCTGTTCGGATTCAGGAGCTCATGTAGTTTCAGCAGGGAGGGATGACGGTGTATGAGTACGCGGCTAGTTTCGCAGACTGTGCACGCTTTTACCCGAACTTTGTTCATGACGACATCATCCGAGTGTGGAAGTTTGAGAAGGGTCTCCACCAAGAGATTTGTGTTGTCATATTACCCTTGTGCATTTCCATATATGTCAGGTGCTAGAGCAGGCGCTGGTGATAGAGAGCTTCCTGTCGCGTTCTAGAGTTAGTGGTGGCAGCAGGCAGGTTGGAGCCGAGACGTCTGTCGCAGCTAGCGGGCGTCAGCAAGCAGGACCTCGACGAAAGTGGATTTCCGATAACCGGACTCGGGGGCACGGTCGTACACCACAGTGGAACCAGATGGCACCAGCACATCCCAATGAGAGTCACTTCTATGCTTGCGATGGGCGAGGTCACCTGGCACAGGACTGCCCAACCAGGCATGCAGAGAGCTTCGGGCAAGTAGCAGGTGCACCACCACGACGGAGGCAGCGCTGTGATCGGAGTAGTACCCAGAGATGTGGTGCTAGCAGAGGATCAAGAGGAGCTAGTAGTGGGGGATGACTTTACGAGGTCTTCCCATCACCACTAGGTGGTCCACGTCAGGCTCTGGGAGCTGACAGTTGGGACTGCAGACAGCCACTAGCTTTGTATTTCTACGATCTTGCAGCGCATGAGGTGATAAGTGGTATGCTCTACAACGCTTCTACTTTTTGCAGTAGAATTGTTAGACTCTGTGTGTGGAGTGATTTTCTCTCTGATCCTTGTTTGAGGTGTCACCAGGGTGACGCAAGGCGTCGGGTGTAACCCAATGTTGGTAATGTAAAAGGCATGGGACCTTTTTCTCTCGTAGATGGTGTCGACTCCTTCGCATTTCGAGCATGTAAGAGAGTCTTGGTTGAGAGACATCGACTGTGAAATCTTGCGTAACCAGATATCCTTAGGTGTTTCACCATATGGATATTCTGATGGAGGGAATCACCGGGCCTTGTTCCAGGTGCGAGCGGTGATTCCAGTCAAGTTTTGTGATGTAAGGGGTCAGTCGAGGAGGTGAGCTACCCCCGAGAGCGTACGGGCAGTTTGAGACTATGCAATGGGATGGCGAGGTTCCCTACCGCCTTGCCCTAACCCCAAAGGCTAGTTTGTGAGCATAGTGTATCCCATGTGACTCACCTGAGAAGAAGTGTGTGTGCTCCCATGCACGTCATCGGCGAGGGAAGATCTCACGTGAACAGATCAAATCCTTTGGTTTGTGTGTGGTGGCGAAGAGTTGTGCAAGAGTTCTTATGGGTACGGGATATCCATCTGTGGGATTAGTACCCAGAGTTGTTCCCTGGTTTTGCTTTTCGGGGACCAAAAGATTGAAGAATAGAATGATTTTAGAACCCAGTTTTTTCTATGAAAGACATTGGAATATTTCTTGATGTTATTCCAGAGCAGCGCCTTTAGACGGCGTGTGATTCCGAGCCCCAGTGTGGAAGAATTAAATTTTCAGTGCGTTCACACATTAAACGCCAAATAAATTTGATAACTACTAAAAGGTTCTTCTGATCAGATATTTGAGTGTATGTATGGGCCCAGCATGGGGATTTTTACCCTAGGAATGACATAAAACATGTCGGCACAGGATGTTTGGACCCCTTGCTCGCTTTCAGAACGTTAAACGGATAAATTAATTAATTAATTTATTCGTTTAACGGATTAACTCAAGTTTCTCTTAAACGGTGGCTCGGATTTGAAAAACGAGGGCACCGTTGAGTTCAGAGCATGTCGTTTACCCTAGGAGGGGTATAATTTCTGCGGGAGCGGGCCGTCGGTGGAAAATGGTCCCAGGGGCATTTTTGTAATTTGGAAGTCTCGTGCGTGGGCGTTGTAAATTATGAACGGGGCCTCAGATTAAAATTCTGGACCGCCGTTGTGCTCAGGAGGTGGTTTTTACCCTAAGGGAGGCTTAACCACGACCCTGCTAAGGGTTCGTGTATGGGGCCCACTGGCAGGATTTTAAGTGTTTTTTTAACACTCCCACCCACCTCTTTGTGGTTTTCCCTGGCGCAAGGAGCTCCCAAAGAAGATGATCTTGCTCCTCCCTCCACTCCTCAGCTCCGGTGATGGAGGCATGTCGGCAGACTCTCCATGAAGCTTCGGGCAACACCCAAGAGGTAGGATCTTGTTATCGTTTGTTTTTAATTTCCGAACCTACATTGATTTCAATTTGAGGCACTGAAATTCTATTTAAATCTCGAGCAAATCCCATATCCTTGTTGAACATATTCTGGCCTTTCCAAAAAAAATCGGTTTGTAAATCATAGTTCAGAGGAGTTCGCAAACATTCGCCGAAGTTTGCAGAAATTTCGAGTGTTTTGAGGGTTTTCTGGCGGACTGGCGGCTTTCCCATGCGGCGCGGCTCGGGTCTTCAACGGCCAAGGTGTCCGAGCAGCAGGCCGAGTGCTGCAGGCAAAGTCGGAGGGCCTTCAGCAGGGAGCTGCGGCGAGATCGGGCGATGGCTGTTCGGACGGCAGGGCGTCTCTGGGCGAGGGCGGCGAGCAGCAGGGAGCTGGTGCGAGCCCGGTCGTTGGCGACCCGGGTCGCGCCAGAGGAGGACCATGCAGGTCTTTGTGCTGAAGAAGATTTCCAAAATAAAAAAAAATAATAGATAAAAAAGAGAAAAGGGACCCGCGGGATTAAAAAAAAGAAGAATAATAAAAGATAGGGGTGTGCCGCGGAAATAGGGGAAAAAGGGGGAATTAAAAATAAAATATAAGTTTAAAATAATAATAATAATAATATTATTATTATTATTATTATGAAAAATAATTTATAATTAATCAATCATAGACCGGTTTTTGGTCTCATGTGCCATCAGTGGCGATGTGTCCCTTAAATTGATACGAACATTTTGAGATGGATTTGAGAATTTTTAATTCCCGAAACGAGGGGCCTCGGAGGTACGACACATCTTTAAGTGAATTGACGTTTTTCCGGGGATCTTGTTTTGGACGGAACAGAAGCGTCTGATCACCGTTTTGAGCGCCTTCAGCGGCGTTGGGACCCTGTCGCCAGGGCGAAGCTTTCCCGGGTGATTTCTGGTGTTGAAGCCGGAGTTGAGGCGTGGGCCCCACATCCCGTCATTTGAGCTATAGTCAGTGTTTAGTGAAATTCTCATCGGGCGTCCGTTCGGGGCGTGCGAGCAGTCGATTATGGATGTTTTTTCGAGGGGATTGTAATGGTGCAATCCGCCTGACCTAATTCTACATGATATTGTGGGCCCCACGAGGGCCATTTGGGCGTCGACGGTGATTTTCCATCTATATCACCGGGCAACTGTTTTGGAGAAGTGAATAGTCTACCTTGTGTGCTTTTTTGAGAGGATCGTAATGGTACGATCCATTCGTTGTGTTTCGGGACCAGGATGTGGGTCCCACGTAGCACCACTCGTGTGTGGTGCACCAAAATACATCTTTTTCTCCGGATATCCGTTGCGCTCAAGTGAGAAGTCTTTTTTACGTGTTTTCCCAAGGGGATCGCAATTGTGTGATGCACCCGACTGTTTTTTGGGCCGAGGCTCAGGATCACGGGATGTCGTTCTGGCGTGAGGCGATGTTGGTGACTTTTCCATCGGATATCTGTTGGAGGCGAGTAAGTAGTCGATCTCGTGTGTTTTTTCCTTGAGGAGTACAACAGTGTGATCCATTTGGTTGTGAGGAGGCTCTCGTGCGATCTTGTTTAATGTGGAATAAAAGGTGCTCCAGTTGTTGTTCGTCCTACCCTGTTTGTAGCGGACGCTTGCCGTGTGATCGCGCACTCGTGAGAGAGTGATGTAAATTATTCACAAGATGTGGTTGGTCGTGCATGGGCCTTTGAGGTGGAGATGTTACGTTCAAGCCTTCACGTTAACGTTGGGTGCCGTGTATACGATTGCCTTTGCGATGGAACATGGTATAATCTAGGAGTATACAGGAACGCTTGAAGGTACATGTGGTTGTTTGTACCTGAGAACATTTCTGAGTTCGGTTGGGGTTGACTTAGGGCCACATGTAGTGTGGGCCCCATGTGCGTGCCGTCATTTGCTTTACGTACTTTTGACCTCTCATGACGTAGAGGGTTCCTCTGTTCTTGTTTGTTGACCAGCAGGGTTGAGTCTTCCACTGGCTCTATGCTTATTTGATTGACCAGTAGGGTTCAGTTTTCTCCTGGTCCTTTTCTCGTTTGTTTTGACCATCAAGGTTGAGTTTTCCCCTGGTTATGTTCTCGTTTGGCCAGAAGAGATGGTTCATTTCCTCTGTTTCATCAGCTATGAGGGGTTTCAGTACCATTCCCTTTCATCAGACTGAGACACCGTTTACAAATACAGGTGTTCGTACAGTGTGGGTCTTTTCCCCACTTTTTGGGATGAGTTGTCTTGGTCCGCTTCGACTGTGACTCAGCGGATTAGAGCGGGATATCCTTATGAGGCATTGGGAGATTCTACCGTCACTATGTGTTCCCTGGTAGAGTTATTGTGGATTCAGTGTGAGCAACACTTTATGCTAGCATCGATCCTCTACCCAGGAGGTTGTTCCCAGAAGGGCTGAGGTTGTTTCTAGCAGGGTTGTGGTTGTTACCAGCAGGGCTGGGGTTGTTTCGAGTAGGTCTCACTAGTGGGTTACCATCCAGGAGGGATGGACAGTACGGTGGTGTTCACCGAGCAGTACCATCTAGTAGGGATGGCCATAGTAGTTCCGGGTTTACCTCCAGCTGGGCTGGGCAGTGGTCCCCGATGCTGGGCTTACCTCCAGCCCAGCTGGGCAGTGGTCCCCGATGTCGGGCTTACCTCTAGCAGGGCTGGGCAGTGGTCCTCGATGCTGGGCTAACCTCCGATTAGGCTGGGAAGTGGTCCCCGATGTCAGGTTACCTCCAGATGGGTTGGGCAATGGTCCCGTCGCCGACTTTAGACGGGTCTCCCTCCAGTGGATTACCCTGTTATGGGACTGTGCAGTGTGGCACCCATCGACTCTTGTCGGGTCTCCCTATAGTGGGAACCCGTCGACTTCCAGGGACCCTCCAGTGGGGCTGGGCAGGGGGTCTCCTGTCGACTTTGAGCAGACCTCTCGATTGTGGGGCAGTGACATGGTGTGGTTTGACGTTCCCCCAGAACTTTCAAGTACGAGGGGCACTTTCCCCACCGAGACGCATCCTTGTGATGCGACCTAAAACCATGCGGGTGAGTCAGTGACGCCAAAAGTGGATATTTTCGAGGTGCTGTGATTTGAACCCTTGACTTGTAGTTCGGGGAAGACGTGCGAGATGCTGGGCGTCGATGGTGTTACTTTTGGGAATGTTGGCGACTCAATTTTCTTGGGCTGAGCTATGGGATGTAGATCCCCTTACGATCTTGTTCGGGCCCACTGATTGAGCATATGTATATGTATATACCTTGTTCTAGTACCAACTTCTTGGGTTTGGTTACTCTCCTTCTAGGAGAGGTGAAGACGCGCGGGGTATTCCACGTGCTTTCTGTGTCTATTTTCTCATGGTTGGATGAGTCTACTCACCTGTTATATGTAGCGAAGACATGATGGGAATTTCATCTTCTCACCGTTTCCAGCTTCTTGTGTGTGGATGAGTCTACCTTGTTTCCTCATGATGGGTTGAGCTGGACTCTTTATTGTACTCTTTACTGCACTCTTTTTTTACTCCTTTACTTTTCTTGTTCTCTCTACTGCTCACCCTTCAGTACCTCCTTTGTTTCTCCCTCGATCCTTCAGGGTATCCTATTGAGTATTTTTATACTCACCCCTTCTTGGGCTTTTCCAGCACTTGGTGTGCCCTTGCAGACGACGAACAGGTTGGTCATGACATCAGTGGAGCTTAGGAGTTCGGGAGCTTGGACCGCGTGCGGTGGTCATAGTCAGGTTCTAGGTGGGGGACCCTTCCAGCTGTTTGCTTTTGTTTACCTGTTGTCGGGTTGTCGCACTTTTCTGTTTGGGTGCGTGTTTTTCCCCTTTTCTTTTTCGGTTTACCATCTACACTTGCTTGTACTGTTTAGAGGTGGATACCCTTTTGTGGGATATATATACAGTAGTTGCACTTTACTCTGCTTTCCTTTTCTTTTACACTTCACTTTTGCATTGAGTGTGCTGCGTGTGTGTGTGTACAGGTACTTAGGAAAAGGCCTCCCCAAGTTGTTGTGCCTTCGACATTGGTCGCCAGCCCCTGGCCTATGGAGGTGGGCTTGGGGTAGTAGCGGCTCGAGCCCAGGTAGGGTCGGGTCGTTACACTATCTTACACTTATATTCAATAACCCCTACTTGATGATATATATGTATAATTAATATACGCTTTCCTAAGAATATTTACATAAATATTTCGTGATTCTAGACAATTAATATATTTTTTACATTACAATCAATTCTAGGATATCAATAATTTTTATTTTCAGATAATAGATATAGAAACATATTATTGAGGTACATTATCCATCATGTCTTTTATGTTTATTCTAATATTGTATATATCAAAACAATAAATACTCAAAACCAAAGTTCATAACCAAGGTAAATGAATCGTAATTAATATTTATCTTAGAAGACTATTAAGGGTTGACATCAAAGATATCATTTGATGTTTAGAAGAAATCATACTATAGGAATAGAAGTGTGTTATCATGACCAAGGAATACAATTTTTGTACCAAATAATTAAAATAACATAATATTGATTTCTGTAAAAAAATATCAACAATTCAAATGATATGAATCATATGAGTGATGAATCAATATAAATCATCCCTGAACAACACACTTAGACCATAATAAAATTAACATGTCTTAAATATTGTTAAACAATCATGGAAGTAATCCAATTTTATATTTCAAGTTTAAATACACATGTTATAACATAATTTTGGATTATGAATGAACACATGCTTCCCATATCACATTGGATATGAAATCACAACTCGTTGTCCATTGATAATTAGGTGTCCCCTCCTACTTCTCATAGAGAATCAAGAACATAAACTCAGTTCACATAATTATATCATGAGGATTAATTCATTTATACCATGAAGTGGAGGGATATATAATTTGAGTGCTAACCATCAAAAAATGATATCTATATAGAAATGTGTCATAATAATATAAAGCAGTCATCATTTCATTATAAAATAACTCGGGGAATGCTAATGAGTTTTAAAAACTTCTCATCCTTTCATCATATAATAATTCATGGAAAATAAATGGGTTATTTTAATAAATATATTAGTTATAATAATAAAGCATCAATATAATGAAAAAGGATAGTATCAGTAGATGATATTCTAACCGAATAACAATTAACATCATGGATTTTTTAATTTATTTAATTTAGTTAAAATATCATTAAAATATTTCATTACTGAAATTACTATATCATTCTGTATTCAATTCCTCAAAATAAAAATATTACAAAAATATTTTATAAAATATTTTATATAAAGAGGTAGATGGGAATTTTTAAAGTAATATTCAAATAATTTGTTGTTCAAGATGGTTGAAATTATGATAATGTTGTGTTCGTTAAAATAATTATTCCTTCCACATTTTTTGGAAAAATTCAAAAGTATATTTCTATGAAAAATTAAATATGATTGTTTTTAATAATTTTTTAAAATTTTCAATAATGGGTAATAAATTTTAACAATCCATGGGTGAATAAGAAAACATTTTTGAAAATTTTATATAGAAAATATGGATATTAATATGTTCATTCCTTGGTAAAGATGAAATAAAATTAGAATTTTCTAAAAAATCCTGATCATTACCAATAAAAAAGATTTAAAAATAGTAAACATAATTTAATATTCCTTGAATAATAAAAAGAGATTAAACTGTAAGGTATTTATTATATAAGGATCATAAAATTTCCACCATTATCATTCAAGCATAAACAAGTGCCAATTAAAATAAAATTAAATCATAAATCTTTTACCTCAAGTATCATCACTCATCAAACATGTTTAGTACTCGCGTATAAAACAATATATTTAAAAAGAATTATTCTAGTACATTAAAAATATATATCATACAACATATGATTTATTTATAACATCTTATTCTTCATTTACTAACAATTGTTTATTAATATAACTATTCCAGGTGATAACTGTTTCATTTTTCAGGCATGATTCCATTAAAAAATATTTATCTCTATACATTGATCATGGATCAATAATCTAAAAATTTTTTATAATTTTATGAAATTCATTTTAAATATTTCTATAAATATTTATATCCATTCATATAAAATTGTGTTGAAAATTGAATTTCTTCACTTCATGGAGATGGTCGTCCAAATATATGAATAGGTAATGTTTCCATTTTTTATGGATGGGAAAAGTTATTTTACGAATAATTCACCTATATTGAAACATAATTACATCAAATATATTATATATATATATTACATTATTACATTATTAAATTACTATTACAATCAATGTGTAGTGGTGATGAAACAATGTAACACATCTCTCCTGGGTGGTGTCAGGCCACACGTACACACTAACGATGTTTTCATTTCACATATGATGGAATGGAGGAGGAATATTTTTGTTGTATAACAATAATAATATTAAATGACTGTATTGAGGGATTTGGGGTCATTATTTTAGAATGGATTCCATTTATTTATAATTGAAAATAGAATAACTAAAATTAGAAGTACATTGTTTTTATTTGAACTATTTATTTAATTTGACCTTAGTGGTACCATGATATCAGTGAAATTTAAATATAAACATTCAATATATCACTATTATATTTTGTTTATGAAAAATATAATGGAATGAATTAATTAAATTATATTTTCTTACTTTAAATATTTTTTTTATAATTTATTTAATTTTTTATCAATTGAAAAAATCTTAGGTAGGTATTATATAAGAATTGATAGTAATATACATTCATGATAAATTAAAAAAATATCATAATGAAATAAAATTAATATATATTTCAAACAAACATGTATAAAAAACAATAACCTATTTTTATCCTTATAATGAATTATTTTAGATATTAAATTCTAGAGAATTATATTTTGAATATATCATTTTCAAAATAGAAAAATGGAAGCATGTGGCCATATTTTATAGATATAGATGATAATTGTAGAACTCTACTCAGAAAATATGATTCAATATAGTGTGAAATAAATAGTAATACTGTGTCCCAAATGTCTTACCCCTCTTTTACCAATTTTACCATTACCATGGTGACATATTCTTACCTAGGATTCAATTCCTAATAACCATATATAAAAGAGACATATATTCAAATTTTCATCCTTCTAATTATAAATATGGGAATAATTTTCCGAATTAAATTTCTAGATTTTATAGATATTAAATTTAAAACAAGGTAAAAAAACATACCAAATCTATTTCAAAAATTCACTATTTATTAAAAAAAAAGTGGATTTATTCATATTCTAGGTATCTTAAAAAATATTTAGAACAGTATTCAAATAAATTATTTAATATATTATATTTCCATTTAATTTAAAACATCCATAACAAAATTATTCTAATTTAATTAAAAGCAAATTGTGTTCTAAAATTATTATTTTTTCATTAAATCATCACTAATTACCTTCAAAAAAATATTTTCAACTATATTAATATGATAAACCATGAATTTATTTTTCCCTACCTAAAAAATATTCTTTCATAGTTTATTTAGACATATTCATACCCACCAGAAATATATCATGCTGAAAACAAAAACATTAAATAATATTATTTCACTAGTATATTGTGGTTAGTTTAAACATAGTGATTCATGTAAATATATATATAAATTAAATAGAATTTATTTGTGGGGATACATATCATAAAATCATACGGTGTTATATAATACCACCTTATATGAATTCTTTCATTGAAATTATTTAACTATGTTAGAAAAAATGAGGCGACTTCTACCTCATCATAACCACGAGTTCTGCTAAAAATTCATTCATTTTATAGTTTCACCAAAAAAAATTGAGAAGATGAGTGATATTGATTCATATAACATTATATATACAATATATAATTTCCCCATTCATATCTCATTTGAGTGATATTTCTCCAACATCATCACCATTCAGTTTAATACATGTGACGGATCTTGTATGTACTTCCTTAGTAGAGATGTATTGATAAAATTGTGAACATCATATATATTTATTGTAACATACAATATATGATTTACCCCACCTATTATAATAAATAATTTAAATGTGACTAATATTCTTTTTGATTAACATTCACTTATTTCAAAATCTGAAAGCCATTTTATAAATATATTCATAAGAGTTTGTTGTCAGCATCATGAAACTCTATATCCAATTAATTTTTGTAATTATAACGATTAAGTTGAATCTAAGATTTTATAAGGTATCTATGGATAAAATTAACCATATCTACCATATCCTTAACTATATTAGGTCATAATATATATGATTCACCAAAATAATTCCAACTCATAATACTTATATCTTTTTTACCATAAATGTAATCTTATGTGAAATCAGAATGCATGAGTGAAATGAATTATTATTTAGACATTGCACAAAATGTAGGTATTAATCAATACCACAAATTGAATTTATAGGTATAATAAAAATATTTATTTCATAGTTGGAATAGTCCAATTAAGAAGAACATCTTTCTAAGGGTGATTTGAAATATTAAAACTCTGCATTGTTTCTATTTCCTATTGATGAATTCTCCAAATATTTGATGTCAATGTAAAATCTCAAAAACATACAATACACTATAGTACACCATTAAAATGTACCACTACCTTAATTTATATCCTAGAAATATGATCAAAATAGAAATAATTTCTGATGAAAATAAATTTTTTTGACATCATATGGCTATGACTATAAAGCATTAATGTTTGTTCACTATATATTTTTTGTGGAATCAGATGATGAAATTATTAGTAATGATTTTCAATTTCAATTACTGAATCATTAATCATTTAAAATACCATTATATATTATTATCTCAGCCTTAAAATCATGACAAACTTGGTATAATGTTTTATATTTTACATTACCCCTCCAGATGTTTTCTAACCAGAAATATGGATTCATATATCTATATATCCATTTAATTCAATAATGAATGGTTGATGATGAACTATGAACATTATATAATTTTTCCCTATTCCATTATTATATATATGGGAAACATTTATTGTTCCATTACCATACCAATCCATCATAATCATTATTTAACTCAAGAACATTATTTTCTTTCTTCTATAGTTCCATGTCATTCTTCTACAACACTTTAATCCCGACATGGATTCATGGTCGAACAATCGACTTTTAAAAATAAAATATTAACCAATTACTTATGATTTTTTGTTCCATATTTTAAATAACTATATTTTATTGATTTAATTTAATTTTATTTATTAATAAAATAGCATAGACCCTCAGACTCGAAGAATTTGCTTACAATTTCACATTACTGGAGTCATAATATTTTGTGTTATGTAATTTCTTGAAAATTTCAATTATCTTCTCTATCACATGTTCACATCATTGTATGTGAATATAAACTCTAATGATTTATGATAATTATTTATCTCACGCATTTCACCAAAATGACAATTCCTCTAAATATGTATCGCCAAAATTACCACTTTGATCACCAAATAATTATTTATATAATCTTTATCATGTATTCTGAATTGATTTGATGCCTATTTTATCACCATATCATTCTACATGAGTAAATAACTCAGTAAAATCACTTATTTATTGATATAGATCACAAAACCTCACCTAATACATTGTTGTATGATAATTGGTTTTTAGAAAAAACCTTCTCTTCGCCTCTTTAAAAATATGCTCACATTCATCCATCCTAAATCATGTTCTAAGAAATGGAAGTCACATATCATATTTTGAATGAAAATAAGATTATTTAATAGTTTCATAACTAATATCAACCTGAAATATATATAGATAGTGAGCCTAAATTACAATCCATGAAGATTATATATCCCATATTATTGGGGAGAAAATAAAAATTTTGAAATTTTCTATTTATCTGGTGTTTATTGATTTTTTTCACAGATGAGTTTCAACGTCATATTCCAATAGGTGAATTTGATTTTTCAAGAGAATAAAAAAATTGTTATAAAACTATTCTAAACAACTCTTTATAGAATTTACCCAATTAATAAATATTTATTAAAGAAGCTACTCTAAAATAACCGTGATATTGAATCCATACTCTCTAGTGTATCACATTGTGGTGAGACTATAATTTTTTTCAATATGAAAATTTTTTTGATGTGAATTTTAATTTGAAAATTGGAACATAACAAGAACAATATCAATGAATGTTTTCTTTTATCCTTTATTGGTGATTTTTTTATCAATCATTATTATAAAAATATTTTTTCAATATTAACCTTCATTTTGATGATCGTCAATTGATTGTGAAGAAGGAATATACCACCCAGATAACATTTCACATCCCTTGTGAGATTAAAACTAGGAGTGCATTATTTTCAAATTAATTATGCACTAGAATGATAATCAATATATTAGAAGTAACACTTTTATATAGTTTTACCCAAATATATGTGCTTTCAAATCTTTACCACAATTTTTTATCCATACAGGGATATATTTATAAGAGAACCAATTTATATATATCATACATAGAATTAGTTTTTTATCCAAAACAATGGATTTTCCCAAGTTTTTTAAGAACTATTTGTTAATCCAAGTCTACATCAATTGAATAGAACTCTCTCTGATTCCAAATGGGAAAACACAGTATTTTAATTCATAAATAATAAATCATTTCAAATTTAAAATCAATAAATATTATTACCATCATCACAATGGTTTAGTTTCATCGGATATTAGATACATAAAAATATAATCTATGTAAACTAATTATTACAACATAACCCTTATAATGGGAATGGGATTTATACAAATTTATCATTTCATTATTGCATACTCATTAGAACATAACTATGTTTATAAAAATATCATCTCCATGATCATAAAATTTCCCAAAAAAATAATTATGGTATAAATTTTTTATATCCCTAGTAGATAATAAATAACATCAATAACATTATCTTTTATAATAATTAATTTAATATATCATTGAAATATTTCAATAGGAAAATGAACTTTTAATTTTGAAATAAATTATTCCAATTATAGATATTTCTAAAATATTATTCAAAACATTTTATTTTGAAAATATCAATATGAATTGAAATGTAATTTTAAATTAAATTATTTGTCATGATATTCATAATTTTCAATCAAGATATATAAGTTAGAATAGTAATTCATTTAAAAAGTTTGGTAAATAGTAAAAAACATTAGCAGACAAAAAAAGACACAATATTCCATTGAAAAGTTTAATATAAAAACTCATATATGGGTTAAAATGATATGATGAATTTATAGGATAATATTATAATATTATTAAGTCATTTTATATTAAACATTTTCAGGTAAAAAATATTTTTATAAAAAGAGGAAATAATGTACATTTTTCTATAAACATTTTCCAGATAATTTTAAATACCACTATGAATAAAAATTGTAAAATTACATTTAAATTACATTATATAATTGATAACAATAAAAATATATGGAATTCTAAAAGAATTATTGTAAAATATACTAAATGATAATTCGATCATAAATAGTCCAGATTAAAATTGGATTGAATCATAAATAACATACCTGAAGTATCATCATTCTCCATAATCGTTAAAAATATTATATAATCAAAATTACAGTATTTTAAATGTATAATGGGAAAATATTCGTATATGTGGTAACATTTATGTTTACCTATATAAAAATTCTATGGTTTTTCATGTTTTTTAATAATTTCATTATCACTGGGAAGAACTACTTCATTTTTCATGCTTGTATCAGTTCAAAAGATCAGATCCTTTTACATTGTTCATGTTTCAATAATCTAAAGAGTTTTGTTAAATTTTTTATTATCATATGTAATAATTAAAAATACTTTTTAACTATTCATGTATGATGAAAACTAAATAACATCACCTCATTGAGATGGTAGTATGTTGGTATGTACAACAGATGTATCCATTTTTCTATTGTTTAAATTAATTAATTGAAAATATTAATTCATCTATAATAATAATAATAAAATTGATATATTATGTATTCATTTATTCAATCATTATAACCGTCAATATTAAATGGTGATGAATAATTTAATGAATCACCGTGTGTAGGAGGTAGTCCACACATATGCAAGTGCAACATTTTCATTCCCAATATTTTGGAAAGGAGGTGGAAAATATGTGGTCCATTCTAATAATAATAAATCAATATATATTGAATATTCTTAATTAATTATTTTTTAATGGATTCCATAGATTATATCATATTTAATGATGAAATAAAACATTATTTACTCTGCTAAGTTTTGTAATTATTCATTTATAATTCTGTTTTATTACACGCTATTCAATTAGTGGATGACAATTCAGAAATACCATATGATCTAAGATGAGGGTAAGGAAGATATGTAAGAATTATGATTATAATTTTCTAAAATATAAGTTTATAATGTTGTGATGAATAAAGGATAATAGTTTAACATTTATCAGTGAGTTTAGGAGGTCACTTGGAATTACTTAATGTATTAAATTAAAATAACATAATTATTATATTAATGTGGAACTATTTTGATAAATTTATAATAAAATATTATGATTATTAAAATTAAAGAATTTTAAATTGTTTTGACACTATTATGTGTTGTTCCTACCATTATATTTTATTAACACATCGTTCTCCATTTTAATGAATTACATCAACATCAATTTTTTTTACTATTTAATAATCATGAATGTTTGCATAATAGGGAAAGTGAACCATAAATTTACAATGGATTATATTTTAAATCATATCAATTTACCATAGGTGATTATATGGATTTTATGAATTCTAAATCATCCAATAATATATTTTTTGTTATATCATTATTGTTAGTTTTTGGAACTATACATTTAATTTGACTTTAATGCCACCATGATGACCATGTAATTTGAATCTAAGTATTTAAAAAAACACCATCAAGTTATATTTACCTTCAAAATTCATATGAAAAAATAATTCATCCTAACTATATTACTTTGAATATTGTTAAATTGATTAAATATATTTATCTATTAATCAATAAAATACTATAATGATGTTCTGTTAATCATTATTGTTATTATTTAGTAACAAAAAAATAATTAATATGATAAAAAATCGTCTTTTCATTCAAATAACCATTTATAACACAACATAACCTCATTAATCCTTATGATATATCATAGTAGATATAATAGTTATGAGAGATATGTTTTTTATCGTTCATTTTCATAAAAAAGGAACCAAGTAGCCATATTATTGAGACATTGGTGAGAATATTAAAAATACATCCATATAATATGATATAGGAAATTGTTAGAGAAGTTTTATATCCATGTTCAGATGTTCTAACACAATTTTATCCATTTTAACCTTATTGAGATGGAAAATATTTATCGAGGACATTATTCATAGTACAAAAAAAATAAAAGCGATGTATTTTCCAGATATTAAAATCCCTATTCAATTTATGGAATACATTCTTTAGAAATTAATTAATATAATCTGCATAAATTCTTTTTATAAGAAGTGAAAAACACAACAGATCAATTTTTAGAATGATTCATATGTAATCATTAAACTAGATTTATTAATATTAATTTTTTACTAAATACAAGTAGATATATTTAAAACAATTGGTGAATATATTGTCTTTTAATTTTATTAAATCTATTCATCTTTAGAGTAAACTCACAATTATTAAAATGAAATCACATTGTGCTTATATAAACTATTTTTTTATAATTACGTCTCAATTTACCTTTAATATTATTTATTTACATTTTTAACTATTTTTTGTAACACCCCAAGATTTCATAGTACGTTATTTTCTCAATGTAATGCAATAACTTGCACTATATGAAACACTAAGTTCAAGCGCATCCCAACTTACCAAACTTGTTGTTCAAAAGAAGTTATGAATAGTATTAATTGAATTATTTACTTTCTATAATCCTTATAATTTTAGAATCCATATTATGAATTTCTTATAAATAATTTAAGAACAAATTCATTTTTTTCTCATAAAATAATTATTTTTTCAAAAATGCAATTTTATCTCCTTTTAATGGGAAACCATTTTTAAATCCAATATTTGAAACATTTATATATTTAATTTCAAAAAATAAAATTCTTCATTAAAATGGGGACATAATAATTTATTTTCAATAATTTTTTGGTTTGTTCTGATAACTTTCATATTTTGGTGAATAGTGATAAATAATTTATTTTAACTGAAAAAAACTTTTTTATTCAAAAAAATGTTATAGTGTTGAATTATACGTTTTAATGGTTTGGAAGTATAATTATATTATATTTTTACCATTTAATCCAATGATGGTTATTGTATGTAATTTCACATTGAAATTGAACATAAACAAGGGTCAATCTTTTGATAGTTGTTATTTCATAAAAATACGGTTTTTGGTTTTGACAATGGGAATTAATTTCAAATTAATTAATGCAACATCTTATGTTTTTAAATTGGTAAAATAGAATTATTTTTTTATTTTAGAATATCAACACTAGATTAGGGTGAATGTTTCGTATTATTCTAGAAACATTCAATTATTGACGAATAGTGAAAAACATTGAGTTATAGTTTAAAACAAAATTTTTCGTTAAATAAATAAGTATTTTATTTAAATTTATTTTAGGTCAAAATAGATACATAATAACTATATATGTTTAATGTAATTCATTGGAGTCATTTTATAAAAAGTTTAGATATATAAAATTTTTATTTGACTTTTCATTCTTTTACCCACCTCCATGGAGAATTTGAAAATTCACATAAAACATAATTTTACTACTTCTGTAGGATGAATTTCGAAAATCCAAGATACAAGGTTGATATCAGTAATTAAAATGTGGTCCAATAAAATGAAAATAATTTTTCGTGAATAATAACTTTTAACTTTTATTTACCATAGTTAGAAGTAAAGAGAATAATTAAGGGTAAAAATGATATTATTATTACCCTAACACATGTATTAATTATATTGGATAAGTATAATTCTACCAAAAAATCCTTAGTAATAAAATATGATCGTTTATTTCCACATGTATTATATTAGGACAATTATTATTATTTAATTCAATGAAGAGATAGAAAAGATAAAATCAATGTTTAATAAGTAAACAAAATTTAATATAGGTTTTTATATAAGATAAATTAGACTACAAATATTAATTAGAAAGATAAAAATATTTCTTACATAATGGTATTTTTTTATAATTTTTAGACATTAAATAAGAAAATTTATTTATGACAAAATGATGTGGTAGTAATTAACTTATTAATGAAAGATTAAAATACTTGATATTATAAATAGATGAATAAATGTAATTTGAGACCTTTTATGAATTACACTAATTTTATAGGATAATATTCCATGTTAAGGTGGGTTAGATGAATTTTTTCGAAGTAATAATGCTGTTACAAATTTTAGCAAAAACAAAATCCCAAATTGTGTCAAAATTGACAAAAAATAGTTTTTAAAACAAGTATTATATTATTAATTGATATTCTATTCCTAAAAATCTAATTTTCATCCAAAAGACATATATAATGATATTTTTATCACTAATTAACAACTTGGGGTTCTCTTGGATATATATATTATTTTTATTAACCATATAATATAAAATACAAAGAGATGTGGTAAATGTCAAACTATATAACTAAGAGTTAAATATAAAAGATAATATTAATATAGTGACCCAACCCATCGAAAAGCTATTGGTTGAGTGTATTTCGACCTATTCCAACCTTATCCTTTAAATAATCCATTTTGGATCCATTAGAAATCTAAAATGATTTTATGATGAAATAATATTTCTAGCTTTTCCAAAGGTGCCCTCACCACTCTTATTAAAGGGAACTCCAGATTCTCTCTAATTCACACCTTCAATGTAATTTGCCATAGCCAAACCCTGACAATGTACACTCTCAACTATCCTTCCTTCATCATAGAGGCGTTCCTTTTGTCAGAATCCAACCTATGCAGCCCTTTTGATCAAATCAAAAGGAAGAACCCATAGAAAAGGTAAATATTTCATCACCTCTTTCATGTTCCTTTCTTCTTCCACTTCTACTTTATTTGTTGTTTCCATTCTAAAATAATAACTCCATTATCTACAATATAGTGTGATGTTATTAGGAAAATTGTACAACCATATTCATTATTCCATCCATCCATTGAATGACATGTCACCATACATGTGTACGTACAGATTACCGTCTCCACGTCGTTGTGTAATTGTTATTCAATACATTATTTTTTGGATGGGTTTAATTATGATTTGTAATTGATTTAAATAATAAATATAACTTGATAATGAATCTATATATATTATATACCATCCAATTATATATTATTTTAATATCAAATGAATAATATTGTCACTCGTGCGTACGTACGGATTACTGTCTTCACGAACGGGATAAGATTCATTCCCCATCGTATCCATTGAAGACTAATTTTCATCAGATTATTAAAAATAAATTTCAAAGACATAATATCATTATTAATATGAATAATATACATCCTATCTATAACATACATTACTTATGTAAAAAAACATATAAAGGATAATGAATCAATTAACACCCGAAACGACGATGATACTTAGATATTATTAACAAAGCAATGTTAAAAGATAATATATGATATCATATTAATGTAAATGCTTTTTTTATAATTTAATAACAATTATTTCACCATAATATAGTTGGTTAACATACCCTCGACCAAGTAAAAGTACAAGGTAATGGTTAATTTCAAAATCTCATTATTTTCCCAGATTGTTTTTACGTAACTATCTTCTGGGACCTCTTTATCATCCACATCCATTTTTTCTTAAAAATGTATTTCAAAACATTCTTACTATTTTATAGACTAAGGGATAAATTCATTTATACCCTTGTTTTAATTTTTATAATATGTTTATAAAGTAATATATCTGTCGTTTTTTAAACAAGGTCCTTTATAACATTTTAAAAAAATTAAAGTAATATTGTCTCTTTTAACTTATAGGCGGGTGCACCTATTTTCCAAAATTGTATTGAATGTTTTGTGATATGTTTGACTATGGATGTGTTATTTTTAAAACCATTAATGGTTTATGTATAATGTATTGACTTTTTGTATGCCTGTTTTAATACAAATGTTTATGTTATGTTTAAACATTTTCATATGAGGAATGCATTGGACTTAGTATGTGACGGGTGGAACCCACTATAGCTCCTCTATGCATCCGTATATCTCATGAGAAAAACTAGTGTCCTGGAAAAATGCTTTAACAAAATCTTATATTTAGTCTTGGAATAGTGCCTTGACTATGTGGTTATTAAATTCTGGAATTATGCATTCCATCATTATGAATGTGGCTAGTGATATTGCATGTGATTATTTAACTAGTAGAATATCCATGTGAATAAGTAAATGGAATTATTATATTTTATCCTATTCATCTTATGCTTATGTTCAAGTTTAAAAGGATTTTCTAGTCATATACATTTCCTTAAATGTTCACTCTTATTTAAGAATGTTTTTACTTTATTGTTATCCTTACTAAGCATCTGATCTCACCCCATTCTATGTTTTATTTTTTCCAGGGTGCGATGAAGTATATTATGAATGAAATACAGGGATAGACTATGGGATATCAGTGTTGTCAATGGAAATAATGTTTTTGTAGTTTTCCATTTTATGATGTAATGTAATCTAAATGAATGTACTATTACTTTCATGGCTACTAAACTAATTACTCTTTTGAGACTTCATCTTTTGTGATCATGGAAATTTTATGCAATAATAAACCACCTCTTGGTAACTGAGGTGAGGGAATTACAGTTGGTATCATAGAAAGTTTCGTACAAACCTTGGTAACTAGATTTACATAAACTCTGATTAGAGCACATAGCCCATGGTAAAAGTTGAGGATTAGTATATAAGAACTTCCAAGAATTTTGGTATTTTAGAGTTTTTGTGAGTTTTCCAAGAAATACATCCATGTCTGGATACAAGTAGGTATAGGCGGCTCTGGCATAGATGTACCTAGGGGTAAAACTCGAAAACAACGCTTTGAGCTAGACTCGAATGGGAAATCGTGCACGACAACATGCCTTACTGCACTCTTGGTTATTACATTCCTGGGAGATATGCTTAGGATAATTCTCATATTATTAACAAAATTATTATGAAGGATTTATTAGAATAGACCTCTTCAAATAAAATATTTCTATGATTATAGATTATATCCATAAACTATTAAATTTATCTTACGTATTTTACATGTTTGGAATTATTCACTTCAATACATAAACTGGCCTAGTGTATGCCATTCTATAGAAATGGCACCCAATAGAGGGAACGATAACTCCAGAAATATATATGATCCAAAGAGTAAGAAGGATCATAACTTTCAAAATATTAAGGCAAAATTTAGAAGGTAAATAGTCTCCCACGTATTCTCAACATATGAAGAAATTGTATCATGTGTTAATAAGATAAGTAATGAAATATCTGAGTCTTATGTCCTTGAAGGGATGAAAGATATGAAAAGGATAGAAGAGAGAAATATGGATAAAGGTAAGATGGGAAAGAAGGATTTTCCCATATGTGATAACTGTGGAAAGAATCACCTTGGTAAATGCTTGAAGGGAATGTGAGTTTGATATAATTTTGGAGAAAAAGGTCACCACGTACGTGATAGTAATGGTAAGAAAAAGGTTTCAAATGCACAATGACTCATCTATAAAGAGTTGGGAAACTAGGTGAATCAATGTAAAAATCATCAGATTATACCCCAAATGCTGTTATTGGATAATAATCAAGTTATGATACAACCGATGATGAAGAGGAATGGTTAGATTTTTTATTTTGTTATTAAAGTATTGTTTCCATTGAGTATTATATTAATAATGTAAATGTTATAAGAATTATAGAGTATATAAGGATTGTACTACAGTACTTTTTCATTAATAACATGATGTTGTGTGGAATAATGAAAAGTGACTCAATATCTGGTTAATTTTTTTGTAAAATATATGGTTGAGAGAATGAATAATAGTAATATGGTTCTGATACATATGTAGTGATTTTGGAATAATACATGATTAATTTTGATAAATTATATTGGATATTCTTGACTACCTTGAAACTGAGTAATGAATTGTGCATTCCATCAATGATGGAGTTTACAACATTTTTTGATAGAATGTGTATATCATTTATTGTACAAGGAATAAGAGAGCATGAATGCAATCAATAAGGTTTTATGGTAATTCAAGATGTTGTAGTATTTTAAAATAATACATGATGAAGGTGTTCGCCTGTTATTACATGATGAAAAGGATCTTCATTGTGTTTACCTCCCTTATATGTTTTGGACTGTGAGTTTGAACAGAATTATTTTGTATATGTCTAGTTTGATATTATTTTTTTTATTTCCATAAGAAGGAAAATCCTGAGGTTAGGTGGCAACTCATCCCTTCCGGCAAGGCCGTGAGACATGAACCCACAACTGAAGGATGGCAAGGGTGTATCACCTATCACTGGCCCACGTGATGTCCTGGATTGACTGATGAATTTTTTTTAAAAGGTCTGGTAGATAAAATATAAATTCATTTTTTGAACACTATACGAATAGGATGAATAGAATATTTTTTATGTTCTCTTTTCTTTTAGAGTGAAAGATGAGTTTGTGGTAGAAATTAGTTAATGGATGGAAATTTATTTATCAAGTATATATTTTTTCCTTATATTATTTTATGAAGAAATTAATTCCTAAAATTTAGGTAAGGGATCTTAAAACCAAAAATGTCTTATCCTAATACCTTTTGTTTTGTTTAACCTATGATATTTTAAATCATCATAGATTGATGGTTTTGAGGCCATCAATACTAATATTTTTTTTAAATAATGACCTCAATCACTCCATTTTAATATTTACATTTTCCTCCAATTACTCTAATTTACACCAATGTTCTCCTAATCAAGATCATAATTTGGTGGTGACTTTTTCATTTCCCTTTTCCTCTTATTAAGACGAAACTTTATTAACCAATTTCCGATGTGGGTTTTCCCACAAAGGTATTATCTATTTTCACCCCATTATTTTCGAAAAAAACTTAAATTGCGAGGAAAAAATTTATTGAAGGAAGTAAGAATGTAACACCCCCAGATTTCATAGTACGTTATTTCTTCAAAGTAATGTAATAACTTGCACTACACACAACACATAGTTCAAGCGTACCCCAACATACTAAACTAGCCGTTAAAAAGCGGTTATGAATAATATTTACTAAATTTTGAACATTATTTAATCCTCATAATTTTAGAATCCATATTCTATGTTTTTTAAACATTATTTACGAACAAATTCATTTTTTTCAGATGGATGATTTATTTTTTCAAAAACGCAATTTTACTCCCTTTTAATGGAGAACCATTATTAATTCAATATTTGAAATTTTTATAAATTATATTTTACAAAATAAACTTCATATTTAGAGTCGGGACATAAGAATTTAGTATTAATAAAATTTCCGTGTTTTTCTGATATCATTCATATTTGGGTGAATAGTGAAAAATAATATATTTTAACTGAAAAAAACTTTTTTAATCAAAAAAATTTATAGGTTTGAATTATATATTTTAATGGTTTGGAAGAATAATTACATTATATTTTTACCATTTAATCCAATGATGGACATTGTATGTAATTTCACTTTGAAATTGGACATAAACATGTGTCAATCTTTTGATAGTTATCATTTATTAAAAATACGATTTTTTGTTTTGAAAATGTGAATTAATTTTAAATTAATTAATGCAACTTATATTTTTTGATATTGGTAAAATTGAATTAATTTTTGAATTTGTAATATCAAAATTATCTTAGGGTGAATTTTTGGTATTTTTCTGAAAACTTTCATTTTTTGATGAATAGTGAAAAACACTGAGTTATAGTTTAAAAAAGAATTTTTATTTAAATTTTAATTTATTTTATTTTAGTATATTTTTGGTAAAAATATATTAAAAATACCAATATATGTTTAATTTAATTCATTAGATTCAGTTTATTATAATTTTAGATAAATAAAAATTTTATTGAACTTTTTACTGTCTTTTACCCACCTCCTAGGAGAATTTTCAAATTCACATAAAACATTATTTTACCGCATCTGTGGGTTGAATTTAAAAAATTTGAGGGAAATTTTTGATATGAGTAATCAAAATGTTGTTCAATAAGATGAAAATAATTTTTTTGGGAATAGTAACTTTTATCTTTTATTTACCACGGTTAAATGTAAATAGGATAATTAAGGGTAAAAATAAAAATATTATTACCCTAACACATGTCCTAATTCTATTTGATAAATATAATTAGACCAAAAAATCATTTGGAATAAAATATGACTCTTTTGGTCTACTTGTATTAGATTAGTACAATTACTATTATTTAATTCGAAGAAGAGTTAAAATAGTTAAAATAAAAGTTTGACAACTAAAACATTTTTAATATTGTTTTATACATTCGATAAATAAGACTATAAATATTCATTAGAAAGATAAAAATATTTACTACATAATAGTATTTTACTTATAATTTTTAGACGTTAATTAATTTAATTTATTTATGACCCAATGATGCTACAATAATTAACATATTAATGAAAGATAAAAATAATTGATATTATAAATATCTAAATAAATTTAATTTGAGACTATTTATGAATAAAAATAATTTTATAGGATTATATGACAAGTTAGGTTTGGTGAAATGATTTTTTAGAATTAATAATGCCTTTATGAATTTTACCAAAAAAAATATAACAATTAGTGTCAAAATTGACATAAAAAAGTTTTAAAAACAAATATAATATAATTAATTATTATTCAATTCCTAAAAATTTAATGTTTAGTAAAAAGACTTATATAATAATAGGTGTATAATTAATGAACCACTTGGGGTTCACTTGGAATTATATAGTCAATTTATTAACCATAAAATATAAAAATACAAAGAGACATGTTAAATGCTAAACTATTTAACAAAGAGTTAAATCTAAAAGATATTGTTAATATTGTGACTCAAACATGACTAAAAAATTTTGGTGAGTGGTTTTCGACCCATAACAACCTTATCCTTTAAATAACCTATTTTAGAGCCATTATAAACAAAAAATTGATTTTATTATAAAATAATATTTCTAGTTTTTCCTAAGGTTCCCCTCACCCCTCTTATAAAAGGGCACTCCCCTTCCCTTTAATTCACACCTCAAATTTATTTGGCAAGGCCTAAACCTGACCAAATACCCTCTCCACTATTCGACATTAATTCTAGATGCATTAATTTTTTCAAAAAGTGAACCAAAAGAGCCCTTTTGATCAAATCAAAAGGAAGAACCCAATGTAGAAGTAAATATTTCATCACCTCTTTCAAGTTCCTTTATTTTTCCACATCCTCATTCATTGTTTTTTCCATTCTAAAATAATAACACCAGTATCTTCTATATACTATGATGTTATTATGAATATGTTACAACCATATTCAATATTATATCCATCCTTTGAATCGCATGTCACAATACGTGCGTACGTACGAATTACCATCTCCATGTCGTGGTGTAATTGTTATTCAATACATTATTATTTGGATGGGTATAATAATGATGTGTAAGTGATGTAAATAAAAAATATAACATGATAATGATTCTGTATATTTGTTATACCATCCAATTATATATTATTTTAATATCAAAAAAATAATATTTTCACTCGTGCATACGTGTGGATTACCATCTCCCAGAACGCGACGAGATTCATTCCCAATCATATACATTCAAGACATATTTTCATCAGATGATTACAAATAATGTTTAAAGAATTAATATAATTATGAATATGAATAAGATACATCCTATCTATAACAATCATTACTTACGTTACAAATCATATAAATGAAAATGAATCAATTAACACCCAAAACGACGATATTACTAAGATATTATTAACAAAGTAATGATAAAAGATCATATATGATATCATATTAATGAATATGATTATTATATAATTTAAAAACAATTATTTCACAATTATACCAGAGGTTAACCTACCCTCGACCAGGGAAGAGTACAAGGTAATGGTTAATTTTAAAATCTGTTTACTATCTGAGGTTTTTTTACGTAAGTATCTATTAAGACCTCTTTATCATCCACATCCATTTTTCTTAAAAATGTATTTCAAAATATTCTTAATATTTTATAGACTAAGGGTTAATGTCATTTATACGCTTTTTTTTACTTTTTATAAGATGTTTATAAAGTAATATTTCTGTCGTTTTCCAATCAAGGACATTTATAACCTTTTCGACAAAATTAAGTAATGAATGTCTTTTTTAACTTATATGGCGGGTGTGGCTATTTTTCACCATTATAAAATCATCGAATCATCACTTAAAAGATATTAAGAATATTTTGAAAATAAATGTTTTTCTTAAATTATTTCAAAATATAATGTGATATTTCTCTAAAATAGGTTTTGATTTAATCTATTTCAACATTCTTTTATGGATTTTATGATTATTTGAAGTTCATTTGTTATGATTCAAAACTGCCTTATTTTATTGAAGGTTTTGTGATATATTTGAATATGGATGTGTTATTTTTACACCATTCATGGTCTATGGATACATTATTGACATTTTTTATAATAGTTTTAATATGAATTTTTATGTTATGTTTAAACATTATCATATGAGGAATGAATTGGACAAATTATGTTACAGGTGGAGCCTTCTATAGCTCCTCGATGCACTGGTAGGTCTCATGAGACAAACTAGTGTCATGGAAAAAGGCCTTGACAAAATCGTATTTGTAGTCTTGGAACAAGGCCTTGACTATGTGGTTATAAATGTATGTCATTATTGATTGAATCATTATGAATGTTGATATTGATATTGCATTTGATTATTCGACTAGTAGAATATCCATGTGAATAAGTAAATGGAATTATTTGATTTTATATTTTCCATATTATGGTGATGTTAAAGTTTAAATGGATTTTGATTTAGTCTTAAACTTTTCCTTAAATTTTTATTCTTATTTATGAATTTTCAAAATTTATTGTTATCCTTACTGAGCATCTGAGGTCACCCCTTTCTATGTTTTATTTTTCCCAGGATGTGAAGAAATATTTTATGACTGACCTTCAGGGATAGTCTATGGGATCTCAGTGTTGTCTATGGAGACAATGTTTTTGTTGTTTTCTATTTTACGATGTAATTTAAACCTTATGAATGTATCTAGTACTTCTAACGCTACTAAACTAATCGGTCTTTCGAGAATTTGTCTTTTCTGATCATGAAAATTTTATGTAATAATACACCAACTTTGGGTAACGAGAGTCGGGGAATTACAGTTGGTATCAGAGGAAGTTTATTACAATCCTTGGAAACTAGATTTAGATAAAATTTTATTATAGCAAATAACCCTAAGATAGACTTTTAGGATTAGTAAAGAACAACTTCCTCAAATTTTGGTATTGTAGATATTTTGTGAGTTTTCCAAGAAATACAGCCATGTTTGGATATGATCAGGTAGAGGTGGATCTGACACAAATGTACCTAGGGGTAAAACCCAAAAACACTTCTTTGAGCTAGACTCGAACAAGAACTGGTGCCTGACAAAAGGGCCTTACTGCACTCTTGGTTACAACACTCCCATGCGATATGCTTTGGATAATTCTCATTTTCATTACAAATCATTATGGAGGATTTACAAGTATATACCTCCTCAAAGATTTTTTTTATGATTATGGATTATATTCACAAACTTTTCAATTTACGTTAGGTATTTTACATGTTTGGAGTTATTCAATGCAATTCATAAACTGACCTAGTGTATGCCATTGTGTAGAAATGGTGCCGAATAGAAGGAATGAGAAATCCAGCAATATGTATGATCCAAAGAGTAAGAAGGATCATATATTTCATGATATTAAGCCAACATTTAGAAGGGAAATAGTATACCTTGATTTCCCAACATATAAATAAATAATATCATGTGTTAATAATATAATTAAATAATTCTCTGAGTCCAATGGCCATGAAGAGAAGCCAGAGAAGAAAAGGATGGAAGAGAGAAAGATGGATAATGGGAAGATGGAAAATAAGGAATTTCCTATATGTGATAACTGTGGAAAGAATAACCTTGGTAAATGCTTGAAGGGAATGGAAGTTTGTTATAAGTGTGGAGAAAAAGGTCACTTGTATGTGATTGTACAAGTATGAAAAAGGTTTCAAAAGTACAATGCTTCACCATCATGGAGTTGGGACACTACGTGAATCAATGTCCAAATCATCAGAGTATACCCCAAATACTACTATTGGATATTAATCAAGTAATGATACTACCAAAGATGAAGAAGAATGATTATATTTAATATGTTTTTATTAATTTATTGTGTCATTTGAGTATTGTATTAATGATGTACATGTTATTAGAATTATATAGGATATAAGGGTTGTACTGTAGTGATATTTCATTAAGGACGTGGTGTTGTTTGGAACCACCAAAATTGACTCAATATCAAGTTAATTTTTTGGAAAATTTATGGTTGACAGAATGATAAACCATAATATTGTTCTAATACTGAGGTATTGATTTTGGAATAATACGTGATTGAATTGGACAAATTATATTGGATATTCTTGACTACTTTGATGTAGATTAATGATTTGTACATTCAATCATTGTTTGAGTTTACAGCATTTCTGGATAGAAGGAGTATATCCAGTATTCTACAAGGAATAAGGGAGCATGAATGTAATCAATAAGGTTTTATGGAAATTCCAGATATTTTAGTGTTTTAAAAGAATACATGATGAAGGTGTTTGCTAATTATTTAATGACAAAAATAATCTTCATTGTGTTTACCTTATTTATAAGTTTTGGAATGTTAGTTTGTCCAAAATTATTATTGATAAGTCTAGTTTGAGATTGTTTTTTGATTACCATAAAATGGAAAACCCAGAGGTCAGGAAGCAACCCGTCACATATGGCAAGGTCGCGAGACTTGAACCCACTACCGAAGGGCGATAAGGGTGTATCACCAACCACTGGCCCATGTGATTTCCTTGATTGAATAATTAATCTCTTTTAAAAAAGTTATGTTAGATGAATTTTAAATTCATTTTTTTGGAGCCCTATACGGATAGGATGAAAAGAATATTTTTTTAAGTTCTCTTATCTCATAGATTGAAAGATAGGTTTGTGGTAGAAATTAGTTAAAGGATAGAACTCTATTTGTCAAGTATATATATTTTTCTTCTCTTATTCTTTGAAGAAATTAATTCTTAAACATTAATTATGGGATTTTAAAACCAAAAATGGTTTATCCTAATACATTATGTTTGGTTTAACCGATGATATTTTAAATCATCATAGATTGATTGCGTTGAGGCCCTCAATACTAAAATTGTTTGTGACTGATTTACTTAATCACTCTATAAATATTTATGTTTTTCTTGAAATTATATGTCTCTAATTGTCACCAATGTTCTCCTAATCAAGATCATAATTTGGTGGTGACTTTTTAATTTCCCTTTTCCTCTTATTAAGACTAAATTTAATTAACCCAATTTTTTATGTGGGTTTTCCCACTAATGAGATTTCTATTTTCAACCTTTTATTTTTGAAAAACAATTTCAAATTGCGAGGATTCAATTTATTGAAACAGGGAAGAATGTAACACCCCAAGATTTCATAGTACGTTATTTCATCAAATCCATGCAATAACTTGCACTACACGTAATGTCGGGTTCAAGCGCACCTCAACATAAAAACTAGCCGTTAAAAAGTGTCTATGAATAGTATTAATTGAATTTTGACCTTTATATAGTCCTTATATATTTTATAATACATATTTTTAGTTTCTTAGACATAATATAAGAACAAATTTATTTATTTAGATGAAATAAATATTTTTTCAAAAATGCAATTTTTTCGCCTTTTTATTGTGAACCCTTTTTGAATCCAATATATGAAACTTTTATATATTAAATTCGACAAAATTACATTCTTCTTTAGAACTATGACTTAAGAATTTAGTTTTATGAAAATTTTGGTGTTTTTCTGATAACTTTCATATTTGGGTGAATAGTGAAAAATACAGTATTTTAACTGAAGACATCTTTTTTAATTAAAACAATTTATAGTGTTGAATTATACATTTTAATGGTTTGGAAGTATAATTAGATTATATTTTTACCATTTAATACAATGATGTTAATTTTATGTAGTTTAAATCTGAAGATGGATATAAACAAGTGTCAATCTTTTGATAGTTATTATTTCATAAAAATTCGCCTTTTAGTTTTGACAACGTGAATTAATTTTAAATTAATTAATGAAACTTATATGTTTTTAAATTGGTAAAAAATAATTCATTTTTAAATTCGGAATATGAAAATTATCTTAGAGTGAATTTATGATATTTTTTTGAAAACATTCAATTTTTGATGAATAGTGAAAAATACTGAGTTATAGTTTAAAACAGAATTTTTATTTAAATAATTATTTATTTTATTTAAATATATTTTAGGTAAAAATAGATACATAATACCTATATATGTTTAATGTAATTAAATGGAGTCAGTTTATAATAATTTTAGATATATAAAAATTTTATTTAACTTTTCAGCGTCTTTACCCACCTCAAGTAGAATTTTTAAATTCACATAAAAATTAATTTTACTACTTCTGTGGGTTGAATTCCAAAATTCCCAGAGACACAGTTGATATTATTAAGTAAAATTTGGTTCAAAAAAGATGGAAATAATTTTTGGCGAATAGTAAATTTTATCTTTTATTTACCACGGTTAAAAGTAAATAGGGTAATTAAGGATAAAAATGATATTATTTTTAACCTAAAACATGACCAAATTCTTTTTTATAAGTATAATTCGTCCAAAAATAACCTTAGGAATGGAATATAATCCTTTAGGTCCAATTGTATTAGATTAGGACAATTATTATTATTTAAATCAAAGAAGATTGAAAAGAATTAAAATCAAGGTTTAAGAACTAATACATTTTTAATATAGGGTTATACATAAGATAAATTGTACTATAAAAATTCATTATAAAGATACAAATATTTACCACATAATATTATTTTATTTATAATTTTTATAAATTAAATAATTAAATTTATTTATGACACAACGATGATGTAGTATTTATCGCATTAATGAAATATTTAAATAATTAATATTATAAATATCTAAATAAATGTAATTTGAGACTTTTAATAATTTACACAAATTTTATAGGTTAATATGACTTGTTATGGTTGGTTAGATGAATTTTTTTAGAACTAATAACACTGTTATGAATTTTAGGAAAAACAAAATACCAAATAGTGTCAAAATTGACATAAAAGCGTTTTTAAAACAAATATCATATTATTAACTGATATACTATTCCTAAATATCTATGTTTCAGAAGAAAGACTTATATAATAGTATTTTTATAATTAATGAACCACTTGGAGTATTATTTTAATTATATAGTGTGTTTATTAACCATATAATATAAAAATACAACAAGACATGGTAAATGTTAAACTATATAACTAAGAGATAAATCTAAAAGTTAAGGTTAATATGGTACCCCAGACCTGTCTAAAACCTACTGGTTGAGTGGTTTTTGACCCATCCCCATGTTATCTTACAAATAATCTTTTTTTAGACATTAGAAACCCAAAATGAATTTATTATAAAATAATGTTTCTTGGTTTTCCTAAGGTGCCCTTCACCCCTCTTATAAAGGGTACTCCACCTTCATTCTAATTCACACCTTCATAGCCATTTGGAACGACCAACCCCTACCCCAATACCCTCTAATAATTCCTCCCATCATCCTAGAGGCCTTACTTTTTTTAGAAATCCATCCTATGGAGCCAGTTTGATCAAATCAAAAGGAAGATCCCGAAGAAGAGGTAAATATTTCATCACCTCTTTCAAGTTCCTTTCTTCTTCCACTTCCTCTTCCATTGTTGTTTCCATTATAAAATAATTACTCTAGTATCTTATATATACTATGAAGTTATTATGAATATGGTTCAAGAATATTCATTATTCTATCCATCCTTTGAATGAAATGTCACCATACGTGCGTACGTACAGATTATCGTCTCCACGTCATGGTGTAATAGTTATTCAATACATTATTATTTGGATGGGTATAATAATGATGTTTAATTGATGTAAATAATAAATATAACATGATAATGATTCTGTATATATGTTATACCATCGAATTATATATTATTTTAATATCAAAATAATGATATTGTCGCTCATGTGTACGTAAGGATTTCCTTATCCACAAACGCGATGAGAATAATTCCCCATTGTATCCATTCAAGACAAATTTTCATCAGATTATTAAAAATAATTTATAAATATTAATATAATTTTTATTATGAATAAGATACATACTATCTATAAAAAACATTACATACATAAGAAATCATATAATGGAAAACGAATCATTTAACACCCAAAACAACGATAATAGTAAGATATTATTAACAAGGCAATGTTAAAAGATCATATATGATATAATTTTAATATATATGATTCTTTTATAATTTAATAACAATTATTTCACATTTATAAATGAGTTTAACCTACCATCTTCCAAGGAAAAGTACAAGGTAAGGGTTAATTTCACAATCTCTCTATAATACGAGGTTGTTTTAACGTAAATATATATTGTGACTTCTTTATCATCCACATACAAGTTTCATAAAATGTATTTGAAAACATTCTTAATATTTTATATACTAATTTTTAAAGACATTTATATACTTTTTTACTTTTTATAAGATTTTTATAAAGGAATCTTTCCACCGTTTTCCAAACAAGGTCATCTATAACTTTTTCGACAAAATTAAGGTAAGAATGTCTTTTTTAACTTATATGGACTGGTGTGGCTATTTTTCACCATTATAACATCATCGATGCTTCCCTTACAAGATTATAAGAATATTTTCAAAATAAATTTTTTCTTAAATGATTTCAAAATAGAAAATGATATTTCTCTAAAATGGGTTTTGATTTCATCTATGTCAACATCCTATGGTGGATTTTAAGTTTGTTTGAAGTTTATTTATTATGATATAAAACATCTATATTTTATTGAAGGGTTTTTTATATGATTTACTATGTATATTTTATTTTTACACCATTCACGTATTATGGATAAAGTATTGAAATTTCATATGCTAGTTTTTATACGAATGTTTATGTTATGCTTAAACCTTTTCATATGAGGAATGCATTGGACTTAGTATGTGACAGGTGGATCCCGCTATAGCTCCTCGATGCATAGGTATGTATCATGAGAAAAACATGTGTCTTGGCACAAGGCCTTGAAAAAAACATATTTGTAGTCTTGGCACTAGGCATTGACTATGTGGTTATGAAAGTATGGCATTATCCATTCCATAATTATGAAAGTTTCTATTGATATTTCATGTGATTATTCTACTATTAGAATATCCATGTGAATAAGTAAATTGCATTAATTGATTTTATATTTTCCATATTATACTGAAGTTCTAGTTTAAAAGGCTTTTTTAGTCTTATAAATTTCCTTAAATGTTTATGCTTATTTATGAGTGTTTCTGTTTTATTGTTATCCTTACTCTGTATTTGAGCACCCCACTTTCTCTATTTTATTTTTCGTAGGATGAAAAGAAGTATATTATGACTGACCTACATGGATAGTCTGTGGGATCTCAGTGTTGTCTATGGAAACAATGTTGTTGAATTTTTCCGTTTTATGATTTATGTAAACCTTATGAATGTATATAGTACTTCTAAGGCTACTAAACTAATCGGTCTTTTGATACATGATCTTTTATGATCATGTCAATTTTACGTAATAATGCACCAACTATGGGTAACTGGGGTCGGAGAGTTACATTTGTAACAAATGAAGTTATTTTATAAATACTTATAAAAAATCCCTAAATATATACCCCTATTAATATTGATAAATATAATTTCTATGCTTTAATTATAAAATTACATAATTCTATTTCAATAGTAATACAAAATTCATTTATACTCGATGCTGCATTTAATGAAAGGTATCAATCCAATCAAACTTATTTATTTAGAACTATATAATACAATATTTGGTGTAACATAATTGGACATAAATACTCCTGAAAATTAATTATTTCACATTATTTTACATTAATATGGAAGCATGGAAATATAACTCCTTCATTAAAAGATATAATTAAATAAAAATATTATTAAAAAAATAATGGGAAATAAATAAATAAAAAGGATAGAACATTTATTAGATCTCGTATGTGGTTTTTGGTTTTGGACTATAACATGTTGGGCAGTTTCACAATTTTGTAACGCCCCGACCCTAGTTTCCCAAAGTCAGTGCATTATTAAGTAACATTGGCTTGATTACCAGGAATCATGTCCCTAAGGACCGATTAGTTTAGTAGTCTAGGAAACACTAGATATATTCATAAGTCTTAAAATTAAATCATAAAATGAAAACTACAACAACATCATGTCTTCATATCCCTTCATATTATCCCTACAAGTCATTCATAAAATACTTCTTCACATCCTTGGAAAAATAAAACATTGAAAGGGGTGAGATCAGATGCTCAGTAAGGATAAAAATATAAAGGAAACATTCATAAATAAGCATAAACATTTAAGGCAATGTATAACTAAAACAAAAATCCTTTTAAACATGAACTTCAGAATAATATGGTAGAAATAAAAGAAATAATTCAATTTACTCATTCACATGGATATCCTACAAGTCGAATAATCACATGAAATATCAATAACCACTTTTATAATGATGGAATGCATAATTCCAGACTATCATAACCCCGTATCCAAGGCCTTGTGCCAAGACTACAAATAATATTTTGTCTAGGCCTCTTGCCAAGACACTAGTTTGTCTCATTAGACTTACTGATGCATCGAGGATCTATAGTGGGCTCCACCCATCACTTACTAAGTCCAATGCATTCCTCATATGAACAGGTTTAAACATAACATAAACATTCGTATTAAAACTGGCATACAAAATGTAAATACTTTCTCCATAACCCATGAATGGTATAAAAAATAAAACATCAACAGTCAAACATATCACAAAAGCGTCAATACAATATTTATGTTTTGTATAATAATAAATGAACTTTAAATAAGATTAAAATCTATCAAAGGATGTTGACATAGATGGAATCAAAACTATTTGATAGAAATATCTTTTTTTTAAATCATTTAAAAGTCATATAATTATAAAATATAAAATTTACTTTGAAAATATTTTTATAAGATTTTAAGGGAAGCTTCGAAGATTTTACAACGGTGGAAAATAGCCGCACCTGCCGTATAAGTTAAAAAAATACATTCTTACCTTAATTTGTCAAAAGGATAAAAATGTCCTTGTTTGGAAAATGACGTAAAGATTTCATTATAAAAATCTTATAAAAATTCAAACAAGGGTATAAAGGACTTTAACCCATATTCTGTAAAATAGTAAGAATTTTTTGAAATACAATTTTATGAAACATGGATGGGGATGATAAAGCGGGCCCAGTAGATAATTACGAATAAAAAACCACATATAATGAAGAGATTGTGAAATAAACCCTTACCTTGTACTTTTCCTTGGTTGAGGGTTGGTTAAACTCTTATATAATGATCAAATAATTGTTATTAAATTAAAAATGAATCATATATATTAATGTGATATCATATATTATCTTTTAACATTGCTTTGTTAATAATATTTTTGTATTATCATTGTTTCGGGTGTTAACTAGTTTGTTTTCCTTTATGTGCTTTGTTATGTAAGTCGTGTTTGTTATGGATAGGTTGTATATTATTCATATCCAGAATTATGTCAATTCCTTAAACATTATTTTTAATCATCAATTGAATATTAGTTTTGAATGGGTACGATGGGGAATGAATCTCAACACGTTCATGGAGACGGTAGTCCGTCCGTACGCACGAGCGACATTATCATCCTATTGATATTAAAATAATATATAATTGGATGTTATATCATATATACAGAATCATTATCATGTTATATTTATTATTTACATCAATTAAACATCATTATCATACCCATCCAAATAATAATGTTTTGAATAACAATTACACCACGACGTGGAGACAGTAAGCCGTACATACGCCCGTATGGTGACATGTAATTCAAAGGATGGATAGAATACTGAATATAGTTGTAACATATTTATAATAACACCACTGTATATATAAGATAATTGAGTCATTATTTTAGAATTGAAATAACAAAGAAATAAGAAGTTGATGAAGAAGGAAACTTGAAAGAGGGTGGTGAAAACATTACCTCTTCTTCGGGTTCTTCCTTTTGATTTTATCAAAAGGGATCCATATGATGGCTTTCTGATCAAACTAAGGCTTCTAGGTTGAAGTGAGGGAAGTTTATAGAATATTTGGGCAGGGTTTGGCCGAACCAAAAGGATTTGAAGGTGTGAACTAGAGAGAAGGGGGAGAGCCCATTTATAAGAGGGGTGAGTGGCTCCTTTGGAAAAGCTAAAAATATTAACTTATAATAAATCCATATTCAGTTTCTAATGGCTCCAAAGTGGATTATTTAAAGTTTACAGTGTGGATAGGTTGAAAACAACTCAACTAATAGATTTTAGACTTGTTTGGGTCACATTATTAACCTTATCATTTAGTTTTAACCTTTAGTTAATTAGTTTGACATTTACCATGTCCGATTGTATTATTATATTATATGCTTAATAAACATACTATAAACCTCCAAGAGACCCCAAAGTGGTCCATTAATGATACACCTATCATGATTCCAGTCCTTTGGCCGAACATTAGATTTTTAGGAATAGAAATACAATTAATAATATAACATTCGTTTTAAAAACTCTTTTATGTCAATTTTGACACTATTTGGAATTTGATTTTTGTGAAAATCATAACAGAATTATTACATATAAATAAGTTAATTAAATCAATACTAACATGTCATATTATCCTAAAAATTAGTTTAATTCATAAAAAGTCTCAAATTACATTTATTTGGATATTTATAATATCATTTATTTTAATATTTCATTAATTCGGTAATTACTGCATCAGCATTGTGTCATTAATAAATTAAATTATATAATGTCTATAAATTATAAATAAAATACAATTATGTAAGAAATATTTTAAACTTTCTAATGAATATTTACAATCGAATGTCTCTTATGTACAACCCTATATTAAAAATGTTTTAGTAATTAAACATTGATTTTAACTCTTTTAACTCTTTTTTTAATTTAAAAATAATAAATGTCCTAATCTAATCCAAGTGGACCTAAATGATAATATTTTATTCCCAAGGATGTTTTCGGTCGAGATAAACTTGTCCAATAGAATTAGGACATGTTTTAGGGAAATATTAACATCATTTTTACCCTTAATTACACTATTAACTTTTAACTGAGGTAAATTAAAGTAAAAAGATACTATTCACCAACAATTATTTTTATCTCATTAAACCAAAATTTACTCCTTGATATTTACTGTGTCTCTCAGATTTTTGAATTTCCACTCACAGAAGTGGTAAAATTATGTTTTACCTGAATTTCCAAATTCTCCTTAGAGGTGGGTAAAAGACGGTGAAAAGTTCATTAAACTTTTTATATTTGTAATTATTCAAACTAACTCCAATGAATTACATTTAACTTATATAGGTATTATAAATCTATTTTTACTAAATTAAATTTTAAAAAAATTAATAATTATTTAAATAAAAATTTGTTTTTAACTATAACATAGTGTTTTTCACTATTCATAAAAAATTGAATGTTTTCAAAAAAATACCAAAAATTCACCCCATGATAATTTCGATATTCCAAATCCAAAAATTATGTCCATTTTGAAAGATAAAATTTTTAAAATTTCAAAAATTCACTACTACTATTCATAATGGCAAGTTTGATTGGTTGTGGTGTGTTAGAACTCGATGTTGCGTACAACACACGCTACAGTATTATTCAAAGAGAAGCATACCGTAGAAGCATTGGGTGTTACAATTGTGTCCTCAATGTGATTATTATTGGAGATTGAGTGTTTTGAACAACCATATTCTATTTTTACCAACATCTATATGTATATCCAAATAATGGGAACCCATAACGAAAAGGGAAAGACATTTTTTAATGCATGGGAAAGATGAATTTGATAAGAGAAATTACAATGTTGGATGAATTGATAATAGGGAACCCAATTGAAATTAAAAATTTACACCTTCATTTTATATGCATGTTGATGTAGGATAGGAGGCAGTATCATCTTAGTATCACTACAATAATCATCCATATTGAATTACACCACCATTATAGCCTCAAAATTGTTCATTTTATTTTCATCTTAATTTAATAGGGCCATAATGTTATATATAGATATTCAATTTCAGTACATGTTTGGTTAGTTTTCAGTTCAAAATCAATAAACACTAAATATAATTAATAAATAGAAATGTATCTTTCTTATAATGTGTTTCATTATAGACAATCTATTCTTTTAATTCAACATATAATTCATCTTTAATAGTGGTTACTAGAATTTATTTAAATACATTATCATACTTCTTAGTTTATGCGAAAAAAATATGGGTACAAAATAATTTCCATTGTCTCGAACATGATTTATTATAAAAACACAATGATTATATTTCCATCAAGGTTGTACTAAGAATCTAAATTTAATGTCTCACTTGTTCGTGAATTCAAATTTTTACCCACATTGTCTTATAAACTATTCCTTTGGTACTCATTGAAGTGGTTAATTGGGACAACCAGAGAATAATTACTATGATAATAATTATTACACAAAAACAATAAGGGAATAATATGGAATAAATTTATATTTGTTGAATATATTATTTATATTCATTAAAAATAATGTGTTAACTTTTGTTACATTCATCAAAATTCATCCAAATTGATACATGGTATTTTCGATGAAACTATATCAATAACATATTATTAACCAATGAATATATCATAGTAAACACCCTAGGTTGTATCTCTTAAGGAGGAAACTTGTAGATATTATTTTATAATTTTTACTATTTGATACTAAAATTTAACCCAAAAATGATTCATTTCTATAGATGTGGTATATAGAAATGAATGTCATTTATATAAATATATTAATGGAATTCATAATATAATTTTTAAAAAAATATGGAAATTATGAATAAATATATTGATGTCTTTGGGAGATCACATTTAATATATAATTACTATTGAAAATATATGTCTCATTAACCAATTATATTTATAGATCAAAACACTTCACCTTATACATTCCTTTATAACGGAATTTTTCCATAAACTAAAACCATATTTATAGAGGATACATCCATATTTATATTATTTGTGGGTTCTATTTGGGAAAAATTACTACCTATGTTGTACTCCAATATATTAATTATATAAATTGTGTATGTAATTAAAATTAATTAAATGGAAGAATAATTAATGGGTGAAATTCCCTATGTGTAAGAGAAAGTTAAAATTCGTTTGTGATTCAATATTTTGAATTACTATATCGATGGAATTTATAAAAATGATTTCTAATTGAATTATAATCATTTTTACACTTCAAAATATTTAATTATGGAAAGTTATAGAGGTCATATTATTGTTATGTTTACTGGGAGGTATTCAGAAGTAGTTTTAGTTATCTATGACATAGTAAACAACCAATGAATATCTAGTACTTTCCCAACATCTAGCCGTTGGGGTAATTTTATCTCTCTATATCTATGTATTTGGGCACAATTTCACTGGATAAAGGTGAAATCAGACATGAATTATAAGGATTTAATTCTTCCTTGGAAGATAACATCTTGAAATTAAATCTTCCATCGATTTATATATTGTACAACAATGTATTATGAATTTTCATAAATTTTTTTCCAAAATATTATTTAATCAATTATGGTCTTTATACTATTGGTTAAATATTTGTATTTTAATTGGTTTAGGGGTGTATTGTGTGTGGTCGATATACCCATTGAATTTTTTTACATTATATTATAGTCTAATGAGTAATATGGAATAATTTTTATTTGAAATTGAATTAATTTATCAATTATAATAATTTATGTTGGATGGCATGGTTCAAGAAACATTGTCAGTTGTTGGCACAAACATGAGTTGGGAATGGATGGCATTTGGTGTGTCATGAGTGATGCATCCAAATGAATAATTGAAAGGGTATTAAACCTCTTAATGAAGCAGATCTTTTTTGGTCTATACCTATAGGTTATATAGACCTTTTTTATGATTTATGGGAAGTAATTTCATCCTATCTTAGTGATATAATATCATTATAAGAAATTTATTATCATTAATGTATTTTTTCGAGTGCCTAATGTTGGTTCCCATTGACCATCCTTATACAGGAAGGTGATTATTTGTTATTAGTTGTCCCTAGTGGTATAGATAATAACCAAATAATTTCTGATTTAATGACCTTAATCTATTATAGAATATGAGATGAGATTTAATTTATTTTTACACTGTATTTCCCTGTATGTATACCCCGATTGGCCTATGTGTTAGTTCCATTTTTAGTATATTGTAAGGGATGTGATACCTTGGTGTTATGTGTATTGGGTCAATATTTAGAATTATAGCTGGAGGAATGAAATTTTGTTTCCTATTTTTATTATGCTGAGGAAGTTCATAGATAATTTTAGATAATTGGTGTAGATCGGTGATATGGAAATAAAATAATAAAAAGAAATTATGGTGTATGTGATTTGAATAACATTAGGGGTAGCACAGTTGGTCTCCCACTAATATGTTAAACCTATTTAGTGGGCATTATAATGTATGGATATTAAATATGTAATTATTCATTCATCTAACATTTTTCGTTCTATTATATTTGTTCAGACTTGATATATTATGTTAATGATGCTTTTATATGTAATGGGAACCACCAACTAAGGTGTTATTTTATTTACATTCTCAAAAACCTTAATAGGGGTATTATTATGTAATTATGGTAAACCCCCTAGGAATACTTGTTTGATTATAATGAAAGCTATTATATTGTAGGTCTATGATAAAAATCTCAAAACATAGATGATTTATGTCTATATTAATATTTATAGGGAAAATATTATTAGATAAGTCAATGTTTCTTATAAACATATTATCATTTTGAGAAAACTCCCATATAGTATGTTTATGATAAAAGATATATATACTAATGAAATCCAATTATTTTATAATGGGATACAGGTTCATCATTAAATTCTATGAAACCTCCCTTCAACTGATGCATTATGTATTGTCAATCATGTTCATTGACCTAAGATACAAAGCTTTTATGGTACATAGTAAATGGGTTGGCATGATCCACGTGATATGCTCAAATACATTCTACAACCATGAAAAATTACCTGTCTTTTGTTTTTTAATTTATTTTTTTATATAGTCTTAAAATTATCAATGTGTGTCACATGTGGATATCACTATAGTTATGGTATTATGAAAGACTTTATTGGTCATTCCTATTAGTGTTTTATACTCAAAACGAAATTTATCTTCTAATTTACTAAGGAACATGTATATAACTTCACATGAAGTATGAATAGGTTGCGGTATGGAATGGTTTTTACATGATTTATTAGGAGCATCATGATTAGGATTTTGAGTTATAAATGAGGTAAATATATCCTTTTTAGTAGATAACCATGTACTATTATTCCTATATTTTATTTTACTTTTAATATTTTATTATATATATGTGATTATCCAAGTGGGTGGTAAATCGTTTATGACATTATGTGGTCTTCCAAAACTCATGTTATCATATATGTATAATTATTTTTTGACATACTATTATTGGCTTTGTATTTTTCTTATTTTTTGTTATTATATATGTTATTTTTCTCTCTTATATATGTGGTATTATCTCCATAATATACTTCTATAGACACCCATTGATAGTTTAAAACATCAGGAACATTAAGTGGCGTTTTTTAGGTGTTATAATGACCATTGGACTGATAACTAATTTATTTTCTACGGAGACCAGATGTTACATAGTGACATCATAATATTTTTCTTTTTCATATTATTTTTCTATATAAAAACAAGGTTTTATAGTAATATTTTATATCCTATGTTGGATATTAGTATGGTTTACTATATGTTGTGTTCTAGTATGATACACAGTTTAGAAAGGACAACATTGATGTTATTGGAAAGAATTGTGAATAATTTATTTTATTGTAACCTCATGTGAGGAACATGATGTATAGATTTTTTATTGTGAATTAAATTTTATTTTTTTAATTATAATATAGAGGAAATATGATACCTTATGAATATTTTCTTCCATGCATGGATTGACATGGCACATATATTTTATGTTTTATAATTTATGAGAATGATGATTGAGATCAATTTTTTAATGTGTTAACAATTTATCATACAGTGTATTAGAATATAAATAATTTTTCAAATTATAGTTATCTAGAACTATATGTGTTTAAATTTACTTATGATGATAGGTTACATTTGTTCAATTATATGATAATCAATGGTGATGACTATGATGTATTACATCAGAGTAAGGGAAATGGATTGGCCCTAGTAGAATATCACTTTCATGTGATTCGATTGATGAAAACCCTTGTGTGTTGTTAGTATTTATAATTTTTTTACGTGTACTGTCAGTACAAACCAATATATTATCTTTCTATATATCTCATAAAGTATTTTTATCAAATTGTTCCTCATGCATTCAGTTACCTAAAATGATTCATCTATGGTGATTTCATTGCTTATGGTAGTGTTAATAGATGAGGTATGTTTCTCAAGGAGAAATCTCATTGGATGTTACTTGGTAAGATTTAGTTTTAGTGGGATAATAGTTTTAAATTTTTTAACAAATGATGTTGTATAACAAAAATCATTAGTTAGTTGGGAAAATTGTGTATCATGGGTTTTTTTATGGGTCCAACAACTACATTCTTATTGGTTATGACCTTTTATGATACCTAATATAAGGGAAATGTGAGTATCATTATTACCCATTGTGATTGAACTCTTGTTTTAGTTTTTCATGTAATAATAATATGTGAGGTAAGCCCATGAATGGGGTTAGAACATGATTTTGGGTTCCCTTGATATGGAAAACAACAGTCTATTCTTTTTTCCAAACTAATGAACAAAAGGTTATCAAGGGTTTCTAGAATAAAAATATGGAGGATTTAATTTCTATTAAAGAACATTGAGTTTATTTGTATCAAGAATAGTTCTATAGGTTATGATCAATCAAATTCCCGAACATAATGATCAAGGATGTGGTTATGGTTGTTTTATTAGCACTTGGTAAAATTCGTTAAAATTTAAATAATGATGATTTTTTGGTTATATAGTGATAGAACATGTAACTAGTGAATTTTCTATTTCTAAATAATAGTGTTTTGGTTTCCCTAGATAGTTTTATTTTTCATTCCCATTAGAATGAGAAGGTGAGTATGATGATGTGTAACTCAATGATTTATATGTCACGTTCAGTTATATAGTGTTAAGGGATCATATACTAATTATATTTAACTTATATTTATGGTGACCTACACATTACATGTGTGGGACCTAATGATATTTAAATCATTGACATTTGATTGTGGGTTGTAGGTCAAAAAAGTTTTTTGAGTTTTAAATTGTCCATTTAGCCTATAAACCTATTGAACATTGTCCTAGCTGAGTGGTTTGAAAATGGTTATAAAAATATGATTATGTTCTACTCAATGGGATAAAAAATTAAATCCATATGGTGGGGACTGCCCCCATTTCTTGTTGCGGGAGTAGTACATAATTTCAAATGACATTAAGTGAATTTCATTGATGTTGTTTCCGTGATACGTGGATGGGAATTAAATTTATGTTTTTATTGGCTCCCATGTATTATATTTTTTCCCATATTTCACCATTATTACATATTACTGATAAGAAATTTCTATAGTGATGATGAATTCAATCCACAAACACAATAAAAGGAACAGTTTTATGTTCTAGAGTGTGACATCAGCTGTGGAAATATGATCATAATTCAAGAGGGATCATGGATGGATGAAATAATCCTATATATGGTTATTATGTAGTTCTAGTGATAACGAGGAAAAGTACATAAACTCATATAGATTCCTTAGTGTATAAAATGTTTGAAATTTAATTGAGCATTAGGTAAAGTTTGAGGATCATCATTGGGATCATGATAAATTGACATGATCCTAATGGGTGGTATCGTAGGTGTTTCAATGATCCAAGAATGGTGGGTCACAATGAATCACAATGGATAAATGGAATTTAAACTATAAAATATCACTGATATTTATGTATAAACATTAATGATTACATTTGACTGATAATGTTTTTTATCAAGAATTAGGGTCATGAATATTGAGTGTTCTCGTTGTGTGTAGGTTGGTGAATCCATGTTTTTTTAAGTTGTCATCTATAGAATGTTTGACTGGTGATTTCCTCTAGAATGGGATGTGGTGAGTTTTAAATAATGTGAGCCACATGATCTTGGATATGATGGGTATATTAGGGAACTAACTAGTATTTTTTGGGAAAATATGGTTACATCTGTCAATTGTATTTTTTTAAAACCCATTGGTTTTATTTGAAATTGTAAACATGAAATGGATTTAGCATTGAATAGTTTTTTTTTATTTATAATTATAGGAAATGATATGTGAAATAATTACCTAGAGTCCCTCCATTCAAAATGAATATGTATTAGTTATTTGATTGTGTGTCCATTGAGGTAGGGTAGTTGGAGGTTTCATGGATAGAAAATGGACATGAAGAGTTATTTTTTGAGGGTGGGGGAGAACCATTATCCTATTAGGTAATTGAATAAAAATAGAATTTGTTTTTCATGATAGGTTCATTGGATTTCCACATGAATTTTTTTTGACCAAAATTAGTGTTTTCTTATGCTTCCCTGTCTTTAGAACTTTATGATTAGTATAGTGTGTTAAATTGTTTTTTTGGTAATCATAGGTAGAATATAATAAATAATATCAGATTTTTCTTCTCCAATAGGTTTATATATATGATTGTATGAATACTAAGACATCATGAGGATTTGAAACATTTTTATAGGAAGTTTTTAATGGATAATGTGTTTGGATATATATAAATTAAAGATGGATTTACACATTAGATTTAATGGAGTGTATGATTTTTAATATGTGATTTAGAATTGAATTTTTATGGTTGAGATCCATCAAATTGGGTAATTTGGACACTTAATGGATAATTGATGGTGTTCTGGGGAATTGGGATGGGATTTGCAAGATTTTTGAAGTGAAATCCATAGTGTGTATACTTAGACTACCTTGTACAAGTCCATGGGTTTTTTTCATGGTAGTTTTGTGTCCTAGTGTCCACTATATGGTCCACTAAGTATCAGGTGGTCAAGTATAACCATGATGATGTGCCAAAATGGGAGCACAATTACATTCTTATCAATTATTTTGATTTGCAATCCCTATTACCTCTACATATCAAGGTCATGAAAATTGGATTTATATTTTCAGCCCTTGTCTCCTCAACCATTAGAGGAGAGGTGATATTTATAGAGTTTTATGGTGTGGCATGATGTGTTCCATCATTCTCTATCCTTTATGGATCTACTCTAAATTTTCATTAAAATTTCTTGACTATCACTATATATATATCTTTCTTTTTCCCTTGGAGCATGGTGGAATATGTTGGGAATTATTGGAATTTAAATCTACCTAGGAAGAAGACATCTTATAATTATATCTGTACTTGGATGCATAGTAGTTCAACAAGGTACATCACCATTAAAAATTTTCATATGTTATGACATCAAATAAATTTAATAAACGTTAATTTTGGTAGCATAGGGTTGGTTTGTTCCTCATATTGGTTTTAGGGGAGAGTCATGTTTGTTTAACATCCAGTTCCATAATGATTATTTAGGAAATTGAGCCTAATTGAGTTATCAATAATTACGGTGGGTATAAATTGAATTAAATAATAAATTGTAAATATTATAATTAATTACTATTGATGTTATCAGTTCAAATAGGATTTTTTTATTGAAATAGGAATTAAAAAACATAATCCCATCTTGGTAAAATTATCTAGATAATTAATTAAAAAAATATCAACATACTAAATGAGGTTATTTTTACTCATACAACATGGATGGATTTTATACACATCGTATATGATACAAGGGATATGTTTTCATGAAAAATAGGGAATAATATTTCATTTCATAATTGTTAATGATTATATAATTATTTATCTAAATTGATGTTACTAGAAAAGAACAATGTTCCAGGGCTACATTGGGCCATGTGAAATGACCCTATGCATGGGTCTCGAATGTTTGAGGCCTCAATTATTGACTACAATGGATCATTAAGACCCTTTTAGTGGGGTGAAATTAAATAATATAAAATGAATTTTTTTTGAGGCCCCAATATATATGACTTTGACATTTTTAGTTTAGGATTTTTAAGTCATTCATTGAGTTTTACATTATGCATCATTGAATGACTCAATGATTGGTGAGTGGATAACCTTGACTGAACATTTATTTTTAGATGGAATTTATGACATTTTGTTATTGTTTTTACATTATGGTATACCCAAATTATAATATTTGGTTGAGTTATGAATATGATTTTGTAAGTAATTTGATACACTCGGGTTACTATCATAGGCATAGGGTTCTGAATTTCTTTGGGATTACTTAATGTATGGTTCCATGTATCTTTATGTAGCCAATATGTTTTGGATCCCTCTAGAGGATATGAGTTCACATGAGATATTTTACGGAATAAATGGAACAACTTCAGGTATTTGTACTTAGTGTGTTATAGTACATACCTAGTTGGATCCCCTATGATAAGATGACATTATAGACTTGTTATTCTAGGGAATGGATAATGAGGATGGTTTTAGGAATTTATCAAAACATATTTATTCATTTTATTCTATTGGGTATTCTTAAAAAAAATTGGTGGTCTTTTATATATCAATTAATGAATTTATGGGTAGTGATTGACTAATGTTTTGTAAACTTTCGGTAGAAGATATATTTTATTAATATTTTAAAACACAACTATGGTGGTATTTTTGATTGGATATAAAAACTCCCATTGGGGAGGTACCTGTTACCTAGAAGAGAAAACTCATGTAGGGGAGGTACATGCTTATACTTTCAGAAACATGTTATAGGATTAGTTTGTATTAAATATAGTATTATGACCATTTTTACGAAACACTAGTATTGGTGGTCATGAAATTATTTTTAGGGATTCCATTTATTTAATTATTGGGTTTATCTTGTACAAAGGGATTCCTAATTATAGAACCATTCCCCATGTTTGTAATATTATTTATGTATAACTTTAATACATAGATATATAATATTCGATTGAATTATCATCATGAAATGCTCAATGAAACCCAATTATATGATAAATAGGTAATGTTTAATCAGTGTTTAGTACATGAGGACCATAAATAGTATCATACATCATACATTGGTTATCAAAATGAACATGATTATTCAAGATAAATATCATCATCATGCTGAATCTAATATTTTTTGTGTTTAATTTTATTTTTCCCATTATTTTATTTCATTATTAGTTCCTATAACATGCACATATCACATCATTACTCGTATTTTATTCGACAATATTACTAGTTCTATAATGAATTTGTTACTTAAACCATACTCAATCAATCATTCTAATTGTGTGCCCAATTAGTCGTACACATGTTTCCCATATAGGTCTTTTGGAGTCCATGTCTTCCACGATTGAGAAAGATAATCTTATTTGGGATATGGATTTTTGGAAGATGTGTCGCTTTAAATTTTAGTATAGATTCATATAATTTTATTCTGTTCCATTACTTTTAGCGTTTTTATTTATTCTATATTTTTTATTCAATCCCCGACAACTTGTGACCCCATAATGGCTAGTGAACCCACTATGGCAGTCAGTACCCCTTCATTCGATGTTCTCAACCATGAAAATCCTGATCCAACAGTTCTGGGTCCATCGGATTTAGTACAGATAGATGGAGGATCGATGCAGCGGTAACTGAAACCGCACAGACATGATGATCAATCGAGTTGATCGCAACATCACAAATATATATCAGTATCCCCAGGGGGTTTATTTCTTCTCCTCTTCTAATAAAATACAACACACACAGACCTCCCTATTTATAGGGATACATCCACACACCAAACAAATAATCAAAATAGAGATAAAGAAAAAAGTCAACAAAATGTTGAAGTAGGTGTCATCTAAGCTTTTAATGCCAAGCATGTTGAAGCATCCTTTGTGGAAATTTTCTTTCCTTCATTACTGTAGTAGATGATTAGTTTCGCCAAAATAAAAATGGGTTTATTATCTAACATCCACCCTAATACTCATTTTCCTTACGACCCATGATTTTACATCATATATGGGTGGATTTCCAACTGGTTCAATGACTTCACTAAAGTTAAATCCATAATTTATCTTATAAACATCAATGGTGTCGATGGAATGAATTCCCTTATCTATCAATTTCATCAACATTCCATCAATTTTAGCTTCCTCAAAGCTAACTGGATTGGAATATTCTTAGAGACAATAAAAGTTAACATACTATTCCATTTGTTCCATTCACTCGTATATAACTGCAAGTCTTCAAATGTTTTGAGGGGGTATATGAGAGAGTTCTCAATCAATGTCTTCATGTGTTGACATATGTGATGGGAGCGTTAGAGGTTCTTCAGTTCTTTATTCCTGCAATGTTACTTCTTCAATTATTTCTTCATCTTTTAGAGTGAGTCGCACCTCACTGGAATCATCATCACGATTCCATTTCCATGTCTTCTTTTCATCAATGATAATGTCTCTTAGGAATATAATATTCTTCTTGTTGGGATTATACAAATGATACCCCTTTGCTCGATCTTCGTTCCCATAAGGACACAGTTCATTCCATTGTCCTCGAGATTTTTCTAGTTTTCCTCTTGGATCCTAACGTAGGAAATAGATCCAAAAACTCAAAGATGACTCACACTTGGATTTTGAGTACTCCAGGCTTCATATGGGGGAATTTCTTCAAGTTTTTAGGTTGGAATTATATTGAGTAGATACACCGCACATGAGGCCGCTTCTGCCTAGAAATTCATGGCCACTTCTTTGTCAATCAATATGATTCTTTCCATGTTGAGAATGGTGTGAAGCAGCCTCATGTGCGGTGTATAGTCATTCTCTATCCTTTATTTATCTACTCTCAATTTTCATTAAAATTTATGGACTATCACTAGATATATATTTCTTCCTTTTTCCAGGGAGCATGGTGGAATATGTTGTGCATGATTGGACTTCAACTCTACCAATGTAGAAGACATATTATAATTTTATATGAACTTGGTTGCATAGTAGTTCAACAAGGTTCATCACCATTAGAAATTTCCTTATGTTATGAAATAAAATAAATTTAATAAACATTAATTTTGGTACAATAGGAGGGATTTATACCACATATTGGTTTTAGGGGAGAGTCAAGTATGTTTAACGTTCAGTTTCATGATGTTTTTTCAAGAAATTAACCCCCATTAAGTTATCAATAATTATGGTGGGTTTAAATTGAATTAAATAATAAATTTTAAATATTATAATTAATAACTATTAATGTTATCAGTTGAGATAAGAGGGTATTATTGAAATAGGGATTAAACAACATAGTCTCATCTTGTAAATTCATCTACATAATGAATTAAAAAAATATTAACATACTAAATGAGGTTATTGTTACTCATATAACATCAATAGATTTTATACACATCGTATATGATACAAGGGAGATGTTTTCATGAAAATGGGATGTCGTTATATTTAATTTTATAATTTTTAATTATTATAAATTTTTTTAACTAAATTAATATTCCTAGAATAGAAAAATGTTCTAGGGCCACATTGAGCCATGTGAAATGACCCTATGCACGGGTCTTGAATGTTTGAGCCCTCAACGATTGACTAAAATGGATCAGTGAGACCCATTGAGAGGGGTAAAATTAAATAATATATAAAGAAATGTTTTGAGGCCCCAAAATATATGAATTTTACATTTTTTGTTTAGGAATTTGAAGACATTGTTGGAGTTTGACATTATGCGTCATTGAATGACTCCAGGTTTAGTGAGTGGATAACCTTGATTGGCCATTTATTTTTAGATGGGATTTATGTCATTTTGTCATTGTTTTTACTATATAGTATACCGAAATTAGAATATTTGGTTGTGTTTTGAATATGATTTGTTAAGGGATGTGATACACCTGGGTTATGGTCATAGGCATAGCATTTTGAATTTGTTTGGGATGACTTAATGTATGGTTCTATGTATCGTTTGACATCCAATGGGTTCTGGTTCCCTCTAGAGGATATGAGTTCCCATGAGATATGTTAATGGAATAAATGGAACCTCTTCGGGTATTTGTACGTAGTGTGTTATAGTATATACATGGTTGGATCTCATTTGATCAGATTACCATAGGGACTTATTGTGCTAGGGAAAGGATAATTATGATGGGTTTAGGAATTTATCAAAACTTATTTATTCATTTTTTTTCTATTGGTTATTCTTAAACAAAAAAATTAGTGGTCTTTTAAATATTAAATAATAAATGTATGTTTAGTGATTGATTAATGTTTTCTAAAATTTCTGTAGAAGAAATATTTTATTATTTTTAAAAAGCACATCTATGGTGGTCTTTTTGATAGGATAGAAACACCCCCTAAATGGAGGTACCGGTTAACTACATGAGAAAACTCATATTGGTGAGGTAAATGATTATACATTCATAAAAATGTCATTGGCATTTTTTTTATTAAATATGGTCTTATAACAAATTTTAAGAAACCCAATAATGTTGGCCATGAAATTATTATTTGGGATTCCATTGATTTTATTATAGGGTTTAACATGTATAATGGGATTCCTAATTATAGGATCATTCCCCATGTTTTTAATATTTTATATGTATACCTTGAAGAAATAGATCTATTATATTCGATGGAATTTTCATCTTGAAATGCTCTAAGAAACCCAATTATATGATAAATAGGTAATGTTTAATCAGTTTTTAGGACCTAAGGACCAAAAATAGTATCATACAACATATATTGGTCAGTAGATCAACATAATGTGTTAAGATAAATATCAAAATCATGATGAATCAAATATTTTTGGTGGTTTTTTTTATTTTTCACGTTATTTTATTTCTTTATTTGTTCCTATAACATGCACATGTCACTTCATTACTCATATTTTATTATACCATGATACTAGTTCCCTAATGAGTTTGGTACTTACACCATACTCAATCCACCATTCTAATTGTGTGCCTAATAAGTCGTACACATGTTTCCTGTATATCTTTTTTGGAGGCCATGCCTTCCCCGATCAAGTAAGAGAATCTCATTTGGGATTTTTATTTTTGAAATATGGTTCGCTCAAGAATTGTTTTGAGAGATTTATATCATTTTATTGTGTTCCATTAATTTTAGTATTTTTTTTATACTATATTTTATATTATTTCATCGACAACTTGTGCCCCCACAACGGCTAGTGCACCCACAGAGGCAGTCAACACCCCATCATTCGATGTTCTCAACCATGAAAATTAAGAACCTTCAGTTCTGGGTCCAGTAGAGTTTTACAGTGTTTCACATGTTTTCCATCATTCTCTATCCTCTATTGATCTACTCTCCATTTTCATTAAAAATTCATTATGATCAATAGATATATATTTCATTATTTTTCCCTTGGATCATGGTGGAATAGGTTGGGCATGATTTGACTTCAAACCTTCCTAGGAAGAAGCCATCTTATAATTATATCATTACTTGGCTTCATAGTAGTTCAACAAGGAACATCACCATTAGAAATTGTCATATGTTACGACATAAAATCAATTAAATAAACATTAATTTTTGTACCATAATATGGGTTTATTCCCCATATTGGTTTTTTGGGAGATTCTAGGTTGTTTAACATCCAGTTTCATGTTGTTTATTCAGGAAATAATCTCCCATTGAATTCTCATAAATTACGGTGGGTTTAAATGTAAATAAATAATAAAATTTAAATATTATAATTAATAACAATTGATGTTATCAGTTGAGACATGAGTGAATTATTGAAATTGTAATAAAACAATACAGTCATATCTTGTTAAATGCATCTAGATAATGAATTATAAATGAGTAACATACTAAATGAGGTAACTATTACTCATACAAAATCAATGAATTTTATACACATCGTATATGATGCAAGGGTTATGTTTTCATAACAAATATGGTGTTGTTATATTTAATTTTATAATTTCTAATGATTATATAATTATTTAACTAAATTGATGTTCCTAGAATAGAACAATGTTCCAGGGCCACATTGAGCCATGGGAAATGACCCTATGCATGGGTCTTGAATGTTTGAGGCCTCAATAGTTGACTACAATGGATCATTGAGAAACATTGAGTGGGGTAAAATTCAATAATATAAAATGAAATTTTTGGATGCCACAATATATATGTCCTTTGACATTTTTTTAGGAATTTTAAGACATTGTTTGAGTTTGACATTATGCGTCATTGAATGACCTGAGGTTTACGGAGTGGATTACCTTGAGTGACCATTTATTTTTAGATGGAATTTATGTCATTTCTTCATTGTTTTTACTATATGGTATACACAAATTACAATATTCCATTGTGTTCTGAATATGATTTGGTAAGAAATGTGATACCCATGGGTTACGGTCATAGGAATAGCAATCTAAATTTGTGTGGGATGACTTAATGTATGTTTCCATGTATCGTTAGACAGCCAATGTTTTGGGGTTCCCTCTAGAGGACAGGAGTTAACATGATATATGTTAATGGAAGAAAATAAACCACTTCGGGTATTTGTACTTAGTGTGTTATACTACAGAAACCTTTAGATCCCCTATGAGAAGAAGACCTTATGGACTTGTTGTGTTAAGGAATGGATAATGGGGATGGATTTTGGAATTTATCAAAACATATTTATTTATTTTATTCTCTAAGGTATTAATAAACAAAATATAGGTTGTTTTTCATATAGTAAATAATGAATTCATGGTTAGTGATTGATTATTTTAAAAAAAAATTGTAGAAGATATATTTTATTATTATTAAAAAGAACAACTATGGTGTTATTTTTTATTGGATAGACAAACTCACATATGGGAGGTCCCTCATACATAGATGAGAAAACTCATGTAGGGGATGTATATGAATATACATTCAAAAACATGGAATAGGTTTAGTTTGTATTAATTATGGTCTTATGACCATTTTTAGTAAACTCCAGTAATAGTGGTCATGAAATTATTATTAGGGATTCCATTGATTTAATTATAGGGTTTATCATGTATAATGGGACTCCTAATTATAGGACCATTCCCCATGTTTGTAATATTTATTATTTATACCCTGAAGACATAGATCTATTATAATTGACGGAATTTTCATCATTTCCTGCTCTATGACACCCCATTATATGAGAAATATGTAATGGTTAATCCATTTTTAGGACTTGAGGACCGAAAATAGTATCATACATCATATATTGGTTAGCAGAGTCAACATGATGTGCCCAGATAAATTACAACATCATGTGGAATCTAATATTTTTTGTGGTTTATTTAATTTTTTACATTATTTTATTTATTTATTTGTTCCTATAATATTCACATATCACTTCATTACTCATTTTTTATTAGACCATGTTACTAGTTCCCTAATGTGTTTTTGTACTTAAACCATACACAATCCACCATTCCAATTATGGGCCCAATAAGCAGTACACAATTTTAGAATATATGTTTTTATGGATTCCACGTCTTCCACAATTGAAAATCAGAATATCATTTGGGATTTGGATTTTTGGAAGATGTTCCACTCAAGAATTTTAGTAGACATTCATGTCATTTTATTATGTTCCATTAATTTTAGTATTATTATTTATTCTATATTTTTTATTTGGTCCCTGATGGCTATTTCCACCACAAAGGCTAGTTCACCTACAACAGCAGTCAAAACCACTTAATTCGATGTTCTTAACCATGAAAATCAAGAGCCTCTGGTTCTGGATCTAGTAGATTTAGTGGAGATTGAAGGAGGATCGATGTTGCTGTAACACAAACTACACGCTCATGCAGATCACTGGAGGTGAATGCAACAACGAAAATATATATCAGTAGCACCACAGTGTTTATTTATTCTTCTCTTAAAATGAAATACCAAACACACAAACCTACCAATTTATATGGATATATTCACACACCAAAAAATAATCAAAATATAGATTAAAAAAGTCCACAAAATATTGCAGTTGGTGTCGTCCAAGCCTTCAACACCAATAATGTTGAAGTATCCTTTGTGGAAATTTTTCAGCCTTCATTGCTGTAGTAGATGGTAGGTGTCTCCCAAAGAAAAGTGGGTTTATTACCCAACATCCCCACTTAAACTCATTTTCCTTGCGACACATGATTTAACGTCATATCCAAGTGGTTGTACAAACAGTGCAATGACTTCACCAAAGTAAAATCCTTCATTTTGCTTGTATCCTTTGATGGTGCGATTAAATAAATTTCCTCATCTATCACTTTCTTCCTCTTGCCATCAATTTTATCTTTTTTGAAGCTAACTGGATTAGAAGTGTCTAAGAGACAGTAAAAATTAGCATACACTTCCATTGGTTATGTTCTCTTATATATATCTACAAGGATTTGAAGATTTCGAGGACGTATATGAGAGAGTAATCATTTTATGTCTTCATATGTCGGAGTATCGGATGACGCTGGCAGTGGTTCTTCGGTTATTTATTCCTGGAATGCTACTTCTTCAATGATTTATTCATCTTCTTGAGTGAGTCATACCTCACTGGAATCGTCATCTTGATTCCACATCCATGTCTTCTTTACATCAAAGAAAATGTATCTACTGAATATAATCTTATTGGGGATGGGATTATAAAAACGATATCCCATTTCTCGATATTCGTATCCTATAAGGACACACTTCATTCCTTTGTCCTCAATATTTTTTCATTTTCCCTCTCGGATCCTGATGTTGGAAATATAACCAAAAAGTCTAAGATGACTCAGAATTGGATTAGGAGTACTCCATGATTCATATAGCTTCATTGATTCATGTTTTTTTGGGAATCTATTGAGTAGATACACCGCACATGAGGCCTCTTCCACCCAGAATGTCATGGGCACTTCTTTTTCATTCAACATGATTCTTGACATGCTGAGAATGGTGATAAGTGGCCTCTGAATGGATGTATTGTCCATTTATTTATTGATTCTATTATCATTTGGAATTTATAGGGTCTGGGAACTTAGGTTAAATGTGTGTTTATTTCTTCTAAGGCTTTTCGTACAAATTCATCAATTGTTATTGTTCTAGAACACAAACCGAAAGCAGAGCATATTTATTCCTTTACAAGATCTCTGGTATTTATAGATTCCAGGGAATCTAACACATGAAATAATTAATTATTGATATTCTATAAGAATGGTATCTATGTGGAGTCTGTGGAAGTATTGACAAAATATATTACTGCAAAACTGTGTTCAGGGTGATTCGAGTTCTTCTTTACTTTTGTGTATATGAGCTATTTAAATGTTGGAAGGATGGATTTGTCAATAGTTTCTATTGTTTCAACCTGGTAACTTATCCAAGTTCATCAATTGGTATTTTAATATTATACTGGACTCTACGAAGAAGAGGGGAGGATCTATGGTGGACAATAATTCCATGAAATATTTTAAGTCCTTTTTAGTAATAAATGTTCTTATGGACTTGGGGTTTTTTGGAAACATGTATACTTGGTGAAATAATATCCAAAGAGCGAGGATAATCTGGTCCACTTAGGATACTTGTTTATCTAATCTCAAAGGTTTGGAATCCTTTTCACAAGCCTTGGTTTCTCATCTCACCAGGTCAGTGTTGAACCATGAACCTCTTCTTGTCTCAGTACAAAATATTGAAGGGAGGAATAAACATTTTTTATAATTCTAATAGTTGGAATCAGAACGATGATTTCTTTTATGATGTGAAGAACTAATTGTAAACTCTAGTGGGATGATCGATTTTGGTGAGTCCCATGAGATTCTTATGGCATCTAAAAAGGGATCTATAAAAGTGGAGTGAAAGTATCCCAATTGAGGACCTCAATGTGGTAATTTTTGATGGAAATATCAATATAATGGAGGATAGTTTACAATTGGGTTTAGGGGATTATAGGTTCTATTCATGGCGGTTAAAATGAATCTTATGATAGAGAAATGTTTGTAAATTGATAGGATTAAATGATAAAAATAAATAGTCGTTCGGTTGAAGGAAGGGGATAGGAATACCACTTTTTTTCAGGCATGTAAGAAAGAAAGTCAAGTGGAAATGAAGAATAACCTTATACTGTTGATGGTTCCTTTACTTCAGATAAATATGTTTTTAGTAAGATATCCCTGGATTACTTATAGAAACTAATGGTTGGGATAATGAACAACATTATAGGGAGAACCAGGAGGGGTAGTGAATAGGTGGATTTAATAATATGCCTGCCTAATCTGGTAGATGAAAGGTATCGATGATTTCTATAGGACTTATCAGGTGATGATGCGATCAAAGAAACTACGTTAAACATGAAGAATGTGCAGGCTCTGGGTATAGATGGCTTCCCTGGAGCATTCTACTTTGTGGATTGGGAGACTGTGTATGAGCATGTTAAAGGTGTTATCTAATACTTTTTCAGGGGTGGGGAAATTATTAGATCTACTTATGCTTCATGAATGATTCTTATACCAAAAGTTAAAGTCCCCACAAACATTAATAAGTATATGACTATATGTCTGGAAAACATTACCTACAATATCCATATAAGCCTCTTAAATTGTAGAATCAGTAGGGTGATACCAAAGATCATCTTAGAGGTGCATCATCATTTTTTTCAAGGGAGAAACAACCAAGGGGATATCATGGTTGATAAAGAAATGGTGGAGGATATAAAAAATAGTATTGGCTCCAATGGGATGGTTAAAATGGATAAGGATATTGATTATGATAGAACGGAGTGGATTTTAGTATTAAAATTCATGAGAAAATTTGCCTTTAATGAAGGGTTATATGATTTTTGTTTCATGTTCAATGCATCACCATTGATTACAATCTCTCTTATGAGGATGGGCTTCTTCACTTCCAATTCAGTGTGGGGAGTAAGGAAAGGATATCCATTATATTTGAGTCTTTGTTTCTTGGATCATGACGCTCTTTCAAGGAACATACATAATATTCTTGATGATAGAAGGATCATTCCTTTTAAAAACACGTATGGGAATAGTTTGGGGTACCACCTCATTTTTCTTGATGATATGTTATTTTTTATTAATGGCAGGAAAAGGTCATTGGAAGGTTTCCTTAATATCCAGACAACGTATGGGTCATTGATCAGAAAACAGGTAAATATTAGAAATAGAAATGTCTTCATATCCAACAAATGACCAGGAATGTATAGTAGGGAAATTCAGGATGACTTGGGCATGCAACAATGGAATCTTCCAATTATTTATCGTTGGGCCTCGATTTCCAATTGCATATTCAAAAAGGTCTTATTCAATGACATTTTGAATTGGATCAAGGGGAGATATTCAATTGGAAGAGAAAATTTCATTCCTTTGGAGGGAGAATAATTCTTATAAACACTATTATTACCTATATTCCCATGCATGTGCTTTCCATTATCAATTCCCCCAAGGCACAATAACCAATCTAGAAAAAATTATGACTTCATTATTATGGGATTCTTGTCATACAGGACACTACCGTTGGGATTCTTAGAAAAGTCATTCCAATCCTATTGAAGAGGGTGGTATCAGGTTGTAGAGTGTGGTTGAAACCATGATGTCCACACAATTTAGATTGGCCTGGGATGTGATTGATGGGAACTATTTGCAGGAAATGATTATTTATAATATGTTAGGTGAGGACTGGATGTTCTGGGAGAAGCATAATAAAATTATTTCTAGTCTCTAACATTTCATGAATGACCACCTAGAGGTCTTAGAGGATCATGTAATATGGTTTTTTGGATATGTTGATATTAATATCTGGATGCACAACTGGGCAGGGTAATTGTTGTTCATTCCAGGATGTCCAGCTCTGAATATATCGTTCAACAAGGCTAGTATGAACCCTACTTTCTTTAAGGACATGTTTAACCCTAAGTAGAAATGTGTCTATAAATCCATCAAGTTAGTTGAGGAACAATATTAGAACATTTTTCTGGTTTCAATATCTAGATGGTTTTGTGGTCGGGATTTCATCTGCATGTTCCATGATCATGCTAGAAATGATGAATGGGCCAGTAAGATTTGGTGAAAAATTATTCTATACAAAAACAAGTTTCAGATATGGAGACTGAGGAATAATGCCCTATCTATAGAGGACGGAATTCTAAACATGGGAGTTTAACTGCCATCCCTTTGTTACTGTTGTGTTACCTCCCAGGTTGAATTACATGAGCTTGTTTTCTACTTGGGGGCGTAGGCGATAGTTATTTCGGGTTACATGAAATAGTGTTTGAATATCAATGGAGGTAGGGACTCCATATACTATATTCTTCAATGCTGTTTCCTAGATGTGGCCATGCAAGGGATGCGACCAAGGTATGCAGGATAGTCTTTGTAGCTGTCTACTGGTCCATTTGGGTGGTGAGGAACTAGAATAGAGAAGGTATCAAATGATCCCATACCATTACTCAGGTTCTTATGAAGCCTCTAGCTGTTGAACTATATGAATTTATTAAGTTGGGGATGGACTCTCCCATATTTAGGAATATCATACTAGTGACTTGTAGGCCCATGGGAAGCACAACTGATCGTTATGGATGGTGGGTCTGTTGAAAGTCCCCCACTGTGTGTTTTAAGTAGAATATTGATGGGTCCTATATGGATGTAGTAATAAAATTGGGTGGCCTAGTTAGGGGAACTAAGGTATTATTTATTCTTGATTTTAACTCTTATTATAGTGGGGGTATATCACTTGGAGCTGGGGAAATAGCCATGCACATAGGGATTATGCTTTGAAGATGTCTCAATATTAAAATTATAGATCTTGAGTCAGACTCAGTTATCTTGGTTTGATTTTTACAAAAGGAGGTGGGGATTCCATGGTAGTTAATCTATTTCATCATGAACTGCATAACATTCTTCAGATATGACATTTATATTCTGCATACATGGAGGGAGGGGAATGGCACAATAGATTCTCTAGCCAACAAAGGAATGATAAGAGATATATTGATTTTTTACACCAGGATGGGTCCATTACCCAATGATTGTATTCTTATTTTTTAGATGTGATGAAATGGGTCTCCGTCACTTTCATCCTCCCCTAAGATGGTCTATTTTGTACATGGAATGTTTTTAATAAAAAATTATTTTCCATCCAAAAAAATAATGATTGTAAATGAACTCAAAAAATCATATACACCATCCAATGAACTCAAATGATATTTACTTGTCCGTTGTTGAGGAGATTAGATAGATTTGTAGAAACATGAAAAAAAATGAAAAATGTGAAAGAAATGTGTTATTAATATCATGTATAATTTTATTACAATAAAAAAACTACTATATCAACTCTTCTCCATTGATATGGTGTTTATGAATATTTATTACATTAAAGTGAATTTAATTTAAATATTAACATATTACAAAAAAACATGGATCCTTTAAAAAATATTTGTAATAGTAACACACACATGCAATGTCGGTTGCCAGATCTTTTTCCAGATGGTAGTAACATTTTATTCAATATATTCCTCCTCTTATTATCCACATGTCTCCTTATATGATCATTTTGACATAAATATAATCTATTATTCACGAGAATATTTTTATCTCTATATGTAATTTTTTATATGTTTTTTGAAGAAAAAAATGGAATATGTGCATTTTTTTAAAAAAATAAGTTATAATGCAGGCATCGCAAATGCCGCCTTCGCTACCATGTGCCACCATTGTCCCAGATCGATGGCTTGGAAAAAGTGAGGGGGATGCCGCCATTTCCTTGGAACCCTATAAAAGGGTATCCCACCCATTCTCCTCACAAAATTTTTCCCTTCATCACTCCTAAATACTCTCTCTCTCTTAAAAAATTTCATTTTATGTGCAGGTTTTCATGAAGAATCATTTAGAGGTATTTTATTTATTTAATTTAATGAATTTTATTTTTTAATTGATTTATTTTTAATTTTAAATATTTCATTTTTTAAGTAGTTTACGATGTTCTTAATTTTTTGTTTATTAGGTTGTGTAACTAGTTATATATTGTTTGAAATAATTATTTTTAGTAGTATAGATTATGTTTAGATTATGTATACATTTTCTAAGGATTAAGTAATGTGAAATTTTGGTAGCAAAAATATTATGTGGTTATCTAAGCCATCAAATCCTTGTCTCGATACAAACAATTGGATGTCACTCCTGCACATATTTACCAAGGAGTGAAAAATCCGACAAGGAGTTTCAGGGTTGACCCAGGGGTATCTTGGTACATGACAATGGGCCTTGCTACACTCCTAGCTTGACACTCCGGAGGGATATGTTTAAGATGATTCATATTTTCGTTATAAATTACTAAAATATCTGTGAAAAGAAAAATAATATTAGTATATTTATCAATAATATAATTATAATTATGGTGTTATAAAATGAAATAAGAAAAAAGGAATTAACGATTTTATGTTCTTATTAGAAATTAATGATGTTTAAGTAGATCAATTAGTTATATATAGTTTAGAAATAATACATATTATTAGTAATGACTAATTATAGACTAATTAATGATAACCTATGATTAAAAATGAATATATATGATTAGATAATTATAAATAACTAATGAATATAATATGATTAAGGATTAAAGTTTAAATAATTATTGAAAAACTTAATAATGATTAAGTAGTGATTAAAGAATTAGTGATTAGTTAAAAATTTATTATTAGTAATTAAATATGTTATGTATTAAGTATTTTAATTAATTATATATAGTTTATAAATAATATTTATTATTAGTAATGATTAATTATAGATTAATGAATGATAACTTAGGATTAAAAATGAATACATGTGATTATTTAATTATAATTAACTATTTAATATAATATGATTAAGGATTAAAAAATAAATAATTACAGAATAACTTAATAATGATTAGCTCGTGATTAATGAATGATGTATTAGATAAAAAAATAGTATTAGTAATTAAATATGTCTTGTATTAAGTAGTTTAATTAGTTATATATATTGTAGAAATAATACTTATTATTATTAATGATTAATTATAGATTAATTAATGATAAAATATGATTAAAAATGAATACATATTATTAGTTAATTATAATTAACTTTTGAATATAATTTGATTTAGGATTAAATAATAATTTATTAATGAATAACTTACAAATGATTAACTAGAAATTAAACATTTTTATAAAGAAACTTTACTAGAAATTTTTATTGTATTGAAAGGAAACCTAAAATTTCATTCGGATAAATATTATATGGTTAACCATCATCGTTAAATATTTTTAATGTATCATAATTTTGATGAAAGAAACAATTTAGATGTACAAAGTCACATACGCCTTTGTGTACTACTATGTGGAGGTTATTCAAACTGAGCAAGGAGTTTCTTACAGTACATAACCAGTAATGGTGGTTAGTACATCTGATAGTGTAACCATAAATGATCTTCAAGAGAGAATTTGTGGTTTCTTAAAACTGAGACTCGATCAAGATATCAAGTCTATGAGCTATAGGCTTTTTCAATTCTCGGCAACACTGTGGCATCTACCTTGTCCATTGGTTGCTGATGCATAGTGGGTCCGGGAAATTAATTTATTTTCCCAATGGTCATTTGGTACCATGATGGGGTTATATGTTGATTTTTCTACTTTCTATCAACAAACTCTATTTGTACTAAAATGTATAATTACATGAGTGGTTGAAGATAGACCACCCCCATGAAATTGAGTCTATTCCAAATGATGTAGCAGAAGAGGAAAACCTAGATGATCTCCCAGATATACATGTCAATACGACTTATGATGAGGAGTTTCATAATGACGAATTAGGTGGAGAAAATAATGCTGATGGGGAGGGATTATCTGAAGTTTGGAAGGAGGTTTTTGATAAATGCATTAGTTTTACATCAACCAAAACCTAGAATAAATCATCCACCACTCCTTTGGTCTTGGTCAGAAATAATGACACATGTTCCTAAATTCAACAATATTATTCTCACACCAGCAACTGAGTTCCCCAGAGTTGTACTAGATAGGTTTAGTGAGCTATAAATAACCTTATATATAGGAAAGAATTTTACAAGTTAATATGCATTGAAAAGAACACCAAATAGATTTTAAATTGAGAGGCACTACAACTATATAGTCCATGGATCATGCCATAGTAAATATGTCATACGGTGTAAGAAGTATGGGTATGATTGTATATTTCACTTGAGGGTGATTCTGAACATTAAATTTGATGGTTGGAGATTATCGAGGAGTGAGGTAGCTCATAAATTCATTCAGCCAGGCCACACACAAAATCATACCTCATTGGATGAAGAATTTGTGTCATCTATTTTCATTGACATGATTTGTACATGTCAATATATTATAATATCCTTTGTTCAATATAGGTTTAAATAGACATTGTTTTATAATATTTCCTATAATATGGCACGGATGGTGAAACATAGGGAAATTGTGAAGGTCAATGTTGATTGAGATGACTTATATTGGATGCTTCCATAATTACTAACCTTACTGAGGCATCATAATCAAGTTGTTTTACATATGGATACAAACGAACCTGTGACTCACAATAACTGACTTGATCCATCTCATGTTTGATTTCATTTGTTGTTCCGGGCATTCCTTCCATTTATCTCTACATTTAATTTCAGAAAATAGTTTATTCAGATTGATGGAACATTTCTATATGTAAAATATAGGGATGTATTTTTGATTGTGGAAACCCAATATGGAAACTATTTACTTCTTTGGCATGACTTTTTCCATTATAGAGAAATAAAAATATGAATCATGGAGTTGGTTTCTGGAATAAATCGACAACCATTTCACCAACATTCAGGGTGTGTTTTTCATATATGATTTCTATCAGGTAATTAATGAGGCAATCAATGTGGATCTTGATACATAAAGATACCCAAATTCATATCATCGGTTCATTATTAGACATATTTCTATCAATTTGTATGAAAATTCCTCATCCAACCAATGTAGAAGGAAATCACAAGGGTTGGAAAACATTGTATTTTTTATTATTTACTATTTCAACATAATGATAAAATCAAATTATGTGAAAGATCATCTATTCTATGTAGAATATGATTCAGAGAAACAACAGTTTGATGAACTTTCTGACAAAATCCCCCAGGATAATCAAAAAGTTTATGATTATATGATGCGGGTTACAAAATGGAAATGTACATTGGATACAAATCACATCGGTGAAAAAAATGTTGGTATCACTAGAAACAAGTCACTTTCAATGTGGAAACATTCCGGCCATACAGTTTCCATACACACACGCCATCACTGCATGTGCCTCTATGAACATATCATTGGAAGCATATGTCGATTTAGTGAACAATATGGATACTATTTCTAACTAATATGCTACACCATGGACACCTATTTGGGTGTATATTTATTTCCCAATTCCCAAAGGCTAGATGATAGTGACACATGACACTAATCAGTTACGTCCTCATGGGAGACCTAAGGATGGTAGGATTCATAATGAGATGATCTGGCCTAAAGAAAAAGGGCGGAGTTTGAGATGGATGATATGTCATAAAGAAGGTCACAACCATAAATCATGCACTAACATTGTTGGGTAGAGCTCATAGTCTTAGCCATAATGATGTATTTCCTTCATTGTGACATTCTCATATTGTAAATTAAATGTTATTATCTCTTATTTTTTTCCTCGGTTTTATAAAAACCAAAACCCAAAATCATTACACTTAACCCAAAAACATCTTTTCTAAACCTTAATATCAAAATTCTATACCATAATCCCTCAAACCTAAACCCCAACACAAAAACATCTTCCCTTTATTATGGAATTTTATAACATTATGTGTGATATTTTAATAAACTTTCATATAATAAAATAATATTATCATAATGATTATAAAAATTTATTCAATATATATAATTTGATAAATTTTTGAAACATCATTTGTAATTGACATGGTTTATCTTAATCCAATCCTTAATTAGTAAATCATAATTCTCCTACAAAATATGTCTAACTAAATTCAAGATGAAATAATTTATAAATATTGTCTCTACAGTTTAGAAAATCAGTATGCCATTATTCCAAAAAATGTATATCTTAGTGACACATAAATAATATCTAAATGCCCAATTAATCATAACTCTTTAATAAAAACATGAATTCTTTCCAGAGATAACTTTATATTTATTGCTATAATAAAATCTTTGATAGTAGAATTTATTTCATAATTCCAAAAGAAGAACAGTTAACTATTATTGTAAATTAAATGTTCTAATCTCTTATTTTTTCCTTGGTTTTCTAAACCCTAAAACACAAAAGCGAAACACTTAACCCAAAAACATCTTTCCTAAACCTTAATATAAAAATATAAAAACATAAACCCTCAAACCTAAACCCTAATCCAAAAAACATAATCCTAAACCCTTAAACCGTATATCAAAATACAAAAACCAATATGAATTCCCATAAATCATGTATAAATTTATAACATTCAAAAAAAATATTTCTATTAATAAAATACTTTCAAAACATAATTTTTCCATCTATTTTTTCTATTATTTCCTATTGTTCTCTTTTTTTCATTCAGAACTAAATTACAAGGAGAATTAAATTTCTTTTGGTAAAAATAACATTATAAAACAATGTGAATAAACATGTCTTCTTTTCCTAAACCTTAATATAATATTCTAAAACCATAAAACCTCCAAAATAGAACCTAACCCAAAAATAATGACAATGTGTAATATTAAACGAAAATAAATATTTAACTGAAATTAATAAATATTGTAAAAAAGGGAAATGAATTACAGAAATTGAGAAGAACGCACAGTTTTCTTACCTCTATATCTGTAGGGTCTCTAAAGAGTCACAATATGAATAAACATACCATGTCTTCCATTATACAAGTCATAACACTATTCTAACTATAACTTTATATTAACATTTTACAATTACAACTCATTTAATTTGTTTATATAAAGATGGATGATACCATTCTACTCAATCAATACCTTACACATATTTCGATGGTCGTGTTTGAGGGTCGTGCAGATCGATCGATCAGGGTGTGTCGAGCACACCATTTTCATCACAAGGATCATCCACATACAATTAGACCATACATGCCTCATGTTGGATTCTATGGCCTTATCGTGTCAAATTTGACATTTGTAGACCGTTACCTAATTGCTGCCCTCATTGAGAGGTAGAGACTAGAGACACAAACATTCTAACTACCTGGGTTATAGATGACCATCACCCTTTCGGATGTGGCAATGCTTCTTGTTCTTCCTATACAGAGGAGACATGTTATTGGACTCACTGATGTATCTTGGACAGACCATGCTCAATGCTTGTTAGGCATTGATATATTCTCTGAGTGTAGGGCTAGAGATGGAGTGTCCATATCTATGACTTGGTTGGACTCACAGATTCCACAATTACTGGATTTTGATGACGAGAAAACTATCGTGTGTTATGCCTATGAATATATTTTACGGCTCATTGGCGGAACCATGTCCACTGATCGCTCGGGTATACATGTGCACATGATATATCTACCCCTACTAGTGGACTTTGATCAGGTTGGAACATATAGTTGGGGATCAGCCTGCTTGGAATACATGTATTGAACATTATGGAGGCTATCCCGCAAGGATCGCACAGGTTCAGTGGATGTTTCATCCTTGTTTATATGTGGGAATGAGAGCGCATCATCGCATTTCTCCAGGAGCATTCTTTTCTGCTGGTCGATAATGAAGTGATGCACGAAGCTCTGTATGGACATTGGTATAATCAGTCATTTCTATTGGTTTCTGATGCTATTATGAGTTATTGACTATAATTTCTCATTATTTCTCACCATAGATGATCTATTTGATAGGGCGTGTCAGGGATATAATTTTTACGTGTTTATGAGACAGCATTTGGGTGTATATTGGATATAGTTGGCCTATCTCTTAGCTGATCAGGTATATATGTACAATCTATCACTACCAAACATATTGACTAATAGAATAAATTTTGGTTTTTTGTTAGGTTATTTTTTTAAATAATCTCATGTCATTTCAGATTTCATGGCTTCCATACTGGAGTATTAGAGACCAGTTTCTATCATACTACACTGTTGGGCTTGAGGATGATATGGATGTAGTGCACCTCATTCACTTCCATATTATTGAGTTGCATTAGCCTGATATATTCATGTTCTAGTTTTTCTGTACTCATCTGATTCCATTTTCATCGAGATAGACAGAGAGGCTTCATGGGATGAAGGTGATTGGGAGGTATGATGATGACTGGTCCTAATTACATGCCATATTTATTGACTGCTCTCATAGATGTGAATATTTTCATATTTAGGGTGTTCCAAAGAATCAATTCTTTCTTTCGGAGTAGGTTGAGTATGATCCAGTGTGTAGAATGAAGTCTGTATTATATCTTACCCATCCCGACATGGAGGTGCAGAGGATGGTAAGTCAATAAATTTCCATTAGTTTTTTTATTGAACTATTTTCTAATTCAATTTGAATCTCTTTACTGGGAATTCACATAGAGGATCTTGTATTCATGAGTGATGAAGAGGAAGAGGGGGTCTTTAGCCAGGAAGCCATCCATGCTACAACACTGGAGTTGAGGGCATCTATTTGTGTGATTTCAAGGAGAAGCAACGCTTGTCTGGTCCAGAGAGATGAGGTTCCAACCCTAGAGAAACATCCTGCAGCTACTATTGGTGCTGAGGAGCCATGACCAAGGTGATTTAGAGAGCATCGAGCTGCATGTGAGGCCTAACATATTCCACATGTAGAGGTTGGCGCTCTAGTAGTCTAGGATTTTCCAATTCAGGATGTGCCTTAGGTGGCATGTGATCCATCATTCTTGAAAGGATATCTGCAGTTCTCTCCATCTTGGCATCCCGATCCAAAACATCCTTGGGATCTATCACAACCTTAGGTTCCAGATCCATCATAGTCTTGGGCCATAGTTCCAATGCAGGTTTGGTTCCCCACTGCGATGGAGCTAAGTCCTTCTACCACCCTATTGGGAGAAAGATCTAGAGGGCAGTACGAGATGTAGTTAAAAGCTCCTCCCACAGACACATAGATGGACGATGTGCCAGTCAACATTCCAATGCCCGGGGATCAGCCTTCTCCTGGTCATCAAACATCATTACGCACTCGACACGGTCGTCCGATTCGCAGACCACCATCTGGGACAGAATCACCTCGCCATAAACATATACATTTATTGTACATGTTTATATACATGTTTTATGTCTACAAAAATCAAAATACTATTATTACTATTATATCTTCTTATATATTTATCCAGTATTTCAAATTTCATTTATATTTTAGGCACAGTTTATATTTGACATCTATGAAAGTCGAGAATTTGAAACATAGAAATAATTAGTAAATTTAAAATAAATAACATTAATAGATTTAAAAATATACAGTTTAAAAACAATGTAAATAAAATTTTAATGATATCCAAATCATCAAAAAATTTGATGAAAAAAATGATTTTCATAAAAAAAATTGATAATGAAGGGAATGTAATAAAATTATCTGATAAGTGAGAGTGAAACGAATGAATGTTGAGGTGGATTCTAGGCCACCAACTTGACTTTGAATGCCTATCAAATATAATGTATAAGACACATATAAATAAAAATTTAAAATTCAACTACATGTTAAATATTTAAGAATCATTTAAAATTTCACTCATATCGGTCTTACAAGTTATATTATATAGGCTAGATAAGTCACTTGAAACATTTTTATGTTTCGAGTAGGTGGATTGGAACAATTATAAATTATTTTTAACCAACATTTTTTATGAAATTATTTTTATTTTGGATTAATTTTTATATGTATAAGAAATTTTTAAAATTTCATTCATATCTATCTTATATATTATATTATATAGGATAGAAAAGTCACGTACATGAAACATTTTTAGGTTTCAAGTAGGTAAATTAGAAAGCTTATAAGTTATTTTAACCAACATTTGTTGAGAAATTATTTTTATTTTGAACTACATGCTATATGTTTAAGGAATGCTTGCAATTGTTTTCATATCGGTCTTATGTTTTACTTTAAATTTTCTAGAAAATTCATGTACTTGAAACATTTTTATGTTTCAAGTAGGTGGATTGAAAAGAATATAAAATATTTTTCATCAACAGTTTTTAAAAAATTATTTATATTTTGGACTACTCGTTATATTTTTAAGAAATTTATACAATTTCATTCATATATGTCTTACAGTTTATATTATATAAGCTAACAAAGTCAAGTAATTCAAATGTTTTTAAGTTTCAAGTAGTGTATTAGACAAATTATAAATTATTTCTCACCAACATTTTTTAGGATATTCTTTTTATTTTGGAATACTTTTTATATGTTTAATAAATGTTTAAAAATTCATACATATCAGTCTTTTAGTTTATATATTATAGGTAAGAAAAGTCACGTAGTTGAATAAAAGATAAATTATGATGAAACATGATTTTTTATTTATATATATATATAACCATACAAACATCATAATAAAACATTAATATTTTAAATATATAAAAAACATATTTAAAATAGAATTTGTTTTACTGTTTTAGGGAAAAGTCAGCATCAGCGATGCTGCCTTTAAGAGGTACTTTTAACAAAATAACCTAGGCCGTGAAAAAATTTAAAGAGAGAGTGTTAAAAAAACTCTCTCTATATTTGTTATTCTTTGAATTTATTATTTTCATTTTATAGTCCTATAATGATTTCTCTTTTTCAAATCAATTAACTTCCCTAATGAAATACTATTATTGATATATGATGGGAATAATTAAATTAGAAGTAATGATAATACATTCATAAACCTCAGCCTTGGGAGGTAATCTGTTTCTTTAACTTTATGAAAGGATGAACCTATCATGTTTTCATTGATGAATTTAATGTATTGTATTTTCCATCCCCCATGACCAATTAAAGGACTCTAATGTATAACTATATTCAAATAAATTTACTTATCCATAGTCGTTATCCTTCCCCAAAATTTACCACATTAGAAAGGGCTTAAAGATTATGTATTTGGTCATTCCTAATGTTAAATTTATCTATAGGATAATGTAAGGTATATAGTAGTATGTTATTCCGAAATTTTTAGCCTTAGAGTTAGAATTACTCTTATATATGTTAGATCATCCTTGAAGAACCATTTATGTATGTATCCACTTTGTGATATTTTTCATCATTATTATAAATGACACTTAAAAAATATTAAGAAGAAACATAATTTCATTTACATATATTACAACATGATAAAACATTTCTCCCTTATTCAAAATATATCATTAAAAGATTGATTAGAGTAACTAAAATGTATAGTTTTCCTTTATCAATTTATCCATATGGGTTCTTAGTATAACACTAATATATGTCTATAAATTTTTATATTTAATCATAGATTATAAAATAATCCATTCATAAAAATAATTCAAAAACTCAAATAAAAGTATGAATATTAAAAATAATACAGGACATGAATAAATATAAAAAATAAAGAATATTTTTATTTTATTTTAAATATAAAAAATTTATTCCAAAAACCTAAAAAATTGATATATCTATTAAAAAATAATGAAATTGTTGGTATTAAATAATTTAATAAAAATATAAAATATTCGAAAACATTAACTTCACCACCATCGATGATAATATATTTTTTAGGTTTGGATGGAATTTGATATCGTCAAAACAAATTTATAATAATTATATAACATTCATACCATTCATTAATTGAACTGTTTCTGGGATATACTGACTATTGTGGACATGGAATTGTAATCTTTTCCTTCTATGAAATTAACTAAAAAAAGTCAATTATATATTAAAAAAATCTCATATAAATCATTATATCCCAATCCCCAGTCACCTGATCCACTATTACTATATTTTAGATTATTTTGGAATCTATCAAGGACATCATTGTGTTTAATATAACACAATGAAATGGACACATTAATCATTCATTTCATTATTATAAACACAAAAAAATCATATAAATTATCAATCCAATGTTAAAAAATTTAAAATACAATATATTATGAAATATTAACTAATATGTCAATAAATGATTAAATTAAAAATATAATAATAAATTGAGACATGATTCTCCCTGACATAGAAATAATTATTTGTTCTGAAGCATATATCATGATATCTTCATAGAGAAAATACAACATATACATGCTTTTAATATTAAGATCATTAAAATTAAGTTGTTTATCTATTGAAATTATATTTAATTTATAATAATATTTAATATTTAAACTCAATATTTTAAAGAAAACAAATAATATATTTTTTTCAATTTGTATTAAATTAATATTACTTCTCTTCTTTTCATTTAACATGTTTTAACTTTTTATTAATTTATATGCACACTTTTTAAATATCTTACTCGAAAATTATTAATGTCACCATTCTTGGGTCATTTAATATAATTTATGATTTATCCTCAATTAGGTTCATAAAAATAGAGTCTCCCCAAGAATTTATTATCTATTTTTAAATAAATTTAATCTCGTTGTTATAATTATTTAGATCCAACAACATATATAAATGAACCACGGTATACTATTAAATGAAATTTCATTATTGTTTTAGTAGTCACCATGATGATGGATTAGAAGAATGTTTAGGAATAACATAATTATAATAAAATATAAAAAATATTCGTATCAGTATATTATGTTGGTTGATTTATAATAAATAAGTAATCGGTTATAAGTAAATTCATAAAATACATCATAAAAATTCCTTCATAAAAAATGACCTTTATTTTCTGTAATTATTATAATGTAATCATGTGATAATAAATATTGAAGCCTCTTTCATGACCAATGATATGTTTATGTCCTCTTCTAAATATTGTGAAAAATTATTTTTAATTGTGGACTTAAATAGTAGTTTCTATAAGAAAATGTTATATATTAAAAAATTCTAAAAAAATTTGGGTCCTTGAATTTTATGATATGCTTGGAAGGTTCTATATTGGTTTAGAATTATTGTGATGTCTAAAAACTATCATTTTTGGTTAAAAACTAAAAAATTCATGGAAACCATATTTTTACTTGATATAATTTTTAATTGAAATTTAATCTTAATGACATTATTTTTCAAAAATTCATATGTCATGAATTTTGTATTTTTATATTAAAATAAAAAAACTTCATTTTCAGAAATTCAATATAATATACATGATTACATATTTGAATCTACAAGTCTATTATTTTAAAATTTCCCCTTTTATTTTTTTAATATAATTAGGTTATAAATGTAATAGTTTTTCTTAACTTGTTAAAGGGTAAGATGTTTTAATGTGATTTAACTTGGTGAAAATACATAAAATCTCTCAAAATAATTCCTAAATATATATTTTTAATTTTTTTCTTACCACATCATAAGTTATATTCATTTATGGGGTTCATTGGTCCAACCATAAATCAGTATTTAACATATTATATATTTATTTTTTATGTAATTACATATACGTCTTTTTCCACATATATAATATTGAACCATTTGTACTTCATTATTCATAATATTTTAATATTCTGTCTGGGAAAATTCCTCCATTAAAAGATTTTCATTTTCCAATCCATAATTAAAAAAAATCATGTTTTAACCGAATACCCTTATATGATATATGAATGTGTAAACCAAGGTATATATCTCAATGATTTTGTAATCTTGATTACCATATCATTCAGTGTTTTTTCCTTCTTCTACATCCTCTAAATCTATTGTCACCCTCTCAACATAATTAATCTATTATAATAAAAAAATTAACTTTTTAATAGGATTATTTGATAACCATTAACCATGTAAATTCAAATATATTGTAAATAAAATTATTTCTCATATATATGTTTGACTACTGCTTCAAAATAATGGTAGAAAATAACATTCTTGGCAATCCTACCATGTATACTATTTGTTCGATGCAATTTTTTTCCAAAGTCTATGTTTCAAATTTTTATTTCAAAAATGTTATATTATATTATCAAATTATTATTTAAATTTAATTTATACCATATTTAAATTATTTTATTTTTTTAAAAGGAATCCTCTTTTCATTTTTGAAATTATGTATTTCTTACAAAAGTTGTGAAGATGAAATTTTTTCATGTAAAAAACATAAATTTAATTTCCTTAATGAAAGAATGCTTAATTCAAGTGTCCTTTGAAAATAATCCAACTTATATTAAATTAAAATATTTTACCACACATTCATGTTATTTTTAGATTTAAAATAATTTATTTAGAAATAAAATTTTTTTTGTTCATAGTAAAATATTCTTGTGATCTAATGAAGTAATTTTTATCTATGAAAACATCCAATTATGTCGATATTTCGTCGTTATGAAGTGATAAGATGATCAAATATTGATTAATTATATATATAATTTATAATTCTAATATTTTTATATTTCTAAAAATTGTTTTCATTTCCATTGGTTAAGCTATAATGAATCATAAAATGCATATGTTCTCCAATGGTACACATATTAGTTAATTATAGGAAACACCTGGGAGAGGGCAAGATACTAGGAATGGATCCAAGAATAATATTCTTTCGAAAATGGTGGAGTGGATTATGCCACATCCAAAATCATGGTAATGGTGTGGATAAAATTCCCTCGATAGGAGAAACACACTGTAGGGTCAAATTGTTCTGATGAAATGCTGATGAACAACACATACAAGGCCACGATGTGGTAGAGGTCAATATTTATTTTAAATGGAACAATATTTCAATGTGTTAAAATGAGTTATTATTTTTAGGGTCCTAAATTTATTTTAATTTGATTCATTCAATTTAATAACTAATATTTTATCCTCCTCTCGAATACCATCATTTTTCAAACACTTCATAATGTGACTATGGATTTGTTGGGATGTATCTCATTTTGAGGATTTATTCTTTATTTTTTCATAGTCATGTGTTGGATTAACATCCGAGGTAATATTTTGGTTTATTACATTTTGATTCAACCCCTTGGTTCATAGATAATCAAATTTTTTTGGGTTAATGTACCACTATTCCTCCTCCTTACATCTTTACGTCCATTTATATTTTCCATAGGTGTTTTTTTGGATTCTCTGTTGACTTTGGAAATGAAATTAGATCTTTTTTGTTTGTGGTTTGTGGATAATACATTCCAGATAGTCAACGTTTGGCATGGTGTTGTTTCGTTTGGTGGTGGTTAAATATCGATCACTATTCGTTGTACGAAGAACATTGAACATATAAATTGATACATGTGATCTATTTTTATCCTATTATTGAATGTGAGATAAAAATTATATATTTCATTATTTTATTGCGAACTTTTTTATGTAGCCTTAATAATTATTTAACTTGAATTAGAAAAATTTATGGGTTTTGGCTGTTGAGATCACATGTGGTCCATTTGGAATACAATTTGACTGTTATTTTTCAAGATTCTCTATAAAAGGTGTTTATTCATTATTTTATAAAATGTTTTTATGAAAATATTGAGAATGTATTATATTATTAAATTGATTAAGAAGTTTAAATATCTATTTAGTTTTTTGAAAATCAAACATATTCTGGTAATTCTTGTTGATCAAAAAAATAATGAGGTATTTATTGAAAAATAATGCATAAAATTTGATTTTAATAAAATATTGAATTTTGAAATTTCTAAATGATATCATTTATCCTTAATTTTTTAGGAATGCTGAATTTATTTTTTAATAATGTTTAAATAATTAATTATTGTCGATAATTATTCCTTAGGATGTATGCTGTTGGAATATGTGATAAATGATTTGGTTTATAAAGGCGATAATAAACCATTTTTTGATAAGGAATTTTTTTGGATAAGGTGACCTATTTTATTTTGAAGGAAGGTTGGCATTTATTTTGTTTCAAGTTTACATGTTGAATTTGGTATTATTTTTTTCCTTGTATGATTCTCTAAATGTGATTCATACAATTTGATGTGATGTGATACTAGGATGTTAAATGGATAAAGAGATATCTGTTGAGAGTCTTAGTTTTATTTTCTAAATTGATATTTATGGTTTCTATATTCATAGTGATAGGCATCGTTATTTTGAGGATGGAACTATGACAAATTGAATGACTTGAAATTAGTATTTTTGATCATTGTGTAGAAATATAAGATAAGTCCTTGCGGATAAATCAACCTAAAGGCCATGTGAACATGTTTATTAGTTATTATTTCTTTTCCCATTGCTTGAGGGAGATAGTTTTGATTGATGAATGCATCTTTTTGTGGTGGATTTGGATGATTACTAGAATACCTATAAGTATATAAGTATAATTAATAGTAAATGTTTTTACAGGTGGCGTTGTTTCTTGAACAGATATAAATGTTGACTACTCTTGATGAATAGTAGGATGGATTGGTTTATGACTAGAGGGGATGATAAATATTTTCACTATAATTTCTAAGTGATTATTGGTTCCATTGATCTCATTACTAATTTTATGACTATTTCTTCCTTTTGAGGTAACTGTATATATGACATGTTATGTTATTTGATACACCAACAAACTAATGTTTGTTGGGATACTAATAATAAGTTGAAACTTGGAGGGTGGTTTACCTAATATTTAGTTTAACAAGTAATATATGATGGACTACCCCTCCATCCATTGATTCTTATCCTTATAGTATTATGAACTAGTATTCATTGGGGATACTATTCCCATATTTTTGTATAGAGGGATGTAATGGATTGTTGATATATCCCATACATGTATCTCATGATATAGTATAATGTGTATTATTATATATATGTCATGTATGATCAATAATGTCCTGATGAATAACTCTTGAAAAAATGGATGTGCTAGCTCCCAGAAACAAATTAGTTAATATTTGGAGGGGATGTAAGGGATGATGAGATTTTTTAATGCACGAGGTGAGTGGTATGATGTTGTGGCACATGTGTATTTGGTATGGAATAACATTGGAGATTGATGGATCAATACTTGTAACATCGGGGATGAATAGAAAAATAGTAGGAATGTTTTCATGGATAACTTATTTCATATATATTATATATTTCATTATTCATGGAGGTGATAGTTGGTGGGATATCCTTTCTGATGTTTGTAAAAAAGATTACTTGTTTACAAGATGTATTAGTTTTACATGTTGTTCATTGGTATTTAGTATTATTTCATTTTTGTTGGAATTTTGGGATTTGAAGATGATTATAATATAGAATATTATTCTTCCCATCCAGCATTTATATAAATTTTTTTTAGTTCTGTAGGATCCAATTGGTAACAAGGATTTACATTATTATATCATGAGTTCTTTTGGATATATTTTTAATTTTGTGGTCTCTACCAAGGAATTTTCTTTTGGTAATTATATTTTCTACATTTTTCAATTATATTTAGTTAGAATAATTTATTGGTATATCAAATAAAATTTATTATGATAACGAGTATTTAGGATTTTCAATATTATATCCCATTTCTAAAATCATGGATGCTTATTTCAACAATCTTATTTTTTTTATTTACCATATATGATTTTTTAGTGCCACTATTTTCAAGTAATTAACCTGTCTAATTTTATTTTTGGTGTATATAATGTGATTTTGTGAAATTTGAGACAATTTAGAAGATGCTTGGATTGTTTTGTGATTTTTTATATGGGTTTAGAGTGGGTGTACGATTTGTGATAACCATGAAACCCTTACTGGAAACCATTCCCAATGAGGAATGGGCCAAGGTGAAGAAGAACTCGAAGAGAATAGTTTTTTCAAACCATGTTCCATCCTAGAAGAATTATTAATGTGAGATATTGTGATTTTTTTGGTTAGATCAGGGATTAGTTTTCGTGAGCGAACCATGTGAGGTTCATTCGTATGGTATTGGATGGTGAACAGTTTTCCTAACTGGGTGAATAATAATGTAAGGGTTCAGAACAATATACAAATAAATGGGACTAGATCAGTTTGATGTTTTAACCCATTATTTTCCCCAAAACAGATCCTAAATTGGTATTTATTCCTCTCAATGGTTTTGGAGACTACTCCCATCAATTATAAGGTGATCAAAGGGCTTCTCATGGTGCATTGAAGCTGGATTCTCATGGTAAGTCATTGTTCTTGTTTTTTTCATGGTTCTCCATAGATCTTCCTCTCCCTCTCTCTTGATTTCATAGATCAACAAATTATGTGAATTGATATTGGGGTTTTTATTCCAAATATACTAATATGTTTAGTTTTTACTGATAAGGAAAGATATCTAAGGAAGGAGTTTGGATATTCAACTCATTTTCTCTGTTTTTTATGGTGTTGTACATCTTTTAAAAGTTTTGTGATGTAGGTTTACATAATATAAAATCCTCTTTTTAGAACATTAAATTATTTTTTCAAATTGATTGAAATTTGTTGCGTAATTTTTGTGTGAATCATAAAAAAACCATTCAATAGTGATTGTTTTTTGGTTTTGTTTGATATTATGGAATTCTTGTGCAAAATGCATTCATTTTTTTCAAAATGTATTTTTTAAAATAGATACCTAGTTTTAATGATGGAAAAAGTATAAGAAAATGGTTGTTTTATTGAAATATATTTTTCATTGAAATTGTTTTGGCATTTAAATGGTTTTAGAATTGAAATTTATTTCCATTGAAATGGTTTTTTAATTGACATTGTTTTCTAATAGTTGGATAAGAATGGTTGTTGGGTATACATGTTGTAGTTTGTTCATATTGCATTATGATTCCTAGTTGAAATATTACCTTATAAATTATGACAATAGTGTAATGGTACATGGGATTTAATTACATTGTGATGACTACATAAATCGATGAAAACCCACTGAAGAGTATGGAACTGTCTGAACAAATCATGCATGTGTGGGTTTGAGGTTTTCTAGATTTGGAGGGGATATTATGAAAAGGATTAATTAAATGGTTTTGAAGAAATATTGTTTTCTTCCTTAGAAGAGTAATTTTTTTGAGAAATTCTTTTTTCATAGAAAATGGTTCCATTCTCATATAAACTATTTTATATTTTCTATATGTTATTTTATATAAACATTATAACTTGTTTTATTCTATTATCGTGAGCATGGATGTAAATTGGGGGATGCTTTCTGAGTTTTGTTACTCACACCTAATTTGGAAATTTTGTGCTTTTATTGATTTTGATTATCAATACATTGGAACGGAAAAGTATCCCACTTATCTAGGGTTTAATAGTTATTATTGGGATATTTTATGTATTGGATATTGGAGAATGTTGGAGCATTGTAGTTGTGGTTATCTTTGAGTTTTGTTGGGTTTTTCTTCTGCAGTGCACTATGAAGATTGTAGTCTTCTATTGTGGTACTATTTGAAGTTGGTTTTTGATACAAATGAAATGTTTGATTTTTTTAAAAATTTTATCACACATCCTGAATTAGGTTATTTGGTTATTATGTGTTTGAATGGTTTTATAATTTTAAATGGTAAAATCATCCCCAACTATTATTGAATCCCTTGGTATTGTTTTACAGCCTTTGTCATCTAGGGGATTTAGCTTTAGGCCAACTGAAGTCCTGATTCCTTCTCAAGATAATGTGAATAACAGGGATGATACACGTGGTATTTTCTTGGTACATCCAAATATCATTGTGGAACAAATATAACTATACTTGGTTGGTCTTTGACATGGTATCAGTTTTCAGTCTTCGAGATGATAATTCATCGAGGTTATATTTATAAGATGGGATCCTAAAATGGAGTAAGGTTGTTTGAACCTGAAATGTAGTGAATAAATAGATTTTTCTAACCATTTTATTCAAAAGTAAATGTTACCATGTATTTGGGTACATACGTATTTTTGAGACACATAAAGGATTATAAATCACATTTTCATTTGGTTTAGCCAATGAGATGATCATGGCAAGAATTATTGAAATGACTTCCCACTAAGAGTGAATATATTATTTTGGAGTAATTATTTAGAGGATGGTGTTTATTTTTTAAAAATAATGACTTATTTTACAAATGTGACATTTTTAAAAGATCATGATTTTGATATCTTGAAAAAACATTAATTTTCAAAAGAATGTCATATTTTTCAAAAAAATGGTTGAATGTAGAAATGTTTTATTTAGGATGGTCCTATTGTGGTTGTATGATGTGGTATAATTTGAAATGTTAATCCTTCAATAAATATAGAGTGAGACTTATAATAGATATTGTGTTTGTAGAAAATGGCACCTGGTAGGTGTCCTAGAAATAAAACTAAAGTGGTTACTAATAATGTTTCCTCACATGATCCCCATGTGAACCACTAGTTTTTTTACAGTATTGTGAAAGAATTTTAGTCTATGGACTGCAGGGTAGAGAGTGAAGATCCTATTAAATTTGATCATCCCATAAAATTCTATAAGTATAGCCCATCCATCATTTAGGGTGATTATTAACCAAAAAGGAGTTGATGTGGATGAATACGATGAATCATATCCTAGATTTCATTGGCATGATAGAAAATTTGAGTGTCGGGATAACAATGTATATACTGGACGATAATACACACGATTGGAAGAATTTAGTTGTTTAGTATAATTGAGACCATGACCTTTCATTAGAGTATTTTGATTAATTTTTTTAAAAAAAACTCTATCCTCTTACGTTTATAATTCAATGAATGACAATCTTCATCAGCTTGAAATAAGAAAATCATTATATCATTGAGTTTGTGGATAAATTCATGAATTTAGTGTGATTTTCACTCAAGTTTGTAGGTAGTTAGTCTTTATAGGATCACATATTTGAATTAGGGCTAAGGTTTGTGATTCTCTTGAATTTTTTTGCAATATATTTTAGATTATTAAGATATGGTCAATAGAGAGATGGTAGCAGAAAGATACATCTCAGTATATGTGTGGGGAGGATGTTTTATGATACCCATGGGAATTAGTGGAAACATTAATGCTAGGATCAAGTGGAAGAGGGATAAATCTTTTCAAGATGGGAGAGTGAATCATAATCAATTGCATGGTTCGATGAATCATCATATGAGTGCCATGACTAAATCTAGATGTTTCCAATGAGGTTCTATCAATGACAGGAATATAGAGTGTTTGAAATGACCTAGGTAATTCTAAAATTGTAATAATACTAGGTATCATCAGTGATATTTTTATTTTTATCTCAGTTCAGCTTATCAAGACACTTCTCACGAGTTATAGACGTCGTATTCTTTGATAGGTGAGGGAAAAAGAATACCTCTCACCAGTAGAACATGGATTTCTAGGGTGTTTCCAGGAATACCATGAATCTTTATAAAGGGAAATATCAACTTGGAAATTGAGATAAAATTGAATCAACAATATAATTATATGGAAATTAGATGGTAATTATGGATGCTCATTATGAACCTACCATAGTGGGAGGTATGAATTATTTAAATTCTACCATTATGAAGGTATTGATTAATATTGGTTCATCACATTCCTTTATTTAATCTTGTGATGTTAATTTGATGCACATAAAACTTAAGATGATATCTTTTATGTTAAAACATTATCCTCCTTTGGTTCAAAGAGAATGTCAATCCTTTTTTGTGTAAAGAAGGTTTAATAACTTTTGATAGAGATAAGTTATTATGGGTTTTCTCTATACTAGAGATAGAGGAAAATAATATATTGCTAGGTAGGGATTAGTGGATTATGTTTAGGGATCACATCTACTACTATTGATGAATATTTAGATTGGATGATAAGGTCAGTGCTAAGAATCTATTTAGTGGAGAAAATAACATCATGGTATGTGAAGGCGGATTGTTGGAACCATCAGTTTGAATGATCTCATATCATTTGGTAATGATGAATTTGGTACGAATGGATGAGATTGAGAGTAGTGGTTTTCCAACAGTGGTGGACTAGTTTTCATATGTCATACTTGAAAATTTCACACGGTTTACAACTACCTAAAAAGTGGAGTTTGTGATTGATATCCTTCCATAGAGATATCGTTTTTCCATATATCAAATCATATGGAGCCATGGGAATTACGGGAGATTGATGTGATGTTGGAGGTCCTATAGAGAAAAATATTCCTTCGTTTGAGTTCATCTATGGGGGTATAACTTGTCTTTTTTGTAAAAAAACGGGTGAAACTCTCATGAATTTTGTGGATTATTCCTATACTAACAATTTTCTGATAATGAATATGTATCCACTCTCATGCATTTATTATCTCTTTAATTAATTTACGGGACCTTAGTGGTTCTCTAATACGGACTTGCAATTAGAATATCACCAATTTATAGTTCGGAAAGAGGATATTACAAATATAACATATATAAGAAGATATATCCATTATAAATATGTGGTAATTCCTTTTAGTGTTACAAATTCACTACTTTTAATTATGGAATTGATTAATTGGGTATTTGATAGATATACCATTTCTTTTGTGGTGGTGTTTACAGATGACATACTAGTGTATTCGATGACAAAGATGAGAATTAGAAACACTTGGTGATGGTTTTGGGAATATTTAATGATTATCAGTTATTTGAAAAATAACCAGAATGTGAATTTTGGATACAATAGGTACATTTAGTTGACCATATAATTGGGAAAAAACGTGTTTATGGTGATTCAAAAAATATGGAGGTTGTCATCTTATATTAACATAGAAAGAATGTCTTTGAGATACCTAGTTTTATTGGGATTGTTGGTTATTAATGACACTTTGTTCATGATATTTAAGTAATTAGATATGGAATAGCCAATATAAAAAGGTAAATAACTTAACACACTACCCATTTAAATAAATATTCTAATAATTCAATGCATCAGATGATTTTATTATACATAAAATCACATGGATAATAATAAATGAACTTTAAATATTGGTAATGCTTAATTATTCGAAACCATGATTCCTAGTAGCTCAAAGTATACACCAAAATTAATAATATACCATATTTAAGTCTCATATATAGTTGGTTATACCCTTATGAATATGATATTATTTCTATAATCCCTCCAAGAAACCAAAATAGATTAACCTAATTATAATCAATAGTGAGAAATCACTAATGAAATTTAATCATTGAGATAAACTACTATAACATCATAATATCAAAATAAATAGAGAATAATTATGAATAAAATTAAAATAGGAGCATAAATTCATCCTTTGATCAAGAATATAGTTTCTAGGATTATTCCAAATGATATCATTTATAATGAAAAGAACATACTCAAAAGAAGAAATGCTATCAAATCTTATCTTATCACAACCATAAGGATTTTATTCCTTCATGTCTTGAATAATTGATTGAATAATACTCTCATCCAATATATATTCTCATTCCCACTAGGCCATTGAGCTATTTACTGAATAAATATGGATTCATAGGTATATTTTCTAGTCAGCGGTCTGTGGCCTACATTTCCAACCTCTATGTGTGGTGTGTGTGTGTTTAATGTAATTGTACCCCAAAGAATCTAATATATACATATATATACAAATAGGTATATATTCAGTAGAATCTCACTCCCTCCATTTTACTATTCTCTCAAATGAAGGTGAATATGAAAAATATAAAGAAAATGGGGGGTGGACAGGGTGCTTTCTAGTTTATATATCCTGAAAATTGGTTCAATTATGGGTAAATTCATGGACAAAACCAATCATTGTTTACATAATAAATTTTGTTATCACATGGTTTATATTTCACCCTAAAATTTTTTAACTCTTTGTTCACACTTGGTTAAAAATATAATACTGCAACACCTATACAACTTTTACTGGATGAGGGGAATCTTTGTATTCCTCCACATTCACTGGAAAAATTATGATCTGAATGAAAATATTTCATATTTTTATTTAATTGAGTGATTAACCATAAACTTATATCTATTTAGTGGATGTAATAACTCAATTTTGACACCATTGGGTATATTTATTCATCATGCATTGACGGAGTATCAAATCATTCTGAAAATTGGATCTATAATTTTTGTTATTTTTTCTCTCAAATTATTGATTCAATAGTTTTCCCTATTATAGAAGTTTAATAACATAATCCAAGGGTTCCCAAAAAAATAATTTCAAAAATTGGGTCATTATTATGATTGTTATACACAAATAAACATAGTGATCAAAATCTTCTAAAATTCTAGGATTAGGGATTTTTCACAATTTCCCTCATAACTCAACAAAATTTCAAAAAATGACGAAATTTTACTTAACATGATAACATTTTGGGTTTAAATAATTGAAATAAGCATGATAAATATCTTTAATGCCAACTATAAAAGTCCCCATACACATAGAAATTAGACTTCCCAACATGTGAGGAGTTAAAATAAATTTCAAATATAAATTAAAAAACACATGCTAATTATGAAAACCAATCTTATCAAGATTCATCAACAGATTCAATTAAAAATTATGCGTCATGTTAATTCATTTAATTCCAATTTATTTCATCACTCCCTTAAAAAATATCAAACATCATTTTTTTCATCTATACTCATGATTTTGTTATTGAATAATGTTTTTCTAATCCAAATAAATTAAAGATTAATCCCAAGATTGAATATTTTATCATTACCCACCTAATTGAGTAAACTAATATTTTCTATCATAAGGTAATATAATGGTTTTTAGTTGTTTTAAGGTTGGCAGATATTGAAATATAAATTACACTAAGGAAGAATGATATGTGTTGTATCTTTTTTTGAATCATGATTAATGATTATAATTTTACATAAGAATGGTATTATATTCTTTCTTCATGGAATAAAAATAAATCTAGAAAAACAAAAAATGAAATTCATGGATATCCCACAACATCTCGAATTCAGAAACATAGAAAAACAAATTTCTTAAAAACATATTTTCATTTAAATCTACATAGTGGTACAATTTTATATTTTTTCATTTTTGAAATCTACAGAAAGGCACAACCCCCTGTTCCTTGAGAGATCCACATAGGAACATATTTTATTTTGAATGATTATATCTTCATAAATTGAAGTTTCTACAATCAAAATTATACCAATATGGTGTAAATATTTTAAAATTTTTCTCCCCCAAAAATTATATTTAACAAAATCATACAATGTTCATCCAGAGAATGTACGGTAAGAAAATAATTTCATAATGTGGCTACCAAACAGGCCATACATTTCCATTAAGGGATAAAAAATTTCAAAAGTATTGGGCGGGATAGAGTAAAAGTGGTTTTTCAAAAATAATGTACATTCTATCATAAACAAATTTCCTCATTCATTATGAAACAATTTTCTTTAAAGAACATGGGTTTTGAAACGAAAATATAAATCTAAAGTTAAAATAATCATCCATTGGTTCACACAATAAGTTGGGGGGATGTGAAAAGGATGCAAAAAAATGTTTCATAATCATAATGGGTAAGTGATTTTAAATATCGGATAACATTATTGGCATGTAATTCGAAATTAAATGGTATTTTAAAAAATTTCCAAAATTTAAGATGGAAAAAGACACATTTAAGAAGTAATTTATGTTCTGTTTCATTTTTAAATTTGATTTTTTTTCAAAGAAAAATGTTTTAAATTAATAATGAATATTACTTTTTAATATTCTAGTATTTACACATAAAATATGAAATAAAACAAAAAAAATGAACATAAAACCAACAAATTGAATGAAAAAGTAAAAACATTGATTTGGAATGAATACACATACATACATGCATATATATCCCCACAAATAATTTTTTTCTATGTCGTCATTGTGAATTGTTTATAAAATATTTTAAAATTATTAAGGTAATACATTTTATAAATAATTACATAATAATGTCACAACATTTTTTTATGGACTAGTGGCAGCCAAGAGCTAACCTCGTAGAAGATGTAAATTTTAGTCCTATATAAATAAAAAATACAAAGAACCTAAATATTATTGAATGAAATAAAATATAATTAAAAAGAAATAAAATTATGAAGAGACTTGTAATGAAATATCGAGTGTGTGTTATGATTCCACTGCCCTGTCCTGGAAATTCTAGTAGATCATCCCCAATCTAATGTTGGGTGACGTATATTCCTCATGAAGCATAAAAATAAAATTTCTCTAATATTGTTTATATCCATCATTTTTAGATTCATCCAAAAATATAATTCTATCAATCCCCATATAATACACTTATTTTAAAATTATATATTGGATGAGGGGAAAAAATATAAAGGAAACAAACCAAGAATTTCCCTCACAAACAACCTCTAGTGGTTGCAGATTTTTAATCTTAGGATGTGATTTATTTCCAAAAAAATATTCTTCGAAAAATGGCTCATCACAACCATCCTCTGGTGTACCAGTGTACACTTCAGTTTTGGTGACAATTATTTCTTCAATTTTTTCTTTCACATCATTTTAATCTGAAATCCCACTCCACTCTAAAGAAATGGAAAACAAAAATTAACGTGGTAAATGGTTAACAATTAATTATCAAAATAATTTGATAAGGTGGATTATAATTTGAGACATCTCTTTATGGCCTATCATGTTTTATATATTTTTGGGAGTGGAAAATAGTTCTATTTTATTATGGAGTCAATATTGGTTCCTCTATATGATCTTCAAAATTTAATGGCTCAATCATCACTTCATATTTGAATAAGGACTCACAAAAATATTCTGATATTTCAATTTAAAAATTAGGGATTTTAATTAGAATTTATTATATTAAATTTCACCCAAATTATTTTCCCAAGAATCTTGATATATAAAAGATACATCAATTGGTGAATTAGTGATAATTTCATCAATTAAATTTGAGGAATAATTTTTAACTAAATAACCAATTAACCCAAAAAGTCTCATTAATATAAATAGTTGGTAGAAAAATATTTTCCATTTATTCAAATTTTTTGTGATTTAAATTATTTCTATTCATTTAAATAATTTTTCAATAATTTTTATTTTTTTTCTTACATGTTAAATATTTTTTTAATCAAAAAATTCTTCTATTTTATTTTAAATTAATTTTATGTTGTTGAAATTATAGAAATAAATCATTATTATAATTCTTATATTAATGATAATCAGGTAAACAATTGATTTAATGATTATAAAAAGTCATTTTTATGTTTTTAGACACTATATTAATTGTAAAAATTTTAGAATGTGGAAAAAAATAAAATACAATAGCGGAAACATACCCATAGATGGAACCAAATTGACAATGTCTATTTGAATAATGTTACCCCATCAATAATATCTACTTTTAAAAAGGAATTACAGTGGTGACTGTGTGGTTATATCATGAGGATAGTTTAGTCAGAGTTATCATATTTTCACTTTATTAATTAATATTTCAGAAATTTCAAAAATATAAAGGTGTATTTTATGTGTGTTAAAAAATTAGGTTATAAAATAAAACATTATGAAATATAATCTATGTTCTATATTAGAAATCAGAAGAAAACCAGACATAAAATTACATTATAAATGTAATATTAGTGGACATGTTTTCATCCTCAGAAACACCCTTTATCATTATCTATATATTAATTCAAATTAAATTATTTAATGTAAAATATAAGACCAAAAATTATACACCATGATTAACTAAATACCATATTGAAATATCAAATATGGGTTATGATCCCCTTATGAATGTGATCTGATTACCTAATGACATCTGAGAAACAAAAACAGGCTATACTCATCTATCCAAAATGAGATACTACACCACTGAAATGAAAAAACTATATTAACCACATTACATTCATTAGATGAAAAAATATATATAATAAATTGGAAAAAAATACTAAAACCATCTTTAAATATACCTCCACAAATCAAGAATATAGATTCTTGGGTAATTCGAAATGAATGTGAATATATTGAAAAAAAGAAACTCAAAAATGGGAATTCCATTATATATTCACCACATACAACCACTAATAGGTTTTTCCTTCATTAATTTATTAAATAATGGAATAATCATCTATTATATAATTTCCTCTGGAGAATATATCACTCCCTCCATCAAACCATCATCTTGAATGAATATGAAGATGAAAAATATCAAGAAAAGGGGGTGTTAGGGGTGATTTCTTCTTTATATTTTCTGAAATATGTCTCAGTTTTGTGTAATTTCTGTTGAGTCAATAAGGTTTTCATTATGACATTTCCATTCCTTCATACATGGGATATATTGTTAATTCAATAAGGTTTCCTTATGACATTACCATTTCTTCTTGTTTTGAAAATCACAAACACCTTATTTCAAGGAAAAAACTAATTTTTAACCCTTGTGTTACATCTATAAGGAGAATCTCCTTACCCAAGGAAATTTACCCCTACCAAGATTTAATTGTTCATGCAATAAATTTTCAAAGTGTTAAATTCAAATTGAAACCAAAATATCGAAATATTATAATTACATAGATATAAATCATTTTGTTTTAGGATCCAAATTTTCATAATCTTAAATACAAACTCCTCTGACTTCTCACTCTGAATTCTGAATCAGAATTCTGGTTACGAAATCTTTGGAGTTCTGACTCTGAATTCTGAATCAGAATTCAGGATATGAACACTTCTTGAGTTCTGACACCGAATTCTGAATACGAATTCTGGATACGAACTTTTCTGTGTTCTGACATCGAATTCTGAATACGAATTCTGGATACGAACTTTTCTAGGTTCTGACTCTGAGTTCTCTAAAGAACAGACTCTAAACTCTTATGAGTTCTGACTCCAAATTCTCATGAACTCTGACTCTGAACTTTGTAAGTTCTGGTTCCAAATTCTGGTGAATCCAGATTCCGAATTTCCATGAAATTTAGACTCTGGAATTCTACAGAATTTAGGTTCCTAATTCCAAGAAAAAAGAATCAGAATATCCTTGTATTATAGACTCTAAATTCAAATTTCGGTTAGACTCCAAACATTCATTTTCATACATTCTTAATATCAGATTTTGGTTATGCTTACACTTGTTTAGTAATAAAACGATGTGCGCTTTCAGTTACTCACTAACCATTGTCTGAGTGACATGTGTACATGTCCCTCTGAAATTCAAGGAAGAATATGACCGTTTGAGGAGGGAGCCGACCAATGGAGTTATGCCCATAAATATGAGCTCATTTGAAAGAGTTTGAGACTTTTGGTTTTTTTTTTTGCTTGGAACTTTTAGAAATCATTTCTTGAGAGAGAGGCTCTTATAAACTCTCAAGCTTCGTGTATAATGATTGAATGGCATGTTCAAACTTTTCTTCGTGTATATTTGTTTCGTATGACTTCGATTGTTTCTGCGTACAATTGAGGGATTTTGGGGATAGGAAGACAAATATTCCAACTACATGATAGTTGATGTCTTGCGGGGATAGAAAGACAGACTCCGATCTTTGTATTGAGGGCTTAACCATGTGGGGGTAAGACATACTTTCTTGAAACTATAAATAAAGGGACCGTTATCCAAGGTTTTTGGATACCCTTTTCTTTGGGTTAAAATATTTACTACTTGTGACTTGATTTGTTTGAAATTTTCCGCTGCATTTTTTTGTTGAGGAAAGTATAACATTCTTATACCTCCTCATACTTGTACACTTATTTAGTTATATTCTATATACATTAAGGTATAATCTTAGTTGTTGTAAACTTTTGTTATGTTTCATTTCCGGAATCACTTTTCCAGAATCAAGCATGTTGGTTATAACTTAGAGGTTTTGTGAATTCCCTTATTTAACATTGTTAAACAAAACAAACTTTAAAAGTTCCTAAAGATGTTGTAAAGTATAAAATTCACCCCCCCCCCTCTTTTATTTGAGAATCTCGTGTTTACATATTCGATCCAACATTTGGTATTATAGAGTATATCATACTGACATACCATCTCATAATTGGTATTAGAGGTATGGTTAAATCGGAATTAATCTGACGATTAGATTCTGAAGAGAATTCTCGAAATTTAACTACTGAATTCATACTTTTTCAGAAACTATTTTTCGAATCACATAGTTCGGATTTATTTTTTCTTAAAGATACCATTGTTCTATATTTTCCTTGCTTTGGAAATTTTCTCTTATTTATAGACTCATACTACTAACAAGTTTTTGTACCAAAGAGTATCTTAATAATGGTAGGTTTAAATGTTGTTTTTATTGATAATCTACATATTAATAGACCTCTTGTTGTTGATGGAAACAATTATGAGTAATAGGGAGATATGATGAATACATTCGTTATTAATACTGGAGTTGATAACTATCTAATGTTGAATGGAGATAATAAGATTCTGCATAAGGAATTGAGAACCTTTACGAATTAGGAGAAATCAGAATATCAATCAAAATTGAGAGTCAGAAAAACATTGTTATGTTCCTTGACTAGGAACATATATAGTCAAATATCATCGTATGAAGCTGAAAATAGTATTTGGAAGAAACTTTAAGTTATACTTTTTGGTACATCTATATTCATAGAGACTAGAAAAGCTATGTTGAGAGCTGAATACAATATCATTAACATTACTTATGGAGAACCTATAAGAAAAGAACATCAAAGGTTTATGAATATCGTGAATATATTAAAAAAATGGGAGAAAAAGGTTTGGATGATGAGTATCTTAAAGAAAATATCATATATATCATGCCAAATGAATGGTATTCCATGAGGATAAGTATTGATGAGAACAAGAAAGTCACTTAGATTTCCTTAGATGAGTTGTTTGGAATTCTTCTTCAGCATGAAACCATGATGAAGATAGATTTTGAAAACATTAAGAAGAAGATTGGTAATGGAGGAGTTTATTTTAATACCACTTCAAAACATATGAAATACAAGACCCCAGAATGAGTGACTAGATCCAAGACAAAGAAAGTCATTATTCAGTTAGAATCTAGTGACACAAAAAAGTCTGAGAATGAATTAGCTAATATCTCTTGGAGAATGAAAACGATTATAGCTCAAATGAACCATCAAAATAAGTGCAAGAAGAAAGACTACAGAGATAAGAGAGATGGAGAAGTTAGGTATTATTAATGTAAAATAACAGGTCACTTCATACCTGATTGTCCTTTGTTTAAAAAAATGAAAGGAAGGAAAGGAATTCAGAAAGGAATAAGAATAAATTCTATCGATCAAACCACAAGAAAACCCTTAAAGCTAATGATACATGGAGTGCTAGCTGTGGAGACTCTCAAGAAAGTGAATCATCTGAAAATGATTCATTAGCATATAAGAATATGGGATTCTTTTCTACTACGTATTTCCCCAATACATGTCTTATGGTCAAGGTACTCTTTTCCGAGGATTTGACAAATTTATCTCTTGATTATGAATTAATATTCCAAAAATAGTACTTCTAATGAAGATACTTCATCCAAAGAAAATGAAGAAATACCTTCATATGAATTAGTTTCTAGTTTTTTCAAGTTACATGATGCAAGAAATTGAAAATTTTCTAAGAAATTAAGTAAGGAAAATAGTAGGGAAGAAATTATTACAAAAGAGATTTCAGATATTTATAAAGATCACAGAGATAAATAAGAGCTTTTAGGGAAACATTCTAAAGACCATGAGAAAGAAAATTCGATTAAACAAGAACATTCTGAAGATCATAAGATTTCTATTTTAGAGATAAATGTTTTTGGGGAAAAATCTATTTCTGTGAAAATGATTCCTGAGGATAGGAATTTAGTCATCAGACTGAAATCTGAAATATTTTCTCTTATAAACATCTTGGAAAATTTATATATGGGAAGGAAAATTTTGACAACATGTATTCTCAAATTAAACCTCTCTGAAACACTACTGGAGTAGGTTATACTCACCAAAAATCGCTTTTCAATAACAACTATTTTGTTCCTTCTAGAGCCCCTTTTTTTTACTAAATGTCAAAGTGGTGAGCATTGGACGAAAAATTGCTCCTTGAATAAATTTCAACCTCTTGGGCTTCATACAGCTTATTTTTCAAAACAAATGTCGATACCCAAAAATTTTGTGTCTAAAAATTCCGAATCCATAAAATATTGGGTTCCGAAAGTCTATATTTTTCTAATTTTCAAAAAATTAGGGAATGTACCAATAGCAATACATAGGACATGGATAGTGGATGTTCTCGACATATGACTTGTAACAGAAACTATTTTGAACATATTATCATGATGAAAGGAGGTAAAGTAACATTCGCAGATAATCCCCAGGGAGAAATTATTGGTATAGGTAACATCGTTCTTCTTGGAAAAACTTTGATTTCAAATGTTTTATTTGGTAAGGGTCTTAAGCACAACCTCATTATCAAAAGCCAATTATGTGATAAATGATACCTTTGGAATTTTAGGAATGACATGTTTTTAGTACTCAATTCCAAAGAAGAGTATATTCATTATGCCCATAGGCAAGAGAATGTTTACACACTAAACATAGAAGACCATAGGAGCCAAGACTTACCTTTCTTTAGTGCAATATAAGATCATTCTTGGTTATGGAAAAGAAGGTTAGGACACTGTAACCTTAGGAACTTATGAAAAATTTCTATGAAAAGATTAGTTAGGGATCTACTAAACCGTAGATTTGAATCTTTAAAAGTTTGTGACCCTTATAAATATGTCAAGAAACACAAATCATGTTTTAAATCAGTTGATGAGGTCTCAACTATTGATGCATTACAGCTAGTGTATATGGATCATTTTGGTGCAACAAAAACTGGATGCATTGGGGCTAGTATTATGTATTTTTCTTGGTTGATGATTACACTAGATTTATGTGGGTCTATTATCATGAAAAGAAGTCTGAATCCTTCTCTTATTTCAAAAGTTTTAGAGCCCAAGTTAATAATGAGAAAATCCTTCAATTGAAAACTATTCATAGTGATCATGGATGAGAATTTAAAAATTCTGATTTTGAAACTTTTTGTAGTAGAAAAGGTATTACTCACAACTTTTCAGCACCCAGAACACCTCAACAGAATAGTGATGTTGAAAGAAGAAATATATTTCTTCAAGATATTACTAGAACCATGTTGAGTGAGTATTATGTAGCCAAACATTTTTGGGATGAAGATTTAAGTACTTCTTGTCATACTATAAATCGTGTTTTGATTAGACATTTTCTTAATAAAACTCATTATGATTTATGGAATGGTGGAAAACCTTGACTTTCATACATTAAGGTTTTTGGTTACAAGATTTTCATTCATGAATACAATATATAATCTACATAAATTCAAACCAAAATCTGATGAAGGAATTTTCTTAGTATACTCCACAACTTCTCAGGCATATAGAGTTGTCAATAAAAACACTTGTATTGTTGAAGAGATAATACATGTCAAATTTTATGAAACAGTTCCTTTGGTTTTTAAACAACACCAACCTACATCTTCAGATGTGTTTTCAAAAAATTATTATCAACCATTGACCGAAAATGCTTTTGATAATGAAAATTTTCAAGAAGATACAACTGAAACATTAACCTAGAGAATTTTCAACCCTATGTTGATGAACAGGTTTTACAAAACCCAAATTAGTTTTCTCTAAAGAATCATCACAGTGACTGTATCATTGTTGATGTCAATCAACCTGTAAGGACTATAAGTTCCTTAAGAAATTAATTAGAACATCTAGAATTACTTTCTGAATTAGAACCAAAAATCCCAAATGAAGCTTTAGGAGATGATGATTGGATTAAAGCCTTGCAAGATGAACATAATTAATTTCGAAGGAATAAAGTATGGACCATGGTTGAAAGACCTAAGGAAACATCTGTTATTTGAGTAAAATGGGTCTCCATAAATAAGTGTGATGAAAATGGAATCATTGTTAGAAATAAATCTAGATTAGTTACTAAAGTCTATAACAAACAAGAAGGAATAGACTATGATAACACCTATTCTCAAGTGGCTGGACTTGAATCTATTTGTATTTTAAATTCCTTTGTTGCATTCTTCAATTTCAAACATTTTCAAATGGATTTGAAATGTGATTTATTTAATGGTTATGTTCAAGAGGAAGTTTTTTTTTGAACAACCTCTTATCTTTAAAGAAACAAAACATCATGATCATGTTTTTAGACTTACCAAAGCTCTTTAAGGACCTAAACAAGCACATCGAGCTTTGTATGATGGACTTACCGGATTTTTGCTTCAAAATAACTATGTCAAGGGAAATGCATATCCAACCCTTTTTATAAAGAAAGATAAAAATGTTTTGATTGTTCAAATTTATGTTAATGACATGAAATTTGGTTCAACTCATCTATCTTTAACCGATTCATTTGCAAATCTAGTGAAATCTTAGTTCGAAATAAGTTTGATGGGTGAGTTAACATTTTTCATTTTTTTAAATCTCTCAAAAACTAGAAGTAATATATATATAATAATATAAGTATATTAAATAACTTCTTAAAAAGTATAGATATGACAACACTAAAAGTATAAGTACTCACATTGGTACCTCAAACACACTTTATCTTGATGAAGCAGGGAAACCAGTACATCAAACATCATTAAGAAGAATGATTTGAAGTATACTTTACATGACAGGAAGTCGTCCAGACCTAATGTTTTCAGTATTCATCAGTGCAAGATGTCAATCCAATCCTAAGGAATCTCACTTAAAGGAATTGAGAATAATTTTTATCTACTTAAAGGGTACCATGGATTTAGGACTATTTTATACTTCTGCAAATGACTTTTTTTTAAAAAGATTTTCAGATGCTGACTTTGGTGGATATAGAATGGATAGAAAAAGTACATCCGGAACTTGTCATTTCATAGGAGATTCATTAGTTTCTTGGTGTTGAAAGAAGAAACACTCTTTAGCACTTTCCACTTCTGAAGCTCAATATGTAGCAGCTGGATGTTGTTTTTCTCAAGTGTTGTGGATGCAACACACACTCACAGACTATGGCTTGAGTTTTATTAAGAGTCAAATTTTCTGTGATAACACAAGTTCTAATGCCCTTAGTAAAAACCATGCACATCACTCTTGTGCAAAACACATAGATATTAGGCATCACTTTATTAGTGATCACACACAAAAATAAGATATCATTCTTCAATTTATCAGAATGCAAGATCAAGTAGCTGATATTTCCAAAAAATATTTACCCATTGATAGATTTGAATACATTAAACATAAGTTAGTAATGAAAATTGTAAGTAAATCTTCCGTAATTAACATCATGTTGAACCAATCACCTTATAGTAATAAAATCCTTTTTCATAGTGGGAGTAAATTTGTTAATTTTTCATAATGAACATTTTCATAGTTAGTTTTTCAAAAAAAATTGTAATGATAATTTTCATAGTTGGTTTTTCATATTTTTTATAGTGAAAATTTTCATAGTTAGTTTTTCAAAAAAATTCGTAATTAAAAGTTTCGTTATTGGTTTTTCAAATTTTCCATATTGAAAATTTTCGTACTTAGTTTTTCATATTTTCATAAGTAAAATTTTTGTAGTTAGTTTTTCAAATTTCACATAATGAAAATTTTCATTGATTGTTTTTTAAATTTATTAATAAAAATTTTCATCGTTAGTTTTTCAAATTTTCGTAATGAAAATTTTCATAGTTGGTTTTCAAAAAATTCGTAATGATAATTTTCGTATTGAAATTTTCTTAATGAATATTTTCGTAATGAAATTTTCATAATGATAATTTTTCGTACCGAAAATTTTCGTAATGAAATTTTTCGTAATCAAAATTTTCATTGTGGAATTTTGGTACACATATTTTTTCATAAAATTTTCAATCATAGATTTTTCATAATAATTTTTTTGTAGTAAAATTTGTTTTAATCTAATGTTGTTTAAGATGAATATCACCTATTACGAATAATATTTCTACCAATCCAAAAGTTATGATTTCCTTCTTAAAATTTTCGTAGTCATTATTTTATTTCTGATATTTTATTTTGTATCTTAAATTCTCGGATTCTAGTTTTTCCTAAAAACCTCAAAAGATCGGATCCTACTCAATTTTTCCTTGCGGCTATCATGTCAACTGTTAGATCATATCAGAAGTTTTCCCAACCATTATATTGGATTTGGAAGATGAAAGTTTACTTCTATCACCTATATAAAAGACCCTAGAAGTGTTTTTCCACATCAGTTTTCAAGCTCTCATGTCCTGAAGTTTTTCCCAACTTCTTAAGCCCGTCCCGGATTTTCATATTCTTCAAGTCCGAATGTCCGCTAAAATTCATTCTTAAGAGATCTATTTAGTCAAGAAGATTTCAGAATGGAAAATTTACAGGGAAAGTTTGGTGCATCCGAACTACTTTAATAATTATAACCCTATTATTTCCTAGAATATCAAACTTAATGATTGGTAGAGTTTAGCCATTTCAAAGAAAAGAGTTTAGGATGGAGTGTATCCAGATTTTTAGATAGAGTTTTATGAGTCAGCTTCTTTCATTAAGGAAGATGGTAGGGAAATATTTTCCTTTAAAAGTTAAGGAAAGACTTATATACTCTCTTACACCAAGGCTGCTAGCTTGGTGGGGCTATCCTATGAAGGGGAAGCCGAGTTTTTTTCACACAAACTACCAGAGGTTCAACTATGTTTCTTTATGGAAAAGGTTATGGAATGCCTTGGGCTTAAAGATGTCAAGACCGCGAAGATTTCACATCTGTCTACAAACAATCGGATTCTACAGCTATGGGTTCAGAGTCTTATCATACTGAGGATGGGTGATAAGGAATCCCTTATTAAAAGTGACTTGTACATATTAGATGTTTTGGTAACCCTATGGAAGGTGGACCTCATGAAGCACATCCTCGTTACAATAGAGAACATTAAGAATAGGAATCTGAGATCTCAGATAATAATGTATCCTGCCTTACTCTCAAATTTGATTTTTCCGTGTCTTGATTCATTCAAGATCCCATGATGTTCAAAGCCAATGAATTTCAAAGTAATGATTATTAGTGATGATACCCACAAGAGGATGAAGGTGGTATTTTCCAATGATTCAAGAGAGTTTTATGATCTTCCAGTAGAAGAGGCAGAAGCAATTCCAGAAAATGTTGAAAAATCCGAACCATCAAAGAAGGCTCGCAAGAAAAGAATGTTTTTAGGAAGTGGAAGTAGAAGACAAAACCCCAAAGGCTAAAGAAGATCAATTCGCACATCCAAATCCCAAAAAGAAAAAATCTTATCTGGATGAAGTTGTTGAAAAATGGAGAGAAGATAATAAAAACAGGAAAGAAGGGGATCCACAGTTTAGTCTGGATCCAGCTAAGGATATGACCTTAAAAGAATCAACTGCTGAAGTGCTTGAGAAGCAAGAAAAAGATAAGAATATCATGAAGAAAATGAATGAGGTAGAGATTGTGCAATCTCTTTTGAAGGCAACTGAAGTTGTATCTGAGAAAATCCTGGTGTCGAAGTCCTTTCTGGTGGAACATTTACCTAAGACTCTAGGTAATAGTTTTATTACTCTGAAAAAACCACAAGAGACGATTTTGGAATAGAAGAAAGCTGTAGAAGAAGTACAAGAAGCTGAGATCAATGGTCACCCTGATGATGTGATTGAGAAAGTTGAAGAGTATCATGAAAAGGAACGTGTTTTAGAAATATTTTCACTCTGGAAATCTCAAGCCGGATCATCAAAACATGCTATTCCTAGAGATGATGAGAAGGGTGAATAGGAAGTAAAGAAATTATCTGAGGAAGTGAGTCACAATCATCCCTTCATACACCCTTAAGACATTAAGATAGGAGTTGAAAAAGAGAAAATTGATGAAGATAAGATTTTACAATTCTCTGGAAGTGAGCATGAGTCTCCAGATTAAGAGGTTAATCTGAAAATCAACAAAGGGAAACAAGTGGTTTTTGATACCTCAACCAAAGATATTTTGAGTAATAAGGAAGCTAGGGGATCCTCTAAGAGGAAGCTGGTTGACCTATAAGAAAATCCATCACCATGTAAAATTTTAGATTCAGAGTCATCAGCCTTAGGACATGATTTTCTCATTCAGTCCCTGAAGAATCTTATGGATACTATTCCAATCATTCCAACAGTTGATTCTAGATGACAGATGCTTCAGCTCACCATGAATCAGAAATCAGACTATGTATAGATGGTGATGGATAGATGTGTGAAGATTGAGGCCAAACATAAGAATTTTCTTCACAACTATGAATCCCACATAAAATCTTGTAGGAAAATGACCATTGGGATAAAGAAGATCGTTTAAGATTCGGGAATGCTTGATTAGTTTCAAGAAGATGTCAAAGAAACTTTTGATACTGAAGATGTCAAAATCAATGATCTTACAAACAACTTTAAGTAAAATCTAAGTCTATAACAAAATTCTCGGATTCATGGTGTCGATGATCTGAATGGGAAGCTGAGTTATGTTGTCCAAAGTTTGAGAACAGAGAGGGATCTCTGGACCGAGATAGAAGAAAATCTTGTGAAGCAAGAGGAATTTCTGAAGGCTCAAGTAGAGGCCCTGATGGCTCAAGAGGATATGATCATAGCCTTAGAAAAGCAAGTAGAGGAGGATCATAAAGATATGAAATAGTCAAAGACAATGGTGGAGAAGCTGATGCCCAAGGAAAAAAGAAACAAAATAGGCTCAAATATGATCTTTGGATGAATCTGTTTTTCCTTGTACAAATTCTTTCAATCATAATGAAATTTTGGTTGCTTTTTTTGTTTGGATGTCTATACTAATATTTTAGGTACCATTTTTTTCATTCCCTCAAATTCTTTTTAAAAATAACAAAGGGGTAGAAGGAAAAATAATTCTAAATGGGAGAAGGAAAAATATTTATATGTGTTAACCAAATATCCATAATTATGGGGGAGTTCATTTAAGGGGAGTTTCTCATTAAAAATATTTCCATACCCAAGATTATGAAAATCTCATTCCTGGAATCTAGAATATGATCCTTAGAGTTCCAAAGCCTAAGGGGGATTTAGTCGTATTCATCTTTACCAAAATGAAAAGGGAGATTAGTTTTATTATCTAAGTCAAAAAATGCATTGCAAAGACCTTATATTTATTTTCATAAGGTTTTTTGAGATTTTTAAAAAAGGGGAGATTGTTTAGTCAATAAGGTTTTCCTTATGACTTTTCCATTCCTTCATACTTGGGGGAGATTTTTATGTAAATAAGGTTTCCTTATGACTTTATCATTTCTTCTTGTTTTGAAAATCACAAACATCTTATTTCATGGAAAATATCATTGTTACCCCTTGTTTTACTTCTATAAAGAAAATCTCATTACCCAAGGAAATTTACCCTTACCTAGATTTCGTTTGTCATACCTTAAATATTCAATGTGTAAAATTAGGATTGAAACCAAAACCTCAAAATCATATAATTACCTAGTTATGAAGCATTCTGTTTTAGGATCCGAATTCTCAGAATTCTGATTACGAACTCTTCTATGTTCTTACTCCGAATTCTGAATCAGAATTATGGTTACAAACTCTTCTGAGTTCTAACACTGAATTCTGAATCAGAATTCTAGATATGAACTCTTCTGAGTTATGACATCGAATTTTGAATACGAAATTTGGGTAAGAACATCTCTATGTTCTGACACCGAATTCCGAATACTAAATCTGGATACAAACTTTTTTATGTTCTGACTCCGAGTTCTTTGAATAATAGACTCTGAACTCTTATGAGTTCTGTATCTTAATTGTCATGAACTATGACTCCGAACATTGTATGTTCTCGTTCCGAATACTGGTGAATCCAAATTTCTAATTTCCTTGAAATTTAGACTCTGGAATTTTATAGAATTCAGGTTCTGAATTCATAGAAAACAGAATCCCAATATCCTTGTATTATAGACTCGGAATTCAATTTTCGGTTAGACTCTGAACTTTCATTTTCTTACATTCCGAATATCAGATTTTGGTTATGCTTACACTTGTTTAGTAATACAACGATGTCTTTCTTTCAGTTACTCACTAACTATTGTTTGTGTGACCCGTGTACAGGTCCCTCTGAAATTCAAGGTAGAATATGACCATTGGAGGAGGGAGCCAACTGTTGGAGTTGTGCCTGTAAAAATAAGCTCATTTGAAAGAGTTCGAGACTTTGGGAATTTTTGAAGCTCAAAACATTCAGAAGTGATTTCTGGAGAGAGAGGCTCTTATAAACTCTCAAGCTTCGTGTAGAATGTTTGAACGACTTACTCAAACTTTTCTTTGTGCAGAATGGATTCGTGCGACTCTGATTGTTGTTGTGTACAATCAAGGGATTCTGGGGATATGAAGATAGTGGTGTCGACTACCTGACAGTTGAGGGCTTGTGGGGATAGCAAGACAGACTACGATTTTCATATTGAGGGAATACCCTGGCTTTGGTAAGACAACATTTCATGAAAGTATAAATCAAGGGACCTCTATCCATGGTTTTTGGATACCATTCACATTGGGTTAAAAATATTTAATGCTTCTTACTTGTTTTCTTTCAAATGTTTTGATGCATTTCTATTGTTGAGGAAAGTATAACTTTCTTATACCTACTCATACTTTTACTCTGATTTAGTTAGATTCTATATGCTTTAAGGTTGAATCTTAGTTGTTGTATACTTTTGTTAAGTTTCATTTTCGAAATCACTTTTCTGGAATCAAGCAAGTTATTTAGAACACTGAGGTTTTATGAATTCTCTTGTTTAACCTTCTTAAACATAACCAACATTAAAAGTTCCTAATGAATTTTTAAAGTATACAATTCACCCCCCTTGTATTTGAGAATCTCATGTTTACATATATGATGCTACATTTGGTATTATAGAGTATATCATTCTCACATACCGTCTCACAATTTCATGGACAAATAATTCATGCATTAATTCTGAATTTTTATTCTAATAAGATTTATATTGTCTCAAACATACTTAAAAAACATTTTCATTGGATGTTAAAATGTTAGAGCTAAAATACATAAAATCATTTTTATGGAAAAGTGATTGCTCGACCACCACCACTTTTACATACCCAATTACATGTTTAATGAACTCATTTAATATTTCTATTTAATGGGGATATTAAATATAAAATCATATATCTTTTCCCACTACAATACATGCATTTGGGAAAAAAATTCTGAGTTAGGGATCATTTATTTTTAAGGTCTACCAATTCTATATGAAAAAATATTTTCTTATTTAATTGATTCTTTTAGGACATCAACTGATTGATTCATCAATTGGCCCAGTTAGAGATGTTTAGACACACAATCTAATATATCCAAAAAAAATCAACAATTGGATCAATTGTAAGAATGTTATATCATATTGATAGATATGGTGAAAAATAATAAATGTTCTATATTTAAGGCATTTTATTAATTTTTCTCAAAACACATCAAATATCTATAATTGATGAAACATCACATTAAATTAAAAATTAGTAGGGTTTGAATAATAGAAATAATAAGGAAAATATCTAAAATATATTATCTATCAGATGGTTTGAAATAATCTCTATATAGAATTGATTCTATCAACAACCAAGGGTGGGACATAATGTAATATAGACTCCATTGAATGTTGATATCATAATAAAACATGAATTTTCCTCTGAGATAATTATACATCATATGTAAGTAGTTATCCTCAAATTAATTTCATTTTAAACATCTAGAGATTCCTCCACCATAAATTACTCCTCTTGAAAGTTTCAGTGTTTAAATTTTCTTCTCTTCTTCTTCACTTTCATACACACCATCATTCAAGAAACACCTCCTTACATTCTCTTATATGCATATCAGTGCAACAACTCTTCATAGTAGTAAGTTGCCTTGACGTTCTATCCATTTATTTATATTTTCAAAATAAAAATGAAAAAAATACCCCTCTTGTTCTATTATTATTTTTGTGAAATTTATTTTCACAACACATTTTCTTCATCCGACAGTATTAACTGGTTCACTATCATTATAATAGAGCATCTCACTATCCTCACATATTTTCATTTCTTCCTCATGGAACGAAATAATATTCAGGATCCATTCTAAATGGTTTTACTCTTAAGTATGTATAATAATGAAAATTTTAAAGTCCCTCGCTTTTCTTTACTAACTCCAAACAATATTTCTTTAGATTAGTTATAGAAACATCCGCATAATTCTTCTTCGACAACCTCTAATTTATATATAGTCATAATAAGAAAAACTACACATGTTATTGAATTATTCCGACTATCTAATTTTTATTATATTATTTATAAATTCAAATATATAAATAATTTTAATTACTAATAATTATGGTAATTCAAATCCATATCGATCATTGAAATCATCTATATATATAAAAACCAAATTCTAGGTATTTTATTATCAGTAAAACAATATAATATTTATATTATATATAAATCAATGAGAATGAATTCAATTTTTCAATATTATCCTTCCCAACATTATCAGATATTTAAACTCACAATACCCAATGAATATAAAAATCTACTCTCTTTTTGAAAGATTCATAAATATTGATATATTCAAAATTTACCCATGCTGCACATAGATGAGTTTTGATTTTGGAATCAATCTTCGCAAAGAGTAACCCTAATTATTAAATACATAATTATAATAAAACAATCATGATATTTTTAATAAAATAATAATCATATAGCAATCTTCATCAAACAAAAAATTCCTAAAACCTCTAATTCCCTATGAAATATCACACAACCGTAAATTTTTATGAGGCTTTGCTTTTAGCCTTCAGTAAAAATGCATGTGCCTAAAGCTGTATTAATGTATCTTGAAATCAATCTACCTTCTATAAAATAATAACATGTATTATTTACATGAATATTAAGTATTTTTTTTTAACATTTGTTGTAATGTTATGAAAATTTAGAAATTTTCTAATGAATCATGAGTAAAAATATTAATAAATGTTTCATTCAATTCATTGGCTAAACATCATAAAATTTAATGTTGTGTCATATAAAACAGTATTATTGAATATTATATGTTTATTAACATTAATTTTCTCCTTACTATATAAAAATACCACCCAAAAATTCAACAGATGATAATCAATAACATTATGTCTTAAAACTCCCACCATCATCAACTCTTTTTACAAAAAAATGATCATTCTCAACTTACACATGTAACATTACCCATAAAAGATCATCTGTCATGGGTGATCCATTAATATTTGATAATGAAATTAATGTTTGTACACATGAAAAATTCAAGGAAACAAGATATATGCATCAAATATCATTGAAATTATGGATTATTGACTTCGTACTGATGACATGTCCATAGTTCTACTATTTATGAAATGTTCATGATCACGTGGTTGAATATCACAGTTTATATTCCCAAATTTATTCTTAATTTTATATAAATCCTCTATTCATGTATTTAGGCTCTCAACCTTATCACGATCTTACATCACTACACTTTTTGTGTATATAAATAATGTTATAACAAGGGATCCAATACATGGTTCATCATTGTATACAAAAAACCCCAGGCCGACTATGGTTAAACAAGATCAAATTGGATTGATTAGATGGTTTTGATGAGTTTAATTGGACATATCACATTCAAATTGTATCTTTAAAATAATTTAACCTTACATATATTAATTATATTCCCTTATCAAGCTTCTATTTATGCAGCCTTCACATATTTGATTCATCTTTGTATACCATTGAGTAGAATAATTTCGTGCTAGAGAAGTTGGAATCTCTAGTCCTACCATAGTTTCCTATACTATAGAGGAAATAATCTAACTATCACTTGATTTCCAGAAGTTATTCAATGTATGCATTAATTTCCCTACCTACATATCCAATCGATTTTACTCCTATATGCATCGTCCACATATATTTGCCGAGATAATAAAAATCGTATATTGTTTAATGCGAACCATTTAAAATAAATTTCATCCTTATATACCAATAGGTTGGGAAAATAAATTTTATACACTCTTAAAAAAAATTAGAAAATGTTCATCATAGAATTCTAATTCCTTCATAACTTCAAAAAGTTTCTCAATTAGGTCAAGGTAACTCAATATCAATAACTACAATATATCTTCATGCAATTAATTAGTTTATTATTTTCTTATATCGTCAATTATATAGATGAATCTCATAAAATAATGAAAAAACTTCTTCCCATATGTCGCTTCCATATTATAAATTCCTAATAAAGGTAACACAATCATTGGTTCTTCAGTTTTAATAAAAACCAAAAATATTCCAAAAATCATCAAAACTTAATATTCTATTTTCCTATTATTTCTTAGAATATTGATGACAAATACCAATGTAATATTTAGTAAATATATTTTCTATATATATTATTATAATGATTACGCGTAGTGTAATTATTATCATTCTTACCTTTTCTCCATTAATCATAATTTGAAAATATTTTTCATCTGTATGTATAACCTATCATCTCCATGAGTAGTATATTTCATTTCTCATTCTCTACCTTGAATGGATGAAACTAAATATAAATTTATTAAAAATATTCATGATATTTAAATCACATTTAATATTTATTATATTATTTTTTCATGATCCAATGATAAGGATTTGAATAACCAATCAAAAATTCTCATAAAAAAGAAACCATGAACATCTGAAAATGATGATTTTAATAAATAGTTATTAAAAAATTGGGGATGAAGTTTTATAAATAGATAATATATGATAATAAAATATTATACATGAGTCTAGTATAGATTTTTTACAGATTTAAATTTATTATAGATGGAATTATAGCGCTTTCAAAGCATATTGTATTGGATGTAACAATATCCCATCCCATATTTATTTCGAGGATACTTATTCCTTGTTCACAAAATCATTTATTTATATGTTATGTATACATCCCATGAATTTATTTAATAACAAATTCCATGAAATTATGGGTATTTAAAATCCAATATGATTTTATATCATTCAAGAAGCTATGATATAGATATTACCAAAGTGGTATGATTTTTTTGCATTAACTTTATTTATCTTAATTCTATACAATTATGTTTCTGATGATGATATTTTATGATATAAATCATATTAAATTACATCATATTATTATCCTCTATATATTTATCTGTATTAATTTTTTTCCATTTATTTTCATCTCCTTATGTGTTCAATATATGAAATGAATATATTTTACGATGTTAAAGACAATTTCCCATTCACAAGCAAAAAAACACATTTCATCCATTTTATTAATCTCTAGAAATTATTTCATGACTGTTTATAATTTTCTATGATATTTTTTATTTACATATATATAAATTAAATATTTTTTATGTATAATTATATATGATTGTTCTTTTTTTTGAAATTTTATATTTTTATTTTTATTGAACATGTAAAATGAATCATTGCTTTTATATACATTAAAGGATAATAATTTCCCATTGTCAAGACTTCATGATGAATTGATAATTATATTAAAAGATTCAATGAATCATTTCATAGTAATTTTTTCCATAATATTTTAAATAATTTTGCATTTTAAAGATTATATTTCAATGTAAAAATGGAATTTTTCGTAAGAAATATTTGAAGTGATCATTTAAATGAATTTTTATCTCATGATTCCATACTTTGATGGTACAAATTAGTTACTAATTATATAATATAATTAAACTACTATTTTTATTTATAATTATGGCTTATGATTATGTTGAATAGATGTTTATGAAACCTATTTTTATAATGGAACGACCTCATTACATTTCATAATCTTGATTTTATCCAAGAACCCACATCCTTTCAAAATGAGGATCTTATAATTTTCAGATCTTTAGTGAATTGGGGAATAATACATTCATAACATTCCACTTTAATACATACATGATACCATAAAAATTGTATTTAATTCTTCCAAAAGATAAGCTTTTCAAATAAAACATGATTTCTTTGAAAAATCTTCATAACATTTAACATGAATAACTTATTTTTATTAAACAACCTTATAGAATATGAAAATAATTTTAAACATGAAATAATCACAAAAATCTCAGTAAGGGATATAATAATAATGAAATAAAACATTCGTCCATGAATACTTGTAATGTATGAAATCAGTTTCGAAAGAAACACACTTGTTACCCATATAAATTAACTTTGTTAAAATTGAGATTTCAATGATATTTCCTAAAAACATATAGAACATAATTAGAACTATAAAGTTATCTTGTAAAATTACATACATAATCTTGTAACCCTCTCGGCTGCCTTATAATGTGTAACCCTTACATCTACCTTAGAATTTGCGTAACAATCACAATTATACTTGTATTAACCATACGACCGACATCCATATTACCCATACCAAATTAATTGAAGGGAGATATAGGTCCCACACATCATCATAAACAATTCTCAATAACCATAACATAATCATACAATATGAATAATTTTATAAAAACATTTCTTTTGAATTTTGTAAATCAAAATTTTAAAATAGATTTTTAATGGAAAATTACCTTATAAATATCATATAATTTAAGTATGAATTTATATAATGGATGGAATATATATATATAAACTATAAATAAACATAATTTTAAATTATAAAAACCAAATTCATCTCAATAAAATATTAATACCACATAAATAATGAAGTTGAATTTTATACAAAAGAATGGAAATTGGGTTATGAATTCTCTTAACTCAGGTTTGTCTTACATAAAACATTTATAAACCTAATGTATAATGGTTAAAGAGTGTTATTAATATCTTAATGAAACATATTAATATTTATAATACCATATATGATCATATCACTACCTCAGTTCACACTTTAATTGTTAGTATATTATTCCTTGCATTGTTTTGGGTGTGTTCTTTACATGATTTCTATGGCTGGTTTGTATTTTATTTTCTTGTTTTATAGAAATTAAATTCCAGAAGTGTAATTAAATGGTATTCATATGTTTTAAAAATATATAATGATAAAATAAATCATTTGGTTATCATATATTATGATGAGTCGTTAGATAAAACAATAATGATATTAGTTGAGATTATTTTTTGTGGTTCCTTGATAATCATGAACTTGTTTCATTGTATAATTTAATTTCATGAATAGAAGTCAATTTCAGAACATAAAATAGGTTAAAACAAAAAAAAAATTATTTTTTTTTAAACCATTAAGAGTTTTTTATGATCATATTTGAAGAATGTAATGGATATTCCAAAGACATCGTCCCTGATTTTGGTAAATCCGTAAATTGTGGACAATGTTTTTATATTTATAACCAGAGGGGGAGGAGAGGAAGAAAGGTGATGAATATTTTACATTAAAATGGTAACATAAAGAATATATATGATTCTATATATTTTATACATCCATGATAAGTTAAGGGAAATAGAGTACAAGAAAAGAAAGGAATTGGAAATAAAACACATGGAAAAGGAAGTGGATTCTTACCTCTTGATATCTTCTCTTTGAGATCCCCCTTAATGAATTTGGATTGATCGTTTTGGTGATAAAAGAAGCTCTATAACGTAGGGAAGAGAATTGGGCAGGGGATTTATTAGATCTTAGAAAATTTTCAAGGCTTGAGAGGTGTGATAGAATGACTGGAATAAGGGAGGTATTTATAGTGGAGGAGAGGATGGGTTTTACATTATTTTAATCAATATTTTAATATTTTAGCTTAATATTATAAATAGTTTACATTATTTTTATAAATATAGTAATTAGATAATGTGAGTCTGAATGAATTGTGATTATATCATCTATGATCTCAAAAATAGTGTATTTAAATGATAATTTGAATATATGATATTTACCTGTATTTCACTATTCATAAAAATTTCATGAATTTCAGAAAAATACCAAAACAGAACCCTAACCATTTTCTGACGTGTTGAATTAAAAAATGAACTCCATTTTTTAGAAAATAGTTTTTAAAATATTATAAATTTAATTTTCGAATAAAATCTTAATTTATTGAAAAATTAACTATTTTAAAACTATAACTCATTTTATATCACCTTGAAAAATTAATCAATATGTAATTATCTTAAAGACAAAAGAAAATAAAATAATAATACAATTTACAATTCATTAGGGTCATATTACTATTTATATTACTATTCATAAGTTTATGTTAATATTCTCATAAATAACTATTTGGTTCTATCAAACTCCAAATAACACACTACTCACAATCATAGATGGCCATTTTTTGAAATTCAAATAATAGAAGTAATAGAATAATGATTAAAGGATAGTTATAAATATCTACTTAAGTCAATTATTCATGAATTTCAATTTATTATTTGAAAACCATGGGGGGTTACATTATCGCCACCTCCCGGAAATTGAGTTCTCACAATTTAAATTACTTATTAAACAAGTGTGGGTATCATTCCCTCATTTCATTTTCAAAATCCCATATTGTTTCTTCAACACTGTGGGTTATCCACAAAACCTTTAACAAGTGGATTTCCATATTCCACAATACTTTTTCCCTTCAATCAAGAATCTGAACATGTTTCTCTTTATAAGAATTTTTCTCTTCTAGTAGAATAGAATTTTGGATGAGAACAGGATATGAATATGAAACATACATTCTCTACAAAAAAACATGAAAATCATTTTGTTGCTAAGATAAACTCGGAGGAAAATCTACTCAATAAATTTCAATTCCAACTTTCCCTAGGATTTCATAAGGTCTAATAAACCATTTACTTAGATTTCCTTTCTTACCAAAATATATAACACTTTTCCATGGTGAGTTACTATTAAAAACATGATCACCTACATCAAAAGAAAATTATTTCCTCCTTTTTCCTACATAACTTTTCAGTCTACTCTAATATTTCTTCATTTGTTGATGGATCATCTTCAATTTCTCAGAAACTTCATCTAATAATTCTAGTCTCATCAACATCTTTTCCCCCACTTCATCCCATGAATCTGGATTTCGACACCGCTTCCCATAAAATGACTCAAAGGATTACATCTTTATACTGTAATGAAAAAAATTATTATAAGAAAACTTAGGTAAAGAAAGTTTTTTATCCCAACTACCCTGGTAGTCAATTGATTATGCTTGAATCATATCCTCCAAAGTCTGAGCTGTTTATTCTAACTGCCCATTTGATTGAGGATGAAAAACAATACTAAAATTTAATTATGTTCCCAACTACTTCTGAAGGCCCTTTTAAAAGATTGAACTGAACCTAGGATCCTTTTTATATACAATGGAAAGAGGAACACCATATATCTTGCCAATTTTTTTTGGTACAACCATGAATGATGATCTAAAGTCATTGTATCTTGAATAGAACGAAAATGTGCAGATTTTTTCAACTGATCAATAATTACCAAAATCACATTGGTACCTCGAGAAGTCTTATGAAGTCCTACCACGATGTATATGGATATATTTTCCCATTTACACTATGGAACTGAATGTGGCTAAAGCATCAACTTCAGTAACTTCCACTCAACTTTAACATAGTGACATGTCAAATTTTTCATTGTAAAATCTATAATACCTCATTTAATTTCATCCCACCAATAATACTCCCAAAGGTCTATGTACTTTGTTGAACTTCCAGGAGGAACTGAAAATGGAGAACTATGAGCTTCACACAAAAAATATTTCATCAATTGGGAATCACATGACTCACACAACCTTTTTCCAAATCATAAAACCAAATCATTATCAATGATAAATTATAGAAACAAACAAATTTTAACCAATTCAACCATTTTCTATAGATATTGGTATTCCTTCTATGATGGCTTAATTTTGTCCGATAATGATTACTGAACTAAAACCTGAAAAAAAATTCTGACATATTTCTTGCACTAATAGCTTCTAAGCCAAAATTCATCAAATCATTAGTCAAGGGATCGTGTTCAAAACTTAACATGGTTAATGATGCATTGTGTTTCAATCTAAAGGAATATCCCACATTGTTTTCTTTTCTAGAATGGTAATTTATTGTGGAATCACAATCCTTTATCAGTTCCCAAAATATTCTCTACCACATTTTTAATTCATTCTTATTGAATATATACTTCTGGATTTTATGGTCAATATATATTTGACATTTGGATCAGTATAAATGATACCTCCATATTTTCAAATAAAAAAACCACTAGAACCAATTCCAAATCATGTGTGGGATAATTTAACTCATGAGTTTTTAGTTTTCGTGAAGCATAATAAATTACCTGATCATTCTACATCAGAACATAACCTACTCCCATCAATGAAGCATCACAATAGATGAAAAACTCAAGATTTCGGGAATGCAAGGCCAAAACTAGAGCATTCTCCAATCTCATCTTCAGTTTTAGAAAACAAAAATCACATTCTTATGTCTATATAAATTTTACTCATTTTTGTTTTAACTTGGTTAGAGGTCTAGATAACTATGAAATTTATTTAATAATCCAATGGAAATAACCTACAAATCCAATAAAACTACAAATCTCTGTAACATTTTTAGGTCTTGTACATTCATCAACCACTTTTTTTGGAAGGATAAATTGTTATTCCATCCATGTTTACATTTTTTCCAAGAAAATAAATTTTTTTCATACAAAAATTACACATTCCGAATTTTCTAAACAGTTTCATTTCCATTCATGTTTTCAAAACTACCCTTATATTTTTTTCTCCTCTTTACTCATAGAAAAAATCATAATGTCATAAATAAAAAAACTAAAAACTCATCCAATAAATCATGAAATATTATGTTCATAAGATACATGAATATAGTGGGTTCATTAGTTAACCCAGATGATATAACAACAAATTCATAATTACTTAATCTACTATGAAATGTTTTTTTGGGGATGTCATCCTCCATCACCATCAGCTAATTGTATCCGGATCTCAAGAATAACATGGAAAAGTACTGAGCTCCCTAGAGCAGATAAAATAGAAACCAATATAAGGTAATGTATTTTTTTAATAGTGATGTAATTATAATATCTATAATAAATTATTAGTCTTATGGAGACATCTTAATTTTTAATGAACAAAATATGAGTACTCCATAGTGAAGCGCTAGGATGAAGGAAGTGTTTATCAAGTGAATCCTGTAACTAATTTTTGAATTCAATATGTTCCATTTGATCCATATTATATGGGTCTTTTAAAATTATCTTAGCATTTGGAACTAGGTCAACTATGAATTTAAATTTCTGATCATGTAGGACACTGGGTAACTTATCAGAAAAAGCATCAGGATATTCATTTACCATTTCCACCTATTTAATCTGAACAGTTCCCTTGTTTTCAACTATATGAGAAATATAACATTCATTTCCAAATTTCAACATTTTCATAGCTTCCTGACATATTATTTATTGTATGGGTTATTTCTTATATAAAAATTGAAACTCTTTCTAACAAATAACTTTGTTATCTCTGTAGTCAATCATAGAATGATCATTTGAAAGCTACTCTATTCAAAGATTGAAATAAAAATATACTAAGGGAAAAGAGGTTTTAGTTAATGTATTTCCATTGACCATAATATAAAGCTTCATATAATTATTCTTCTCTATAATATTTCCCCATATATTTTAACAATAAGTTCTAGTCTCATTTGTTGAGGTGATATTTCCAATATACCAGAAAATTCATCAGAAATAAAGGAATGTATAGACCCCATATCGAATTAAATTTTAGCGAAATTTGAGTAAACAACCAAGGTACCTGATGGATGGCCCGACATCTTTGGACATAGTCACAAAGGATCTCACTATAACTTCTTAATTATATTCTGGATTCTTTGAATCATTTGGATCTATCTTTAGGTAGGAATATTCATAAGGACCCATCTCACCACATTTAAAACACATTATATTTTTTTTATTAGGATTACTAATTGGATCATTTTCATTTGCATTATGTTCCATATGTCAAAAAATACCACATCGAAAACACTTCCCAATTTTGGTAACGCATTCCCCATGGTTATTTTTCCACACTTTTCTCTAAATAGAAACTAGAATTTCTTTCCATTATATTTCTTTGGTTGATTCTTACCCATTGCATACCATCTGGACCTCTTATGCACCCTGTTTTAAATGTGAATTTGAGGGTCAGAAAAATCAATATATACATTCTCATCACATCAGAAATCATTTTCATTACTTATGATTTCACGAGAAGCCAATTCCATTAGATAACATGGCTTTGATCCTGAGTAAAAGTTGTTGATTTTTTTCAAGATCCAAAATTAGATTTGGATCATACCTTGCATGTTGGGTGATGTTTAATTCATGAACCACCACAAAATCTTATTATTTTTTCAATTCAAGGAATTGTTTCTCTATTATAAGTCACACCAGCTTAGGAAAATATTTATCAAGGAAAATAATTTTAAATTCATCCCATTCTATGGCATTAATCTCTTCTCTCTCTCCTTGACATCTTTTACCATTGACCATCACTGATCAAATTCACCTTCAAAATGATAAATGGAAATACTAAGCTTTTGATTATCTAAAAATTCCATAACATCAAATATCATTTCAAGGGACATAATCCATCATTCAGTTGCTACTAGGTTAGAAGATCCATTAAAAGAAGTAGGGTGTTGACTCATTAAATGTTCCATTATCGTAATGCACCGTTGTGGTATCTCTGGTAGCTCTCTTGAATGGATTCCACCACAATTTATTTCCTATGTTAGCTGATCCATTACTATCACAAACGTATTGATTCAAATACCAACCATTCCTGGACGTAGATTCAAAAGGATATCGTTTTGATGGTTCCTCTCCTCTTCAGCTTCCATGTTTCGTCATTGGAAAACCATTCTAAAAAACAAATCATAGTTAAATAAACATGGAAATATATAAATTCTATATAATTTCAAATTAACCATAAAGTATAAAATCAAATATGGTATTCTATTAACATCATCATATCCCCTAGAGTTACCTGGACCGTCCTCTGATACAAACTATAATGACTCAGCCTTATTACATTAAAAATATTTAATTTAGCCAATAATTCACTACCTTTCACAATAAGGATATTTTCAAGTTAAGAGATTTAGAAAATTTTGACATAATACATTCATAACATTCCAAATTAATATAGAGTGGATACTACAAAAAAATATTCAATTCTTCCAAAAGATTTAAATTTTCAAATAAAACTTGATTTCTTTGACAATCCTTCATAACAAATAACTGGGCTTCCTTCTATGTCTAACTCAAACTTATAACCTATTAAAATCATTTAAATACTTTTGATGAGCACCAAATTCTCATTAAGGGATATAAAAATAATGAAATAAAACATCAGTCCAAATATTACTTATAATCTAAGAAATAATTTAAAAAACATACTTGTTACCCATATAAACATAATTTGGGAAACTTGAGATTTCCATGATATTTCCTCAAAACATAAAGAACATAATTATAACTATAAAGTTATCTTTGGGCATTACATACATATTATTGTAACCCTCTCAGAAATATTATTATTTTTAACCCTCTTGGATACCTTAAAATTTGTGTAATCATTGCAGTTACACTTGGATTAACTATAATGCCAACCTCCAATATACACATACCCAATTAATTCGAGGGAGATATAGGTCCCACCCTTTAGCATAAATAATGGACAACTGTCAAGAACTGAATATGGTCGCCCAAAAAACTAGCACCAAACCCAGGTCATGACAACTCTTGAAGAGCATTCCATATCCCCATGGGATGGAACAACTTCTTATATATCATAGATTTTGTTTTGAGATCTATTTACCTGAGTATGGAAACATTAAACACTAAAACCAATCGATAAAATGAATCTAAAAAATTCATTCCAAACAAGACAAAAATAAAATCCTGAACATAATGCATACGATTAAACATATAACATTAGGTTAAAATTCACATAAAATTATCTGAAAAAATAGCCCCAAAGAATCCACATGACAAGGGGTCATCACCCACAATCCATCGCCACAATGGCGCACCATGGAAGTGAACTAACAAACCAAACCACCATCAACCAAGGCCATTCCTTTACATGTGTCAAACATGATCAAGTATACTTACACCCTAGGGTTGTTAGTAGTGTGTGATCCTAATCCCAATAGGATACCACCAAGAGAGTCAGTATAGTAAACTACAAAATATAAAAATTAAGCCATTTTTTATAAACAATTAGTGGTGGAAATAATTTCTAAAGAATGAAACTTTTGAATGTAATTATTTTTCAATTGGAATATTCCATGATTGATAAAATTTATGTAAAACACATAAGCTACTATATTTTACAATAAAAACCCACAATTTCAAAAGATAATTACAAAAAGGCCAATGAGAACTAATCTCGGGAAAACCCCTAGTCAAAAGTTAGTCTCGGGCCCTATGTACCTTGTACCACTGTGTAAGATATCCATGGAAAAAACATTATTGTGCATGATCCACTAGTATGGAACATACCCATCACCTAGTGGTCCTTAATAATCATAACTACTGTTTTTTTATTGTTGTTTGTATCCATATTTCTCAGTGAAATAGGGATACAACCACTCTGGATCACAAGCGTACTAGTACATATCTGCCCTCCAAGATACTCAGGCTTCCCCATTTGTGGTAAAACTATTATCTCATGATTCCAAAAGCCACTATCCATTAAAAACAATAGTTCTTTTCATAATAAATTCAAAATAGATTCTATACATGCTTTGAACCACTTACAAAACACAATAAAACCTTTACAATTTCAATAAAATAACTTTCCAAAATTTAACAGTGTTTTTGTAAAAATCCGGATCTTCATTTCAGGTATGACTTTCCTTTCTTGTTGTTTTTTAGGAAAAGAGGAGTTTCTAGAAATTTTAGGAGTACACATCGTGTTCTTTTAGGTAAACATCGTGTACTAAGTTCTCGCATGTCGTCGTGTGTTGGCCGTGTAACGGCTGAGCACACAACCGTGTGCGGTGACCTGGAGGCTGCCTAAAGAGAGGCCTGGTAGGGACAAGTACACATCGTGTACTTATAATGTACACATTTTATACTTTCTTTTTTTCATTAAACGGACCTGGGTTGCGTCTAATCAAAGGAAACATCTCCTTCTAGGTCTGATTCGTTCATGAGAATTCGTATGCCGATGAATCTTCTCTCAGCCCCTGACTCGCCATCCGTTCTCTGAATCAAACTCAGTCGGTTGCATTGGAATTGCATCTGTGATTTCTTCCTTCTTCTTGAAAACCATCTCTTGATTTATCCTATCTCATGAGATGTCATTGGTTGAATGTTTGGGACGTTTTTGTTAATCTATGGCATTCTAGGGTGATTCAAGGCCTATGATTCAAGTATATCGATCTAAAGACACTGAGGTTGGTGGTTTGTGTGTTTCCGTATATAGTTTTTGGGTTATATGTGAAAAAATTCCTAATTCCCTTGTTCGGGGTATTGTGTGTTTATGGTTTTAGCCCTTTTTATTTCCTGTTTTGCCTAGTTTTATAAGATATTGATTAATTGTTGAGAATAGGGTTATCTTTGTTATGCTATGGATGTTTCTCCCATGTTTGCTTGTTTTTTACCGTTTGGTCTACCTTTGCCTGTTAGGCTATTATCTTTTTTTCCATCCATAGAATTTTTAGTATGTAGTTTTTATTATCATACATGATATGATATATTGTTTATTATTTATCCAAGTAGTTCTAGAGGTTTACTATAGCCTCTCATTATCGCTTTTTCAAAATTTCATTACATGGAGCTGAGGGAACCTGGAGTAGTGAGACCATAGGGGAAATTGATGTTGAGGTATTTCCTAGAATGTCTGTTATAATTATCACAATGCAAGACCATAAAGGGGATAGATGTTGATTTCTCCCCCAGAGTGTCTATAGTTACATTATGAGACCACAGGATGAATTGGTGTTTAGTGCTTCCTCAGAGTGTCTATCATTTACTAAAGGAAGACTATAGGGGGAATTGACGGTGAGTGCTTCCTCAGAAATTCTTTAAATCACACATGACTAAAGGGGGAATTAATGGTGACTGCTTCCACAGAGAGACTTTGATATATCTTTCCTTGTATTGTGAACCATAGGGGCTAGGCTGTGATAAATACCCAGAGGGTAGCTTGAATTTGAGTTTGGTTGATGAAATGATTAAAAGTAAATGCTTGTAATTAAAACTGTAGGACTATTTACTTTTGTATACATGTTTGGTTACTAATTCCTTTTTCATATTACATACCATATATATTCACTAATTGTTATGCACAAATATTTTGGTGGTTTCCTACTGGGATTAGTCTCACACCCTGTATGGGTCATGCATTTGGTCCCAAAAAGATTATATTGTTGCAGGTATAGATACGTTCATGAGCCCTTCTACTTCAAGTACTTGATTGCTGAGGAGCTGGAGAGCATGGGACCAAGCTAAGGCTTGCGATGCTATTGGATTTTATCTGTTTTCTTTTATACATTGGTTATTTCTATATTCTAGTATTGTGACTTGTTTGGATATTTTCATCTACATATGTATCTTGCATCATTTGTATATGTGCTCTAGTTCATTCTTACTTTCAGAGTTCCACTATTTTCTATTATATGGTATTATTACAACTTCCTCTATTGTATATCTTTTTATTTCCAATTATTAACTCTTCCAAAGAGGTAATATTTTCCCCATTATCACACCCAAGGCCCTCGCTAATAGTCTGCTGCCTCTGGTGTTTTGGGAAATGCGCTTGAGGCCATGTGACCAACTGGGTATGCAGAACCTCTGGGCGACACTCGGAACTGGGACATTACAAAGAGGTATCAAAGGAATTTTTTTCATCTTTAATTACTGTATGGAGCCTATATCCAATTATATTAAGGAATATGTACATAGTAATGAGCTTTTCTCAGGAGTTTATAACATGTGTATAGGGAAAATTCAATCTACCTTATTTATTATAATTTGTATGGTTTTTCAATTTTACGGTTGATTTGATTTCACCATTGAGTGATTTACATGTTTTTTGATGTTATGGATGATGTTATTGAAGTTCTAATTTTGTTGTAGCCCAATGAGATGTGGTTATAAAATCTCATGTATCATATAGTCCCTTGCTAGAAATCTCATTTTATGAATTCTTACCATTCCATTTAGGGTGCATTAGCGATTGCATGTTGTTGTGATAGATGTTGTGTTAGATATGCATGATGTTATGATAGATTCCTTGATAGAATATCTACTTTTTGATAGGGTATTGGATTGTGTACATTTTTGTTTGAATGAATGCCAAACATTGGTTCTTTTGGTGTTATGGGCCCTCATGAACTGGTATTCGGTTGATCATTGAATTTTTATCCTTGTTGTAACATGTATAAGATGACGGGCTTTAATTCATGGGGAGTATGGGCCCTCACGGATCAAAATTTGGAACTTTAATTTTTTTTCAGTGTTTTTTGGGATCCAGAGTAGCTTCGGAGACTTAATATCTGAAAATACCTAGAATACATGAAATATATTGATAAATACATGCCATGTGTCCTTATGGTTGGGAGGGAACTATTTTTCTAAAGTACAAGTCATGTACTATATGTACAAGCCATGTATTCTCTAACAGTGTCACTGACTATATCGGTAGAGACACTGGATTGGGAAATCTCTGGTGAAACACACCATGTAATAGATATACAAGTCGTGTAGTGTATACTGGGTGTCCATGTGTGTGACAGACGGCACAGATGGATAAAACATATGTTATAAATGTCGTGTAGTTTAACCCATGTATCTGGCCGCATACTGAACAAACATAGTTCAGTGAGATCCTTCTTGTACACACAATGTCTGGAATAAACACTCCGTGTATAGTCAATTGTGTGTTCACCCATGTGACTAACAACACAGGTAGCTGAAACATAAGACGTACACATCTATTCCATCTAGAACATGTCGTCTAGAGTCAGACGTGTTACCGGACGTGGGGCTAAGAACATGGGTTGGTGATTTTTGTCTAGTACACGTCCTGTCTTTCAGTAACAGGTTTTCTTCTTGTTATAGGAGAACCATGTCGCGTAGCCATGTAAGAGAACTCTTGAAGGGGAATAAGATTCATGTACTTGTTGTGTGTTAGGAAAAGACTCAATGTGTTTGGAGTGTTACACGACCAGTTTTAGCTGAATTATAGACCCATGTGAAGGATTAAGGGGACACATCGTGTAGGCTTTATACACGTCGTGTATCCATGTTTTGAAAAAAAAACATGAATGCTTCATTTCTCATTTTACATTCCTACACTTCTAGTTTTCAATCCATTATAATCTTGATCTAATGTTTTCGCTTAAGCATGTAGAATCTTGAAACCGATATGTCCTTCGGTTTCATGCCAGTTTCAAGGTACTGATCAGACATTGGACATGGCTAATCGAGGACCACAAGGAGATCCTATATTATTTCCAGTCTTTGCACTAGCCATCATTCCGGACATAGGTGCAGATATGAAGTTCTCAGAGGGTTTTTGAGGATGATGTTGACCTTTCAAGGAGAACCACCACCTGCCCCATTGATGGAAGAATTGATGCGGGTCTTTCTGAAGCAGCATCCTCCCACCTTATCAAGTGATGGAGGATCCTGGGCTGCTGAGTCATGGCTAGAATCCATTTTAATGATCTTCGATCATCTAAATATGCCTCTAGATATGGGGGTGAAACCCGCTATGTATATGATTTGGGATTCCGCCAAGAGATGGTGGGATGTGATATCATAGGCGGGAAGCCTATAGGTAATGGCTTGGGAGTTTTTTTAGCATTCCATCTATGATTACTTCTATCTAGATACATTGAGGGTCGATCGATCCAGATATTTCATGAGTTTCGAGCAGGGTACTCATTCTGTTATGGATTATTCTTATTACATCACAAGGTTGAAGCACTTTACACTCATTCTAGGGGGATATGAGTTGTTCCTAGAAATGAATTGTGTGGATGTTCTCATGAAGGACATTCGGTATCAGGTGAACATCTTCAGGTTGACTTCCATCACTTATATAGTCAACCAGGCACTGATCAAAGAATGTAATCTCAGGTATTCTAGAGTTGTGAGCTCGGGCGGTTCCGCATCTAGTGTTATCACATCTCTGACTGATAGTAGGATGCACCGCAGAGAGTCTACGCATAGAGATCCGAGTAGATGGGATGCAACTTCAGGTAGCTCGGTGGTATGCTACCAGTGTGGGAAGGTTGGGAATCCGAGGCCACATTACCTGAGAGACCCATTTGAGTGCCTGTCATGCAGCAAGTTGGGCCATCTTTAGCATTTCTTTCAGATCTTCTCACATACTTCTCATGATAGGGGTTCTTCTATGACTCCTCTTTTAGGAGCAGCACCACTAGTTTCTTATCTGTCTGGGAAATAAAGATCTTACATCCATTCAATTTGAGGTGTAGATCATGGTCGTGGTAGTCAGTCTCTAGGATTTCACAGACAACATGGTGGATCAGATCAAAGTGGTCAGGCAGGTTCATAGGGCCATGCTGTAGGTTATAATTTTGTAGTGGATTGGACCATGTAGGAGCAGGATATCGGATCCTCAACAGTTCAAGGTACAATCCTAGTTTCCCTGGTTTTAGCATATTCTTTTTTTGATACGAGGGCTTCCCATAGCTTTATATCTATTGCTGTTGTGGAGAGCCTTGGGCTCTTTATCCTTTCTTATATTGTTATCTTGATTCTAGACACTCTGTTGGGGACTAGAGTGGCTATTGTATGATAGTGAATGGAGTTCCCTCTTGAGGTTGGTGGATTTCACTTCTTATGGGACTTATATGTCTTAGAGATGACATGATATGATGTCATTCTTAGAATGGACTGGTTAGTTACCTTCTGGGTTGTAGTCAATTTCTATCATCTTTGGGTGAGTTTCACATCACCAGAGGGTGGATCTCTTCTACATAAGGGTGAATGGGATGTCTAGGAAAGCCGAGAGAGACCCATGAATCATGGTTTGGGAGGAGTTATATCCTAGATTGCTAGTCTATATCTAGATGACCATGGGGCTTCACAGATGGACTTCCCTTCAAGTGTGGATCATTTCAGGGATGTCTTTCTAGATGACTTTCCAGGTTTTCCTCCAGAGCTATAGGTGGAATTTTTCTATTGAGCTTATTCTAGGAGCGGCATCTCTGTCCATTCCTCCTTATAAGATGGCTACACTAGAGTTACAGGAGCTGAAGATGTATTTGCAGGAGTTGCCGGCAATGGATTTCATCTGACCCAATACTTCTCATTGGGGTTCGTCTGTCCTATTTGCGAAGAAGGTGGATGGTACCCTCAAACGTTTTGTGGATTATCGGATGTTGAACCAGTTGACAGTCAATAACCTATATCCCTTACCAAGGATTGATGATCTCATTGATCATCATTGATGATCCTAGGTGTTCTCGAAGATATACTTTAGATATGGTTACCATTAGTTGTGCATTAGGACATCATATGTACCGATTACAGCCTTCCGGAGTAGGAATTGTCTATACTACTATGTGGTTATGTCGTTTAGTCTCACGAACACACATGAAATATTCATGGGATTGATTAACTAGGTGTTCCATCCATACTTGGATTCATTCCTAATAGTCTTCGTGGACGATATCTCGGTGTACTCTCACACCTGACACGACCATGCCACCCATCTTGAGATAATTTTGAGTACACTGAGAGAGAATCATTTATATTCTACGCTCTCAAAATGCCACTTTTGGTTGGACCAAATTCACTTCATGGGTCATTTTATCTCAGAGACTTTATTATCAGTAGACCTAGAGAATGTGAGAAAAGTAGTTTCCTAGGATCAGTTGAAGAACTTCATTGAGGTATTGGGTTTCTTTAGGATGGAAAGATACTAAAGACGTTTCATACAGAACTTTTATCACTTAGAAGCACCAATGAAAAGTCTGACTAAGAAGGGTGTGAAGTACATGTGGATAGATTTTTGTGAGTCATCCTTTAAGGAGATGAAGTAGAGGTTGACTTCAGTAATGATGATAGTATTACCAGATCTAGGTAAGAGCTATATTGTGTACTGTGATGCATCTGGTATTGTCCTGGGAGCTGTTCTTATGTAGGGGGAAGGAGTTGTTGATTATGAGTCTCATCGGTTGAGGCCACGTGATAGGAACTACCTGACGCATGATCACGAGTGGGCTGATGTTTTTCATGCTTTATGTTGTAGGATACACTACCAATTGGGAGGTCATTTTTTAGTTTTCAATAACCACAAAAGCCTCATGTATATCTTCACTCAGCGCGATCTGAATTTGAGACAGTTAAGGTGGGTTGAGTACCTTTTGTCCTATGACTTTGATCTTGCCTATACACCTGGGAAAGGCAATGCAGTAGCTGATGTGTTGAGAAGGAGGACCTAGATACAGGCCGTTCAAGAGGCCAGTAATAAGTTCCAGCTTATGGTTCTATTCTCTATAATGCATTTGGAGGTGCACGATAGGCATGTGTATACTTTTATTTCTTATGGGGATGTTACCTCTACACTTTTTGATCGAGTGTGAATGAGGTTGCTATCAGATTCTGAAGGCCTAGTCCAATGGGAGAGTGTATCAATAGGAGACGCTATTCTTGGATAGACCATAAGAGAGTATGTGATCTTTAATTTTCATGGGTGTGTATGGGTGTCAGCAAACATACGTGTGGAGATGATGCGGGACATTCATTCCTTAGTTTGGGCAGTTCATGTTGGTGTCACCAAGGTGTATTGTGATCTATACCCTCAGTATTGGTGGCCAGGTATGAAGAGAGATGTTGCTGGTTTCTTCATGAGGTGTTCCACCTGTCAGCATGTGATGGTGGAGCATCAGCGACCAACATGGATTTTTCAAGAGTTACCCATCCGTGAGTATAAGTGGAATGATGTCGTGATAGATTTAGTGATAGTTTTACTGAGTTCACCAAGTGGGAATTATAAAGTTTGGGTTTTCATTGACAGACTCATGAAGTTTTCTCACTTCTTGCCAATCAAATGGACCTTAAGTGTTGATGATATGGGAAGGTTGTACATCTGAGATATTATGCATTTTCATGGACTTCCACACTCCGTTATTTTAGATAGGGATGCACATTTTACTTCTTAGGTCTTTTAGGGGCTTTAGAAGGCTTTGGGTACACAGGTGATTTTGAGTACAGCTTACACTCCCCAAAAAGATGACCAGTCTGAGTGTACAATTCTGGTGGTTGAGGACATGCTTCAAGCATGGATTCTGGATTTTGGAGGTTTTTGGGAGAATCACATTCCTCTTGTGGAGTTTTCCTACAACAATATATTTCAATCAACTATTAAGATTGCACCATATGAGTCTTTGTGTTGTAGGTCATTCCAGTCACCCTTATGATGAATGGAGGTGGGAGACACATCTATATTGGGACCTCGTCTTGTTCAGCAGACCACAGAGTAGATAGAGATGATTCGGAAGAGAATGACTACTACATAGTCACTAAAGAAGTCTTATGTTGATCGATAGAAACATCCTCTAATGATCTTGGTCATAGATCAGGTTTTCCTGCATGTCACACTGAGGATGGGACATAGGTGGATTAGGAGATAGGGTACGCTTTCGCTGAGTTATGTCGGGCCATTTGAGGTGTTGGAGAGAGTTTGTCCGGTTACCTACTAGTTTCAGTTACCTTAGAGTTACCATGCTATGCATGACGTCTTCCATTTTTCTCAGCTTCGACGTTACATCTCAGGCGCATCTCATGTTTTTCAACCCAAGGAGGTTGATATTGAAATGGATCCCTTGTTCTCGGAGCATCTTATCCGGATTGTTGATCAGAGTAGAAAGGTTCTTTGTGGCCAGTCTGTTCCTCTGGTATAAGTGATATGGAAGCACTTTCGCGTACAGGATGTGACTTGGGAGATGGAGGCCGATGTACGATCGAAGTGGCTAGAGCTGTTCAAGGATTCTTTTTCTATGCCGCCTTATTAGGGAAATTTGGGGATGATTTTCATTAAGGGTGGAAGTTTGTAAGAACATGGATCTTCTTTTATGGCATGTTTTTTCATTCTGGTTGTTTTTTAAGAAAATAGGTGTTTCTTGAAATTTAGTAGTACACGCCATGTACTTTTATGTACATGTCGTGTACTCAGTTTCTGCACGTAGTCTTGTGATGGCCCTGTAATAGCTGAGCACACAGCTGTGTGTGGTGACCTGGAGGCCACCTAAAGCGAGGCCTAAGAAGGACATGTACACGTCACATACTTCAAAAGTACAATCCGTGTACTTTTTTTAATTAAATAGACAAGTGTCGCATCTAATCGGACAAAACATCTCTTTTTTGGTATGACTCATCTATGAGAATCCACACACCGATTAGTCTTCTATGAGCCCCCGACTCATCATCCATTCTCCGTATAAAACTCTTTTGGTTGCGTCAGAAATGCATCGGTGAGTTATCCCTTCTTCTTGAACACCATCTTCGGATTTCTCCTCTCTCGTGATATAACTTTGGTTGGATGTTTTGGAAGTTTTTGTATATCTACAAAGATCTAATGTGATTCAAGGATTGAGATTTGAGTATATCGATCTTGCAATGACAAGGTAGGTGGTTTGTTACTTTATGTAGATAGACATTGAGTTATATGTGAAAAATTTACCAATACCCTTGTTCTAGGTATTGTTTGTTTATGATTTTAGCCCTTTTATTTCTTCATATTCCTAGTTTTATTGAATAGAGGTTATTTGTTGAGAATAGGGTTATCTTTGTTATGTTATGGATGTTTTTCCAATGTTTGTTTGTTTTTGACCATTTGGTCTAGCATTTCATGTAAGGCTGCTATCTAGATTTCCATGCCTAGTATTGTTAAGATGGAGTGATTATAATCTTACATGGTATGATATGTTGTAGATTGTATTTCCATGTAGTTCTACAAGTTTACTTTGGCCGCTGATTATAGTTTATGTACGATTTCATTACATGGAACTGCGGGAACCTGGTGTAGTGATACCATAAGGGAAATTCACATTGAGGTCTTTCCCAGAGTGTCTATTATAATTATCACACAATGGGACCATAGGGGTTATTGACGTTGAGTGATATCTCAGAGTGTCTATAGTTACAATATGAGACTACAGGAGGAATGGAAGTTGATTTCTTCCTTGGAGGGTCTGTAGTTTACCACTGAAACACTCTAGGGGGAATTGATGGTGAGTGATTGCTCAGAGAGTCTTTAAATCAGACATGACTATTGGGGGAATTGACATTGAGTTCTTACTCAAAGTGTCTTTTGTATATACTTAATTTTATTGTGAACTAGTGCGTTTAGGCTGTGAGAACTACCCAGAGGGTTTCCTAAATTTCTGTTTGGTTGAATAAATGCCTAAAAGTAAATGCTTGTAAATGAAACTGTAGGACTGTTAACTTTTAAGTACTTCCTTGGTTACTGCTTCCTTTTACATATTACCTACCATATATATTCACTGACTGTTAGTCACAGATAATTTGGTAGTTACCTTTGGGGATTAGTCTCACACCCTATTTGGGTCATGCTTTTGGGCCCAAACGGATTATATTGAGGTGTGTATGGATAAGGGCAAGAACCCTTCTACTTTAGGAACTTGATTACTGAGGAGCTGGAGAGCATGGGAATAAGCTGAGGCTTGAGATGCTACTGGAGTTTATCTGTTTTATTTTGTACTTGGGTTATGTCTATATTCCAGAATTTTGATTCTTTGGATGTTTTCTTAGACATATGTATCATGCATCATTTGTATATTTTATCCAGTTGTGTCATACTTTCAGAGTTTCTTTTTTTACGGTTGTTTGGTATTATTACAGTTTCCTCTATTATATATCTATTTATTTCTACTATGTTACTCTGCCAATAAGGACTTAGTTTCCCTACTATCACACCCATGGCTCTCGCTGCTAGTCGGTAGCCACTGACGTTTAGAGAAATGTGCTTGAAGCCATGAGACCAAACGGGTGTGGGGTTCCTCTGGGCGGCACCCAGAACCAGGTTTTCATTGTTTTTCACCCAAAATATTTTAAAAAACCCACATTGAACATGATGTGCATACCCATATTCACCAAAACATAATTTTCAACACCCAAAACACTTCTATAAACTGATTAAATGAGTTATAAAACAACACCAATAAGAATAACAAAAAATAGACATGTAAAATACCCTATTTAAAACAAACTTGGCACCTAAAAATTATTTTCTTAACAAATGTCACCAAAACCAGATTTCCTAGAAAGGAAAATAAAGGGAAAGTGTGATAAAATAAAAATTAAGAAATGCTAACTCATGTAGCATTTATTACCCATGGAATCACCAAAAACAATTGTCAAAAACCTCAAATCTTTGTGTGAAAGTTCAACCGCTCCACCTCCACAGAAAAAAAGTTGATAAAACAGACATAAAACTAGAATTTCTTACTATGAAACACAATATCAAACCCTAGAATTGATACCTTACTTTCTAGACATTAGGATCTTCATGAATAAGGGAAGAAACCCTAATCAAGTGGGAAGAAAAGGAAGGAAACCCACATACACTAGGGATATAGAAGAAATATCCTAAAATTTAACAATATCATAATTTAAAAATAGAAAAAAATGCATGTGAGGTTCAAATAAGTATTAAGAGGTCATGTAGGAACTGGAATGGGGGTAAAAGAGTTAAAATGAAGGAATTAGGAAGAAAAAAAATCACCCCTTCAAATTTGGATGATTTGAGAAATCTTGAGAATATTTTCCCTAATATGTGGTGGAAATAAGATCCAAATGGGGAGAAGCGAAGCTTCTGTCAGGGCTTGGAATGTTGGTTTCGAGTGTGGGTGGAATCACTGAAAAATAATAAAAAATTAATAAGTTATTAAATAAACAAAATTTGTTTTTAAAACTAGAAATGGGCATATGGGCTGGCCCAATTCCTTAAATAAAAACCCAAATCCACCATGATTACTGATTCTTAAATGGTAAATTTTGATATGGTTGTGTTACTTGGTTGGGTTAGGCCATTTTGGAAGTGGAATTAGTCTAACATGTTGAAAATTTAAAGATTTATAAAAGAAACAGAATTGTTTATAAATCTAGAAATGGGCTCACGGTTTGGCCCAAATCATGAAAACTAACATATTCCTCAAAAAATGCATGGGAAATCCCCAGAACAAATTAAGAATTGTAATTAAATGAAATTTACATTTAAAATAATTCAGGGATGTGACAATTCTCCCCCCTCCCCCCCATGAAAACATTTCGTCTCCAAATGTCCACCAGAAGCTTGATCAAAAAATATGAACGAGTACTCTTCCTTGACCAATGACTTCTGCTCCCATGTCTCATGTGTATCACTATCATGCATAGAAAGAACCCAGAAAAATGGAATATACATTCCCTAATACAACTATTCACTTATGTCCACTATTCGCACCAGCCACTCAAAAATAGATAGATCAAGCTCTATATACAACTCCTCTAAATTCAGTGCATGGGATGGATCTGAGTTTTATTTATTCAACTGGATGACATGGAAGGCATCCTTAATGGATTTGTAATGAGAAGGTAAGACCAAACTATATGCCACCTTTCAAATATTCTCAGTGATCTCAAAAGGTACGACCTACCTTGACGTCAGCTTCCGTTGCTTTCTCAATCGAGATGGCCTAGATGAGGGCAACTTTCAAAAATACCCTCTCACCCACAGAAAGCAATAGGTCATGGTGCCTCTAGTTAGCATATTATTTATGTTGACTCTGAGCTAACAATATGTGTTTCTTGATCAAATTGACCTTCTCAGATGTCCTCTACACCATACATGGCCCCAGCAGTGAGGTATCACCTACCTCATCCCAACACGGGGGGGGGGGGGCAACAAGGCCGACCATAGAGAACCTCAAAAGGAGACATTCGAATTAAGTATTGGAAACTATTATTATAAGAAAACACAACTGGTCATAAATGGATATCCTATGAACCTCCAAAGTATAGGACACATATACGAAGAATATCCTCCAAAATCTTATTCTCCAGCTCTTTCTTACCAGTTGTTTGAGGATGGTATGTCGTGGTCATCATAATCTAAGACCAAAATGACATATGAAGGCCTTAAAAAAATTGAGTTGTAAAAAGGGGGTCTCTATTTAAGAAAACTATGTACGGTACCCCATGAAGCCTTACCACTTCTTAAAGTTACAAACAGACCAACTCATCCAACTTAGTTGTATCTCTAATCGGAATGAAGTTGGTTGATTTGGTCAAGTAATAAATCACCACCTAAATGGAATTCTTACCTTGAGGTGTATGTGTCAAGACAAAAATTATGTCCATGGTAACGTTACCCCACTTCCAGGTAGGAATGGGAAATATGTGGAGTAGACTGAAGGGCCTTTGATTCTCTTCTTTCACGTGCTAGCATGTGTATCATCTCGACACGAATTATGAGATGTGTTGTCTCCCACTAGGACACCTAAATTTAAAATGTAAATCATTATACATCTTGGCGACACCTAGATGGCCAGCCCACTAAGGCCGGTGGCTATCCTACATCACCACATTCCTCAAGGATAACGATACTACTGAAAGGTAATTGAAGCATAGGATGCCCTCGGGAGACAACGTCCAATCATAATACATATCCCCACCATGAAGAATCCGCTTCAACCACTGAAAAATCTCCTAACTGGGCTGTTCTCGCTGAATTAGCTCCACCAAAGAAAGAGTCAACTGAAATATCACTATGAACACACCCCCATTTTTCTCCATGGTCTCCACATGCATCTGAGAAAAGAGTGTCATCAGAGTCCACTCATCACTAGACATCCTCAATGACTGCACTGGGACTCTTCCGCTTAAGGGGTTGGCCACCACATTACCCTTGTATGGGGTATAGAAAATGTCAATGTTGAACCCATACAAATACTTGAACCCATGATGTTGCCTCATGTTGAGGTCCTTCTGTGAGAACTTATAGGCCATGATTTTTTGATCAGAGTAGACAATAAACTTCTCCCCAAAGATGTAGTAATGCCAAGTCATCAAATCATGCATCACGACTAATAAATTCAATTTTTGGGTCGGGTAATTGTTTTCATGTGGTTAGAGTTTACGAGAGCCATACACCACCACATTATTATCCTATATTAGCACACAACCAAGACCCATACCTCAAGCGTCATAATACACCACCTACCCCTTTCTAGACTTGGGAAAAATCATAATGGGGGTGGTAGTCAACCACCTCATCAACTCCTTGAAATATTCCTAACAGTCTAGGGCCCATACATACATCACCGCTTTTTAGATGACTGTGGTCATTAGTTAATATAGCAGAGATAAATCTTGAACAAACCGCCTGTAATAACCAACTAGGATGAATAAACTCATGTTCTCGAACACATTCTTCAGCTTCTCCCATGACAAATCATACTGGTCATATCTGGGTCCACTGAAACCCCCTGCTCTGATATAACTATCCCAAGAAATTTCACCTCCTTGATCTAGAATTTGAACACATACATCTTACATAAAAATGATTCTCACACAAAGTACCCAGAACGATCTTCAAGTGACTATCGTGCTCCTCCTCAGATCCCGAATAAACTAGGATGTCATCCAAAAATACCACGAAAAATGAATCAATATACTTATGGAACACCCTAATCATGAGTGTCATAAAGACCACTATAGAATCAGATAATCTTAAGTGCATTACCAAGTACTCTAAGTGGTCGTACGTGCATCGAAAGGATGTATTTGGGATATCTTATTCTTTCACCTTGATTTGATGATATCCTGAACAGAATTCTAATTTATAAAATCACATTTCTCCCTTCAAATGATTGAACAAGTAATCTATTTGGGGAAAAGGATATTTTTTCTTGAATGTTACATTATTCAGCTTCCAGGAGTCAATACACATCTGGAGTGATGTGTCTTCATTTTTCACGAACCACAATGGAGCGACCTAAGGGGATATTCTCAGACGAATGAATCCACTGGAGTCTAATCTGTCCAGTTGTACCTTTAATTATCTCAGCTTGGTGGGGTCTCGTCAACTACATGACGTAGTCCACTGTCAGAAGCATGAACGATTTCTTCTATCGCTAGCGATGATAAATAAAAAACATCATATCCTAACTCTGGGAGTGGAGGTCCTACATGACTCGATCGAGGATTCCATTCCCCCTAAAAAACTTGTCGACTCCCCTCAGGTGCTGTGAAATCGACCAACCACCTATATAAATTGATGTGCACTTAAAAATGTACTATCCAATCCATGCCAAGTATTATATCAAATAGATCCACATATATGACCAAGAGGTCCCACTCCATCTCAACCCTTGACATGGAAAGCACACACGATGGGCACCTGAGACCCTGTTTTTTTTCATTCCCAACGGTGTCACCATCTCAATAGAATAGAACAAAAACATGTTTGGAAAGTTTAGTGATTCCAAAAAATGAGAAGAAAATATTTAAATAGTGTAAATTGTATCAAAAATTTCATCATCTATAGAAGATGCAATCAAACGGTACCTGGAACTGTCGATTGTTTGACATATAATCCAACTGGTGACTAATCCACCACATGGAGATGTCTGGTCCTTGCCTGAGGATGACAGCTAGTCTACAGATATTCCCTAAACTAGATCTTCACATAATATGACCTATCCCTACCACCACATCCACTAAATCGATATCCCCTTGTCCTCTACAGCTCTAACTGAGTTGGCACTTTTATTGAACCCATTGATCCTTCCCCACTCTAAAGTGGACATGCCAACCCACAAAATCACTAAAGTGACCCATACATTTACATTGATAATTGGGATTTGGAGGAAATTTGAATGATGGTTGGATGTGCCTCGGCCTCCCATAATGGTGGAACATGACAAATATTGCATCAGAAGCCACAGATGAAATCTATCATGAAGACTTGTCTGATCTACCACCTCCCTTCTTCCCATGCTCCTCCACCTTCGTTTTCTTCTCTGAAGAGCTGTCACTATGCACTAATGATAATATCTCAGAGAAACATGTCCTCCAATTCCAGCCAATCTCCACCATACACACCCGATTAACCCCCTCAACATAGTTCCTTAACATAAAGAAGAAAACCTGGGAGTATATCGCTGGTCATACAACTTTATCAAACCTCTGGGCCTTCTCTATCTCATTAGATATGATTTTAGGAGCATAAAAAACAATCTCAGTGAAACTTTTGGTGTACTCTATCAGATAAAGATAACTTAGAAAAATATCCATGAACTCTTGGGATCTAGCATATGCTAAGACATCAGGGAAGTATTATTCATGGAAGACAACCTTGAAATCACCCTAGTGCATCTTCTCATTCTTCCCATTTTGAAGTACCAATTTCCCCTACCTGTGGCTATGACCATCCAACAGAATATAGGCACACATCACCCTAACCTCCTCAGGTGTGTCCAGGAACATGAACATGCACTCAATCTTTTCGAGACATTCATCTACTTCTTGTGGTTCTGTGCTTCCTCATAAAATGGGAGGCTTATTTTTCAGGAACTCTTAGGCCTTATCCTACTTAGGAACAGTCTCATATTATCTAACAAGAGTTCTAATAGGATCTAGTCCTTGTACTGGAGCATGTACATCCCAAACCATATCATCCACTAGCCTCTGATCAAGCGATGAGGGAGAACTCTCCGGTTTCCTCTCGTGGGTGCATTAGACCTTTCTGGGGAGGCATGTTTCTACAAAAAGGAAGCATTCAAAAGAGAAAAAAAATAGTACAATAGTTCTGAAAACATCCATCAATATAATCAAATATAATGAAGCCGAAATAACTTTTAACATTAAAATAAACCACTACTTCGCCCTTGCCTGATGTCCACCTGTTGTCTGTAGCCCACACGTCTCACCTGGAAGTGAAGTGAAACAAAAAATTCCAATACCCCATGGTGACTGGAGGTCATCCAAGATATGTACAGGCCAAGCACCCTACTGATGACAAAAACTATGAGTCATGGTAGTCCTAGCTCTATTGTAGCCCAACTCATCCCAAAATAATAATATAACTCAAAAACAATAACCTCTTCTAATACTATATTTTCACGAATCAAATATGGTTGACAACAAAACCAGTAACAAACCCATCCCACGATAATTCCTTAAGGGCATTCCATATCCCCATGGACTAGAACAATTGACCAAGTATCATAGATTTTTATTTGAAAACATTTTACCAGATTATGGAAATGTAAAACATCAAAACCAATCGATAAATAGAATCTAAAAAATTCATTCCAAACAAGACTGAATCAAAATCCAAAACATAATACATATGTTCACACATCTTACAAGAGATCCAAAAGAAGATAAAGATTTCAAAAAAAACATCCCCCAAGGACTCTACTCGACAAGGGGGTATCACCCACAAGTCGTCTCCACAACATCACATAATGTAAGGGAACTAACATCCCAAACTACCATCCCCCATAGTCTTGCCTTTACCTGTGTTAAACAACATGATTTCTACTTACACCAAAGGGGAGTAAGTAAGGTGTGAGCCTAATAACAATTGGATACCACCATGAGAGTCCATAGAGGATTCAATACAAGATAAAAAGCATGCCATTTTTGATAAATAGTAAGTGATGGAAATATTTTCTAAAGAATAAAATAGTTGAATGTACGCATTTTTCAATGTGAATATTCAATGTCTAAGTACATTTGTGTAAAACATGTAAGCTACATTATTTTACATTAAAAAACACTAAATGCCAAAGATAATTACAAAAGGTCCATTGAGAATTAATCTCTGCAACAGCCCATGGCACTACTTAGTCAGGGGCCCCAAGTACCTTGTACATCGGTGTAAAGTAACCATAGGAAAATCTGTTTTTGTGCACATGCCACAAGTAGGGATCATACTCATAACATATTTTACCCCAATCATCAATATATTTTTGTTAGTGTAAGATCGAAATAATGAATGAAAATAATAATTTTAGTATCTAATGATATAGATGCTCAAAATACAAGAGGGGTTGAATTGTATACTTTAAAAAATTCATTTGGAACTTCTAAAGTTGATGAGGTTTAACAAAGTTAAACAAGATAATTCAAAAAACCTCTAGTTCCACACAGCTTCTAGATTTCGGAAATATGATTCCGAGAATGTAATTTTGGAAAAGTGATTCTGGAAATGATACTTAACAAAAGTTTACAAAGACAAAGACTCTACCTTAAAGCGTATAGAATCTCACTAAATCAGAGTACAAGTATAAAGAAGTATAAGATAGATATAAATTTCTTAACAAACAAAATACATTGTAAAACCTGAAACAAAACATGTAACAAGTAATAAATATTTTAACCCAAAGAGTAGGGTATCCAACAACCTTTTATAAATGTCCCTCGATTTTTACTTTCAAGAACGTCTGTCTTCCCACACTAGGGTAGCCCCTTGATACGAAGATTGGATTCTATCTTGTTATCCCTGCAAGCCCTCAACATTAAGGTAGTCAGTGTAAATACCCAGAGATTTCAAGGGAAATTTTTTCCTAAATTTTCTTTGAAATATTTCAATAATGTAGTTTCTGACGGCACCTGATTCCGAGGCCCGGTGTGCCCGGAATCAATTTCTGATGTTTGGCTCGGGTACGTTCAGTGAACGAACGAGCGGGTTTTTCTAACTTTTGAACCGGTGCTCAGAATCGAATTCCGAGGGCACCGATGAACTCGATTTGCCGGTATTTTCTTAAAGAGAATTTTGCCGCAGTTGCGTTTAATCAAGAGCAGATGTTAGTTTTTGAGTTTTCTTTAAATAAGAGTAATAATAAAATAATGTGTCATGCGCTTTATTTTATTTCAGCCGCCATTGGGAGTGTGGTGGTTGAAACCTCCTCATGGAGGTTGGAGGTGGGGCCACCACACCTTAACCTCCCTTGAGAGGTTATGGTGGTGGGGCCCACCCGAACTAAACCTCCCGTGGGTGGTTTATTATGGTAGGGACCACACATGGCTTAACCCTCCTATTAATGGGAGGAGAGGAAACCTCTCAACTCTCCCTCATTAATGAGGGAGAGCCTCTTAATTCCTCAACTCCCCATTAAATGTGGAGAAACGCCTTGGCACCCTCCCCTCTTAGGTGGTTCCAACGGACCTCATAAATTGTGTCAAAGCAATTTATTTCACCTGACCCTTTTTTTTAAAAAAATTTATGTAACCACAATGGTTACATACCTCTCCCCCTCTCCTATATATAGGGATCATGGGAGAGGGTTTGGGGACAGCTTCAACAAGCGACGGAGCACTGGTAAAATACCTCGACGCCTAGCACTTGGGAAGAAGCTTATCTTTGCGAACGAAGAACGCGCCACCTCTGACGAAGAACCCTTGTTTTCCTTCCACAGAATTTCTCCCCGTCCGTGGCGAGACTCTTCAACGGATCTTTTTCTTCCCCTTCATCGTCAACGGATCGACGAACAAGCTCGGAAGCGGAATCGGGTAGCAAGCGACGACGGCTTCACCTTCCCTCGAGTCGGATGAACGCTGACGTCCCCCTTCGACATCGTCATCCTCGCGACGCCATACCGCGACGAACCTCGAACGACGACGCCTCCTTCCGATCAGCTTATACCCAAAGTAGGGGTTTGTATTCAATTATTTATATTTGTTCGAGATTTCCGACTTGATGATCTTCGTGGTTAAAAACCATTTGTAATCGAATTTGAACTTTGCAGTTTGAAACCAAATGATAACGAATAACGTGAGGGGGGCCGGACCGCAGGAACATGGCCGACACTCCTCCTTTTTTTCTTGGTGGTTGGTACGAGGAAGTGTGGTGTCGTCGCACCATGCGGTTTCATGCGGTAGATATGTGCGGCGCCGTCACGCCGTGCCATGGAAAGGAATTCAAGGACGCGACGCTATCACGCCGCTTCGAAGAAAACCGAAGACATACGGGGACGGAGTCGGGCCACGGCGAAGGGTCGTGGCGCCAACGCGCCGCGCCGGAGAACCACGAAGACGGCGCGTTTCGTTTTTGACGTGCGGATTGACGGGCGATGAAAAATGAGGCCGGAAGGTAATTTTGAGGCCTCCGCAGTGAAGGTCGGGTCCCGGGATGACCATAGGAGAACACGGAAGGAGAAACGGACCACCGGAGCGCGTCCGGTGGTCTGCGGAAGGCGGCGACAGCGCGCCGCCGTAAGGGAGGCGGTCGGCGGTTCGCCGCAGGCCTCAATTAGCAGCGGGCGGGGGACACCCCGCTCCACGTTTCGTCTCGGCCATGCTGGACGAGCCGCGGCCGTCCAGTCAGACCGGACCAAGTCGGGTCGGTCCGGGACCAGCCGGGCCGGACCCGGGTCGGGTCGACCCGATTCGACCGACCCAGGGGGGGTCGGCTCGGGCCCAGACCCCCGTTTTCGGACCACTTTCGGTCAAAAGCCAGTAACATGAGTTACGGGCCTCCAAACGACTCGCCGTCAGCGGCAACGCGATCCTTGGATTGAGATGGTCATTTCGGTATATCACACTCAAGGTTTTGGATTACATTGGGTTCGGCCGGGTTGGTTCGGATACGAAACCAATCGGGCCCTCGGAGCGGAAACGCTCGTAACTTGAGTTCCGGACGTCCGATTGGTGTTTCGTCAATTTTGATGGATTCCTCTAAGTAAGGCGGATCTTTTGGATTACTCCGCTCGAGGTTTGGATGCTGTCCGAGTGTGGTCAGGATGGTTCTCTCACGAAACCAACCGGGCCTCTGGAATGAAAAGGCCAATAACTCACAGACCGGGCGTCCGATAGTTGCGCCTTCTGTTTTTTTAATTCCTCTTGATGAGACGGAACTTTTGGCATATTTCGCCCGAGTTTTGGACACAATTGGAAAGTGGCCGGGTTGGATCGCACCCGAAATCCAACCGGGACCTTGGAACGGAAAAGCTGATATCATTCAGACTGGACATCCGTTTGTCGAACCGTCAGCGGCGTTGGTGATCACGTTGAGAAACAGTCCCTATGAGTATACCCTATGAGAGTTCGGGTTACAGTTGAGATACGGTCGGGATTGGTTTGCTCACGAAACCAACCGGGCCCCTGGGATGAAAAGGCTAGAAGCTCACAGACCGGGTGTCCGATTGATGCGTCGTCTGTTGCGTTGAGACCCCTATGACGAGGCGGCCCTCTGAGATACTTCTTCATGGGACCTTGAGATACTTGGAGTATCGACCTTTAGCTCGTGGACCGGACCCTCCCAGAGACGAGCGTGCGGTGTACGGAGACCTTGTAGCCGATTGAGACCTGACGACTGCTTGACCGACTCGACTTGGAGTGAGTTGACTAGCCCAGTGGATGGAGCACTACTTTCTGAGGTGCAGACCCATGGCGGACGGAGCACTACCTGTGTGACAGTGCAGACCCGCGGTACTTTCCCGGAGAGTACCTCAGCAGGCTACTTGGGGGTGTGCACTACTGTGTTTGGGTGACATACACCGGTGGGAAGCACTACTGTGTTTGGGTGGCTGACCCGCGGTACTCGACAGGAGGAGTACCTCAGCAGTCTTAGGTTAGTGAGCAGTACCTCGGAGTCGTGACAGGACCACTGTACACTCTAGAGATGGAGCTCTTCAGCAGTTACGGTTTCGATAATGAAAATCCTGGTTTGAGCTGAGACTTTTGACCATTGTGTTTTCCTCATGATTGAGATGGGTCACTTGTTAACTTAGGTATATGTATGGGCATATACCTGGGTAGTGTTAATCCGTTGATTTCATGATCCTTTTGTTTCCTCATGTTTGAGATGGGTTACTTGATGACTTAGGCATATGTATGTGCATATACCTAAGTAGAGGTTATCTGTTGAGATCTTCTTTGTGGTTATCCTTGTTGGTTTAGTGAGACCTTGAGGGTCTCGGGGTCCCTACTGAGTATCGTTATACTCACCCCTGCACGGGCTATGCCCGCACCTCGTTATGTTGGTTGCAGACGATAGGCAGTGCTGACAGAGGCCGAGTTTTCGAGGACTGGATGGTATCCGGAGGTGGACTACACGACGAGTCAGTACCTGGAGGTGGACTGCACAACGAGTCAGTACCAGGAGGTTGACTACATGAAGAGACGACACACGGAGGAGGTTGATGGACGAGAGCGTGGAGGAGGCTATCTGTACCTACCATTCAGGTAGGATCCGTGGTGGACGACCAGGAGCTGCGTCATCTGTACCTACCCTTCAGGTAGGATCCGAGGAGGACGGACCAGGAGCCTCTTCCGTCCTTCCAGCAGTTATCTTTTCTGTTGTACTTGTTCAGTTGTAGTTGTACTTCCTTTTGGGTTTTTATTCTGTCCCATTTACTTTTCAGCACTTCTCTTGTACTTAGTGTTTACTTTTTTCCGCTTTCTTACTCCGTGGTCCTTGTTTTCTTTTATAAAGGCAATGCCTTCCCAGTTATTGGGGTTTATGCCTTTGGTTCTAGTTGCCAGCCCTGGCCAATGGAAGGCGGGCTTGGGTTAGTCACGACACGGGCCCCGAGGACGGGTCGTGACAAATTGGTATCAGAGTAGTCGGTTCTACCTTAAAACTTATAACTCTGACTTTTTTATTCTGTGAATCAATAGTGTTAAGGATACCGAGTGTGGTTTTCAGTTCAGGGAGTCCAGTGTAGGTGTGGGCGGCCGACGTATCCATACACCAGGACCATGACAACTGATTTCCGGCTTTGTGCACGAAAACACTAATTACGTGTGTGTTTTCAAATTTTTTCCCCTTAAAACAGCTCGAACTAGGTCAACTCACCAGGTATAATCGTTTGACTGTGTCACATTGTTTCTTTCAGGATGCCTTTTCTCGGACGACCAGCTAGAGCCCAGAGGGACGTGTGTACTGACAGCTTTCTGAGCGACGCGGCTTCAGTACATGGCCCTCTTGCAGTAGAGGCACCAGCGGTACTACCATATGTTGGGCCACCGATGCCACCAGTCCTAGGAATAGGAGATGCACACCACTTGAGTGCCCTGCACGAGTTCCAGCGCCAGAGGCCACCCAGGTTCCGGGGAGAGACGGACCCGCAGGAGGCTGAGGATTGGCTGGAGGCTGTGGTGAGAGTCTTCAGGCTAGTGGGGACGCCGACAAACCTCATGGTGATCTTTGCTTCCAGGCTTCTTCAGGCAGCAGCAAGCAGGTGGTGGAGCCACTTGTTCCAGTTTGGCGATGGGATGGCCTTCACATGGGAATACTTCGAGACCTTCTTCAGGGTGGAGTTTGTGCCAGTAGCTTTACACCCCGAGCGTGTACAGGAATTTCTGCCTTTGCCGCAGGATTTTCGATCAGTAGCCGAGTCATTTGTGGGCAGTAGACAGATGATGCAGAGGTCCAGGAGGACCAGACCAGCAGTTGGCCGATCTCAGGTTTTAGGACCGGTGGTGTGGGGCACCCGGGGTGGGGTCAGAGCCAGGCGTGCCAGAAACAGGCTGTGTTACTCCTGCGGCGGAAAGGGTCACCTGGCACGTGACTGTCCGACTCCTCGTACAGTTGATCCGCAGGCGTTGGAGGAGCCACCGAGGCAGAAACAGTGACGAGTGCATGAGCAACAGCTGAGCAGTGGATAAGGAAGTAGAGCTCCGGGAGCATGTGGACAGGAGAGTAACTAGTCGATACATCCTTTGTACTTCTAGTTCCATGTTGCTATTGTATTTTTGTTTTTGTATTATGAGATGCAATAATAAAAAGACACTTATCTTTGTTTGCTTTCCTGTCCTTTTGTTTGGTTGATACTAAGTGGTCCTGGTTAAAACTTTTGACTTGACCCTCACTTTCGAGATTTCTACTGTTGGAGACCCAGTGACCTCACACTGATGCCGACAGTGTGACTCGACCCTTGGAGGCGAGAGTGACAGTTGGATCACTTGGTAGTTACATCGAGGCCTTACGACATCATCCATGGCATGAATGCATCATTCATGTTGGGATTGACTGTATTAGGCAACGAATGTGGTTCATCCAGGGGATGAGACCGGATTTATCTTATCGGCAAAGAAGAAATCATATCATCTCTTGTGAGACTAAAGATGGTCCAGGTCATCCAAGAGCGGATGAAGACTGCACAGTGCAGTAAGAAAAAGGAAACCGGTGCTAGTCTTAGAGACTCGGGTGTGTTAAATGTTTCAAGAAGTGGAATCTTTAAGGATAGATGAGTCTGCGAAGTAGCAGACATGGAGGCAGAGCTTGGAGAGCAGTATGAGGTGGTGTACATCTTAACATGCTATAACAACCCACCTTAGTTATCCCTACCAGGCTCAGGGAGCTGGAGGTCAGAGGAAGAGTGCGGTTGCATGCGGTCAAGAAGTGTGACCTAATGGCTCTAAAAATGAATCAAGGGACAGTCTGTGTCCACTACTAGATGCTGTAGTAACATACGTCGATATGAATCATTCATCGCTTTCACAAATCTTGTCCCAGACCTAGAGTTTCCGGTAAGCCGTGGACTTAACCCTCACGTATGGAGATACCTTGGGAGGAGACTCAATAATCACACTTACGCCGACGGTGTGGTCAGACCCTCGAGGCGAGAGTTCCGGTTGGAATCTCTTGGTGGCAGAGTCGAGTCCTTACGACGTTAGTTTGAGTATGGAATGGGCAATAACTTTTCATACTCAAATTGACGGTTTTAGCAAACGTCAGGATGGGTTTTCCTTGGTCGGCGAAAAGGAAACCTCAGGCAGCATAGGATAAACTCTTTCACAGGAAGGTGAAACTGATCACTCTTGAGTCAGTAAACAATAACCTTGTGGCAGCAGTCTTTTGAGTTTCAGTTCTAACAGAAAATGGAGACCTCTGGAGTTCGAGGATGACGACCACATCCTTATACGTGTCTCACCTCGATGAGGTTTACAGAGATGTGGCCAAGGTGGCAAGTTATCTCCGAGGTTCAACGGAACTTTCTAGGACCTCAGCTGGGTAGGTGGGGTGGTTTACCACTTGAACCATCCACCTCAGTTGCACCAGATGCATGACGACTTCCACATATCTCTACTGAGGAGATACGTGCTCGACCCTTCGCATATCATCGACCATGAGGAGCTGGACGATGGAGATGGAGTGTCATTCATGGAGGTTCCAGTGGGGATCGAGGATCGATAGGATAGGATCCTTTGGGGATGGCCTATTACTCGGGTGCGCTTTCACGGGCAGTACAAGAACCACCGGGTGAGCACACGATAGAGGAAGGCTCAGATGCATGCTCAGTACCGTTTTTGTATCCCTAGTTTATGTTAAAGCTTTACGAGGACATAAAGCCCTAAGGTGGGAGTAATGTAAAGACCTGGAAATTTAAAAGGAAATTTTTTCCTGAATTTTATTTGGAATTTTTCAAGAACGCAGTTTCTGACGGCGCCTCATTCTGAGGCCCGGTGTGCCCGGAATCAATTTCTGAAGTTTGGCTCGGGTACGTTCAGTGAACGAACGAGCGGGTTTTTCTAACTTTTGAACCGGTGCTCGGAATCTTATTCTGAGGGCACCGATGAACTCACAACGCCGGTATTTTCATAAAGAGACATTTGCCGCAGTTGCATTTAATCGAGAGTGGAAGTTAGTTTTTGGGTTTTCTTTAAATAAGAGTAATAATAAAATAACATGTCATGCGCTTTATTTTATTTCAGCCGCCATTAGAAGTGTGGTGGTTGAAACCTACTCATGGAGGTTGGAGGTGGGGCCACCACACCTTAACCTACCTTGAGAGGTTATGGTGGTGGGGCCCACACGAACTAAACCTCACGTGGGTGGTTTATTATAGTAGGGACCACACGGGGCTTAACCCCCCTATTAATGGGAGGAGAGGAAACCTCTCAACTCTCCCTCATTAATGAGGGAGAGCCTCTTAATTCCTCAACTCCACATTAAATGGGGAGAAACTCCATGGAACCCTCCCCTATTAAGTGGTGCCAACGGACCTCATAAATTGCGTTAAAAGCAATTTATTTCACCCGACCCTTTTTTTTTAAAAAGTTATGTAACCACAATGGTTACATACCTCTCCCCCTATCCTATATATATGGATCTTGGGAGAGGGTTTGGGGACGGCTTCACCAAGCGATGGAGGGCTGGTAAAATTCCGCGACCCCCAACACTTTGGAAGAAGCTTATCTTCGCGAACGAAGAATGTTCCATCTCTGATGAAGAATGCTCGTTTTCCTTCCACGAAATTTCTCCCCTTCCACGACGAGAATCTTCAACGGATCTTCTTCCTCCCCTTCATCGTCAACAGATCGACGAACAAGCTCGGAAGCGGAATCGGGTAGCAAGCGACGACGGCTTCACCTTCCCTCGAGTCGGATGAACGCCGATGTCGCCCTTCGACGTCGTCATCCTCGCGACGCCATACCGTGACGAACCTCGAACGATGACGCCTCCTTCCGATCAGCTTATACCCAAGGTAGGGGTTTGTATTCAATTATTTATATTTGTTCTAGATTTCCTACTTGATGATCTTCGTGGTTAAAAACCATTTGTTATCTAATTTAAACTTTGTGGTTTGAAACCAAATGATAACGAATAACGTGAGGGGGGCCAGACCACATGAACACGGCCGACCCTCATCCTTTTTTTCTTTGTGGTTGGTACGAGGAAGTGTGGTGCCGTCGCCCCACGCGGTTTCATGCGGTAGATTTTCGCGGCGTCATCGCGCCGCGCCATGGAAAGGAATTCAAGGACGTGACGTCGTCACGCCGCGTCGAAGAAAACCAAAGACATCCGTGGACGGAGTCGGGCCACGGCGAAGGGGCGCGACGCCAATGGGTCGCGCCGGAGAACCACGAAGACGGCGCATTTTGTTTTTGACGTGCGGATTGATGGGCGACGAAAAACGAGGCCGGAAGGTAATTTTGAGGCCTCCGCAGTGAAGGTCGGGTCCCGAGAGGACCATAGGCGAAGACGGCAGGAGAAACGGACCACCGGAGCGCGTCCGGTGGTCCGCAGAAGGCAGTGGCGGTGCGCCACGCCGGTGCGGCGGCACCGGCGATGGAAGGGAGGCGGCCGGCAGTTCACCGCCGGCCTCAATTAGCGGCGGGCGGGGGACACCCTGCTCCGCGTTTCGGCTCGGCCACGCTGGCCGAGCCGCGGCCGGCCGGTCGGACCGGACCGGGCCAGGCCGGGCCCAGCTGGGTCGGGTCGACCCGGTTCGGCCGCCCCGGGGGGGTTCGGTTCGGGTCGGCGCGGGACCAGACCCCCATTTTCAGACCACTTTCGGTCAAAATCTCGTAACTTGAGCTACAAGCCTCCAAACGAATCGCCGTCAGCGGAAACACGATCCTTGGATCGAGACGATCGTTTCGGTATATCACACTTAAGGTTTCGGATTACTTTGGGTTCGGCTGGGTTGGTTCGGATACGAAGCCAATCGGGCCCTCAAAGCGGAATCGCTCGTAACTTCAGTTCTCGACATCTGATTGACGTGCCGTCGATTTTGATGGATTCCTCTAAGTGAGACGGATCTTTTGTCTTACTCCGCATGAGGTTTGGATGCTGTTGGAGTGCGGTCAGGATGGTTCGCTCACGAAACCAATCGGGCCACTAGAATGAAAAGGACAATAACTCACAGACCGGGCGTCTGATAGTCGCACCGTCTATTTCGTTGAATTCCTCTTGATGAGACAAAACTTTTGGAATACTTCGCCCGAGTTTTGGATATAGTTGGATAATGGACGGGTTGGATCACACCTGAAATCCAACCAGGACCTTGGAACAGAAAAGCTGATATCTTTCATACTGGACGTCCGTTTGACGAACCGTTAGCGGCGTTGGTGATCACGTTGAGAAACAGTCCCTATGAGTATACACTATGAGTGTTCGGGGTACAGTTGAGATACGGCCGGGATTGGTTCGCTCACGAAACCAACCGGGCCCCTGGGATGAAAAGGATAGAAGCTCACAGACCGGGCGTCCGATTGACGCACCGTCTGTTGCGTTGAGACCCCTATGACGAGGCGGTCCTTTGAGATAATTCTTAATGGGACCTTGAGATACTTGGAGTATCGACCTGTAGCTCGTGGAGCGGACCCTCCCAGAGACGAGCGTGCGGAGTACGGAGATCGTGTAGCCGACTGAGACCTAACGACTGCTTGACCGACTCGACTTGGAGTGAGTCGACTAGCCCAGTGGACGGAGCACTACTTTCTGAGGTGCAGACCCATGGCGGACGGAGCACTACCTGTGTGACAGTGCAGACCCGCGGTACTCGTCTGGAGAGTACCTCAGCAGGCTACTTGGGGGTGTGCACTACTGTGTTTGGGTGACATACCACGGCAGGAATCACTATTCTGTTTGGGTGGCTGACCCGCGGTACTCGACAGGAGGAGTACCTCAGCAGTCTTAGGTTAGTGAGCAGTACCTCGAAGTCGTTACAGGACCACTGTACACTCCAGAGACGGAGCTCTTCAGCAGTTACGGTTTCGATAATGAAAATCCTGGTTTGAACTGAGACTTTTGACCTTTGTGTTTTCCTCATGATTGAGATGGGTCACTTGTTAACTTAGGTATATGTATGGGCATATACCTGGGTAGTGGTTATCCGTTGATTTCACGATCCTTGTGTTTCCTCATGTTTGAGATGGGTTACATGATTACTTAGGCATATGTATTGAAATATACCTAAGTAGAGGTTATCTGTTGAGATATTCATTTTGGTTGTCCTTTTTGGTTTAGTGAGACCTTGAGGGTATCGGGGTCCCTACTGAGTATCGTTATACTCACCCCTGCACGGGCTATGCCCGCACCTCATTGTGTTGGTTGCAGACGACAGGCAGTGCTGACGGAGGCCGAGTGTTCGAGGACTGGACGGTACCCGGAGGTGGACTACACGACGAGTCAGTACCCGGAGGTGGACTACACGACGAGTCAGTACCCGGAGGTGGACTACCCGACGAGTCAGTGCCCGGAGGTGGACTACACGATGAGACGACACACGGAGGAGGTTGACGGACGAGAGAGTGGAGGAGGCTATCTATACCTACCCTTCAGGTAGGATCCATGGTGGACGACCATGAGTTGCGTCATCTGTACCTACCCTTCAGGTAGGATCCGAGGAGGATGGCCCAGGAGTCGCTTCCATCCTTCTAGCTGTTATATTTTCTGTTGTACTTGTTCCGTTGTAGTTGTACTTCCTTTTGCGTTTGTATTCTGGCCCATTTACTTTTCAGCACTTCTCTTGTACTTAGTGTTTACTTTTTTCCGCTTGCTTACTCTGTGGTGCTTGTTTTCTTTTATAATGGCAATGTCTTCCCAGTTATCTGGGTTTACGCCTTTGGTTCTAGTCGCCATCCCCTGGCCTATGGAAGGCGGTCTTGGGGTAGTCACGGCACCGGCCCCGAGGACGGGTCGTGACAGTCGGCACCTCTGTCTTCATCAGCAAGGAATCCCCCAACTTCAAGGTAGTCCACACCTCTGTCTTCCTATCCCAAGAATACATCGAATGTACTCAGAAAAATTTGGAGCTGCACAATGCAAATCATAAAAAGAAGTTTAGTATGCACTAATAATGACACTCTCTCTCTAGAAATCACTTCAACAGCATGTAATCACTAGAGTCATAGAACAGTGTTGAGCTCTTTCAAATGAGCTCTTATTTATATGAACGACTTCAATAGTCAGCTCCCTCCTCCAACAGTCATATTTTTCCTTGAATTTTAGAGGGACCTATACACATGTCACTCAAAAAATGGTTGGTTTTTAACTAAATTAGCAACATCGTTTTATGAACAAAACTAGTTTAAGAAAGAATATGGTTACATAACCAAAATCAAATGTTCATAATGTAAGCTAGAAAAAGTTTAGAGTCTATAATACAATGATATTCGGATTTTGTTTTCTAAGGAATTCAGAACTTAAATTTTATAGAATTCTAGAGCTTGAATTTAAAGGAAATTAGGAATCTGGATTCATAAGAATTAAGAACATGAACTTACAATGTTCAGAGTCAAACTTCAGGATAATTTGGAATCAGAAAATATAAAAGTTCGGAGTCTAAATTATGAGAACTCGGAGTTAGAATTCATAAGAGTTCAGAGTCTGAATTCAGAATAATTCGTAGTCAGAACTCATAAGATTTCAGAGTCTGAATTTAGAAGAATTCGGAGTTAAAATTAATAAGAGTTCGGAGTCCGAATTCAGAGGAATTCAGAACCTGAATTCGGATCCTAAAAACAAAATTCTCTATATATACGTATTATATGACTCCGAGGTTTTAGATATGAAACTTAATTTTAGACTTTGAAAAAATAACAAACAATGAAAACATGGTAAGGATAAATTTTCTAGGGGAATGAAATTTTCTATATGAAAGTAAAACACAAGGTAAAATGAAATTCTTCATAAGATAAGGTGTTTGTGATTTTCAAAACATTAGGAATTGTAAAGTCATAAGGGAACCTAATTGACTCAAAAATATCCCCCATGTATGAAAGAATGTAAAAGTCATAAGGAAAACCTTATTGACTCAATAATATCCCCCATTTTGGAAAGCACAAACACCCTTATGAAAAATAAAATAAGGACTTAGAAAATATTTTTCTAGAATTTGAAATAAAACATATCTCTCAGTATATATGGGAAAAGATAAATACTACTAACTTCCACATAGGCTTTGGAACTATATGGATCGTATTCTATATTTCCGGAATCAGATATTTCATTATCCTGAATACTAAAATCTCTATAATGAAAACTCCCCCTTAGATAAACTCCCCATTACATAGGGATACTTTTTCTTTTCCTAGAATTATTTTTCCTTTCTCCCCCTTCGTGATTTTCAAAAAGAATTTGAGGGAATGGAAAAGAAATTATAGTACATAAAATATTAGTCCAAATAATCCAAAAAATAAGCAACAAAAATTTCATTAAGATAAGATAAATTTATATAAGGAAAGAATACAAAAAAGGATCGGATTGTATTTATTTTCCTTCCATATCTTTGGGTATCAATTTCATCACTATGGTTTTCAGCCTTTTGATTTCCTTGTCGTCTTCCTCAGCATACTTTAGAATCTGACCCCGATCCTATGATTTCTTCTCAAAACCATTGATCTTTTCTTCCTGATCTTTCAGAGTGTCTTCATGAGCCTTCACAAACTCATCTTGTTTAACTAGATTCTCATCGATCTTGATCTGAATATCACTTTCTCTTTTCTAACATTGGGAAATAGAATATAGATTCCCATTTAGATACTTTAAATCTTGAATCCGAGTATTCTGCTCAAGGGTTATCTTTTCCTCGAATCTAGTCATAAAATACTTCATTTTACTATCTATATTATAAAAAGATTTCTTAATATAATGTTGAAATTCATCAAGATCTCTCAAGTCTTCAACTACTTTATTTTACTATCTAATCTCTTTCTTACAAGATTTTTTGTGGGCCTCGTTGTTAATAAAGAAGTTATTGAATTCAACCTCAAGGTTTACACACTTATCTATCACCATGGATACTGAATCCGATTTTTGATTCATGCTATGTTGGAGCATCTGAAATTTCGATTCAATGCTTAGAATGATTGGAATGGTGTCAACAAGCTAATTCAGTGACTGAATGACGAAATTATATCCTAAGGAAGATGATTCGGAATCTGAGACTTTTCTAAGTGAGGAATATTTTTAAAGCTCAACATGTTTTCTGTTGGAAGATACATCAACTTCCTTATTCTTAGAACTAATTTAGTAGGTGTATCCACAATCACATGTTTCCCTTTATCAATTCTCAGAATAGATTTCTCATCTGGAGAGTCATGTTCACTTTCAAACAGCTGAACAATCCAATCTTCCTCAATCTTCTTCTTCTTGGCTCCTGCCTTAGCATCTTTAGGGTCAATGAAATGGTGATAATGACTCTCATCCTCAGAGAGCTAATTCACTTCATCTTCACCTTTTTCATCTAACCCAGGAGTATCAAGCTTTTAATATTTTTCTTGTGATGTTCGGATTGACAATTTTTCAGATGTACTTTCTTCTCATGAAATTCCTCCACTTTCTTAATCAAATCATCTATATCAGCACTTCTTTCAGCTTCTTCTTCTACTCCTGTGACCGCTTCTTTCTTTTCAACAACCATCTCTTGGGGTTTTTCCGAAGTCATGAACTTCTTCTCTGAGGTCTCAGGTAAGGGTTCTACAAGGAATGATTTTTATACAGGGATATTCTTGGATGTTTTCTCTGTATCCCTTAGATGGGATTGAACTATTTCTGCCTCTGACATCTTCTTCTTTTGATTCTTTTCCTTACCTTGCTTCCCAAGCTCATCAGTGGTCTTTTCTTTTAAATCCTTGTCCTCAGCAGGATCCAGCCAAACTATAGATCTCTTTCCTTCCGGTTTTTCTTATCCTCCATCTACTTTAAAACAACCTCGTCTGGATAAACTTTCTGCTTCTTGGCCATTGGAGGAGCGGATTGAGCTTCCTTATCTATAGGGGTTTTCTCTTTTTCTTCTACTTCCTTCAATTTCCACTTTTTCCTTTTTTTTTCGATGGTTCAAGAACTTCTTGTTCCTTAGGAATAGTTTCATCCTCTTCCTCTGGTAAATCATAGAATTCTCTGGAATCATTAGAATATAGAATATTCATTCTCTTCAAAGTAACATCACTTACCAAAATGACTTTTCCATTTATCGGAATGTAACTGCAAGGAATCTTGAAAGACTATAGACACCAAAAAATCAACTTAGAGAGGATAGACGGATACATTATCATCTAAGTTTTCAAATTTCCATTCTTGAAATTCTCTATCATATTCCGAATATGTTTCATAAAATTTATCTTCCTCAGATTCACTAGAAAATCTATGATATACATTTCGCTCTTCTTCAGAGTTTCCTTATTAAATTTTCTCCGAATGATGAAACCTTGAACCCATAATTCAAGGATCCGATTATTTGTAGAAAAATGAGAAATTTTTAGAGTCTTGGCATCTCACAGTCCATGACACTCCATAGCATTCACTTTGACAAAACATCCTTGAACATCCGGAAATTTATGGGAACAGAATTCAGCTTCCCCTTCATAAGACAACCCTAAAAGTTAGAAGCCTTAGTGTATGAAAGGGAATAATTTTTTCCAAGACTTTTGAATGAAAATTTACTCATCTCTTTTTCTTTGAAAAATCTCACAGATTTATAAAATTCTACATGAAAATCTAGATATACTGCATCTTGAGCTCCTGGCTTTGATATGCAAACGCTTTCACATCAATTTAACCTGATGTTCTTGGATATAATGGAATCATACATGGAAAAGAAATTGGGATTCACCCACCTCTCTCTTTAAATATTCTACTTTGAAATTGACTTGACAGTTCACATTCCTTGAGAAGAACTTCATCAGACATTTGGATTTGAGTAATATTTGAGAGGTTAGGAATGGTCTTTTGAAAGGGGGAAGAGCTTCGGAATGTAAAGGATTGAAATCCGATGTGGGAGAACCCATCAGGGGTCCTTTATATAGGTGTTTGATACGATAGTTGAACTCCCAAAGACATTCTAATGGTTGAGAAAACTTCTGATTAGATATAAAGGTTGAGCTGATAGCTGCATGGAAAATTTGGTAGGATCCGATCTTTTGAGGTTTTTTTTAAATTAAAACAATCATATTCAAGGAATATAAAATCCGAAGATTAAAAACAAAAAACAAAATACCAACAAGTAAACTATGATATCTAAAACATAAGAAATGAAATCATACCTTTCAGATTTTCAGGAAGATTATTCCTAGTGAGGAAAAAATTTTCTTGAAGATATTTAGATTTCCAAAAACATGAATATGAAAATTTTAGATAACTGACTAAAAAATTTTCATCATGAAGGACATTGCAAAAAATACATCATTATGAAAATTTTGAGAAACCTAATTAAGAAAAATTTGAAAAATTTCATTATGAAAATTTTGAAAAACTTTATTACGAAAATTTTGAAAAACATTTTGAACTAACAAGAAAATGTACTCCCCTTATAAAGAGGAATTTATTACTGTAAGGAGATTGATTTCAACAAGAAGTTAATAGGGAATATTACCTTAGGGTTATCACTCCAAACTTCTATTTAATGTATTCAAATATATCAGAGGGTAAATATTTTGTGAAAATATCAGCAAGTTGATCTTGCATTCTCATAAATTGAAGAATGATATCTCTTTTTTGTGTGTGATCCCTAAGAAAGTGATGCCTAATATCTCTGTGTTTTGCACGAGAGTGATGTGCAAGGTTTTCACTAAGGGCAATGGAACTTGTATTATCACACAAATTTTTTTTTGGTAAAACTCATACCATAGTCTGTGAGTGTGTGTTGCATCCATAACACTTGAGCACAACAACTTCCAGCTGCTACATATTCAACTTCAACAATAGAAACCGCTACTTAGTGTTGTTTCGTGCAAGACCAGTAAACTAAAAAATCTCATAAGAAATGAAAAGTTCCATATGTACTCTTTCTATCCATTCTAAATTCACCCAATTCCGAATCTGAAAAACTTTTCCAACCAAAATCATTTTCAAAATTATAAAAGAGTCCTAAATCCATGGTTCCCTTTACGTAGCGAAAAATTCTTTTCACTGCCTGTAACTGATATCCCTTAGGATTAGATTAATATCATGCACATAATCATACTGAAAACATTATGTATGGATGAATAGATGTCAAGTAATGTAGACTTCCTATCATTCCTCTAAAAGAAGTTTTATCTACTAGTTTCCCAGCTTCATCAAGATCAAGTGTATTTGAGGTACCGAGGGAGTAATTATAATTTTAGTGTTGTCAAATCCATACATTTTAAGCAGATCATTAATATACTTATGTTGAGATATATAGATTCCTTATGGTTTTTGAGATGTTTTAAAACCAAGGAAAATTTTTAACTCACCCATCATACTCATTTCGATCTCAGATTTCATTAGATCCGCAAAGGAATCAGTTAACGATTGCGGAGTTGAACAAAATATAATGTTATAAAAAATTTGAACAATCAAAGAATTTAAATTATATTTATTTATTAAAAGGGCAGGATCTTCATTTCCATTAACATAGTTATTTTGATGAAAAAAAATGTAAGTGTATCATACCATGCTCTAGGGGCTTGATTAAGTCCGTACAAAGCTTTGGTAAGTTTATAAACATGTTCAGGATGTTTTGTATCTTCAAAACCTAGAGGTTGTTCAAAAAAAATTCCTCTTGAACATAACCACTATGGAAAGCACATTTCACATCCATTTTATTTTTTTTTGAAATTGATGAATGCTGCAAAGGCAAGTAGAATATGAATAGATTCAAGTCTAGCTACTAGAGCATATGTTTCTTCATAATCTGTTCCTTTTTGTTGATTATAACCATTATCTACTAATCTATCTTTATTTATTATAAGGATTCCATTTTAAACACACTAATTTTTTAAAACCCATTTTACTCCAATAACAGAAGTTTACTTAGGTATTTCAACCAAGGTCCAGAATTTATTCCTTTCGAATTAATTTAGTTCAACTTGCATGGATTTAGTCTAATAATAATCACCTAAATCTTCATTACTGCTTTTTTTTCTAATTGGTAAAGGAATGTGAGATGTTCTACTACATTTCATAAGGAACTTCTAGTCCTTATAGGTTGATTCACATCACCAATGATACTGTCACTAGGATGATTCTTAAGAAACACCTGATTTGGGTTTTTAAAATATGTTCTTCAACATAGGGTAGGAAATCTTCTGAGGTAAATGTTTCAAAAATATCTTCTTGTACATTTTCCTTATCATAAGTATCTTCTATCAAGGGTTGATAATCAGTTTTTGAAAACACATCCAAAGATGTAGGTCGGGGTGTTTTGAAAACAAGGGGATCAGTTTCATGAAATTTGACATGTATAGTATCTTCAACAGTACAAGTGTTTTTCTTGAATACTCTATAGGCCTTAGAAGTTGTGGATTAGCCTAAGAAAATACCTTTCTCCAATTTTGGTGCAAATTTGTGTAGATTATCTTTAGTATTCGAGATAAATACCTTGCAACCAAAAACCTTAAAGTAGGAAAGTCTAGGTTTTCTAACATTACGTACCTCATAAGGAGTTTATTTAGAAATGGTCTAATAAAAAAATGATTTATAGTATAACAAGCAGTACATATAGCTTCAGCCCAAAATTGTTTGGCTACAGAATAATCACTCAACATAGTTCTAGTTATCTCTTAAATAATTCTATTTCTTCTTTCAAAAAACCATTTTGTTGAGGTGTTCTGGGTGTTCATAAGTTATGAGTAATTCCTTTTCTACTACAAAAATATTCAAAATTAGAATTTTTAAATTCTATTGCATGATCACTATGAATTGTTATGAAAGGAAGGTTTTTCTCATTTTTGACTTGGGTTATAAAACTTTTGAAATAAGAAAAATCTTCAGACTTTTTTTCTAGAAAATAGACCCATGTAAATCTATTGTAATCAAAAACTAAAAAAAATACTTAATACATGCCTCCAATGTTTAGTGTCTATACATTCTCTTCCCTATGGGTAGAAAGAATAAACTCTTACATGGAATTCTGTAGTAAGCACTTGTCATTCCTAAACTTCACTAGGTAACCTTCATCACATAATTGGTTTATGCTAATGTGGTTGTTCTTAAGACCCGTAACAAATAAAACATATGAAATCAATGTTTTTTCAAGAATAAAAATGTTACATATACCAATAATTTCTCCCTGATCATTATCTCTGAAAGTTACTTTTCGACCTTTCGAATTGATAATATTTTCAAAATTGATTTTGTTACCAGTTATATACTGGGAACATCCACTATCCATGTACCATGTATTTATGTTTGTACTTTCTCTACATTCTTGAAAATAAAAGAGTTAGACTTTCGAAACCCAAACATTCTTGGATCCGGAAATTTCAGAAAGAAAAATTTTAGGAACCCACATTTTCTAAAAAAAATAGGCTTTATGAAATCCTAAAGACTGAGTTTTTTTAAGGAACAATTTTTTCCCAATGCCCACCACCTTGACACTTAGTACAGAATGGATCACTTTGTAAAGAAAAATAATTGTTGCTAACAAACTATTTAGAAGTAGTATATCCAAAACAAGAAATATTCCTTAGAGGTCATATTTGATAATAAATATTATAAAAAGTTTCCTTACCTAAGGTAAATTTTTACAATAAATTCCTCAAAGAAAAAATTTCAAACTTTAGTTTGATAATTATGTTCTTATCTTACAAAACATTAGCTTTAGAACTAGAGCGAGGATCGAAAACATTTTTCCTAGAATTTAAATTTTCTAGATCCTTAAAAAGTTTATTCTTCTCAGAATTTACTTCTTCATGTTTTTTTGAAATAGTTTTGAAATAAAATATTATCTTATTAAGATCTTTATAATGATCTGATATTTCCATAGTAAGAATAGTATTTCTAGATTTTTCCTTATCAAGATTTTTCATGAGTTTATAATTCTCATTCTCAAGGAGTTTAGAAAATCTAGAAAATTCTTCATTGGAAGGTAAAGTATTATCTTCATCAGAAGAATATTATTCATCCGAAGTGTTATAATATTTACTATCACTATAGTTAGAATTTAAAGAAACATTGGTAATAGATTCAACATTTTGTACTTTATCCATAAAACAATGATTTTCTGTAGGAAATCTGGCTATTAGACAAAGATTAATCTGTCCAGAAGATTCATAATCAGAAGATTCATCTGAAGAGTCTCCACCACTATAATTATAGGTGTCATTGGCTTTCAAAAAAATATTGTCTTTACCTTTGTAGTACTTCTTCCTGTTTCTCTCAAAATTGTTTTCCTTTCTTTCTTTTATCTTAAGTATAGGACAATCAGGCCTTATGTGTCAATCTATCTTGCATTCATAACATGTGACTTCTGAGCCTTTCTTATATTTCCTTTCTATCTTCTTATATTTGGATTTAAAGTTATTCTTTCTGACAATATTGTTCTTACTTTGATCAAAATTGGCTAATTCATTTTTTGAAGATTAACTTCCACTAGATTCGGATTAAATAATAATTTTTTTATATTTGGATCTAGTAACTCTCTCAGGAGTCTTGGATTTCATATGATTTGAATATGTAGAAAATGAAACACTTCCATTCCCAATCTTGTTATTTAAATTATCAGCATCTCTCTTCACACTAGTCTCGTGTTGAAGAAGATTTCCAAAATGTTCATCAAGATAAATTTTAGTAACCTTTATTTTATCATCAATAACAGTCTTCTTGGGTTACCACTCATTGGGTATGATGTATATGATCTTATCAACAAGAGAATCATCATCTAATACTTTATAAGGCCCCGGCCTTAAACATTACATAATATTTAATTAAATGAATAATTCCCATTGAGGATCCTTTTAGGTTTAGAGTTTTAGAGAATTAGATCATAAAACATGCATTACATTCAACATTTAAACAAAGTGGTCACATAAAAGATAGTACTCATTTTTTCCATCAACGAAAACCTATTTAAAAAAACATGGATTCTTTCTTAACACATCATTGACACTATCATCACATCATGTACCTTTCCCTTGACCTATAAAAAACATTTCAAAAACATGGGATGAGCATAAAAACCTCAGTAAGGGATATAAAAGTATAAAATGAAAACATTAGTCCACGTATGAATTCATACTTTACTCATAAAACAAAATCACTTTAACATACCTTATCAAATCATGAATAAAACATAGAAATCATAAGGCATAAAGGTAACCTGAGGCATTCATAACATTCTTAGGTAGGGAGTAACCCGCTTGGTTACGTTTGGAATACCCATCACTGTATATTCCCTAAATCTATTCGAAGAAACCTTAACGTTTAACTCCTTCACGTTACCCAATGCATTGGAGAGCTATATCCGGCTCACCCACCCTTTATTTATCACATCACCACCCGTCTTCATAATAATGCCCAAGAAACATAACATAATTGTATCACATAAAATATACATAATGGAAACATAACATTTCCACATTTCAATCACAAGATATCAATAAAACACATTGATATAATAAAAAAAGTATGAAAACCATTTTCAATACCAAAATAAAAGAAAAGTAAAACATGGTATTTATTTTTCTTTTAAAAAAGAAAAAGGTCTGGCTTGTAGAGGAAGCCGAAACTCAAATAATGGTCACGGTGGTGGAGAAGTCGTTGTCTCCACATACGTACGACAAAAACATTCCCTTTTTTCATTTAGTAAAACACTTCGTATAAAAAAGATTCCTTTCGGATAAACGTAAAAGTCAAAGGGTTTTATACACCATATAAAAGAAGGTTGTGTATAAAACATAATATGCCTCAATGAAAGGAGATTGAGATGATGTCCCATACCTCATGTCTGACTTGACTCGATCGTTCTTTAATATCCTGAATAATAAACTTGCGTTAATTTCTAATTACTTAAGAACATTTTTCTAGTTCATTATTCCTTTTATATCACATATTACAATGTTATGAACACTATGTAATTATTTAAGTTAATAATGGTCATTTTTTCGATCATTGGTACTTGAGTCAAAAATAAACTCTTTATAATTACAAGTTGTTCATGTGGTAAAATATCCATTATATCATGAATTATATTCAGGATGTAGATATAATATATATAATATATATCCAGTATATACATGCATTTATAATATTACATAATCATTAAGAGGTTTGAAATTAAATTCATTGTTCACGGAGACGGTAAGCCGTACGTACGAATGAACGCTACTTTCATTTCTATGTCATATTAATGGAATTAAAACTAAATGATAGATATGTATATTTTAATTCCAGAATTATATTAATCATTTAGATGTTACATACATCATATATATACATTATATATATGTACTTATAATAGTACATTACATTTGGGGATAAGAAATGAAATGCACCGTTCATGGAGACGGTAAGCCGTACGTACGCATTAATGCTACTTTCATTTCTATCTCATACTTTAATGGAAAGAAATAATAATGAAATAAAATCATATTATAATTATAGTATAAGATCTTATATAATAACTTTAACTCCATCCTTTATACGTCCCACATATGGAATTAACGAATCAAATGACTTTGAGGGGGCGGTAGTCCGCACTTCCTAAAATGAAGATATCGCGTTTACCCATAATGGAAACCATAAAGTTATTCCATAAATGAAAAATACAGAAGCTTAAGTAAAACATAAACATATTATATATCATATATAAATATAGTGACATCTTAATGGCCACCTTTTAAAGTGTTATATGAGTGTTGAACAATCATCGTTTCGTGAGGCAGAAATTATCCATCCAGAGAAACTGTATGTTCTTTAACCATTAAATGCATGTTTGTGTAAGTGTAGCTCGAATAATTCACATAAAAACATCCTAGTATATTAAAGATACTGGTTTTGTTACAAAATAAAGGAATAAAAAGAGTTTAGGGGGTTGGGGAAGCAAAATAAAACATAAGAACACAAGAGAAAACACTACCTTTAAAACGGGTAACTCTTTTTGATTTGAGCTCAAACGCTTCTTTGGGAAGACTTCTGCCCGAAGTGAGGCTTCTAAGAGAAATAGAGGTATTTGGAGAGACAAAATGGGTAGGTTTTGGCCGAGACAAAGGCTTTAGGGGTGTGGGTAAGGTGGTAGAGGTGGGGGCCTTTTATAAGAGGAGAGGAGGGGCACTCTTGGAAAGTTAAGAAAAGATACATTATTATAAAATGATTTTCGAATAAAAAAGGTCCCAAAATTATATAATTATAGGATAAGGTGATAAGAGTTCAGAATCCACCTATACAATAGGTTTTTGACATGTTTAGGTCTTATATTTTATATTATCTTTTCATTTTATTTAAATCGTTAAATAATTATGTAATCGCTGCATCATCATGGTGTCATAAATAATTTAATTTATTTAATGTCTAAAAATTATAAAAAAAATATCATGATATAGGAAAACTTTTTATATTTCTAATGAATATTTATAGTCAAATATATGACTTGTATAACCCCATTTAAAAATTGTTTTAGTAAAACAACTCATGTTTGTGACATTTTTACTTTAACATTAAATAAAAAGTTATTAATGTCATTTTCCTACCAAAGTGGCTCCATGGGGTCCCCAAGTTGACCCATGGATTTTTTTTGGTCGGAAATGACACATCCAGTAAGGGTAGGACATGTGTCAAGGTCATTTCATATTATTAAAACATTATTTTTACCTTAAACTACAAGAATTACCTCTAATCGCGATTAAAAACTTAAAAGTTACTATTCACCAAAAAATTATTTTAATCTCATTGAACCACATATTAATTCTTAATGACAACCATGTTTGTCAGATTTTTGAAATTCAAATCATAGAGGTTGTAAAATTTAAATTAAATGAAAAATCAGGTTTTTTAACTACCACTTAGTGGTTTCACTATTAATCAAAAATTGAAGTTTTTCAGAAAAATACCAAAACATCACCCTAATCTATATTTGATATTCCGAATCAAAAATGATGTCTGTTTTAAAAAATTAAAAACATATAAGTTTCATTAATTAATTTAATAATTAATTCCACTATCAAAACAAATATCGTGTTTTTATGAAACAATATGTATCACAAGATTGACACTAGTTTAAGTCCAATTTGAAAGTGAAATTAATTCCAACGACCACCATTGGATTAAATTGTAAAAATATATTCTAATTTCACTTTAAAACAAATTCAAAAGATAATATAATCATATAAATAATTTATATTAAAAAGTGGTTTTTAATTAAAATACAACATTTTTCACTATTAATTAAAAATGAACTTTATCAGAAAAATACCAAAAATTTACACAAAGTAAATTTGGATGTCCCGATTATAAAGAAGATTTTAATTGGTCTAATAGAATGTATAAGACTGACCAAAACTATATTTAAAGAGGGTTCTCCATCAAATGGCTATAGTTCGACCTTTTAGTGAAAATTAGAGTATATATGCCTAAAATTGAATTCTTTTATTATTTTAAGCCTTTATCTTTTATAGGATAAATATAAAAACATTTAAAAACATATATAATCATATTTGAGTTATTTATATTCATTCCCGCCAATACAATGGCTACGTGTTAACTACCGTTTAAAATAATATTATTTTATTACTAGTGTGCAACGTAAGATTTCAAATAAACTCTTTCTTGCGTATCGGGTACGCTATCGAACATCGAATCCCCATTAAAGTAAAATTAATATTTAATTCACAAATATTAATAAATATGAAAATGTTTTATTCTTTCTTTACCTGGGATGTTACATCCTTCCCCCTTTTGGGAATTGCGTCCTCGTAATTTTATTCACTTATCAAAATAAGTGGGGGTATTTATCCCTCATAGCATTTTAAGATTCCCATGTTGCCTCTTCAAGCATATGGTTTTTCACAAAACCTTTACTTGGTGAATTACCTTATTCCACAAACCTTGCTCTCTATGGTCAAGAATTAGGACTGGTTGTTCTTCATATGAGATATTCTCTTCCAACTGAACTACCTCTGGGCTCAAAACATGAGATGGATCTAGCATATACTTTCTCAACATCGAAACATGATAAAAATTGTGTTCCTGAGATAAAATCAGAGGTAACTCCACTCGATAAGCAACTGATCCAACTTTTTCCAGAATTTCATATGGTCCAATGAACCATGGTCTCATCTTTTCTTTCTAACCGAATCGCATCACACTTTTCCATGGTGAAACATTGAGAAAAACATGATCACCTACCTCGAAAGATAGATCCTTCCTCCGATTATCTTCATAACTTATCTGTCTTCCCTGAGCTGTTCTCATGTGTTTCTGAATCAAATAAAATTTTTCTGCCATATCTTCTACCAATTCTGGTCCCATCAGCTTCCTTTCACCTACCTCATCCCAAAAATCTGGAGTTCGACATCGTTTCCCATATAATGCCTCAAATGGTGTCATCTGTATACTGAAATGAAAAATGTTAATATAAGAAAAATCAACTAAAGAAAGATGTTGGTCCTAACTTCCCTGATAATCCATCGAACATGCACATAGCATATCCTCCAAAGTTCGAATTGTTCATTTTGACTACCCATCTGATTGAAAATAAAAAGCTATACTAAAATTTAATTCAGTACCCAACAACTTCTGAAGGCCTTTCCAAAAGATAGAAGTGAACCTGGGATCACGGTTATATAAAATGGAGAGAGGAACTCCATGTAACCTGACTATATTTTTAATATACAAACGGGAATGTTGATCTAGGGAAAAAGTATCTCGTATAGAAATGAAATGAGTATATTTAGTCAAGAAATCAGCAATAACCCAGATTTCATTATTACCTTGAGGTGTCTTCGGAAATCCCACAACGAAGTCCATGGAGATATTCTCCCATTTCCACTCTGGCACTGGTAAAGGCTAAAGCATCCCTTTCGGTAACTACTAATATGCTTTATCCTATTGACAAGTTAAACACTTCTCAGTAAAATCAGAAATATCTCTTTTCATTCCATCCCAACAGTAATACTCCCGAAGATCTCTATACATCTTAGTAATGCCAGGATGAACTGAAAACAGAGAACTTTGAGCTTCACATAACAAATCTCTCTTCAACTGTGAATCACACGGCACACACAATCTCTTCTCAAATCTCAAAACAAAATCATTATCAATGTTGAATTCAGGCAACTTACCCTTCTGAACCAGCTCTACCCATTTCTGCAACTCACTATCTTGCTTTTGTGCTTGCTTAATTCTGTCTGATAGAGAAGATTTCACTGATACCTAAAACAAAACAGAAGGACATCCTGCACCAACAACTTCTATGCCAAATTTCATCAAATCCTTAACCAAAGGATCACGTTCCAAACGCAACATTGTTAATGAAGAATTACTTTTTCGACTCAAAGCATCAGCCACTTTATTTTCTTTTCCCGGATGTTAATTAATTGTACAATCATAATCCTTGATTAATTATAGTCATCTCCTCTATCTCAAGTTCAATTCATTCTGAGTGAATATATACTTTAAACTTTTGTGATCGGTATATATTGCACACTTTACACTATACAAATGATGCCTCCAAATTTATAAAGTAAAAAAACAGCAAATTCCAAATCATTTGTAGGGTAATTTACCTCATCAGTTTTCAACTATCGTGAAGCATAAGCAATTACCTGATCATTCTGTATTAGGATGCAACCAAGTCATTTCAATGAAGCATCAATGTAGATAAAAAACTCTCCATTCTTGAAAGGTAGTTCCAAAACTGGACCATTCACCAATCTTCTTTTCAGTTCCTGAAAACATTCATCACATTCTTTTGTCTAGATAAACTTAACACCCTTCCGAGTTAGCTTAGTCATTGGACTAGATAACCGTGAAAAATTTCTAACAAACCTTCGGTAATATCCTGCCAAACCAAGAAAGCTACGAATATTAGTTACATTTTAAGGTCTTGGCCATTATTAAACAACCTTTTTTGCAGGATCAACAGTTATCCCATCTTTAGAATCATTATGACCAAGGAAAGAAATTTGTTGAAACCAAAACTCACACTTACTGAATTTCCTATACAATTTATTTTCTTTTAAGGTTTTCATGATAACCCTTAAATGTCTTTCATGCTCCTATTTAATTTTATAAAACACCAAAATATTATCAATAAACATAACCACCATTTATCACCTGATTCAACTGAGCCATTAGTGCAGTAAACTGCTCAATTATGATTCCGACCATCTCTGGTTGCGGATTCGAAAGGTCATTATACTCTGTATTCCTTCTTAGAAAATCTACTATGTTTCCTCTATGGAAAACCATTCTTATCACAGAAATATCTTAGGCGAAGAAACATGGTAATCTTTAAATTCTATATCATTTCAATCATACCATAAATTAATTTATAATTTAACAATTTTCTAACTCCTAATGTTGTCTAAACAGACCTCTAATACCAACTATAAGGTCCCGGCCTTAAACATTACTTAATATTTAATTAATTGAATAACTCCCATTGAGGATCTTTTCAGGTTTAGTGTTTTAGAGAATTAGATCATAAAACATGCATTACATTCCTCATTTAAACGAAGTGGTTACATAAAAGATAGTACTCATTTTTCCCATCAACGGAAACATATTTAAAATAAAACATTAATTTTTTCTTGACACTTCATTGACACTATCATCACATCATGTACCCTTCCCTTGACCTATGAAAAACATTTCAGAAACATGGGATGAGAATAAAAATATCAGTAAGGGATATAAAAGTATGAAATGAAAACATTAGTCCATGTATGAAATCATACTTTACTCATAAAACATAATCACTTTAAAATACCTCATCAAATCATGAATAAAACATGGAAATCATAATGCATAAATGTAACTTGAGGCATTCATAACATTCTTATATAGGGAGTAACCCTCTTGGTTACGTTTGGAATACCCATCACAGTATATTCCCTAAATCTCTTCGGAGAAACCATAACGTTTAACTCCATCACGTTACCCAATGCATTGGAGAGCTATATTGGGCTCACCCACCCTTAGTTTATTACAAAACCACCCATCTTCATAATAATTCCCAAGAACCATAACATAATTGTATCACATAAAAAATACATAAAGGAAACATAACATTTCCACATTTCAATCACAAGATATCAATACAACACATTAATATAATAAAAACATTATAAAAACTATTTTCAATACCAAAATAAAAGAAAAGTTAAACATGGTATTTATTTTTATTTTAAAAAAGAAAAACGTATGGCTTATTGAGGAAGCTGAAACTCAAATAATGGTCGCGGCGGCGGAGAAGTCGTTGTCGCCACATATGTACGACAAAAACATTCCCTTTTGTCGTGTAGTAAAACGCTTTGTATAAAAAATATTCCTTTAGGATAAATGTAAAATTAAGAAGGGTTTATACACCATATAAAAGAAGGTTGTGTATAAAACAAAATATTCCTTAAAGAAAGGAGATTGAGATGAAGTCCCATACCTCATGTCCGACTTGAATCGATCGTTATTTAACATCCTAAATAATAAAATTGGTTTATTTATAATTGCATAAGAACCTTTTTCATGTTCATTATTCCTTTTATATCACGTATTACAATGTTATGAACACTATGTAATTATTTAAGTTAATAATGGTCGTTTTGTCAATCATTGGTACTTGAGTAAAAAATAAACTCTTTATAATTACAAGTTGTTCATGTGGTAAAATATCAATTATATCAAGAATTATATTCATGATGTAGATATCATATATATCATATATATCCAGTATATACATGAATTTATAATATTACATAATCATTTAGAGGTAAGAAATGAAATGCATCGTTCATGGAGACGGTAAGTCGTACGTAGACATGAACGCTACTTTAATTTCTATGTCATATTAATGGAATTAAAAAAATTAGAGATATTTATATTTTAATTCCAGAATTATATTCATCATTTATATGTAACATACATCATATATATCCATTATATATATGTACTTATAATAGTAAATTACATTTGGGGATAAGAAATGAAATGCATCGTTCATGGAGACGGTAAGCCGTACGTACGCATGAACGCTAATTTAATTTCTATCTCATACTTTAATGGAGAGAAATAATAATGATATAAAGGTATATTATAATTCCAATACAACATCATATATAATAACTTTAACTCCATCCTTTATAAATCCCACATATGGTATTAACGAATCAAATCACTTTGAGGGGGCGGTAGTCCGCACTTCCTAAAATGAAGATATCACGTTTACCCATAATGGAAACCATAAAGGTATGCCATAAATGAAAAATGCAGAATCTTATGAAAAACATAAGTATATTATATATCATATATAAATATAGTGACATCTTAATGGCCGCCTTTGAAGGTGTTTTATGAGTGTTGAACAATCATCGTTTCATGATGCAGAAATTCTCCATCCACAGAAACAGTATGTTCTTTAACCATTAGATGTAGGTGTGTGTAAGTTTAGCTCTAATACTTCACATAAAAACATCCTAGTATATGGAATATACTTGTTTTGTTACAAAATAAATGAATAAAAAGTGTTTAGGGGGTTGGAGAAGCAAAATAAAACATAAGAACACAAGAGAAAACACTACCTTTAAAACGGTTAACTCTTTATGATTTGAGATCAAAGGCTTCCTTAAGGAGACTTCTACCCAAAGTGAGGCTTCTGGGAGTAAGAGAGGGATGTGGAAAGACAAAATGGGGAGTGGTTGTCCGAGACAAAGGTTTCATGGGTGTGGGTAAGGTGGTAGAGGCGGGGGCCTTTTATAAGAGGAGAGGAGGGGCACTCTTGGAAAGTGAAGAAAAGATACTTTATTATAAAATGATTTTTGGATAAAAAGGTCCCAAAATTATTTAAATTCAGGATAAGGGGATAATATTTCGAAATCCACCCATACAATAGGTTTTAGACATGTGTAGGTCTTATATTTTAAATTATCTTTTCATTTTATTTAAATCTTTAAATAATGAGGTAATCGGTGCATCATCATGGTGTCATAAATAATTTAATTTATTTAATGTCTAAAATTATAAAAAAAATATCATGATGTAGGAAAACCTTTTTATCCTTCTAATTAATATTTATAGTAAAAAATATGACTTGTATAACCCCATTTAAAAATTGTTTTAGTAAAACAACTCATGTTTGTGACATTTTTACTTTAACATTAAATAAAAAGTTATTAATGTCATTTTCCTACCAAAGTGGCTCCATGGGGTCCCAAAGTTGACCCATGGATTATATTGGTCGGACATGACACATCCAATAAGGGTAGTACATGTGTCAAGGTCATTTCATATTATTAAAACATTATTTTTACCTTAAACTACACTACTTACCTATAATCGTGATTAAAAACTTAAAAGTTACTATTTACCAAAAAATTATTTTAATCCCATTAAACCACATTTAACATCTTAATGACAACCATGTATATCGGATTTTTGAAATTCAAAACACAGAGGTGGTAAAATTTTATTTAAATGAAAAATTAGTTTTTTTAACTGCCACTTAGTGGTTTCACTACTCATCAAAAATTGATGTTTTTTTAAAAAATACCAAAACTTCACCCTAAGCTATATTTGATATTCCGAATTCAAAAATGATGTCTATTTTAAAAAATTAAATACATATAATATGCATTAATTAATTTAATAATTATTTCCCACTGTCAAAACAAATATTGTGTTTTTAAAAAAAATATGTATCAAAAGATTGACACTAGTTTAAGTCCAATTTTAAAGTGAAATTAATTTCAATGACCACCATTGGATTATATGGTAAAAATATATTCTAATTTCAATTTAAAACTAATTCAAAATATAATATAATCATATAAATAAATTAGATTAAAAATAGGTATTGAATTAAAATACAACATTTTTCACTATTCATTAAAAAATGAACTTTATCGAAAGAATACCAAAAATTTACAGAAAGTAAATTTTGATGTCTCGATTATAAAGAAGAATTTATTTGGTTCAATAGAATGTATAAGAGTGACCAAAACTATATTTAAAGAGGGTTCACCATCAAAAGGCGATAGTTCGACCTTTTAGTGAAAATTATAGTATATATATGCCTAAAATTGAATTCATTTCTTATTTTAAGCCTTTATCTTTTATTGGATAAATATAAAAACATTTAAAAATATATATATAATCATATTTTAGTTATTTATATTAATTTCTGCCAATACGATGGCTACGTGTTAACTACCCTTTAAAATAATATTTTTCTATTACTAGTGGGCAACGTAAGATTTCAAAGAAACTCTATCATGCGTATCGGGTATGCTATCGAACATAGAAACCCCTTTAAAGTAAAATTAATATTTAATTCGCAAATATTAATAAATATGATAATTTTTTATTCTTCATTTACCTGGGATGTTTGTAACACCCCAGGATTTCATAGTGTGTTATTTCTTAAAAATAATTCAATAACTTGCACTACACGCAACACCGAGTTCAATCACACCATGACGTACAAAAAAAGCCATTAAAAGAGGTCATGAATAGTATTAACTACATTTTGAACTTTATATAATCCTTATAATTTTAGAATCCCTATTATGAGTTTCTTAGCCATAATGCAAGAACAGATTCATTTTCATTATTGCACTTTTATCAACTTTAAATAGTGAATCCTTTTTAAATAAAATATTTTAAACTATCTGAATAAATTGGGACATCAAAAATTTTAAAATTAGACATCCCAAGCTTCCACGGTACGCTTTCCTTTGAATAAAATAGTTGCGTGTGTTGTACGCAACCTTGAGTTTTAACACACGCCACAACCAATCAAACTAGCTGTTATGAATATTAATACCTAAATTTTGAAATTATATATATTTTATATTTTAAAATGGACTTCATTTTTGGATTCGGAATATCGAATTTAGCCTAAGGTGAAATTTTGGTACTTTTCGGATAACTTTCATATTTTGATGAATAGTGAAAATTACTAAATTTTAATTAAAAACAACTTTTTTAATCAAAATAATTAATAGTGATAAATTGTGAATTTGAGTGGTTTTAAAGTATATTTATAATATATTTTTACCATTTAATATAATGTTGGTCATTGGACATAATTTTACAATTAAACCGAACATAAACAAGTGTCAATCTTTTGATAGTTATTACCTCTTAAAAATACGTTTTTTGTTTTGACAGCGGGAATTAATTTTAAATTAATTTTTGCCACTTCTGTGGTTTGAATTTAGAAAAATGGATTCCATATTTGGAATCAGGATGTCCAAATTCTGTAAATAGCTAAATTTTATTTTTAGTCATTTTGAATAATTACTGTGGTAAATATTTTATTTACCATGGTTAAGGGTAAATCCGGTAAATAAGGGTTAACAACTAATATTATAATAATACCAAATTACCCTAAAACGTGTCCTAAACTTATTTGTGGACACATACCCGACCATGGGTATCCTTGGTTCGATTTGGGGACCCCTTGGAGCCACTTGTATGTGGTAGGGACACATTAAATTAATAAAGTTAAAATAAAAATAAAAATGGCATAAACTTACATCTTTTAGAAGAACAATTTTTACATAGGGTTATACATGTTGGATTTTCGATTATAAATATTCATTAGAAATATAAAAAGATTTCCTACATGATGATATTTTATTTATAATTTTTAGACATCAAATAATTTAAATTATTAATGACACAATAATGATGCAATGTTTACCTCATTAATAAATCATTTAAATAAATAAGATTATAATGATTAAAATAATATCTAAAACATGTACAATTATTATTGGTTGATGTTATTTAGAATATGAGTCATCTTATATTCGACCTCAATTATTTTGGGACCATTATAAACCGAATTTAATTATATTATAAAGTAATACTTTCACTCTTTCCAAAAGAGCCCCTCCTCTCCCTTATAAAAGGAGACCACTTCTACTCATTCCTCACACCTCTCAAGCCACTAGGATCGTCCAAACTCTGCCCAAATAAGCTCCCCACATCCCTCTCCTTCTCCTTGAAGCTTTCCCTTAGGCTGAAAGCATTTCAAGAAGTCCTTTGCTTCCAACCAAAGTGAGTTACCTAAATTAAAGGTAACGTTTTCTCTTAAATTATTTTCATTTATTTTGCTTCTCCAAACCCCAAACTCTTTTTATTTCCTTTCTTTTGTAACAAAAAAAGTATCCTCAATATAAAAGGATGTTTTTATAAGATGGATTCTAACTACACATACACACACCTCCATCTAATGGATGATGAACATAATGTTTCTGTGAATGGCAAACTAACGCCTCACGAAACGATGATTGTTCAAATACATCTTACCGCCTCTCATGGTGGCCATTATGATGGCACTATAATTAAGTGTGATATTAATGATACATATTTTATATATAAGCTTCTGTAATTCCATTTTATTTCATACCATTATTCTTTTCATGTTGTATATACATACGATAATTTCATTTGAGGAAGTGCGGACTACCGCCCCCTTAAAATGATATGACTCGTTCATACCACACATGGAACGTATAAAGAATGGTGTTAATGAAAATAAGTAACATATATAAAATATTATATTATACTGGAATAATAATATACCTATGTATCATTTGGATTCAATTCTTTTAAAATGAAAAATTAAATAGAAGTAGCGTTCGTGCGTACGTACGGACTACCGTCTCCACGAACGCGATGAGATTCATTCTCCATCATATCCATTCAAGTATAATTATAATTTGATGATTTAAAAATAGTATCTAAGTACTTGATATCATTCTGGATATAAATAATATACATCCCATTAATAACGAATATGGCTCACATAACAAAGAATATAAAGTAAAATGAACCCGTTAACACCCAAAATGACGATAATTCTAAGATATTATTAACAAATCAATGTTAAAAGATCATATATGATATCATATTAATGAATATGATTCTTGTATAATTAAATAACAATTATTTCACCATTATACAGGAGGTTAACCTACCGTCGACCAAGGAAAAAATACAAAGTAAGGGATTCTCTTATCTCACTTTCAATTCCGTGAGATTTCCATTGTTCGCCACTAAATTATTGAAAGTGGTGTATTGTGTACGGACATTTGATATATATTATCATGATTCCTTTATATTCATGTTATTCTGTAAATCATTTGGTGTTTATTAACTTTTGGCCATACGACTCAGTTGATTAACGTGGTAAGGGGTTTCTTATCTCACTTTTAATTTCGTGAGATTTCCATTATTCACCACTTAATTATTGCATGTGGGGTATGTGTACTGCCCATGATTGCATTCATTGTGTAATATAATTTAATTTATGGGTATTTACATCATCAGGGTATGATACTTCTTTCATGGGTGTATGTTTCGTAAGTTACCTAATCGATAAGGGAATTTGAAATTTCAATTTCCACTCATTTGGCTTTACGCATATTTCATTGATTATATTACCCCAAGATTATGTGTGGAATCACTATTCATTTGATTATGTCATAATTTCCACTCCCCTTCCAGTGGATATTAGTTTGATACACATAATCACTCCATTGATAATTCTCATGTCATTGATATGAATTTGATTAGAGTAATTTTAACTCATTCTCCATTTGTTGAGTTAAACATCCAATTCGTTGGTATTGTTTTTACAAGAATATGTGTGAATGTCCTTTGATTGTTTTACACTGAATATCCAATCATATTTAGTTTATTTATATTTGTCACACATAATTATGTCATTGATTTATCCTTAACCAATGGATACAACCTTTATGAGATATTTCATCTCAATTTACATTCCATTGAGACTTCTTTGATGATATACACCAAATCACTTTTATTTGGTGTATATAATGTACTTTGACATAGTATATCATGATTCCCTTTATTCTCATGATATTACAAAGTTTTGTTTACCTCAATTATTTGTATTCAAGTGTCTCTTTTGGTTAGAATCTCTAACTAAAATACCATTTTTAAATCTTTTAATGACTTATTCATCTAAACCTTTCTCATTAATGTCCATGTTTTAAAAATGGTTTTAAGGATTTATTTATATGGACATTAAAGTTTAGAAATCAAAACTCCTTTTAAAAAGTTTCAAAGTGGTATGGGACACTTTGATTCAAAAATCTACTTTTAAATGGCTTCTTGACAAATAGTGTGACTTTTAAATGTTTTCAAGAAAAGGGGGATATTTCTCTCAAATAGTTTTGATGATTATTTTCATCTATGTCAACATCCTTCATTATTCTGGATTGAGGTTAATGTGATACAATACAATCTTCCATATTGTATCGAATGAGTTATGTTTGACTGTGGATGTGCTGTTTTTATACCATTCATGGTTTGTGGTAAAAGTATTGACATTTCGTATACTAGTTTTAATATGAATGTTTATGTTATGTTTAAACATGTTCATATGAGGAATGCATTGGACTTAATAAGTGACGGGTGGAGCCCGCTATAGCTCCTAGATGCATCGGTAGGTCTCATGAGACAAACTAGTGTCTTGGCACAAGGCCTTGGCAAAATCTTATTTGTAGTCTTGGCACGAGGCCTTGGCTATGTGGTTATAATAGTCTGGCATTATGCATTCCATCATTATGAAAGTGGATATTGATATTGCATGTGATAATTCGAATAGTAGAATATCCATGTGAGTAAGTAAATGGCATTATTTCATTTTTCCTTTGCCATTTTATGCTGAAGTTCAAGTTTAAAAGGCTTTTGTTTTAGTTATAAATTGCCTTAAGTGTTTATGCTTATTTATGAAAGCTTCTGCTATAATGTTATCCTTACTGAGAATCTGAGCTCACCCCTTTCAATGTTTTATTTTTTTCCCAGGATTATGAAGAAGTAATTTATGAATGACCTGTAGGGATAGTATGAGGGGATATGAAGACAAGATGTTTTTTTATGATGTAATGTAAAAATTTATGGATGTATCTAGTTATTCCAAGGCTACTAAACTAATCGGTCTTTCGAGAATTGATCTTTCTCGTGATCATGCCAATGTTATGTAATTAATGCACCGACTCTGGGTAACTGGGGTCGGGTCATTATAGTTGGTATCAGAGGAAGTTTAGTACAAAACATGGAAGCTAGATTTAGATAAACTCTGATTAGAGCACGTAGACCTAAGATGATCGTTGAGGATTAGTATAGAAGAACTTCCTAGAATTTTGGTATTGTAAAGATTTTGTGAGTTTTCCAAGAAATACATCTCTGTCTGGATACGAGCAGGTAGAGGTGGCTCTGGCACAGATGTACCTAGGGGTAAAACCCAAAAACACCACGTTGAGCTAGACTCGAACGAGAACTGGTGCACGACAACGGGCCTTGCTGCACTCTTGGTTACGACACTCCCGGGGGATATGCTTTGGTAAATTCAAAAGATTAGTATAAACCATTATTAAGGGAATATAAAAAAATGCCCCTAAGAATATATGTCGGCAAATAGATAGTGGATAACCTAGATTTTAACATAGGGTACCCAAAGTTAGGATATATTGTTCAATTACAATATTATCCTATTATGTCTATTTTTTTACATTATTATTAGATAAGTATTCAAAAACCCTAATTGTATTTTCTATTGTTAGTTGAAACATAGAGGGAGCAAGATCAGGAACAACTCTTCTCTCTCTTCCTGAAGAACTACTTACAATTATTATCCAGTAGTCATGCGCAGACGATGTTGAAACTTTTTCAAATGTCCAAGTTACATGCAAACAACTTCATGAGACATCCAATACCTCTAGCATTGCACGATTATTTCAAGGATCAAGTACTGACTATGGGATAATGTTGTGCTCTCACCGTTCTTACCATGCTAAGCGTGGGAAGTACCATCAGGGTATTTTCAAATTATTCACTTTATCTCAAAATTACGATGCACTAAATGATTTTCTAGATGCTGCAGAAGTGGGAGACCTTCGAGCAGCCTATATGTATCAAATTATATATTTATGTATTTTTGGATATACGAAAACTGATTTACCAAAACCTTATTTTGAAATATTTGAAGATGAATCAGAGAGAATTTTTCTAAAAAAACATGTTATAGACGATGTCTCTAAATTATATATAAGAAATACCTATTTTTTTATGATGCATCGATGCTTCCATCGATATAATCCAAAATGGATTAGGAGTTTCTGGGTAAAGGAATTAAATGATTTGGAAAACTTCTTGAGGTACCATTGTGACACAGAAACGCATTCTACCAAAAGTAAAATCCGCCTAGTTCCTCCAGAGTTCATGTTGTGATCCACATATCACTAGGGACAAAATACATGCCTAACCCAACGCATGTACTCCCCTTTGAAGAATTATAACTGGAACCCGATCTATCTTATTATGGAGAGCCTATCAGAATTCTTCATACCAAAGATCAAGTGTTGAGAAACCGGATGAATCGACTGGTAAAAGATCTATGGAGAAATCATAAGATGGAAGAGGCAATGTGGGAACCCGAGGAACATATGATGAAGAACCTATGTGGAAATAAATGGATGGTGAAATGTTTAAAAGTGTTAGTGCTCTTTATTGATGGGGTTACTTTGGAATAATTTTCTCTTGTATGTGTAAACCAGAAATTTATTATGTGAAAATGATATTTGAGGAAGAATTATCTTTTCTGTTGCGGATATAGTTATAAATAACCATTTGGTCTTATATGATCATTGGGTTGGAGGAAATTATATGTTATTATAATTTGGGATGAAAATGAAAGGTATGAGATAAGATTTGTGGTTAAATTATGTTATGGTATTTTGAGGAATTTATCTCATTTTGGTAATATTATAAAATATAGTTTTTGAAAAAGGACAACACGTAGACCGTGTGACAACCCGTCGCGTCGGACAAAGCTGTGGGAATCGAACCCACAACCAAAGTGCGATTGGGATTTATCGCCTACCACTGGACTACGTGAAGCCCCTGGTTAGTGTGACTATTTTTTTAAGTGATTTTATTGATCAATAATAAGTTGATTTGGGTTCTTATGTCTTATTAAATGAATACCCTTGGTATTGGAAAATGATTTAGTGATTAAGTGATAAAGGTTATTTTGGAAGATGTTCGCTTTGTTGGGAACACTATATGCCCATGGAAAATATAATACAATGGGGTTCCATTTGTAGAGTAATGGTAGATTTTTTATCTACGTTTTTATTGTGGATTTATAGTGATTTGGGTTATTTATGGAAATGATTAACCTATAACTGAGAATATGTGATGATGTTAATTAATTTTAAGTATGTGAAATTAAGAGTATTTGATATCATTTGGAGATACAATATAACATGGGAGACTACATAATCAAATTATTCTATGTTTTGGGTTTCAATATTAGTTTGAATTATATTGAAGGATTTTAAGGACAATTGATTATTGAATTGTATTTATTTAACTTTGGGGTATTGTTGGTTTAATTTTAGAAATTAAGATTAGTGCATATTTATCTCAAGGAATATCCTTTTGGGGGATCATTAGATCATTCACTAACCATTTTGGTTTTGATTAATCTTCAAAGACAATGTAAATATATAGTTTATCCTGCATGGATCATGTGATTCTATAGAAGTTTATTCAAGCTCTTCTAGTGTGACCAAGTCTTCTTGAATACTCATCATTTAAAAAAAAATGAGTTAGTGGTGGAAATTTATTAAAGAATGAAAATCTACTTAAAATTTAAGTATATCTCATAATGTTCTTAGTCAATATCATAAATGAATTCCTCTTCCTTATGTAATGTAACATTAAAAAAAAATTTGTCCTAGATGGTACATTAAATCATCACTAATTTATGGCTTTGGGATTGTTGGTCTTTTCATAGCCATGTTCTCTACCACTCTCCATCAGATAATTGATGGTTAGATTTCTCTTCCATATCCATATTTTCCTACATGTAACCCTAGTATGTGTTATTTTCGATAATCTTCATACTTTCCACTCTTTATTTTAAATAGAGGTCTCATTAATTCATTTTTCGATGTGGGATTTCAACTAGGATATTTTGAAACGTCAAAAATGTGTTATCCCAATACCCTATGTTTTCTTGGACCGATGGTATTTCAAATCATCATAGATTGATGAGTTTAAGGACCTCAATTTTATACTTGTTTGTGATTGATGACCTCAATCACTACCTATAAATATTTACGTTTTTCCTCCAATTATATGTCTCTAATTTCCACCAATGTTCTCCTAATCGAGATCATAATTTGGTGGTGACCCTTTCATTTCTCTTTTCCTTATATTAAGACTAAATTTTAGTAACCTAATTTCCGATGTGGGTTTTCCCACAAATATATTTTCTACTTTCAACCTTTTATTTTCGAAGAACAATTTCAAATTGCGAGGATGCAATTTATTGAAGGTGGGGAGAATGTAACACCCCAGGATTTCATAGTGTGTTATTTCTTAAAAATAATACAATAACATGCACTACACGCAACACCGAGTTCAATCACACCATGACGTACAAAAAAAATCCATTAAAAGAGGTCATGAATAGTATTAACTACATTTTAAACTTTATATAATCCTTATAATTTTAGAATCCCTATTATGAGTTTCTTAGTCATAATGCAAGAACATATTCATTTTCAGTATTGCAATTTTATCAACTTTTAATAGTGAATCCTTTTTAAATAAAATATTTTAAACTATCTGAATAAATTGGGACATCAAAAAATTTAAAATGAAACATCCCAAGCTTCCACGGTACGCTTTCCTTTGAATAAAATAGTAGCGTGTGTTGTACGCAACCTTGAGTTTTAACACATGCCACAACCAATCAAACTAGCCGTTATGAATAGTAATACCTAAATTTTGAAATTATATATATTTTATATTTTAAAATGGACTTCATTTTTGGATTCAGAATATCGAATTTAGCCTAAGGTGAAATTTTGGTAATTTTCGGATAACTTTCATATTTTGATGAATAGTGAAAATTACTAAATTTTAATTAAAAACAACTTTTTTAATCAAAATAATTAATAGTGATAAATTGTGAATTTGAGTGGTTTTAAAGTATATTTGGAATATATTTTTACCATTTAATATAATGTTGGTCATTGGACATAATTTTACAATTAAACCGAACATAAACAAGTGTCAATCTTTTGATAGTTATTACCTCTTAAAAATATGTTTTTTGTTTTGACAGCTGGAATTAATTTTAAATTAATTTCTTCCACTTCTGTGTTTTGAATTTAGAAAAATGGATTCCATATTTGGAATCGGGATGTCCAAATTCTGTAAATAGCTAACTTTTATTTTTAGTCATTTTGAATAATTACTGTGGTAAATATTTTATTTACCATGGTTAAGGGTAAATCCGGTAAATAAGGGTTAACAAATAATATTATAATAATACCAAATTACCCTAAAACGTGTCCTAACCTTATTGGTGGACACATACCCGACCATGGGCATCCTTGGGTCGATTTGGGGACCCCTTGGAGCCACTTGTAAGTGGTAGGGACACATTATATTAATAAAGTTAAAATAAAAAAAATGGCATAAGCTTACATCTTTTAGAAGAACAATTTTTACATAGGGTTATACATGTTGGATTTTCTATTATAAATATTCATTAGAAAGATAAAACGATTTCCTACATGATGATATTTTATTTATAATTTTTAGACATCAAATAATATAAATTATTAATGACACAATAATGATGCAATGTTTACCTCATTAATAAATCATTTAAATAAATAAGATTATAAGGATTAAAATAATATCTAAAACCTGCCCAATTCTTATTGGATGATGTTATTTAGAATATGAGTCATCTTACCTTCGACCGAAATTATTTTGGGACCATTATAAACCGAATTTAATTATATTATAAAGTAATACTTTCACTCTTTCCTAAAGAGCCCCTCCTCTCCCTTATAAAAGGAGACCACTTCTACTCATTCCTCACACCTCTCAAGCCACTAGGATCGTCCAAACTCTGCCCAAATAAGCTCCCCACATCCCTCTCCTCCTCCTTGAAGCTTCCCCCTAGGCAGAAAGCATTTCAAGAAGTCCTTTGCTTCCAACCAAAGTGAGTTGCCTAAATTAAAGGTAACGTTTTCTCTTAAATTATTTTCATTTATTTTTCTTCTCCAAACCCCAAACTCTTTTTATTTCCTTTCTTTTGTAACAAAAAAAGTATCCTAAATATACTAGGATGTTTTTATAAGAAGGATTCGAACTACACATACACACACCTCTATCTAATGGATGTTGAACATAATGTTTCTGTGAATGGAAAACTAACGCCTCACGAAATGATGATTGTTCAAATACATCTTACCGCCTCTCATAGTGGCCATTATGATGGCACATTAATTAAGTGTGATATTAATGATACATATTTTATATATAAGCTTCTGTAATTCTATTTTATTTCATACCATTATTCTTTTCATGTTGTATATACATACGATAATTTCATTTGAGGAAGTGCGGACTACCGCCCCCTTAAAATGATATGACTCGTTCATACCACACATGGAACGTATAAAGAATGGTGTTAATGAACATAAGTAACATATATAAAATATTATATTATTATGGAATAATAATATACCTATGTATCATTTGGATTCAATTCTTTTAAAATGAAAAATTAAATAGAAGTAGTGTTCGTGCGTACGTACGGACTACTGTCTCCACGAACGCGATGAGATTCATTCTACATCATATCCATTCAAGTATAATTATAATTTGATGATTTAAAAATAGTATCTAAGTACTTGATATCATTCTGGATATGAATAATATACATCCCATTAATAACGAATATGGCTCACATAACAAAGAATATAAAGTAAAATGAACCCGTTAACACCCGAAATGACGATAATTCTAAGATATTATTAACAAATCAATGTTAAAAGATCATATATGATATCATATTAATGCATATGATTCTTGTATAATTAAATAACAATTATTTCACCATTATATAGGAGGTTAACCTACTGTCGACCAAGGAAAAAGTACAAAGTAAGGGATTCTCTTATCTCACTTTCAATTCCGTGAGATTTCCATTGTTCGCCACTAAATTATTGAAAGTGGTGTATTGTGTACGGCCATTTGATATATATTATCATGATTCTCTTATATTCATGTTATTCTGTAAATCATTTGGTGGTTATTAACTTTTGGCCATACGACTCAGTTGATTAACGTGGTAAGGGGTTTCTTATCTCACTTTTAATTTTGTGAGATTTCCATTATTCACCACTTAATTATTGCATGTGGGGTATGTGTACTGACCATGATTGCATTAATTGTGTAATATACTTTAATTTATGGGTATTTACATCATCAGGGTATGATACTTCTTTCATGGGTGTATGTTTGGTAAGTTACCTAATCGATAAGGGAATTTGAAATTTCAATTTCCACTCATTTGGCTTTACGCATATTTCATTGATTATATTACCCCAAGATTATGTGTGGAATCACTATTCATTTGATTATGTCATAATTTCCAGTCCCCTTCCTATGGATATAAGTTTGATACACATAATCACTCCATTGATAATTCTCAAGTCATTGATATGAATTTGATAAGAGTAATTTTAACTCATTCTCCATTTGTTGAGTTAAACATCCAATTTGTTGGTATTGTTTTTACAAGAATATGTGTGAATGTCCTTTGACTGTTTTACACTGAATATCCAATCATATTTAGTGTATTTATATTTTTCACACATAATTATGTCATTGATTTATCCTTAACCTAAGGATACAACCTTTATGAAAGATTTCATCTCAATTTACATTCCATTGAGACTTCTTTGATGATATACACAAAATAACTTTTATATGGTGTATATAATGTACTTTGACATAGTATATCATGATTCCCTTTATTCTCATGATATTAAAAAGTTTTGTTTACCTCAATTATTTGTATTCAAGTGTCTCTTTTGGTTAGAATCTCTAACTAAAATACCATTTTTAAATGTTTTAAAGACTTATTCATCTAAACCTTTCTCATTAATGTCCATGTTTTAAAAATGGTTTTAAGGATTTATTTATATGGACATTAAAGTTTAGAAATAAAAACTCCTTTTAAAAAGTTTCAAAGTGGTATGGGACACTTTGATTCAAAAATCTACTTTTAAATGGCTTCTTGACAAATAGTGTGACTTTTAAATGTTTTCAAGAAAAGGGGGATATTTCTCTCAAATAGTTTTGATGATTATTTTCATCTATGTCAACATCCTTCATTATTATTGATTGAGGTTAATGTGATAAAATACAATCTTCCATATTGTATCGAATGAGTTATGTTTGACTGTGGATGTGCTGTTTTTATACCATTCATGGTTTGTAGTAAAAGTATTGACATTTCGTATGCTAGTTTTAATACGAATGTAAATGTTATGTTTAAACATGTTCATATGAGGAATGAATTGGACTTAATAAGTGACGGGTGGAGCCCGCTATAGCTCCTCGATGCATCGGTAGGTCTCATGAGACAAACTAGTGTCTTGGCACAAGGCCTTGGCAAAATCTTATTTGTAGTCTTGGCACGAGGCCTTGGCTATGTGGTTATAATAGTCTGGCATTATGCATTCCATCATTATGAAAGTGGATATTGATATTGCATGTGATCATTCGAATAGTAGAATATCCATGTGAGTAAGTAAATGGAATTATTTCATTTTACCTTTTCCATTTTATGCTGAAGTTCAAGTTTAAAAGGATTTTGTTTTAGTTATAAATTGCCTTAAGTGTTTATGCTTATTTATGAAAGCTTCTGCTATAATGTTATCCTTACTGAGCATCTGAGCTCAACCCTTTCAATGTTTTATTTTTTTCCCAGGATTATGAATAAGTAATTTATGAATGACCTGCAGGGATAGTATGAGGGGATATAAAGACAAGATGTTTTTTTTATGATGTAATGTAAAAATTTATGGATGTATCTAGTTATTCCAAGGCTACTAAACTAATCGGTCTTTCGAGAATTGATCTTTCTCGTGATCATTCCAATGTTATGTAATTAATGCACCGACTCTGGGTAACTGGGGTCGGGGCATTATAATGTTACATCCTTTCTCACCCATAGATTGTAAACTATTCACAATAGTCATGAATCTTCATTACACTATACATATGGGTTCTCCGTAAGGATTGAAGAAACCATGATATTCAGCTCTGAGCACGACTCTTCCTATTTCAATTACCTTTGAAGTTCCAATGTGAGTGACTTCATGTTTCTTCCAAATACAATTTGCTGCTTCACAAGATGGAATTTGGCTATATATATGTCTAGTTATAGAACAAATCAATGTATTGTGTACCTTATAACTCAGTTGAAACACATGCTTTTCTTGATTAGAGAAGGTACTAATTTCTTTGTTAGGGATTTTCTATCCTCCAGTAAGCACAACTAAATTATCAACTCAAGTGTTGATAACAAAAAGTCTTCATATGATCTCTCCATTATTCGTAATTATTTATATCAAAGATAGGTGGTCTAGTTGGATTGAGATTGTTTATGGAACCAACAAATATTCCTGTTATCTTAATGAAAAATCCTTCCACAAAAACTTGTTAATAAAAAAGTTTGAATTCAAGGAAAATATTCCTAATCTAGGAAAATAGAACAATGAAAACTTGAGAAAGGAAAACTTATATGTGAATATAAGTACTTTAGAAACATGCTCTGATACAAATTGTATGATCTAAATAATGAATGAAGATAATAATTATAGTATCTAATGATATAGATGCTCAAAATACAAGAGGGGGTGAATTATATATTTTAAAAAAATCCTTTGGATATTTTAAAGATGAAGAATTTTAACAATGTTAAACAAGGTAACTCGAAAAACCCTTACTTCTACAGACTTGATAGATTCCAGAAATATGATTATAGGAATGTAATTCAGGAAAAGTGATTCTAGAAATAAAACATAACAAAAGTTTACAAAGACAAAGATTCTACCTTAAAGCGTATAGAATCTCACTAAATCATAGGTCAATTATAAGGATTTATAAGATAGTTATACATACCTTAACAATCAAAATACAGCAGAAAACATGAAACATACCAAGTAATAAGTAATAATTATTTTAACCCAAAGAGTAGGGTATCCAACAACCTTGGATAAAGGTCCATTGATTTATACTTTAATGAATATCTTCTTTACCCACACCAGGGTAATCCCTTGTCATGAAGATCAGAGTCTTCCTTTCTATCCCCGCAAGCCCTCAACTTCAAGGTACTCAACACCTATTTCGTCCTCATCAAGGAAGCCCTCAACTTCAAGGTAGTCGGCACCTCTATCTTCCTACCGCTAGAAGCCCTCGAATGTACTCAGCAATATTCAGAGTCACACAAAGGAAATCTGAACATGATGTTTAGAACTAACTATGCACGGGAGTCTCTCTCTCTAGAAATCACTTCAACAGCATGTAATCTCTAGAGTCATAGAACAATGTTAAGCTATTTCAAATGAGCTCCTATTTATAGACATGTCTTCAATGGTCAGATCCCTCCTCCAACAGTCATATTTTTCCACAAACATCATAGGAACCTGTACACGTGTCACTCAAAGAACGGTTTGTTAGTAACAAAATGCACGACATCATTTTATGTCAAAAAAAAGTTAAAGCAAAAATATGCTTACATAACCAAAATCAAAAGTTCGGAATGTAATAAAGAAGATGTTAAGAGTCTATAATACAAGGATATTCAGATTCTATTTTCTAATGAATTCTTAACGTAAATTATATAGAATTTTGGGGTCTGAATTTCAAGGAAATTTGGAATCTGGATTAACAAGAACTCGTAACCTGAACTTACAAGGTTCGGAGTCAGAATTCATGATAATTCCGAATCATAACTTATAAGAGTTCAGAGTTTGAATTTAGAGAACTTGGAGTCAGAATTCATTAGAGTTCGGAGTCTGAATTCAGAAGAATTCATATTCAAGAATCTTAAGAGTTTGGAGTCTTAATTGAGAAGAATCTGGTGTCATAATTCATAAGAGTTCAGAGTCTGAATTTAGAGGGATTCGAAACCTGAATTCAGATCCTGAAAACAGAATGCTCTATATCTAAGTATTATATGATTTTGAGTTTTTAGATATGAAATAAAAATTTACAATTAGAAAAAAAAATGATCAATGATAACATTGTAAGGATAAATTTCTTAGGGGAAGGAAATTTTCCTTATGAAAGTAAAACACAGTGTTAAATGAAATTTGCAATAAGATAAGTTGTTTGTGATTTCAAAAACATGAGGAATGTTAAAGTCATAAGGGAAACTTATTTACTCAAAAATCTCCCCCAAGTATGAATGAATGGGAAATTCATAAGGAAAACCTTATTAAATCAACAGTTAGTGTTGTCGTTATCCATATTTTCTTGGTGAAACATGGATAAAACTGCTTCGGATCACTAGTGTACTAGTACATATCCACCATCCTAGATATCCAGGCTTCCCTTTTTTGTTCTCAAACCATTATCTCATGATACCAAAATCCATTATCACATAAAAAAATGAGTTATTTTCATAATCAGTTCAAACCAGTAGCTACACATGCTTTTTACCACATACACCACTCAATAAAACCTTTTGTATTTCAATAAAATAACATTAAAAATTTTATCAATGTTTTCCAAAAAAATCCATTAAAAATCCTACTTTGAACACAATGTGCATACCCATATTCACCAAAATAGAATTTGAAGAACCCAAAGTATTTCTATAAACCAATTACATGAGTTATAAAACAACCCCAATTGGCATAACATAAAATAGACATGTAAAACACCCAATTTGAAAAAACAAATGGTACCTAAAAATCACTTGTTTAACAAGCATCACCAAAACCAGATTTCACATCATGTATGATGAAGGATAAGTGTGATAAAAATATAAATTAATAAATTCTAACTCATCTATCACTAATTACCCATGGAATCACTTTTCCACAATTCTCAAAACCCTCAAATCATTGTGAGAAAGTTAAACTCCACCGCCTCCACACCAAAAAGGAGTTAAAGTAGACCTAAATCAAGAATTTCAGACCATTAAACACAATATAACACACAAGTTTCAAAACCCTACTTTCTGGACATTAGGAATTTCCAGACTATTGGAAGAAACAATAATCAAATGGGAGCAAGAAGTAAGGAACCCAAGTTACTTGATGGATCTTGAAGAAATCCTCTAAAATACTACATTAGATGAATTTCAAAATATGTAAATATTAACTCGATGTATTAATAATGATGATGAGTTCATGTAGGAACTGGAATGGGGGAAAATAGGGAAAAAATGAAAGAGTTATTAAAGAAAAAACCATATCTTCAAATCGGAATGATTTGAGAAATCTTGAAAAGACTTGCCCTAATCCACGATGAAAATGAGCTCTAAAGTTGGTGAAGTGAATTTGGGGTCGCGCATAGGGATGTTTTCATTGGGTGGTATGTGGAATCAGAGAAAAGGGAAAAAATAATAAGTTATTAAATATACAATTTTTTTTTAAACCTGGAAATGGGCTTACAGGCTGGCCCAATTATTTAAATAAAAACCAAAATCCACCACTATTAGTGATTACTAAAGGGTCAAAATTGATATGTTGGTGTTACTAGGTTAGTTTATGACATTTTGGAAGTGTTATCTGGAATAATTGTTGAAAAATGAAATAGTTTGAAAAGAATCAAAATTGGTTTTTAAATGTGGAAATGGGCTCACGGTTTGGTGCAAATCATGAAAACTCACCCTCTCCCCAAAAAATCATGGGAAATCCCCAAAAAAGAAATAATGGAAATTAAATGAAATTTTCATTTTAAATAAGTCATTTATATTACACCAAGAACTTGAACATAGTCATAAAACGTGAATAAGTTCATCAACACATTACATTCAAATTTTGTAAATCAGAACATTGAAATATGTTTTTTAAAGAAAATCCAGTTATAAATATCATATAATTAAAGTGAGATATAATAATGTTGGTTTAATATGTATATACACAAAAAATAAATTTAATTAAACAAAATATAAACCAAATTAATCTCACAAATAATTTTAATACTGCATAAATAATGAAGTATAATGTTAACCCAAAGAATGCAAATATGGTTATGAATTCCCTTACCTCAAGTTTGTATTTCATCAAAATTCATTAAAACTATTGTATAACGGTTAATAGAGTTTTATAAATATATTATAGAAACATATTAATATTTATAATACATTATATGATCATTTATTTACATCATTTCTCCTATTAATTCATATTTTTTTTCATTACATTGTTTTGGGTGAGTTATATTCACGATTTCCATGGCCGATTTCTTTTTGATTTTCTTATTGTACAAAAATAAAATTATATAAGATGAATGAAATGGTATTTATATTTTCCCATAATATATAATTATACTTTAAATAATTGTTTCATCATATATAATTATGTATCATTAGATACAATATTAATGATATTAGTTTAGATCATTTATTGTGGTTCCTCGATAACCATGAACTTGTTTCAAGATATAATTTAATGTCATGCATAGAATATAATTCCAGAAAAAATAGGTCACAAAATTTACATTAAATCCCATTTCATCCATTAAAATAGTTTTATGATCATCTTTGAATAATTTAATGGATATTGAGAAGACATCATCCACGATTTTGGTAAATCGGCCCATCGTGGTCGGTGTTTTAATTTTTAGAAAAAGAGGGCCAGGAGATGAATAAAGATGATGAATCTATTACATGAACATTGTAAAATAAAGAATATATAAGATTATAGAGATTTGTAACCTCATAGATAAGTATAGGTAAATAGTGCATATGAAATTAATGTAATTAGAAAAAAACACTTCAAAAGGGAAGAGTATTTTTACCTCTTGATATTTTATCCTTAAGATCCTCCTTACAGCCTTTGGTTTTGGCCTTCTGGTGATACTAAAATCTCTAGAACGTAGGTAAGAGCATTTGGGATGAGATTTTGTAGAACATAGATTTAAGTAGGGAATACCTAAGAACTATTATATGTGGGAATAATTTAAAAACATTTATTAAATATGAGTATTATGTAGATAGTTTTCAAATACAATAAACATTTATGTTTTTTGGTTGGGATCATAATTTTATGTGTTGAATATTCATCTAAAATGATGAAATATTTATAGATGTAAATCTAGGGTCAGTATAGTTTCTATCAGAGTGTATTTTTGTTTATAATTAGATAAAAGTTCTACAAAACATTGGTGAAAACCTTATGCATTTTTCAATGTATCTCATAGAAACATAATAATTTTTTATGAAAGTGGTTAATAGGTGTTCCTAGAAATAAATCCCTATCTATACACTATATTTTGATATGGTTTTGTAATATATCCATATAGGGGTGACAACCCCAAAAATAGATCATAAACTATATTTCAACATTTATTAATATTCTTTTTTTATCCATAATTTACCCCTTGTTTAATACTCATGGGGTTGTATGAACAATTATAACAAATTTGAATAGATGGATAAAAATGAAGTTGGTTAAAATTAAGACTTAAATGATTGAAAATAATGTATCATTATTTATACATCTTATGATTTTTTTCATGATTTTAATAATTTTAAATATGAAAATTGTGTTTCACACTGTACCTTTGGGTTTTAGTCAATAGATGGAACCAAATTGAATCATCTGAACAATGAATGTTAAGTATAATAAAATTTCCTTCCTTGTGAGTAAAAAAATGGATTATAAGATGGGATGGCATTTTTTACTAATAGTATCACTCAACATAACCATGATTTTAGTGAAAATTTGGATCATTTTGAACTATTGAATACACCTTATAAGAAGAAAAATTCTATTGACTATTTTATGTAAAAACATCCAAAATCCTTCGTTAGTGCCTCTAATCCACTGGTTATAAGGAAATGGATAGATATGATTTAGATTATATTTTTTATTCTTAATTTTCCATACAATGAAAATAGTTTTATAGAAATTAATCTTTTTCAAGGATAAGATGATAAACTATGTAATATTATTATAAATTCTTGGAATTTTCTACAAATTGAAGGTAGCTACAAAAGAATTATTTTTATTATTCATTTTTGGAAAAACTATTATTGTATTGTGTTATATAGTATTATACACATAATAATATTAAGAACCCAAAAAAAGAAATCACTTCATTACTATATAAATTATCATTAATCATCAATGAAACCAATTAAAAGATAAAATAAGTAAAAAAGTATAATATATAATATCTAAAAGGATTATAAGGATCACCCCAATATATATGAATCATTACCCATAATGAAAACAATATAGAGATGAAGAAACCAATTATTAAACCAATAAAAATTTTATAAAATGGAAATATAGAACCTAGAGAGTAATTGAGTTGAATATTAAGTGAAATAATTAGACTGTATTTATATGTTGTAAATTGACCATTGGGATACTAATGTGATTATTTGAATAGTAAGTTGACTATTGGTAATATTAATCTGGCTGTAAAAATAATACATTTAACTCAAATAATAAATTTTAATGAAAATAATATTTATCATGACTAATTTATGTGAATATAAATTTAAAATTCCAAAAAAATAATGATTAAGAAGCATATAGAAAACATAATCCCTTTTTAAAAAACAATATTTTAAACTATTTCATGAATGTCATAATTTCTATTTTAAAAATTAAATTTTTATATTACATCAATTTAGTTCTATAGAATTAATTTTATTTCTGAAATCATCATTTAGTAATTATTCAATGGTTATTTTTTTTAATGTTCTAAAATACATTAATTTTCGAGGGAATAGTAAAAATATAATTTTTCACATAACTGGTGAAACTGAAATTGCATCACTCATTATGTAATAATGAGATAATAATTTCTAAAAATTTAGGTTTTCCTTTTATATTAAATTTAATAAATTTTAAATTAATATATAATAAACTCAATTTGAAAACACTAGAAGAATATTCCAAAACCTAACGTCAAAAGTGATTCTTTGAAATAACAATTTTCAATTCTATCCACCTTCTTATTTAAATAACTAAATAATTAATATTATAAAGCATATTTATCCTTTTAAAACATTTAATTATATTAATATATTATTTATATTGTAAAAAAATAACAATTAATATTGTAACAATTGATATATTATTTTATTCAATGTTTTATTCATAAAATAACCCTCTCTTCAAGTATTGACAACCCTTCTACATACCCTTGAAGGAACACTTCTCCCACCAATTCCAAATCAAATTATCTTACAAAATATTCCATATTAAGAATATTAGAATCCATAGGGAAATTATATGGAAATAAAACTCCAATCACCATTGAGTAAGAGTGACATAAATGGGAACCTACACTAAGGAGAAAGTATGTTCTGATCCAATTCTCTCTCTTTTTATTTATTATTCCTATTCTCATTGTTTTTTCACCTATAAATTCACAAAAAACCCATAAAACAATTATTTAGTTAGTAATTTGACATCACATTAATGATGTTATCTCAATTTAAGTATCATGCTACTATATAAATATAATTTAAACTTCTCATTCCGACCCACTTGACAATCTCCCACTAAGGCCCCTTAACCAATTATAGAGACATTTCCAAGTCAAAACATATAACCAATGTCTTTGATAGATATTATAAACTATATTAATTATATAAAAAATGAGTTACATTCATTATAAACTTTTATAAGTAATTGTAAAAATATATAAACTACATTTAATAAAATAGTGAGATTGATTCAAAATGAGAAATGTTTACAAAAAATAGGGTAAAACTCTTAAATTTCAACAAAAGGGGTTAATATATATAAAACAATGATAATAATTTTTTAATAGATTTATAAATGACTATTATAAACTTCAGGGTAAATTTTTTATTAAATATATAATTATTATTCAAGAGGTAGAAAATGACAAAATAAGTAATTGATATTAGGGGATTCAAGAACACAAAACCTTTATTTTATTTATTCTCTCTTCCACAGTATTAATAATCATTTATGTTTTTGAAATTTATTTTTCATTTTCCATTAGGCATATATATTTTCTTACTGTGTCAAAACAATTTCTAGAAAACCCCTATATTTTAATGTGACTTGAATTTCCAAACAAACATTTTTTACTCCTTCAGAAATAAATCCATTCCAATGAAAAATAATGATCTATTATGTGAAAGTATGATTTGCCTAATTCATTTCTGAATAAAAAATCTTATTATTGAATGTATTAATTATTAAATCCTTATGGAACACATAATGTTCCTTTGGTTTACTTCATGTATTTTATTGATATACTTTATATGTGGCACGGATGATTATGTAAATGACACAATGTGATGGGTGGGAAAATAATTATATAGCCCTCTAATGTAATGGGTAATGTGTTGTATCTTCTGAAATGATGTGTGTTCATGTGTGGTCATGATTATATATTTTTTATAATGATTATGTTATGATTATGAAAATATGTTTTTCATGAATGGGATAGTATATTTGTTCACAACTATGCATTTTATTTTAAAATTAATAGATTATATTTCATTATTATGAATTTTTACATTCCATGACCTTATCCATTATTTCCCTCATGATTTTGATTATAGTCATATGATTTTGTTTTGAGGATGATGATATTGATCACTCATGTTATATTGATTCATGAATCTTATTCATCCCCTTACTAGAATTTTGTATGACATCTTTTAGTTATGTATATCCTCATGTGATTAATATTACTAAAGATATCATTAGGGATGCTGAGAATATAGATAAGAATGAATTAAATAATTGTTATGTTTTATTACATAAAATCTATGAATAATCATAATCTTCACAGTACATTAAACCTTTGGATCCTCAATTTCTAATATTATTGTTTTGTTTGTCTTTAAAATGGTGTAATAGTCTTGTGGAAAAATTTAGGGTCTCTATATTTCATATCATTGTATGGTTTAGATAATTTTAGAATTATCAATAGAAAACAAGATTGAACAGCATAAGTATTAGTCAATATATAGGAAATGCGTCCTCGAATAATGTTTTTCAAAAAATTATTAACTTATTGATCCCATAATATAATATATTATAGTTAATTACAATAAGGGTTAAATTATTTATTCATTATTTATTGAAATATATTTTTTCAATCCTTTTATAATTTAAAAAATGGTGGGAACTATGAGAAAATACGAAAAGAACTAGTGTGACAAACAATGCAATGATTTCCACAATGAAAACCACATTCCCTTGGAAGGTGGAGTTCATAACATCATGGATATTCTTACGCATTTTTATGAGGACATGAATAATAACCTGAATTATGTGGAACATATAACTTTACCCAAGAAGGATAAAATAGTCAATGAGTATTTTATACAGAAATGACCACCGATGTTTACTAGAAATTCTGGTCCAGTTATCATAGAATAGTGGGTTAAGTTATTTTTTTAGGTATTATTTATAACCCATTGTTTAGAGGAGCAGGTGTATCTATCCATTTATCGATTAGATGGGTAATCCGATCAAGGTTGGGTGTTAATTGATAACTCAAATCCAAATTATGTAGTGGATGAGATGGTATGGGAAGGCATTAAAAATATCATACCAAGTTTAATCCAAAAAATTTTAGAACAAATACTAATATAGAATTCATTGATATGATGAAAAATGAAATTGAATCTATCACATATAATGAAGAAACATCATCATGATTGAAATTTGTACATTATGTTTTTGAATCAACAATGATTGTAAAATAGATAGATTCTTTTGTGGTATAAAACAAAACCCTCTAATGGCTATAGATATTTTAGAATTCATGAGTTATGAAGATGTGGTTCTATGTTCTCTCCATGTAGAGATAGATTTTATATAATGTTCACGTGGTTATGAAGGTAAGAAGAGAATAATGAAGTTTACAGATGTTGAGTCAAATGAAAAACGAGGAAAGGGGATCCAACTACACATATGTAAAAACAATTAAAGATAAACATCATGGTAATTGAATGAAATGGATGTCGAAATTATGAAATTTCAGGATAGAAGTACATCATGCCCAAGAGTTTTGAATAAGTAGGTATAAGATATACGTGACGAGAGATGAAATGAAAGAACCTCCAAATATAGCACATAATGTTCAACACTAAAACATTAGGGATAATGGTCCCTATGCAATCCAGTGCAATAAACCCCAAATCATTTAGGGTAATCATCATTAGAATCCACCAAAGTAAAAGGATAGAGGGAAATCATATTCTATACCAATATCTGACATTGAGTAACAAAACGAAGTTGTACGATGTATATATTTGATTCATTCATATGGAAAAGGTTTTACTTGACTCTCGTTTTACACAATACATTATACCCTGTATGTTTTCTATAACTATTGATGTAAATCCCTGATATTATGAAGTACATATGTCTACAAGAATGTCTAGTTTTGAAATCGTTGAAACCGCAGTATTGGAAAATTATCTTGTAAGTGTCTATGGTAAGAGTCCCCCTACGAAACGCTTTACACACCCCATGGTGGTATTCAATTCTTTACTGGCCATACATTCAATCCCATTATATAGATCACACATCCACTTTTTTGGAAAAAGGGTATCACGTTTCCTTTATAATCAATTAATGATCCTTTATATATTTAAGTAAAGTCATGAGCCTATTTTTGAAAATACATCAATGGTTTTGGTGTTGATACCTTGGAAATAACAATACCTTTTCCAAATGGCTAAATCAAAGGATGGTATCATCCTAGATGAAATACCCATTGTTAAGGAATACACTAATAATTTCTTGAACAAATAACTAGAAATCCCCAATATATTGAGGTAGAGAACTAAATAAATATCATACCTAGAGCCACTCCTATGTCAAAATTCGCCTACTTTATGGCCAGGATCGAATTGGAAGGGTTAAAGAATCATCTATAAGATCATTTTGATGAAGGGTTCATACACCCTTGAGAATCACTTTGGGGAGAAAAAATTAATTTATTCATGTTTAGGGATGGATAAATGTATTTGGGTATTTATTATAATGATCTCAAAAAGTTCACTATTAACAAAAAAAATTCCCCTACCAAAAATTGATGGATTTTTCGATCATATAAAAGTATCTCATTACATATTAATGGTGGGTCATAATTCTGGATATCATCATCCAAATGTGAAGATTTAAGATATTCAAAAGACTATATTTTTTTATAAGTTATGGAAACAATGATTGCAAATTGATTCCATTAAGATATAGTAATTCCCTTGAAATCATTATGGATTAGATGAAGAGAGTATTTAGAGTCTACATAAAAGATATTCATAATGTTTGTTGATGATGTTCTCATTTACTCAAAGAACAATGAGGAACGTGTGGATAATATATGGATTATTATACCAACAATATGGAAATATTTTGTGTATTATAGGATCAAACTGTGTGAATTCTGGATGTAGCATGTAACATTTTGTTGGAATGTTATCACAAGAGAAGGGATTTTTAAAACCCTTAAAAATGATATTTCATTATGGACCAGACCAACTAGTCTCATTTAAAATCAACATTTTCATAGATTAGAAGGGTAATATCGATATTTTTGGAGATTTTTATCATGATTTTCTATCCCCTAACTAATTTAACAGAAAAATGTGTAAATTATGTTTCATGGAATAATGTGAGGATAGTTTCAAGGACCTCAATAAGAGGATAATCACGGAACTTGTACTCACACTAACAATATGTGGATAAGGTTTTGTGTTATAAAGTGATCCTTAAATGAAAGACATGGTTTCTGTTACTCATGAAAAAATTTAATTTAATAACATACGCCTCATGATAGTTTATAATCCCTGATTAGAACTAATCGATGCATGATCTAGAACTAGAAGCTATGATTTTTCCATGAAATATAGTGGAACTAGCTCTATGGTGAAAAGTTTAAAATATATATTGATAATAAGAAACTAATATATATTAACCCTAAATAATCTCATAATGCTTCAAATTAGATGGGTAGAGCTAATCCGAGACGACGGTTTCTCTTTTCACTACTCTATGAGAAATGTGAACATAGTAGTTGATGAAATTTTATGAAAAGATCCTGCCAATATATATATAATGACCATTAAAAAAGACCCTATCTTCATGGAAATGGAATTTTTTGATTTTCATAACACAATGGAAGGAAAAAATAAGACCTTTCACAATTTATTTCCCAACCATCCATCCAGGATAAGAACATAGAGGCATAATGTTATAATTGAGAGATACAAAATAAGGTGAATGTAGAAAATTAACCGAAAATAGATGAGCACTATATGGATGATGATGGTGTGTCTAAATTTTTAATGTGACTTTGTGTTACTTTATCACCGTAGATAAATAAGGATTTGTTGTATAATGAAAATATCTCATCTTTCCCCATCCATAATGAAAACATCATGTTATACTATGATCTTTGAGAACACTTATGGTGGGAAAAATTAATAAGGATATGTCTAAGTACCTCTCAATGTGTTCAATATGTCAGCATGTTATGGTAGAGTAATAGAAGTCAAACAATATTATATAATCATTTCTTATACCCATGTGTAAATATGAGAATATCACTATGTGAATTTTCAATGATATCCCAAAATGTATAAAAGAAATAATGAGATACGGGTTGTGGTGGAACGACTCACCAAGAGTGTTCAATTTATCACAACTAGGGAATCTTTATCACTTGAAAATAAATCCATGATATATGTGAAGGATGTGGTGAGGCAACATAGGGTACCACATTCGATCATCTATTAACAAGATTCATTGTCCAATTCTAAATTTTGTAGAAGTATTCAATGTTCTTTAACTGCTGAATAGAATTTCAGAATGGCATATCTCCCCCAATTGGATGGTGAATCTGAATAGACTATTCAGATTCTTGAGGACATTCAACGATCCTATTGAGTTAAATTAAAGGGGGGATGGGGTCAGAGTATCCCACTGTTTGAATTATCATATAATATTAGCTTCCACACTAGTATTAAAATGGATTCATATGATGATCTATATGAAAATTGATATAGAATCTCAACTTCTAAGGGTGATATTTGTGAATTAAATCCACATTGTCCTATCCTTTTTCAAGAGATAGAATATGTGGAATATTCCATCCAAAAAAATATAAAATATTATCAGAGTCCAGAAAAGATCTATGGTGGAAATCATCAAATGAACTTGAATTTTGATGTTAGATATAAAATTTTCCTTCAAATATCATCATGGAATAAATTCATATGGTTTGAAAAGAAATGGAATCATATCCAAAGGTATATTGTTCCCTTTTAGATCCACAATTGCATTTGTGTAGTGGAATATCAGCTTTCACTTCCCCCAAATATAGCTCATATTCTTAATTTATTAAATGAATCACTCCTGATGATGTATATACTCGATCCCCTACATGTAATAAATCTAGAGGTGGTAAAAATATAGATTGACCTCTCATGAAAAGACAATCCAGTGAGGATATTGGACTATATAGATAATGTCCAAAGTAATATGATAACTCACCATTTCAAAGGGTTGTGGAGAAATCATATGGATTATGATGTAACTTGTGAACCAGAGGAAATAATGAAACATAAGTACCCTTAACTATTGTCAATTGAGAACTGGATTGGTAATTTAAAGGATAAAATTTCAAAATGGGGGAATAATGTAATGACCCAGTGTTCATTTGTAATATTCTTTTCTTGAATAAATATTTTTTTTATGATATTATAAAATTTTACAAACATATAAAATATAAAAAAACAAAAAAATAATAAATTACTAAATACTTTTACATTTTTCATCTATGAATATATGTAAAATGTAATAAATATAGACACAAAATATATAATAAAATAGATAAAAGGGAAAATATAAATTGCCCTAATCTACTAGAATCATAGTCTCTACTATAAAAATTGTTGAGAAGAATAAAAATATAAGTAAGCCAAGAAAAGTATTAGAAACTGGAATTATAGAACCTTGATAGAAATTGAGATGAATATTATGCAAATAAATGAACTAATATTTGTAGGAATTTTTATTACATTAATAATAGTAATGTGATCATTGGAATAATAAGATGACCATTAGGATTACCAACTTTATGACTAGGAATAGTTACATGATATTTGAAATAGTAATATTATCTGAAACAATAAACTGTAAAAAATATATTTTTACAGATTAATATAGGTAAATATATGTTTTATAATTTTGAAAAATAAATATCATGAATAAGAAACTCAATTAATATATTTGAACATTTTTATTGAACTATATTTTATTGTATTTTATAAATACCATAATTTATATATTAGAATTTAAAATTACCTTTATTGGAAATTAATTTTGAAAAAATGAATATTATTTTCGAAATAAAAATTTTGATGTTATCCTTCCTAAATGGCCCAAAGAACTTTATTTTTTTATTTTTGATAATCCACCTTTCAAGGGGTTAGGTAGAACCCTTAAAATACATGAAGGCTTAGAGAAAATTACATGACCTGTAGGTCTTAGAGGAAATCACCCAAACAAGACAACTTGGAATTGCTCCACCCCAGCACATGTCATGATATCAGTACTCTATCTTCACAATGTTGGTCGACAATCTATCTTTTACAGAGATTTATAGGCCCGATATAAATGGAAATTCCATAGACTCTCAATCTTACAAATCTAAATAGTTCTACTCTAGTGAATGTGCATGCTCTGAATCATCATCTGAAGCCTTTCCCCTTATAGAATGAGTAGTACATCTGCATATGCATGTGACTCGATGGCCTTGGGGTGGCCCAAATTCCTTTAGGTGGTTTGAAGGCCTTAAGAGAAAACTGGCCTGAAAGCCTTGGGTGGATCGAAAGCCCTGAAGGACCCGAGGACCAAACTGGTGGCCCAAAGGGCAGATAACCACCTACAAAAAATTTACAGGCCACCAAATATAACAACAGTTTTAGATGGATATTATAAACTACATATAATAAATATAATATTTTATATATTCATTCTAAGATTATGTAATTTTTCATTCTAACATATTACATACATTTAATATGGTAGTGAATTAAATGAAAATGGGATATATTTCTGGAAAACATGTTTTCATAATGATTCAATTTAATCAAAAAAATTTTAATTATAATACAATGATTATAATTTATTGATATTTGTATAAAATTACTATAATAGGATTCTTTATCAATGTTATAATAAATCTTATTTTACTATTCAAAAGGTTGAAATGATGAAAAAATTAATTATGGTAAGGGGACTATAGAACTAGAAACCATTAAATGGGTTAATCTCTCTCCCACCATATTAATGTTCATATTATTTTCATAAAATTTCTATTCCATTTTTCTATCTAGGATATAAATATTCATACCATGTCAAATGGGATTCTAAAAAAACCCTTTTTTAAATGTGACTTTAACATCCAATACATCTTATTTTACTCCTCCTGAATTACTTCTTGTTCGTTAAATAATAATGATGTATTCTGGCCAATAAATATTTACCTTATTCATTTGGGAACTAAAACGTTTATTCACGAGTGTGTGATTTATACAATTCCTTTGAAACTTTTTATCTTCCATGTGTTTACATAATGACTTAGGTTGATATGTGTTCTATGTGACATGAATAACTATGTAAATGTTATGATGTGATGGGTGGTAACAAAATTATATATCCATCCAAAGAATTGTTTAATGTGATGAATTTCATGAGATGATGTGAATCATTCATGAACATGATAGTATCTTTGTTCATAATGTTGATGTTATGATTATTCACATAAATGTTTCCTCAACATAATGATATCATAATTCAAAATTATGTGTGATATTTTACCACTATTATATGATGTTTTATTTTTATGAATTTCCATATTACATACCGTTGTCCATTCTTTCCTCATGATTCTGATGATAGTAATATTATTATGTAATGATTATGAGGATTAATATCACTCATGATAAATTGATTAATGTCTCTTATTCATCCTCTTATTGGTCCTTTTTCTCACCCATTTCATTGACTAATATCCTCAGGTGATTAAATTTAATTAGGAGAACATGATGGATACTGAGAAGAGATATTAGAAGGAATATAATAATTTTTGTATCCTATTATATGAAATTTATCTATAAATGTATCTTTTTGAAGACACTAATCCTTTGGATCATGGATTTATAACACTGTTATTTTTTATTCTATAAATAATGAAATGTGCATGTATGAAAAAGTAGGTTCTCTATATTTATTGTATGAAATAAGATTACATTATGATTCAATTTTTTGTATGTAATTCCTTTTATATTATGTAACAAAATATACAAGGAATTATTTAAGCATTATCAGATTAACAATGAATCAATTGGTAGTTTTTTGGAAACATTTACTTGTGATTCAATGTATGACTACTATTTAATATTCAACTATGAAAACAAAATTGATCAATACATTTTTGGTTTGAAACCATGTCATTTAAATTCATTATAAATAAGTGTTCCTAGAAGCTATAAATAAATCACACAAAGTGACGTTAATATGGAAATGAATGTAACATAACATCATGTTATTGGTGAGTAGAAAAAGAAGTTATATTTTCGAGGAAGATCCAATGGTATTTAATAGGGTGGGAATAAAAATATTAAACCTCAAACATTCCAAAAAAATGGAAGAATCTCTAATGTTAATGAGTGAAAGGAAATGGAGTATGTTTCATTTGTTAAATGCCTTTCCATCGAGAAAAAGAATTTCAAAGTGACAGGAAGTGGCCAATACAAGAAATAAATGGGTGGGATATCCATATTAGAAATCCCTCACACATTAGTGGTATAAATGAAAATAATTTTTCATTATGTGAAACAATCCCCTAATACGGGAGCCAATAATGATAAAAAGAAAAAAACTCTATTGAAAATGATTGTGGGGAAATAATTTATAATCAGATCTGCGGAAGTAAATCAATATTCTTAGGGAATCATTATCCTCCAATCCTAAGTTTGGGATTGTTTTATGAAGTATTATTAAATAATCCCTAAAAATACATCATCCATCATAGAAATTATATGTGATTATGTTATTTTATTATCTCTCTCAATATGGATCCCATTTTAATATATAGAATATAGAAATCATATTTTATATTAAAAATCAATCAATGATTATCTATATATATAAATATGAACCTAAACATCCAATGGAAATATTTTTTGGCTATTATTAGAGGTTATTTAAGGAATAAATACTATATTATCTTTTAGTATAAAATAATATTTAGTTGTGGAATTTATTTTTCAAAATGGTTATTTTATTTTTTTTAAATATATGATAATGATAAATACATTTGTGTAAGAGATATTATCAGTGATTGAATTATTTCTAGATAATAAATAAGTTTATTGTGAAATGATATAACATAAAATAATTCTAATTATATTGTAACAATCTTGGACTATAATATTTTGGAGGAAACCTAACAGTAAATATTAATGAAATGGATTAAGTTGAATTTTTTGTGACATTTTTAATGATTTTAGAGATTAATGTTTTATATTTATCCATATTATATAACATGTTATAACATTTTTAGAAAATATTTATAGAATAAAGTAATTGTTGTTCCTTATTTTATATATATTATGATTCATTAAAAGTCAATTTTAGTGCTTTAGAAATTAAAAAACCATCTTCAATATTCATCTATTAGATTATGAGATGAATTATAATTTCATAAAAGAAACAGGAAAGGGTGAAATTTTTCTTATAAAAAGGAATTAAATCAGGGAAGTACATTTTATAATGTTCACTATAATGGTAGTAAAAGAATCTATAAACATTATGAAAATAATATTGATGAAAAAATGATCCATTGTTACCTTCATTCTCAATTAATTGAAGGTCGTTTCACGCATAATAGTTGAATTATATAGGTAATATCTAATATAGGTATATCTAATGTAATAAATAGTAATATGACATGTGATCTTATGTTTCAAACTAAAATCCATTAAATGAAAAAAAACAAGAAATATTTACACCGATATGATGTCCATAAAACAAGGTGAAATTAAATAAATTATAATATCAAAAAATCATGAACATCTAATCCCCTTTTTCATGGAAACATAGAGGTCCACTAAACAGTGTTGGATAGGCATTGATATAGTTCCCCGCTAGGGAACAAGACCATGTTCTATTTCACATGTTGTGATATTTTAGTAATTTGTTTGAAATGGTTCATTTGTCAGTAAATAGTAAAAAATAAATCATTTTTCAAATACATTCATTTATTTTCAATATATAAAGTATTTTAAAGGATCCATTGAATTTTTTATTTAGTTAAAAATTTAAATATGGTCACTTACATTTATAATTATGTAATTAAATAAATTTTAATTGAAATTATTGATTATGTTGATATATATTAATTTTAATGATGAAACAAAATTTTTTTAAAAAAAGGATTTCATTTATTTTAATGAATTTAAATTAAAATAGATTTTTTGTAACTTTATGAAATTGAATCATGAAAAAATTATACTATCTATATAATCAAGTAGATCAAAATTGGTAAAAAAATTCTCTATATTGTTTTTATTATTTGTAGTAATAGTGATAAATATTTATAAGCGCTATAAGAATAAAATGGGTAAAACCTAGTTAAAACCATTAGATAAATGATCTCAGTAATCCATAAATTTTCATTAAATAATTATATTAATTAAATTATACAATAGATTTACCAATTTTGAATATTTACCATTAATTTTCCTTTTTAACCTGATACTGTAATTTAAAATATTTTATGTAATGAAATATTCAAATTGTCAAATTATTGATTAAAATGGAAAACAAATTGTGATAAGGATATAAATATGATATGTTCAGTTATGAATTTATTTTTTAATAATAATTTATTTTATTTCTGGGTAATTTATTTTCATTTTTTCTATATTTAATAATTATCTTAAATTATTATGCAATGCGGACAGAAAATTAATTAAATGAACAAATAGATGTAGTAAATAGATTTAAAAATACTAAGTGTAATATAATGTGAATGGTTAATTCTATTTCATGCATTTGGTTACTAAATATAACATGTTACATGTTTTTAAATTGATTATAATTGAATTCCATATCTATCATGATGAATTTAATTTCATCATCAATGAATAGCTTCAATATTGAATGTAATGATATTTTATGAAAATAATATTTTATTAAATTATATATAAATAATAAAAATAATGAAATATGAAAGGAAGGATAAAAAATGATTGAAAATTTCAACCCTTTTCCATTTATTAGTAATTTTATAACAAATTAAATAAATTATAACCATTTATGATTGGAAAAGTATGTACACAAATTAATGTTAAAATCATTTATTGATGAATTTAAACAATAGTATTTGGTTCTCATTAAAACAAAAACATATATAAATATTATTTTATGAAGATATATATATCGTATCCTATGGTTTTAATAATATATCATCCTCTAGAATAATTTCTCATAAGAATGGCATAATTATTTTTAATCTTTTTGGAAATTAAATGTGTGTCCTTCACCTCCATTATAAACTGTCACCTATATAGTATTTTCATAACACCACATTGATCCATATTTCTAGAAAAATACTTAAAATATTCTCATATGAAATTACCTAGAGATGATTGTGGGGTTTATTTATTATTAAATGAAAATTGAAAGGGTTTATAAAAAACATCTAAAGGAGGAATAATGAAGAAGATGTAATATTCTTACCCAACCACATTAAAATTATTTACTCTTCTACCTCCACTAAATATATGTTTTGAATTTTGAAATAAAATTTTTATCATTTTAAAAGTAATTATTTTTTATAAGTATTTTTTAACCACCAATATACACCCCTTATTTAATCTAATTATAACTGAATGTATTTCCCGTGCAAACGTGTGTAATACTACCTCCACATAGCGATACCCATCATTTTCCATCACTATATTTCATGAATTCTGATAATTATGAGTTTAAAATTTATATAATATATTGATGAAATAATAATTAGTCATTAATTACAATAACTAATATACCTTCTTACATTCCAATATTTTGGATAATGAAAACAACGCCCGTACGTGCGTGGGGATGACCACCTCTATGAACAGATGTTATTAATTTTTAATTTATTATTTAAATTGATCTAAATAAGAGATATTTAATTTGAAATTTTATATATATCATATAATAGAGAATCTTGAATGGGGAATTACAATTTAACTATCTTTAATTTATTCCATTGAAACGTGAAAGTAGCATTAAAGCATATGTAATACATACAATCTCTATGAACCGTGTAATTTGATTTTTTAGTTGTAACACATATTATAAAAATATATATATAATTAATATATATTATATTTAATATTTTACTATCTATTCTTATTTTAGGGAATCAAAATCCCATTATTGGTTCGAAAACTACTAAGATAAAAATTAAAAGGAAATGGACTTGTGATCACCCAAAACTGCTAGTTTTAAAATAATTTTACCTATAAATGGGTGTTAAAATGTTTTAGTTGTATAATATATGATATTATATTAATGTAATTAAATTTTTTTATTATTTTAATAAACTTTGTTTAATTATACCGAAGGATAATGAGCTTTCTAAATAAGTTGAACTTGTGGTTAGGGGTTCTCATTTAAAATTTATTTTAGGGCTACTTATACCACATGATTCATCAATATTTTGAATATAATACATTTTAATTTAATCTATTATAATTTATTTGAAAATATATTGACTTAAAACATATGGATAATTACACAATTCATTAGGTTTTAACACTGATATTACAAAAGAAGTAATTTTTTAATTACATTCTCATTACTTACCAGGTATGTTTATGATTATGTTTCTTATGAAGATTTTTTTGGATCAAAATAGCATTAAAATCATAAAAAAAATTATCCATTTTTTATTTATTTATTTTATTTATTTTCCATTAATTTTCCACTCTTAGTGTGTTCTCGAGTGAAAAATAAAATTTTAAAGAAATCAAAAATTATTTGTCTCTTCAATCAATAAAAAATATTTTACCATATCCATGTTTTCTAAAAATTATTTCAATGACCTTTTATATATTATACATTGTTTTTTAATGTCATTTTTTCAATTAATTTTTTAAAAAACTATGTAATATTATTTTTGTTTTATGAATGGGGAATTTTATCATGATACCAATATTATAAAGTGAATCATTTATAACCCAAACAATATGAATAGAAGACAATTCCATCATGAATACTCTATTGTATGAAGCATAATTTGAATTTTTCAATTTCATTTATCAAAGAAATGTTTTCCCATAAATTTTTTTAATTTTTTTATTTTTAATGAATTGATTTAATAATGAAAACAGTATTTTCTTTAGTATATTTTACACATGATATTTTAAATAATTTTTTTCTATTATGACATTCCATAATGATATTTATGATTTAATTAGGATTTTATATTATGATATAATTCTTATTCATTATCTTTATGTTGTATGACTATACTTATAAGATATTTATGAAACCCATTTTATTTGTATGTGCTATGATATTTAATGAATGAGTTTATATATAGATTAAAACATATGAATGGATTATGATAATCCGATGGGTTGGATTGGAATTATATATCCCTCAAATTAATTGGATAATTAAGGAAAAATATAGGGATAAATATGTTATGTGTGAACCTTATTTCATGTTCATGGTTTTATTAATGGACTTGGTATTCATGTCCATATTATTATCCATATAATAGGTTTTAATATCAATAATATTATGTGTTAGTTAGGTTTCAATACAGAATGATTCTACAAGAGTTTAATTCCATATACCATACTTTATTATAGGACATGTTTCAATATATAATTATTAACAATGTTATATGAATATATTTATTTCCATATTCCTATATCATTGTTATAGTCTCATGCATCATGATTGGACATTTATGATTCCATACTCTTATGAATATTTTCAATTATTATGATAATTTGTATTACTATGAATCGTCTTTATGATCTACAATGGACTATTAATGATATTTATAATTTATCATCATGATCAAATTACATTAAATTTATATTATTATCATGTATGATAATTGATTTATATCTCAACCATTTACCCTTAATGACCATATGATATTTTTCTTTATTATGTTTTTCCTTCCCCAGGTTTAGAAGAAATTTTTATGTAGAGTATACCTATGATGCATTCTATGTAGGAAACAGTGAATATATTTCATGAAATAATAGGATTATGTATTTTGTCATGAAATATGATACTTCATTTGGTTTTATTCCATGACCATAATATTATGTGTTGAATATTCATATAAATTAAGTAAATTTTTCTTATGTAAATCATTAGTCAAATTTGTTATAACCTTTATTTTTCAACTATTGAATCTTATGAAGAAGTTGTTTTCCTTAAAATGTTGACTATTGTAGAGAATAGAACCATACAATGATAAACTCTGAAAAATACGAACTAGATGATGTTTTAAGAAACATAAATAATTAATAATCTTATAGTGTACGAAGGTTTATATAATGATGAATAAAATTACAATGAGGATGAATATTATGATGATGTTGCATGTTATAATGATAATGACTCTAGAATCATAGAGAACATTAAATTGTTTGATGAATACTATGACGATTTATAAATAAAAAAAATTATTAATCATAGGAATATGTCAAACATTATAATAAAAGTGTATTTATTTTAAATGAATTTTCACTTGAATTATTGAAATTAAAATTTATTTAAGGTAATAAATACATTTTAGATTATTAATAGAATATTTTTACTATTATAATTTTCTATTTCAAATTCATTTCGAGAAATAATTACTAATTTTATCATCTTCTATTTTTAGGTCGATAAAAGTTGGTTGATGAACAATTGGATATAAATCTCCATTGAGTATTTTTTTTTTGAAAAATATAAATGATTATTATTTTATATATTTAATCCTTACTAAATGATAGAGATACATGATATATGAAAATTGAAGATTTATTATATTTTATTTTCACATTGACATAAATTTCTTAAAATGTCTACTCAATGGGAACAAGGACCACGTAGAATATTATACATTCAAATAACATATTGTTCATCAATTGGAAGAGTGATAAGTCAAAAACATTAATATTAATGGTAAAATAATTAGCATAATAATATACTTATTTGAAAGAAATACCCTAGAGTGATATTATATCTCTCTAGAGAAAATTCAATAATTTCTTAGTTTATCCATGATAACATTTAATAATTTTCTAATTCATATCATCATCATTAATTTTTTAATTTAGGGTTCACAAAACTTCTACTATGTCTAGAATAAATAGATATAGTTATTATTGTAAATGGAGAAACTTGTACATTCATTAGAGTTCATTTGAACCAGTGAAAAATTCTTTGACTACAATACATGATCACTAGTAAATAGATCAAAATTAAAATCAACAAAATCCGAAAAATTTTATGTAGATTTTACTAGGAAAACTTTTTGTTACAAGAAAACACTATAAAAATTATTATTATTTTTGAAATTTTATTTTCAGTGTCATTTTATAAAAATTTAATGAAAATGATATATTTAATTTCTTATTAATATGGAAATATTTATTATGTCAGAAGTTCATGAATTCAATTCACAAACATTTCTTCAATGAATAATAGTAATAGGACAACACACCATTTTTTCAAATTTCAAAAAGTAATAGATAATGTATACTAATGACTATCCTAGAACTCATGGGATTGAGGATACTAGAATAAATATCCATTGTTGGTTACTATATAAATAATGAAATTAAAATTCACATTAACTATCATTCAAACTCATAGTTACAGAATCAAAACTTTATTTTACATCCATTTATTTTTATCCATAAACCATACACTAATATTTTAACACATACCAATTATACGAATAAATATAATAAAAATTAATGATGTTTTATTTTCATGTATAAATGTGGAATATAATATATTGTCCCTTAATAGTTACTTCTAAAAATTACGATTTCCACCATTGTTAAAAATTCCTTTTAAATAATTTTATAAAAAAATTTGAGGAATCAATTCCTTATCATCAATATACCTTAAATATGATTAATTTATTACTATAAATGATAAAAACAATAATATAAAACATTTTACACATATAAAACTATGTTATATTATTTTTCTGGTCAGAATTTATTGTAGGTAAACTATTAATGTTATACACATCTTAGAAAAAGTAAATGCCTTTAAAAACAAAATCATTGTTTGGTAATATATGGAAACATAGTTTAACAAACAATCATCCATTTTATGAATTATAAAATAACATAACAAAACTAGTAAAATAAATAGTATCTATATTTAAATACCATGATATCCTCAAACAATTCATTATTGGAACTCTTATATTATTTTAAAGAAATTGAAAAATAATACAGTATCCCATTTATTAAATTTTTCATCCATGTAGAGTAAATCTTCCTATATATATAAAAACTTATTTTTATTTTTGTATATGTTTTTATATCATTGATATAGTTTTACATTATTTTTTTCCCAATTCCACTAAAAACAATCAAAACAATCATGTGGATAATTACTTTGATCTTAAAATTTATTCCCAGAATATTATATATAATTAAATTATATATATATATTAAACATGGAAATAATATTTAAAATTAATTTTTGATCTTGATTACATCATAGAGACCTTACCTGTAATGATCTAGAATTTCCAATATAATGCTTCTTTACATTTTATATGTGAATTATATTTTATTACAAAGAATATAAAAACAATATTATGTAAATATAGAAAATAGTATGCATATTATTTCAATAAAATTAAAACATTAAATATGAAGTATCAATATACTACATAAAATATAAAATAATATAACTTTATAATAAAAATGGTTATAATATAAATCATCATTTTGATTTTTTTCTATGTTGTTGTTTCCTAGAATTTGTAATGAAAAAAAAAATTAAAAACAATATTATAATTTTTTAAATTTGTAATAGTGAAAATTCCTTAAATTTGATATAATTATGAATAATATACATACAATTTACTTATAAGATGTTTATAATTACATGACTCTTGAAAATAAGACTGTTATAATAGTGGCCAAAAAATTTAAATGTTAGCCTATTTTTGGGAATAGTCAAATGACCATTTAGTCTAATTAACATCAAAATAATGTTTATAATAAATTAAATAAGAAATTATATGTATTGTAATGTGATAAAATAATTAATCCATCAAGGTAAAAAAAATTAACTATAGGTGTACATTTTTAGTGAAACCTAATTTATAATAACTAATAAAATATTAATTTTTATATAATAAATATATATATTAAAGTCTACTAATGTACAACTATATTTATTAAAAATTGATTACAGAATTTTAATTTAAAAAATAATCATAATTAGTGTTGGTGTTTTTGTAATTTTCATGAAGAGTAAAATTCAAAGGAGAATAATGTTATATAATAAGATAATTTATTTTACCTTATATGATAAATAATTGATTAACTGCATACTATATTTTTCAAGAAGCCATTATCTATACAAGAAATGTATTAAATATTATATACATTCATAAAAATCAATAATATTTATAGTGTTGACCAAAATACTAATTTAATTAATATTTTATTTAACAACCACTTTCATTCAGCTAAAAAAACACCCACATCCACTCATTCTTATTGGATTTTCATACGACATCCCCGGATATTTATCTAACAAAATCCCTTTATAAACATCATAATAATCATTTTTTAGGTTAAATTCTTGAGAAAATACAAATATATACTTCTTAGTAAATTATCTAATGTGGACATCTAATGGAAGAGGTAAATTATCACTGACCTAAAATTTTGTTTTTTATTATTCATATATCTCTTAGAAATAAAATATTTCAATAATGATACAATGACATAATTATGACTATTATACTTAATGTTTATTATATTTTCGTAATATAAATTATAAAAACATCCTCTTTTTTGAAATGAATAGTTATCCCATTTTACTGTTGTTTCGTCGAAACAAGGAATAATATATTTATTTTTTCATCATGGTATCCAATTATGTTTTTAAGATATTATTCAAATATATTAATGATATAACTGATTGAATTAACTTTTTAAATTTTATAAAAAAATATTTATGTTTTCTAAAATATTACAAATAAACTATAATGGATGGTTGTACTACATAAATAAAAAATTTATAAAAACATATTAAATATAGTATCTAAACAGTAACCATAACCCAAAAAATATATTCTTAGAAGTGTATGAAAAATATATCATTCATTTATATATTCTAATAAACAAGAGTAAATATATTGTCCAAAGTTATATCAATTATAACACAAAATGAAAAACAGTTAAACAAACATGCTAAAATATTGATCATAACAATCATTAGACTAGTATGTTATTAATTAATTTATATAAAAACAATTAATGGTAAATACAGCTTTTTAAGGTTTTATATGTAGTATATAATGAATTTAATTAATTCAATTAGTAATATAAATTATAATTATAGAGAGAATGATGCAAAATATAGATGAATACACTCAAAAACAAAATCAATAATTTTTTATTCCTATCGATTCCAATCTTTAATTATTGAGGTCCCATAATCATAAGATTGAATTTATTCTTCTTTGTTATTGTAAAAAGCTTATTTTCCTTCATTATCTTAAAACCCATTTCAAATTTATTTTTATTTAGAATGAAAAAATTGTATGTAATATAGAAAAAGATTAATTATTTTATTATTAAAAATATTATTTATCATCCTAAGATATAATATTTTATATACATTATAAAACACCTAAAAATTATTTTATGTACATTCACGGTTACCTATATATATAACTATAATTTATTGATTATTTAAAATAATATATCAAAATTTATATTTTTCTATATATAATCAACCCATGTTTTATGTCTTTATTAAAATCTATTTTTATTTACTAATATAATTGATTTTTTCTTCATGGAAAACCTTATCATTTTAAATATATATATATATATATAATATTTTAATCAGCCATCATGAACTGACATGATTTTTTGGTTATTTGATAATTTTTTAAGAATAAAATTTAACTCATTGATTTTATAATGATTATTATGTATATTATTGATCTATGTTTTCTTCCCATTTTTTCATGGACATTCTGGTATATATTATGATGTGGTAGTTAGGATAATAATTATAAAAATATCCATTAGATAATGTAATATTTTTTTCAAAATAAATTCTATTTTTTCTTGATAGTGATCCATGATTTATTCAGATAATATGTTGTTTTATGTTTTTACAAAATATCCATTGTTGATGTCCTTTAATCCAATGATTATATGTTTTATGATTTATTTATGTTCATTAATAAATTATATTCACATTGTTGTTCTATTTATCTTATGATTATTAAAATTTCAATGTTACCATTTTATCATCTCCTTACTATGATGTATAGCCTACTATTTTTTTGTTATGTATCTACCCAAGATAACCCAAGGAGTTATAAAATCACAATGAAATCTAAGATCCTATATAATAATAGAAATTAAAATAATATTTTCTATTTTTATATTCATGATTTATTGTATTAGTCATCCATGGAATATATGCATATTGATTTCAAAAATAAAAATAAATATATATATATATATATATATTAACATAAAAAACATGTAAGAAAATGAGTTCTTATAATGTATCAACCCCATCGCACCAATGAGCACACCTACTGGTCAATCAAGGAGTGAATGAAGATGGTAGCCTCCCAATTCCAAGCACCTGTAGACCATGGGTTTTCGACTAGTTATGAGGGTATAATAATTGTACTCATATGAGGAATTGCCTTATAAGATAACTTATGGATGAAATAGGCCAGATATATACGTCATAATTATCATCAACCTCCTACTTAATAGAAATAATTATATATTATTGGGAATTTTATAATAGTATACTCAATAGCATCAACTTTAGATCCGTTCATGGAAAAGATAACTACATAATTATACAGCCCAATGACTAAAAAATTAAAATAAATGGTTATCTAAACAATTATTTGATGTTGAAAAACTCTTCATTTCTATCACTCACCATGTATCACATACCATGAATAATATTTTTATAAATCAATAAGGGTACCTTTCTACCACTTATCTAATGGTTTTCTATTCAATCCTACCATTGTATGTACTTATATATATCTCTCTAAAAGTAATCTAGCATGAAAACACGTTGATATGTATCCCTAAATGCACACATCATCATATAATAAGAGCATACCATGTCACATGCCCATATATTATAGGAATTTTTTTTGGGATGTCCCATATCCTGTATGATGTGTATCATGCGTTGGGTATTAAACATCATTCCGTATTAACTAATATTCCATATATTAAACCTCAATCCATCCAACCATATACATGAAATAAATATAATAACCATTTAATACAATATTTGAATAAAAATGTGTATTAAATAATTACATGCCATTATATGCCTCTACATTGATCTATGGGAAACTAACCAATATCAACAAAAACAAATAATACTATAAAATTAAGAGAGAGGGTCCAAAGGTGGTAGCTAGCCTTCCATTTCTCATCAAACTAGATGTCATGGAAAACACCCTCTATGGTTTCAATAACTTTTATTTATCCTAACTGACATTAGTTGGTTAGAAAAAGGAATCATTGAAAAATCATGTTATAGTGTACCTCACAACTATGCTATGGACATAACATATTCCTCTTATCAACAAAAACTGTCATCACTCAAACACCCAACTACCACTGATAGGGACTAAAAATCCTATATTAATAAAGGGATCAATATTGAATTAATTATTTCATTTTTTACATTTAACATTTTTTAATTAACTAATTAACCATTAATAAAAAACCTCCATTATTATATGTTACATTAAATTAAATACAAAATCCAAGCCCATGTCCTCTGAGCATAACCCAAATAATTCCTCATCTACATAGGATTAGAATTTCATTTCTAATCTCATAAGAACAAACATCATTGTTAGAAATAGTATTATACATTATTATATTTCATTAATTTTAGTTATTCATGATAAAAATTTATAATATAGAATAATAAATATGCAACCAAACATATCGAGCAACCTCATGTAGTGCGGAAAGGAAATAATATAAAACTAGAAACCAAGAAATCCATCCTTTCAACATATTCAACAAAAAAGCATCCCATCAATGAGAAAGTCAATAATGTGTAATCAAAGATTCAATAGGTTCTATAATCATCCGATTCCCTCCCAGACAAACCCAATCTTATCTCAATGCTTCTCACCCACATCTGAGTCAGCCGGTGATACACCACTTTTGCATCCCCACCCATATATCATAATTCATCCACACCTCAGCATCCATAGTATCATATCACATATAAATATCTTATTTGGGGAATATGAAACCTATATTTTCAATAGTAAATTTTTTTACATAAATGATGGCATTTATCATTCTCACAGGTATAGGCACTCATGGGCCCCAACATAGGGCATCTGACCATTATAAAAATTTGAAAAATTCAACACCAAGATATTGAATTTATCAAAAAACATATTTTTATCCATTCATGAAATAACCGTGTCAATATTCACATGTTACAACTATAGGGAACCTAAATATTTACCTATATTAATCTATCCTATTAATAAAACAGTCTCTGTATTAAACCCAATTTCATGAAACAATCGAAAGAAATGTTATCTTATAATAATAATTTTTATTATTAATAACCAATGTTAAATTCATATACTAATGATTATATCTAATTCCATTATTAAATTGAATTACTTGTCTAATTTTAAGATTACTTTTTCATTAATTTTATTGTTATAAAATTTTAAGGAACACCATATTGAAAAATTACTCTTCCTTTATTCAAAATATAAATAATCAATTAATACCAACATTGTATTATTTAACATTTTTCAATAAGAATATTTCAATCCATATCCTAAAAAAATTGAACCACCATTACAAGCTTCTACACATTCATATAATAGATATCACACTATCTAGAAAACTAATAGGAAACACCATATCATGTAATACATCATTGACATATGATCACTATCTAATTTCATTTTTAATCCAGTTCAATTATTTGTAGTTTAATTAAAATTTTATCGAAGTGGTAAAACATATTCAATTGAATATTTCGAATTAATGAAAGGGTAATAATGAATATCATACTTCAAAAGCATCAAGTATCTTTTGAGGAGAAAATACTAATTATAAGGATCATAATCACCTATCAATAAGAAGGTTGTATCCTGCCATAGATGTTGCTCCATTACCATTCCATCAACTACAATGAAACTAAATATGAAACTTGGATGAAACATTGATTGCATGGAAAAAATATAAGACGTATTTTATAGATAAACCATAATAGAAGGGGTAGATCCATCCCAACATTGGAATTTTGGAATTAATCTCCTTAAAAATGATATATAAGAACCTAAAGAAACAACTACGGATACATAGAAAATTAGTATATAATACTTATGATAGGATACAACCATAGGCATTTCACATTATAAAGCATGCTGTGAAGGGGATATTTACATATTAAAACACTTCTTTACACTATAAAAAAGTCAACCATTATGTTCAACTGCATAATCTATCAAAAAAATAACACAAGTCCAATATTTAGCTCTAGTCATAAACATAATGTTTATAAAATAATTTTCATAGTCCTCAATACAAAGTAAATAAAATCCACCATGCAGTATGTTGTGATGAAATTTTAAAGCACACTTAATCCATAATACACATGTTATGATGTAAATTATCAATACTTCTATATTTTAGTTTTCAAAACCCACCATACCTTCTCTGGGATACACTTAGGATCTAAGGGAATTGATGAATGAATTCATTCTTGCTAAAAGGACATGTGATTATACTACAGTTAACTGTGAAACAATTATCATCATTGAGAATAAAAATCAAAAACCTATATGTAATAGAACGAGGATTTCTAAACATACATCCCATTATATACCCCTCAACAATCACTCCATAATAGGAGATAAAATACAACATTTACTCGAAAAATATCAATGACACATAATAAAAAAATCTATCTCCTGAATAATATCTTAGGGGAGATACAACTCAAAAGAGAGTATGACCACAAAAAAATAGAAAAACATTTATAAAATAGAAAATATTGAATATCAAGAATAGTTATTACCACAAGAAAATATATAAAAACAAAAAAATATAATGTTATTGAGCACATAATTGTTACTCATTTTCCCAGGAACTATCATCCATGTGACTATGTCTCTAAAGGGCATGAACCAAGGGAATATGATTCCCGTGAAATGCATTCTCATTTTAGTCCATGATCTCCACCAGCTACTCCTGGAATTTCATGTAATCGTCAACATCAATCTCATGAAAATTAATGTTTTCATAGATGTCATTAAGTTAACTATGGAGCTATGAGTTATGATAAACATCATGTATCATTATCAATTTTGGGGGATGTGTTATTTGATTTCATAGACCATACATGATACAACTCCTTGAATAGTATTAAACCCATGGAAAACTCTTACTCTCAAAATCACACCTTCAATACCCATGATGAAGAGTCACCTTATGAAGCTCGTGATATAATGAATAGCACTATATGTCTCCTCTGTTAATCATAATTGTAATTATGGTGATCCTATATTGATTTATACTCGTATGTATCACATGAAATGTGTTTTTCATGTTCTGGAATAGTTCTATCCTAAATAACACAGCCTCTATAACCTCAGTCATGAATATTGGATTATATAGAGGTATTCCATAACCAGATTAAAAAATTTCCATGCCAGTGTTGGAGGGAAATATATTATTTTAGAAAAACTACAGGAAAGTAATGTAAACCGTCCATGACCCTCAAAAAGCTTGTAAATAATAGAAAAAACAATTTTTTATAAGTTTGGGTGGTCCATCCATTTTAACTATTTTTATATGGATTAAAAGTTTTTTAATGAAATTACTAAAAGGGAAAAAATGTTGGATACCACTTCACACTATGAAGGAAAAAACAAGTATCATGATCTGAGTTGATAATATTCATAACTCTATTGATTCTCATAAAATTTAATAGGAACATCCTTAAAGAAAACCTCTACTAATCTCACCTCCCAGATCACTATGAAGTTGGTTGATTCTTTCAAATGAACCCCTATCATAATTATACCATAATATATTCCTTGAAATCCTGGTAAAGTAGTAACTAAGTCCATCGAGTTGGCTTTCCACATCCACGGAGGAATATCTAGTGGCCATAGAAAACCACTAGGAACACAATTTTTTTTATTTCAACATCTAGATCAACAAATATCAAGGCAAAAACTTAGTAATTGAATTCTTCACACTATGCCACCAAGAATGACTAATCATTTCTCCTTACATCATGGTTATGATAGGATTTACCATAATTAGTGAGATTTATAACTCATGGAGAACCATATAACACATCATTGAAGGGATGTGAAGCCACCACTACAACTACACAATGTAATATACATCCTCAGGCTAACCATCAAGGGAATAATAAAGGAAACTCAGTCTCTCCAAACCCCTACCATAGAATCCTTATAATTGGAATTATATACCCTCTTCACTAAGGATGAATGTTTTTTCATATAAAAAATATATCATCTCCCACATACTATCTAGTGTGAATATGGGTCATTGAGAGACCATCCATCATTATTATGAAATAGATCATCACTATGTGGATTCCTACTCATCAAATCATACAAAACATATCACTTTCCTAGTGAATGAAAAATATGTATGTCATAGTGTTACTCAATTTCAATCCAACTTTGTGGTCTAATGTTCATGTAATTATAGAAGAAGTCATAACATAGGCTCTTATGATCTGTAAAAACACAAAATCTATATTTGATGAGGCAATTTCCACAAAACAAAATACGGAAAATAAAATTAATTTCAACTTGTAATCATTAATATCGTGATTACTCTCATTTGTAAATACCAATTGAGGCATATAAGAAACGACAAATATCTCCTCTTTCATAATAGATCCAATCGAATTTTTTGAATCATCATATAAAACCTCAAAATAAACTCCATATACTCAAAAAAGGATGGGAGTGATGGAAATATATTACTTTGGGTAATCAAAGGCTACTAGAAACCATTCAAATAACAATAATAGATTTTACTTTCTGTTAAATAATTTTACATGTGAAAAAACATGAGATAAATTATCTATGAAACTCCCATGATAATAGGGAAACTATTCACCTATACCATTGTATTTAGGTAATCCTATAGAAAAATTACCTTAATCATCACATAATACAATACATGTCACTTTTAGGGAATGAAATATCCAACAAAATGAACAACCAGAATAAAAAATTCACACCTCCTCAACTTCTTGAAATTATAATAATTACTAGGAACTCTCTAATCCAGTCATATGTTATCTATATTTTTTTTACCATATTTTGTCAAAAAAAGTATTTAATTGATGAAAAGTACCACCAACTAATATATAAACACCATAAAATTTTTGATCACTAACCAAATGATTAAAACCAAGGCATTCATAAAAAAAATATAATCTCAACATAACTTTAATTCCCTAAAAAATATAAATTTACTTTTCAGAAAATAATTATCCTTCACCATCATAGGATGGTAAAATGATCAAAATCAATCATTGAGAACCAACAAGACACATTCAAAGATTTGAATAATTCATCAATCCATGGAAGGGATTAGAAGTTGTTCACTTACACCTAATTCTAGTGATGATATTGGATAAAGATACAAAAAATAAATCTATCTTTATTCACAAGAATAATCATTTCATCCAAGGGAGATAGAATCATACGAAGAAAACCCCACTACAATATATCATCACGCTATAATCACATCTCTTACAAATCAATGGGGTACATCATATTTAGATATATTATGATAGGGGAACCTCTTGGTTTTAGCTTGATCTAAAATATAATCTCATGGTTAAAGGTTAACAATATTAACTCTATTAGAAATACATCAGTGTGCCTTAGACATTCCTGAGAAGCAAAATCAGCTAAACCCTTAAAGCAATCAGCATCTTATTAGCCAAAAATAATGTAAATGATGGAACTATCCTCTAGATAATTTGAGAGTCCCTATTTCCAAAACACATTGTATTATATCCATTAGAATCCTAAAAAACTAATTTCTTACCGAAGAATCGATTATAAAATATATCAAATGAAAAAGATCTATGTTAATGATGATGTGATATTGAAGTAACCCTAAACATAGGACATATCACCATGATATATGTTTCCCAAAAACCAGCTCAAAATATCTTCATGCATGGTAGAAGTCATGTTGGCCTACAAATTGAATATTCCATGAAAATGGTACTAGAATAATCTATACCAAAACTATAAAACCAAGGGTCAATTCATTGTATATAAGGGATTATTTATTTCCTAAATCAAACATAACATGTATCCTAGTCAAAAAATAGAATAGGGTACCTTGTATAACATATTTTTCATGTTATTTTAGAATCTATATATCAAAGAGTTGACCAACATAAGCTTAGAGGCATCTCTAACCCTGATGATGACCACCACAACGTCCTTGACCTACTCTCATCAGAATTAGAATATCTAACTGTTTTCATCTTCCCATATATTTTCCACTATGTTGATCCCTAAAAGGAACCTGTTTCCAATGATTTTTTGGCAGAAAAATAAAAAATGGAGGAACCTAAATTGGATGAAATACTAAACTATTTTTTCTCTGAATGGTTAGGAACACTCCCTACTGATGAACATATCCTCTATATTGGTAACACACATCTGATCCTTTATAATATGACGAAGATACTTTTCCATTTGCAAAGTTTTATGGTATGCTCTATGACCTAATCATGAATAACCGAGAAATATTCTCATTGTTAGCATGGATCTAAAAGTCATAGCTATACATCATGGGGAATCCTGATGACCCCCCTCTCATGATGATCAACTGCTATCTTGTTTCCTCACAATGGAATCATCTTATTCCATCACATCTAGAAATGGAAACAACATGAAAGAGATTACATGGATCAGGATATATGGACACAAATCCCCAATGAAATGCCGAACTCATCCATTGACATCATGAAATAAGTCATTATATTAAAATAAAATTTTCCTAAAATGGATCCCAAAATCTCACTCATAGTAACTCCCATATCAAGGTTTAAGAAGTTTTGATAATGATCCACTATCATGGCCAAAGAAAGAAACTATTCATGAAAAGTATCCCTAAACATCTCCTATGAGTCTGGAAACTCCTTGTGATCATCAAATATAAATAACACTACTACCTTGCTACCCCAAAAAAGATCATCTGAAAAATTATAACTCAGTGCTCCTTGTATGTAATTTTTTAATTGAATGATAACATGACCTCCTCCGAAAATTCTCTCTAGATGATTCTAAAGTTGATCTATCATACTTCTTCTAACATTGGTGAGGAAAATCTCAGAGTTTCATCCCATATATTTCCCCATAATTGACCTATACTTTTTGGGGATCTGAAGAATATCTTTCTGAACATCATTAGCTATAACATGTGAAGGAAATCATCATGGATCCATAATAATAAGAAGATCATATATTTTGTCTCATAACCACGTAATATGGATAATTTAACATTAATTATTAATTATTTAGTTCTATTGTTTAATGTTTGAACTATACGTAGGAGTAACCATTTAATAAACGGAAAAATTTATAATGATTCATGGTCTATTTTATGATCTTCTTCCCAAAAAAAGTATCCTTTCTATTTGCAGGATTAGTAATCCTAATATTATGTGCCTAATATCATAGGGGGCCTAAATAAACATGTCTCAACTCACATCCAATTTTTAAATATCTTATTACACTTAGTTGAAACCATTTCCCTAACTACCCATGTATTAATCATCAATAACTAACTTAATGATCCATCATACACCTCATCTTGAACCTCTAATACAACTATTCCATGACCCTATCCCCCAAAAGATTACCCCGCTTTGTCAGACCATGTGTGAAGGATGACGTTGACCTCATATCTCCCTCATCTATAAGGGCCTAATTTTTCAATTAGAACCGGTGTTATAATTATGAAACATAAATGAGAAATTTACCTTTAGGAGAACTTATAGAATATACAGATAACTCTACTGTACCAATAAAAACCTACATATATATCCTATATACATTTCAATGTTCTTACATGGAATCTAATAAATAACAAAACATTAAAATTATATATATTTACAATAATATAATGACATTTGTGGATAATATACCAAAATATCCCTTCTCAACCCCCTATCTAGTAAAATCCAACAAAATCTCCATCCTGCTCCTATAAACCTGAAAAAACAAATTTATATATGTGTGGCATTAATATCGAGACCCATACTTTTACACATATTATTAAATGATATATATAATATATATTGATTAATTAAAAACCAATTATCATGGGTCCTATATTTTTTTATGACTAGGATCATAATATATTAATGGAAACTAAAACATGGAATTCTTATTTTTTACCATAGTGAGCACCAAAATTAATTTTGGATCCTATAATATTTTTTATATACTAGGGAATATATAATAAAAGGGGAGATATAAATAGATCATTATAGAAATAAACATGATTAATAATCATAAAATTTGAGTCAATTGTATAAAATTATATAATAAAATTAAATGTACATGAGTAATCACATGAGATCATGAAATAAATATCATGTCATCATATAAACCTAAAATCATTGGAAATGAGGTAGAATAATAAAAAATTACATAAACATAACTCAATACTAACTAATAATACAATATTTTATTGTGTATAAAGTCAAAAAAATGATTAGGTTTACTTCCTATTCCAAAACATGGCATCCCATGAGACTAACACATTACCCAATAAATGTTTGGTATATATACTTTTATTCCCATATAACATAGTTACTAATGTAAAATAATATGTGTTCCACACATAATAAATAATAATAATTCATCAAAAAATTAATACCTCATGGAAATAAATGAGTTTCATAATCATTCCCATACTCAATAAAGATTTCTAAATGAAGGTATCTGAGAAATGGTCATAAGGTATTTATTACCACATAAAATAGATTTTTGAGGAGATAGGTATATATATAATAGGAATTTAAAAACAATTAAATTTAATTATGTTACACAAAATATTTTAGTCATTTGCGAATATAAATTCTATTAAAATGAAAAAAATAATATCGAAGAAAATAATAATAATCAATGTAAATAACCTTTAAAATACTAAATATTAACACAATATTATGGAATTGATTTTCATTGAAAATATATATGGAAATATATAAAGAGTTCTTGTAGGAAAAAAATGGCCATGATGGTGGAAAATATTGTTCCCACCATACATGTTAATACAATGATTCTTTTAAAAAAATTAAAAAAGATAAAATGAACCTTGTTCGAAAATTGATAGGAATATTTATTCTACAATATTTTTTAAAATGTAAAATTAGGTTGAAAATTAATTTTAACAATAATATTATAATATTCAAATATTTTTTGAAAATATTTTTACAAAACATTGCTAGAGAAGAAAAAGGGTTTTCGATGAAGATATGAATTAATTTCATTTTTCATAAAAACATTTATCAATTATTTTAAGTAATAAATAGAGGGATATGATACCAATAATTTAAATATCAGGAATAACCGTAGGAAAATTAAATTTTAGGGTTTCATTTTAAAATAATTGTATAATTTCTAGCAATGTAAATTCATGTAAAATAAATCTAGATTAAAATCAGATTGAAACATAAACCCTTACCACTTTGGTAACATTCAAATTATAGAATACCATAAATTAAATAGATCAGATATATCTTAAAATATTATTATATTGGAAATATTCATGACATAGTATTTAAATGGGAAAATCAGACACTATTTACAAGAAACTAGTTTCATTAGAAACATGTGTCTTAGATGAGGGTGTTTTAAGACAAAACCCATATCGAGAGAAAAAATTACAATGTGCATTACTTATCATACTAAATAACAAAAATATATGAATTATTTAAATTTTTATGTTCTATTTCAAGTACTATTATACCTTTTATTTTATTTTTTATCATTTCATTTTCAATTACGTAACCAATTAATTTCATATCGTTTGTTTAAACGATAAATGACTCATATGTTTACTTTCACATTTGTATGATAGTTAAAGTGAAATAGTTTATTATTTAAGAAATTCATGAAATTTAATGATTATGTTATTATAATTTTTTTTCATATATTTTACTTCTAAAACTATATATAAAATATTTTTATGCAAATAATTAGCTATGTTATAATCATAGAAATGGTAGGTTGTACTTACACATAGGTAATGTTTTTATTTTTTGAAAATCATAATGAAAGGAGATTTAGTTTTATTTTAAAAATAAAGTAGGATAATTATAATATTAATTTACTTTTATTTATTTAAAAAAACTATCAAATAAAATCAATTTTATTCATTATTAAAAGAAAACAACATCACATTGTGAGGCGGTAGTCTACCATACACATGAATAAAGTTATCAATTAACCAGCGGATGATTATATGATATATTTTTATTCTTGAATGATTAATATTTCATTAATATAATATAAAAATATTATATTTATCCTTATTACCATCCATGTAAATTGTATGTGAAAAGTGGATCGCGTCCCTCTGTAAGGCGATAGTATATGGTATGCATGAGAAAAAGTGTTGTATTTCCTATGAAATGGACTGTAAGAAGGTATTAGTTATATTAATATAATTTTTTTATAATTATATCTTATATATCATAAATAGTAATCATATATATATATTTATTTATTTATTTACATCTATCGATAATAATTAATGATTAAAAATGAATTATTTCTGTTGGTGACGTGGTAGTCTATCCTACCCATGAGTGATGATTTCATTTCCCATTTCAGGGAGAAACACATAGTATTAGGTAATTAGATTAAAATAACAACATAAATTTATATTTAATATATATTTCTATTATATCATAACTTTTTTATAAAATTTTAAAGAGGTGGATTGCAATATAAAATGAAATGGTCGGTATATAGTGTACAATTGTCTCTATAAAATATATTTATATTTTTAGAAAACAACATCATGTGACTAATTTTTAATCAATCCAATAATTTTGGAAAGTGGTTTAGTGGGGTGGAAAAATAATTTTTTCTAGAATTGGATAAACTAGTGGGTTTGCAAGTTTTTCTAGGAGATGATAAGTGGAAGATTTTATAGTTGATGTGAGTAGAACACTTTGTAATTTTCCATGTTTCCCAATAATTCTATGTAACATTCATTGAAATAAGATCCATAATTTTTCATTTAATTTTCCTAGAATATATAAGGTTGATATATGGGTATAAAATAGTAATTATCCATGTTTTGGGGAAATTATAACCATTACCTTTTTAGTTTAACCCCCGATGAACTAATTTTTACCTTAATCATTGGTAAATTATTTTTTCGTATTTAATATTCATTTTTGATAAAAATTAATTTAAACTAATTAGGTATTTTAAATTATTTAGACTAAAATCAATAAATCTATTTTTCAAAAATCAATTCATAGATTTTCCGTAATTTAATGGAAAATTAATCCCACAAATGTGATCAAAATATGTTTTTCTAATGAAAAATATTAAATCGATGAAAACTATTTTATATAAAAAATAAATTTATAACTTTTTAAAATGGCCTAAATTTGATAAATTTTAAAAGAATTTTAGATATATTACTTTAAAACAGTTTATACTAAAAATTTTCATGATAAGTCTTAATAATAAAAAGGAATTTTCAAATAAATCCTTATTTTTACTATTAATCAGAAAATTTATTTTTCAAAAATATATATATATATTTTATAAAAGGAAATTTTTAAAATTTATGTTCCAGAAATTGATATAATTTTTTAAAATAAATTTTATTAATGTGTCAAATATTAATATTAATCCTTCTTTTTTGAAAATAGTTTCTAAAACGCCTTCTATAAAAATACAGTTTTTAGAAAACATTTAATTTTTTTTCAAATGGTTCTTATGTTATTTCTAATAAATATACATCCATAAAAAATTATACATGTGTACCACATATAATTTTTTTAAAAAATATTATCCATATTCAAACATTCTGATTTACCTTTGATCTTATTACAATCATGTTTATGTAATAATATTTTTAAAGAGTATTATGTTTTGTTAAAACATTGTTCTGCATGTGTCCAAAGCTACCAAAGTGAATTAATTTATTTAAGGATAAATATTTTCCCATTTACTAGGGTGTTTCAATTTTCATACCTTTAATATATTACATCATCTCAATTTGAACATGAAATCTTTAATAAAGTGTTCAGAATTCAAAAAGATTCCTTTGTTGAAAAACCACATCGTGATAATTGTTAATAAAACATCCACATAAATAAGGGATAGAGAAATATGAAGTTCATATAGAATAACAAACATATAGAGTTCCATGGAGAACATGTATGGGAAATGAAAACATGGACATGGAATAATGACCTAAAAATAAGGCAAAATGGTATGGATAATTGATCCAAAGAAAGCGAATCATCATAATATAGTCATGAAAAAAATAATTAAATTGATGGAGAATAAAAATACTATACATTCAACGGATATGGAGGTAATTGGACAACATTATTATTTCATGATCTATTTCCTATTGTTGATGGATTCGTTTTCTATTAAGACAAATAATACCATAAAATATACTTTTCAGATATCTTTTTTATTTAATAAACACAATTTCATCCTCTAGTTATACTCAGACAGATTCAACATCACCTCTAACTCTAAGGGATGAATATCCAATTTTATTTTTTATCCATGATGCTATAAAATTATCTTTTAATAGATCATTGCATCTACCAAATAGTAATATTTTATTCCTACATTATTTTTTGAAACCTAAATTAGTTTTCACATTTCATAATAATTCCCAATATAAATATCTCAATATCCGATGTTCAATAATAATACCAATGGTTTTACATATATAATTTATTAAATAAATAACTTTTTATACCAAATAACCTTAGAAAAATTAACATGAATGCATATTTTAACCACAATGTTTATGATATACCCTTTCTACTTAGGTATCCCAAAACATGATATAATATTTCCAAAATAATACTTTCCCTTAAAACAAAACATTAAATACATATAAATATATATGTAACAACATAATAAAATGTCTCCCAAAATATCATTAATCCTATTAATACCCTAAATATTCAAAAAAATCGTCATCAAATATTACTCAAAATATCCACCTATAATTTATCAACCAACGCATTTATAAAAAAACATACTAAAGAGTACATTACATATTCTAGTGGTATGTACTCACACTTATCACCCTTCAGTTGTGGGTTTCATCCCCATAATCTTCTTTTTTTTGATGGGTTGTCGCATGAATTACTAATTGATATTTTCTTAACATTGGGAAATAATTATGTGATAATCATATAAATAATTAATCATGATCCAATATTTTTCAAAATAAAATGAAAAACATCTTCATAAATATATTATTCATCAACCCATCTCTTCTAACCACTATGGTTTTCGATAAAATTCCTCAAATAATGTTAATTTAATATTATTACTATAATATCAAAGTTGATATAAACAAAAAAGTTTATATTAAACCCCATACTAATCCCTAAGGTTTTATTTCCATAAATATCTCGGAAAAATATCTCAATAATCATAGACTTGCTTAACAAAAATATTAAAAATTCGTATTTATTACTTTAATAATCTAATAAACCATAGCTGTATCAACCCAATATACTTTATGATTAACCCAATTCATAAATTATTTTCATAAATTCAAGCCATTCATGATGTATTATATGTATATTTTAAATTTCTAAATCATATCCACAAGGAATACGAAATTTGGGGTGTATTAAGACTCATTATCATGTTCCATGTAACTGTTGAGTTAAGATCTGTAGATTGTATTCATAGTAATTATCCCATCGTACATCTAGGTAAGAAGGAAACCCACCTGTTGTATTTAAAATGGGGTATAATTTATCAAACACCACACACTAGATACTTGACTAAGATACAGGTTTACTTTTCTATACTGATTAAAGTCTGTTGACTTATATGTGGGGTCTAAAAATAGTTTTTATCATCATAAATTTAATGTAAAACTAATGATTTTCTATGATACCAAATATAGTGACACATTCCTATTTAACATTCTATTATATTATTTTTAACCAAAATATTGATAAAATATATACCAAATATCATTATTTATACTGTATTTGAAAGACTACGATCTTAATACATCAAAAGAAACTAAAAAATTGAATCCTTATTTATTATATTTTCTGTATTGTGATCTTAAATACATTTAAGTTCCTCAAATGTTTAGGAAAACATTAGTAATACATAAATAATGGTTTGATCTCATATGATCAGTATATAAATGACCATGATAAGAAGGAATTACATGATTGTCAAAGGGATAACATGATATCATAAAATTGAAGGTGTATGATAAATAACATGAGATCCCAACATAAAAAAAACGGCCTCATAACAACATGGAATCATATAAAATGTGGCAGAAACATAATACATGAAATAAAAAATAGATGAATAATATTTCTGAGATGACATCAAATGGTCGATAAAGTCCTATAATGGATTGTTTTAACTCCCTAATTTCACACATGATGTCACATCATACTAATATATTTCCAAATTATTAGGAGGGATATATAATTTTTTCCCACTCGTCATTGTAAATTAATTTATATTAATATATGTTCCAGATAATGAAATAACCATCAGGTGTAGACCTTTAATTTAACCCATTAAAGAATTTATTTTCATAATTGTGCCATGTAAAGTTATAAAAAGAGATTTCAATGAGATGGAATTTCAGAAATGTAAAAAAGGTATTCATTAACACACAAAAAAGGAGATAGAATGATCAATTATTATATGTAAGAGGAAAATATATAATGAATTTTGAATCATTAAATATCATTAATAGTTGTTGTCCTTGATGAATTGAAATACCATTGAACAAATTAAAAACCGTCACAGGAAAACAACCTTTCCACACCAAAAATTAATTTTTTAAAAATAAAAAATCAAGAATTATTTTTGAAGAAAATTTATTTGAATATATCCATGGAATCATATAAATTAATCATCAAGTAATATTATTTTAATGACTTCATCAAATATTCTCTATGTCATACATGTTAAAACAAAGACTCATTTCATAATATCGGTAAATGTTATAGTGTATATTGTTATGAAAATGTCACGAAGATTAATTTAAAAAAATATTTTAAAAATTAAAATATTTGTGAAAATTATTATAAATATATTTTTATAAAATTAACAAATATTAATAATGTTCTAAAACATGGATACATTGAAAAATGGTTTTTTACCGAAGTGAGAAATGAAATCTATTTTTCCTAATAAATTTTTATCTAATATTTTATGTTCCTAACATATGGAAACTATACTATTATATTAAATATTCATGACTAACTAGATAAAATTTTAATTTAATGGTTTCAATATTCAATTATTAAATAATTTATAATAATTAAAATTCAATGAAATACATACACAATTAGAATGATATAGATTCATAAACACTAAATGATTCATTAAAAATTTAATCATAACATCCAATGAATGATTTATATAAATTTTTACATAAAATATCATAACGTTTTAAGGATTCATTAAATATTATATAAAGGTGAATTAAATTGACAATAAAAAATTAAATAGTTTCATAAAAGAACATGTGTCCCAACAAAGGACGTTTTTTGATGAACCACTTACCTTGTGCTCGAATCACCACCTGTACTTCTTATATTGTGGAATAATAAACCGTTAATAATTATTTATATAATTGATAACCCTTTTAATATTTATTTTTACATTAATATTTCTATCAAAATTCCATATTCAATTACATAACAAATTAATTTCATGTGGTATTTTTGATGATAAACGTATTATTGTCCAAAGTAACTATTGTATTTTGAATAATAAAGAAGATATTTTTATTTAATAATCTATAGAATATTTATATTTATATAATTTTTATTTTAATAAATAAATTATACATATAAACAAAACTAAGAAATATGGTTATGAACAATTATCCATGTTAAAGTATTATAAATTCTTTTCCGTACAAACACATATATAACATTTTGATTTTCATGACAAACATGATTGAAAGAAGGTAAGTGTTATTTTACATTTGAAATAAAACAATATATCATAAATATAATATTATTTTTATAATACCATTGTCTATACCCTTTATGTGATGTTTTAATAAAAATAAATCACATTTTTTCGTGAGACGGTTGCCCATTGTACACAAGAATGACGTTATCATTTATTCATTGGATAATGTGGTAAAACTTTATACCTCATATTAATTTTAAAAACACATTCAAATTTAATTTATATATAATATTAATATAACATTAATACTTATTAAACTCAATGTAATGGTTATGTGAAAAGAAAATCACATAACTTTGCGAGTTAGTAGTCTACCGTACATGTGATCAACATTATAATATTTCCTATGGAATGGAAAGTAAGAAATTACAATTTATATAAAAATTATAAAAGAATAATAAAATAATAAATATTATATATAACCATTATATATATATATATATCATTATCACCCATTGTGAGAATAAATGATGGGAAATAATTAATTTTATTCATGTGGTGGTAGTCCCCCATACAATTGATCAACAATTTCATTTTACATTTGAGGGAGGAGGGAATGTTTATAAGTTACTACCATAAAATAATGAAATATTCCAATATATAGGATGTTATGGATTATATATCTACATGATTTAATATAATTTTAATGATGTGCAAGAATAAATGAAATAAAATGCTCAGTTAAAGATAATATCTCTTCCTAGGACAACATCTTGAGGATTGATCATCAAATCCTTCACATGAAGGATTTCTGATGAATTGAAGGATTATAGGATAGCGGATGGTATATAACGAAGATACTTGGGGTAGTAGTGGTTGAACTATTATCTTTTTAATGAATGGAAAGCAGAGGATTGGGGTTGGGATTTTATAATTTAGGTGAGTGGCACAGATGATAATTTCTAATGTTTCTTAATAACTCCATTACAGATGATTGAAAACAATGATCCAAAAATAGAAAATTTATGATATAAATTATATATTTCATAAATATGGCCATTAAATGTGAATTTTACATGCTTTGGGTCAATGTTAACTCTTATCTTTTTAGTTTAACCCAAGATGGACTTGTTTTACCTTATTCGTGATAAATAATTTTTACGTTTTCAAAATTTATTATGGTATAAAATTAATTTGATGTTATTATATAATATAAATATTTATTATTAAAAATTGAATCCATTTTTTCAAAATTCATATCCTAGATTTAGCATAATTAAATTTAAAAGTAAACCCACAAGCGCTTTGAAAAAACTTTTCTTCCAAGGAAACAAATTCAAAAGTTTGAATAGTTATTATATTAGAATATATTATATTATTGATTATAATAATTTAAATTAGTTATATTTTAATATAATTTATCTAATATTAATTTTAAAAAATTAATAAAATCTTTTCTTAATAATTTAATCAAAAATTTATTTTTGATAATAATATTTGTTTCTACTACACGTCAAAAAAATAAAATTTTCAAAAAATTCTAAAACATTCCACCAAAGATAATTTTAAAATATATATTTGATTAATGTGTTTTATTTTTAAAAATTAATTCTCCAAAATTGGAAAAAACTTAATTTTAAATTATCTTCATAGAACATGGCCATAAAACATTTAATAAAAAAATATAGTATTTTAGAAAGCATTTTTATGTCATTCAAATGATTCCTATTTTATTTCTAATCAATAGATAATATCCTAATTTATTATATGAAAACATAAAAAAATATAACATTCATAATTTAATTAATCATATACATACACCCCAACATAACAACATGGTTGTGGTGGTAATTTTTAAATAATAATATTTTAACAGAGTATCAAGTTTCATTTCAATTCGATATTTCGTGTGTCACATGATATCACTGTGATTTAATTTTTTTAATGGTAAATTTATTCAATATTTTCTTATTTTTACTGTTATAATAATTTCATACTCATTAGGTTCATCCCTATAGCTTCTCATCTAATGAAAAAAAAATGAAAACTAAATCCCAATGAAGAACAAATGAATCAAACTCGAGGCCTAAACTGGTATAATAAGTTCCAAGAACCACTAAGGACATCCCCCACCATGATTCAAAAAAAGATAATTATATAATAATATATCAATAATTATACCCCACAACCTCTTCCACACAAGTATTCCACTCTTTCCCAATATCGAACATCCATAGAAATATCTCCTAAAAGTATACCTTTCTGAAATCACCAGGGTTATGTACCGTAAAATATATCTCATATATCCTTTCCATAACATAACGTGTATATAGTAATGTACATAAATCTGTCACATCATATTCACGGAATACATATAATTACCATTGATTACAGCATCTCGAGAAACCTATGTATAAATTTACCACAAGGAATTACCGATCTACATACACATATATGCAAAACTTAACACTTTGAATACTACTATATAATACTATAAAGAAATGATAGTGGTGCCTGAGGGGTTTTTTACCCATTCATTCCTCATCAACCTAGATGATAGGTAAAGCTCCATCAATGAGAGATTAAACCACTCCTATCCAAAAACCTCGTGTATTTGGAAAATGAATGAACATAAAACAAGTAACCTAGACCTCGTGATTTTCAATAGATTCAACAAGAAATAATCCTAGCTCTGAGAATAAATAAATGTGTATCAATATACAGAATAATTTTATAGAAATATTGTTTCCTCCCTAAAACCACAGTGCATATCTTGATACAACTCATTGTCACATGAGATAATTACTTCAACATCATCTAGGTGTCCCCACCCATATCTCATTATACAACCCTAGCATAACCATTTTAGGGTTATATCTCACAGAAAGATTACATCCAAATCACATTAGTCAGAAGAATGAAAATAATCATAGTCAATAGTGTAATCAAGGCCCCAAAATAAGGCATTCAACCCTCACTCAAAAATAAGATTTCACAACCCCCAACAAAAGGAATATATACATTATATACAATTGGAAATATCATCCCCATGAAATTAAATTCATAAAACAACTATTTTTTAATAAATATTGATTTTTAATTTTCATTATTAATTGGTTTCATCTACAACAATCATATGGAGTTGGATATAAATGCTAACTATTTAATTAAACATTCTCTCTAACATAAAACTATTTTCATAAAACTATGAGAAGATAAATTCATATATAACATTCATTTTTATCATTATTCTTATATACAAGTTTCTCAGTATCATGTTCTTATCCAATTACAATGAAAATATCAAGTATTATGATCAGTTTAAATAGTAATTTATCATCAATATGATTTTTATAAAATTACATGGAACCTCAAATTACACAAAATCATATTATTTAATTATATTAAAATAATTCGATTAATAAAATCCTTCCATTAATTATCATTTTAAATTTTCATCATGATAATTATTATCATTATAAAAATTCTCAATTTTCATGAAAATATACAACATTGGATAAATATTTATATAATATAATCTATAAAAACAAGATGAAAACAATTGTTATTATAAAATATAGACATGTGATCGCCATTGAATTTATTTGTTATTTTTTTCAATAATTAGTAGGATAATTTAATTTCCATAATAAGGGATAATCCATGTACATTATTGGAGTTCATAAAAATAAAATAAAACCATTGAATCCCATACTTACAAACCTTAAATTATCTTAACTTGATAATAAACCAATGACATGGATCATGCTCCCCACTCTATATTAATACTGCTTCAATCCATGGATTCCACACCAAACCCACTCCATATATAATAAATAAACTTCCCAAGAGACATTGATATAAACCATGATCACAAAGAATGAAATAATTGGGATAAAATTAATTAAGATACCCAAGATAAGCGGTGTGTAAAACAGTAGATCACCTCACTTCAAACACAAGAATCTGGGATTCAATCCCCTTTGAGTGGTACCAGAAACACCTCAAGAAATTCTACTAGGCACATGGATATTTGGGAGATAATATATATTATATAAAAAATATATAGGTGCTGATGGTTATAAAACATGTGGCACGTGGGATAGTTTTTGTGTAAACCCTTCCTTTATATAGATAACATGTTAAAATTCTATTTTTCATAAAAACACATGACCTTATACCACAAGTCATGTATTAAATTCACATTATAAATTTTATGGATACAACATAATTTCCCTTTGCCCCAAAAAATTCATAAAATCCTTCATTTTATAAACCATACATATTCCATAACACACATTTATTTAATAATACCCTTATTATGATTTAAATTATACTATCACACATATTTTTGTTTCCAAACACCATAAGACATCCAGTATAATTTTTTCAAGATCCATGTTCTTAAGAAAGACAAAAATGGATTGTCTAGATTGAAAAGGGTCCATTCATATAATGTTAATCAAAAAATATGTATCTATTTTTGGATATTATGTAAAATAACCTTATAGACAATAAATTATAAATGAAATTGGTTGAAACATATAAATTCATAACATATTAAAAGAAATCTATTTGTTATATATTATTTTTTCACAGTTTTTCTATTATTTCTTTAATTAATATATTATATACATAAATATCATTCATTTCCTTTAGTGAATATCTTGAAAAAGTGGGAACCATATCTCTAACAAATATGTTTGAATATGTAATAATAACTATAAAACATCTATAACATTATTGAAGAGGAAATCGAGAACCTCTTACATACTAAACCACAAATGTTTTTGAATATTAAAATGAATATTTTTTAGCTCATCCCTTCTTCCAATAGGGTTTGTGTGTTGGTTTACATTTTTATATAATAATAACCTCAAATTATTGTTAGATTATATTATATCATAATAATAGAACGATGTGTGATTTCGTTATGATGATACTCCCCCATCTAATAATGATCTGGGAAAGAGAGGTTTATATTATTCAAATATTTCATAGATTGACATGACAATCCATTGTTAATCCATATTATAGAAACTAATCTAGGTGATCTCATCGCATTTAATTAACTGGTAGAGTTTAACATAAAATTTTATACATATATTTATCATGAAGTCTCTATATAAAATAAAGGTGATATAACATAGATTAATGAAATAGAAGAATGAATGAATTGAATATTATGAGTAAAAAATAACAATTTTCAAATTGAATGTGTTTATATTTTTTATTTATCTTTAAGGAATGATTATTATCTTCTTCTTTAGAGTCTTAATAACAAGTCTTAAAAAAATTTATAAATATGAGATCATTGTAGTTATGATATAATAGCTTCACGTGACCTTTATGTTGACAAAAATGATTTTAATTCATTATAGTTTCATGGGGTAGGGGATAAAAATATAATAATTTTTTCTGACTATATACTTTAATGTAGTAAATTTCATAGAGCGAATAAGATTTATCTACAATAATGCCATATTCATTGGATTAAGAAACATGGAAACATCCTTATAGGAATGTATGGGTGAATTATGTATAGAAAATTATGGAATGATGCTAATGAATTAAAAATAGACATAAATTACTCCATTAATATAATGGAAAGATAGAATGTGTTTTTTGAATAGTCCTCCTCTCATAATCAAATGCTTAAAATAAATTAAATATAGAAACTATAGAATTATGTACTCAATGTAATGGGTTATTGTGGAAATCCATTGATGATCGACGAAAAATCCATTGTAGAAACATTGATCTTATCATATCATTATTATTAATGTATGTTATAAAATTTTAGTGGTGAGAGATACACTTAACAATTATTAAATAATTCCAAATGTCATATATGATTCTAGATTTATTCCTTATTTCAAAACATACATGTTTAGTTGCTAGATTCAAAAATCACCATATATCATGGAGTTTAAATTATTAGTAGAAACAAAATCTAGTATAAGAATTGGAAAATATTTGTTTATATCATTGATAATTTAAAATTATGGTAAATATACAAAAAAAATCCTTTTTTGATCTCATAGGATGATTGTTTCACTACATTGGGAAGTGATTATATATATATAAATAAATATTGAATAAATATCTAGAAATTTGATATGGAAATAATTTTACATATTCTTAATGATCCTCAAATTATAAAAATTTGTTTATAGAATGGTGAGTATCCATTATAAACTTCTCATAAAGATTTTATATTTTACATTTACAATAATATCTGTCAATCTCAAATGATTAAAAATATTACGGGATTATAGTTAATGTTATTCCCAAAAATTAGGATTATAATGATGTTTCCTAGAATATTTTCTCTTTCATCCCTAGGGACGAGAGGTTAATTTCTCTATATAAGTTATACATGTTTCGTTGGAATAAACTTTGTGAAGCTATAAAACGGACCCCATTGAACGGAAATAGTTGAAGAATCCACTAAAACAGAACACAAATAATGGTTTTAATTCCCCATATGCTCCACCATGGGGTGAATTGGTAATCATTTCAATTAATAATGGTGTGTTAAGGAATCTATTATGTGATTATTATGGTCAAATCAACTAAATGAAAAAGAAAAAGTTATTATTTCCAAAAATTTATATCTTATTCAAAAAAAATCATAAATAATCACTCATCAACGGATATTAATCAATTAATATGTCATTAATTAATTTTTTGAATGGATAATGTCCAATGGAATACATTTGAAACTAAAAAAGATATTATTATTTCAAAATGACGTCATTCAGACCCATAAATTTTATAAAAATTATCGTGGACCTGTTGATTAGAGTTTATAGAGAATACCTATATAAATTTATTATTTCCATTGTAGATATTTTTCTCATTTTATTTAAATAAAATCAATATAAATTCAATTTCAATTATATGATAAAATAATTTTGAAATTTTATTTTTTATATAATGTAAAATAAATTTATTCCCTTGATACTCAAATTCACAATATAAGAGAATGATATCACGTATAATGATGTGGTTATATATCCATTAAATACAATTTTCTTTTGAGTAATTTCCATTTCCTAAATCCACAATATAAATCTATTGATTCGAAGGATTAATAGGGTTCTGACCATTTTTAATGAGGAATATCTAATGATTTTCAAACCCACTGATCCAACCTACCTGAAAAGGATAAAATATTTTCTATATTGAATGAAGTTAATAATTCTTCATGATTTAAAATATATGTTAATAACAACCCCATACCCAAATAACATTTTATATTGATGTATTTTTGTTATATATTGATTCTTTAATGAAGCAAATGAGTTTTATACTCATAATAGATAATAAAGTGATATCGTCATAATAAAGGATTCTTATTTTACAAAATATAAATTATTCAACTCATGATATGGAGTGCATGATAATAGTCATTGCCTTCTATATTTGGAGGAATTATATCTTTGGTGAAAATTGTAACAAATATTTTAATAATAAATGTATAATATACAAATTCCCACAAATTTAGATTAGTATGGGACAATAATGATGGTCATATCTAATAACTGACTATGACCGATCAATCTATTAGTATCTTGGAAAATGAATAATCTGTTGGTTTCTCCATGATGAAATGATCCTAGAATGTTATCCATGTAGAGGATTGGGATGGAAAAAATCATAAAATAAAAACAAATAATTGATATAAGATTCATTATTGTTGTAAAATTTTCAACTATCCTGAAATTACTTTTCAACCATAGTTCATAGATATGATTATTGAACATCAAATATTCAGTAGGACATGACAATTATTTCTCATACGAATAAGGAAATTGGATAAAATCACAATGGAAATTCTGTTAGGACATCTAATGAAATATAAATTTATTATTGTTATATTAGTTTTGGAACGTGATCGTATAATTTTCTCATAATTAAATGTCATTTTAGATAACATCTCAAACTATCAATATTATATGATAATCATCATAGATGTAGAGTGGTTGTATGAAACACCACAATAAATTGTATTTCATCACGACTTGAGGTTCACCTCAATAGTCTAGAAATGTTTTAACTATTCCATGAATATGTATAGTTAGTTATCATTACCACATATCACCATTATTATGATTTTCAATTATAAACAACCATTCAATCTTATAAAACATGAATAGTTCATTCTCTTTATGTTGTTCCCAATGTTATGATTTACAATTCTTATTCAAATAAAAAGTTATTATGCCTCTGTTATGTATTAATGATTATTGTATCATGGGTCCAATGCCTTATTATTTATATATTATGCTATAGAAATTATTCAGGTCATGAAGCAATATTTATTTTCATTTTTTGGTGAAATGGAATTTTTTATGTACATTCACCATGATAATGATCTTCGACACACATACTCATCATATGATTACCTATTATATTTTATGGTTACATATTATGATTACCTGTGGTATGAATTTTAGCTCACAAAAAATTCTATTTAAATTCCACTCATTATGAATAATAATGTAATATATGAGATAATAAAAAGGTTGTTTAGTGGTGTGAAAAATTGAAGAAATGTTTACAATGTCATGAAAAAGAAATATTGTTTAAAAGATCCTTATATACTATGCCTTTATACATTGGGAAAGTGTATAAATTTATGATATGTAATTTATGAAATCTAAAAATGATGTGAACTGTATATTTGTAATACTCATATCATATCACATGGTATCAAATCAAATCTATGTGGTTTGTATTTTTTTATGTATAGTTGTGTAGTAAAAATTTATTTAGTAAATTTATATCGAAGATGAATTTTCCAAATTGATATTCTTGATCATATTTGTGATGCATTGTATATACTCAAACACTAAAAAACATGTATCAAATACATGAATTTATGTTTATATCACTCTCTCAGAAGTACATACCATATTAGTCAAATTTAATTAATGTTGATTATGATTAGTTGGATTATGAAATTTTTTTCAAGGATTAGTTATGGAACTTATTTGATTATAGTGAATTATTTACATAATAATATAAGTCATACTGTCAACAAACATTGATGATTTAAATAAGATAAGTAATACTCAAAACCAAGTTATTTATTGAATCTGATATTCCGTGAAATATTTTATTCTTTTAATAAAAATGGAAGTTTTATTGGTAATTTTATAATGGAGTTATGAATGTAATGAACTAGATATTATAATATGATCTTCACAGGATTAAATATATTTATGAATTGTATTTATTATTAATAATTAGTATAAAAATTATATGATATATTAAAAGCACTATTTTATTTGATCAATATAATAAATTAAATTCTATTTATGAATATACTCTAGCAACTCTAAATGGTAAAATTATATAAAAAATATAGTTAAATAAATAATAATAATTTGATATTATTGTGAATAATGGTCTCCTAGTTTAATCATAAACCCCCACACATTGTAAAATAAAATAAATTTCTAAAAATAATGTCACACTTTTTTAAAATAATAATAGATAAAGTTGAGGTAAAATTTAATGATTGAGGAATAATGGTTATAAAAAAATCCTCTATAATGTGTAAATATATATAGAAAATATTAACATATAACCATTAAAATATTAATCTGTATATTTAAACAAAAACTACTGTGTCTATATTTTTTAAATAAATTTACAAAATAATATTATATAATTATTTAATTATTATGTTGAAAGGTGTTTAGATTATTTAAATATTTATTATTGATAATTCCATATTTGGAAATTATATTTTCTAAATTGTTTTTGAAATTGTGTTTTTATTATTTAAATTAACACAATCTTTATAAAATTTTAAAACATATTTTCTTATAAATATATTGTTAATTGTAACATTTAATTATCAATACCAAATTAACTTGGAAAAATATTGGATATTTATGGGTGATTCGATATTTTTATTTATGGGCTAAATAATAGAAATAATGTATTGATTTCAAAATGGTTTTGTTGAATTTTCGAATCCCATTTGAAATATGGTTTAGGTATGGACTGTTAATACAATGTGATTTGTGTGACAAAAGTTTAAATATTATGTGAAATTTAAAATTTTTTTATTTTTTGTTAAAGTTGTTATTTTAAATTAATTATGCTTTTCTAGGGAAATTTGTATGATTCTTGTATAGTTAATGAGATGCACAATATTTATCACTTGGTAATATTTTAGAAGTTTTATTCTCTCATATTTGAATAATTCAGATATTCTCTATTAATAAATCCATAACAAAAGTTCTCATGAGTTATTAAATCATTTTAGAAAAAATTGGGTATGCTTAATTAAAACCCATATCTAGAAATTTATAATAAGTTAGAGGATATAAATTATATTTAATAGGATGTGTAATATATTTATGGGGATACGAATGATTAATCTTGTTGGGTCGTGATTTTTTGTGAGAAAATATATATGACAACATTTAGTTTCCTGAAATATTAAAACATTTTGATGGGATGTTGTAAAAGATCGCTTCCATTTTAATTTGGCTAATTATTGATTTGAATCCCATCAGTGATATTTTAAAATATCTCCTAATTATATTAACCCATTATGAAACTGAATAGCTTAGGAAAAATTTTACAAAATAATATCCCAACATAGATAAATTTCTTCCAAATTTTACTTATATATATATTCAATAAAATAAAAAAGCTATACACATGGGACACTACTCTATTTCAATATAGATTAAAATTGGAATTTCTGGTTATGATAATATTTATATATAAATATATATATGGTATAGTGTAAATTTAGTGATATAATGACAAGAATATCGAAGGGTGACCAAAAAAATTGGAAGAATTGGAGAGAGAAGATAAACATGATTTAGATGTGAGAACACCATCCATAAATATTGATACAAACTTATAATACCAAATTAGAATAGATTAATTTTATACATAGTAAATATTCAATGTGTTACCCCTCTTCCAATTTATTATTAATACAATTCAATATTTCTCATTATTGCATTCTCTATGAATTTTAGGGTTGGTTAATTATCATAAAAGGGATTAATTTGTTTGAATATTATAAATTTCACTAAATACACAATCTCATATTTATTACTTATTTTGTATCTTTTCATTTAATTTTAAATTAATGACTAAAATGTTTAAATATGAACACATTTGATATGTTTTTGTATTGATTTCATATTCTATTTGGTTGTAATAAATATGATAAATTAATGTTTCTATTAGAAGTTTATTAATCATTTTTTAGTTATTAGTACTAAATTTTTCTTCCATATTCCACTTCGAAGAATGGTTAGGATATGTATTTGTCATGATAGTTAATATCTTATAAAATTTTATGGAGTTGAAAATATATAATTTTTTATTAATATAATGAACATTATTCATTATGATTTTAATTATATAGAAATTTTTTTATAAAATTAAGAAACTATTCAATTCACTTCATTATAGTTTATAATTTTTTTATGTTTATTAAAAATTTCTTTATGAATACATATAAATTTTAAGATTATGTTATATTAAATATAAATATAATATTAGTTATAGACCCATCCCTACATGAATATGTATCATATATTGTATTTTCAATATCATATCTATTATTCTGTGATACATCATTATAGATTTCCAAACTCAAATCAATTTAAAACATTATTAAGAAAATGTTTTTTCTAGTATCATTTTTTTAAATATTATATTACCTAAAAATCACAACCATTATCTATGAATCTATTTGACCAACCTATATACTTTGTTTAGAGTATGTCTAAATAAATTTTTTACTGATGAATATAAAATAAATTTGATTCCTTTTCTATGGAAGGGATATGTATTGTTATGTAATAGTTTCTGAGAAACTATATATATATAATAAAACATTTATTATTTAATTTAAATATATTTCCTCATTTTGAAATAAAAAAAAATTACTATTGTTATATTTTGTCTATGATATCTACAAAAAAAATATATTTTTGTATTTTTTAGGATTGAAAAAATATTAATTTCATGATGTTTGTGGTTATTATAAATTTTCTTTATTATTATGTTTTTTATAATTAATATTTTTTAATGTGAAGTAATTTTAAATAAGTTTTCACTAAGACACTATGGGAAATTGACCATAAATTCCCTATATTTGAGATCATTAAATCCTAAAATAGAAAAAATTTAATCCATCAATAAATGATAATGGGAAAACACAAAATAATAGAAATGATTGAGTTCTCTATCAAAATGAAAAAATTATTCAACCACATTTATTTAGGAGTGAATATATTTATAGATCATGACATCTAGAGTGGTTAATTTATACTATTTAGGTTAATCAATAACATCCTACATCTATAAAAATTAAATGTATAATTATAATCTACAAATACATCCTAAAATGGTCAACCTATTGATAAAAATGTATAATTCATTATATACATTAATAGTTTTTCCAATAAGTTTCATTGTATTGGGTTACATAGTAAGAATTAATTACAAGGGTTATTTCCTTTGACTTATTGTAGATTTTATAAGCTAGTTTTAGTTAAATGAAATTAAAATTTTCATAACTCTTGGGGTAATTTTTATATTATACATTTATAGATGTTTATTATTGGAAACATGAAAAAAAATATTTGTTATAAAATCATTTATGTTATTTCTGGAAAAGAGTGATATTTTTCTAGAAACATTAGAACAATTTTTGTTTTTTAATATTTTATTTCCAAATCGTCAGTGGGTTCCTAATTTCCTTTATCATAATGTCTGGTTAGGAAAAATTTGATGAAGGAGAAATGGGGGATATTTGGAAAATTATCCAATAATTTTCTTAATATCCTTCACTATGTTCATAGATAGTTAAATCAACCCCATTTTTAACTTGCATTAAAATTGTGTATGATGTGTTTCCTTAGGAATTTCAATGAACATATTCATATCATCTTTTGTTACCATGAAAATAATATATAAGTAGTTTTTACCTAAAATAGTTATTGTGAAAAAATAACAATATAATGTGTTTTTAATGGTCATAAAAAATTATAACATTTCCATTTCGTATGAACTATTTTTAAAATTTTAGTAAAATAATAAACAAGGTATCAGAAAAGACTAAGGCCTAAAAAGGATCAATGAAGAAATTTTTTGATTAATACACATAAAGGTACCAATTATTACTTCATGGGATACCACAAAATATCTAGTGGGAACTAGGGAGAACCATAGATCATTCCACATACCACCAGCTAGCAGGTGTCACCGACTGACTATCATGAGGAAGCTACATATAATCAAAAACTATTCATTGGATGAGGGATCCAATATGCTTTAATTTGAACCATAAATTACCTATTCAATATCCCCAAAACTCAATAACAATCCAAATACCCAAGAGGATATAAAAACCCCCAAGGGTTCTATAGATCCTTAGTTTATGCTAACTATTCTTTCTAAAAAAATATTTGTTATATTAACTATTTTCTTATGATCTAAAACACTTTTCTCTCTAACTCCAACTGTATTTAGGTTTTATTTTTTTATGTATGGTAGATAGTGATCTTCAAATGTATTGTGAAAATAAATCATCTTTTTCATCTATAATGTTATATCTATTGTTCATCATGTGGGGTATATGTGATAAAAACCATTAAATAGAATGAATTACTATCTCGAGAGGAAACTATAGAAAGTATATATGGGTTATGGGTTTCTGGGTATAAAACACTATAATAAAATTTCAATAAATATTATGAAATGGTTTTATTGCTATAATTTATAAAATAATATGTTTTTTATTTAATTGTGTAACTATTAAAAATAATGGATTATACCATAAACTCTAAAGGATACTTTGGTAGAGGAGAAAAATTGATCCCTTATGGTTAATTACTGATCGAATTTATCAATTTCCGGGAATTTTTATTTTAATATTAAATTTAAACTTTTACTATCTCCAATAAATTTATATTATCTTCTTAATTATTTTTATTCTATTAAATAGTGTATCATTTTAAAAAATTTATTTTAAAATTTAACTAAACCCTCCACCATCAATTTCAATCATTATCTCATCTTAAAATTAATAAGTATTGTGAAAATAAATGGGGATGGCATATAACATGTAGTTTAGTAGATATATTTAGGGGGAAAATACAAGCTATATATTGCTTCTCATGTTTATTACACACCCACATGGACTATTCTTGATTTTAACTTTTCATATTTCTCAATCACATTTAATAATCAATGGATCATTTTAAAACAATCCTTTTGTTAAAACTTTTCTACAAGATTGTGGATTTGTTGATATGATCCTTTCATTTTAGAATAAAACTAACAAAGAGAATTTAGAATTTCCGCATCATTATAATCTAATAATATTGAATTTTAATGTCATAAAATTAAATCCCATATGTGCTAATTACATTTTCATCCAAGAGAACCTTCAAGAGGTGATAGTTCGTCTATATATTAGAATATTGAATTAGTGTTATAAATAGGTTTTAAATCTATTATATTAAAAACAATTTAATATAGATGAAATAATGTATGATGTAGAGAGACTATTGTAAATACGATATAGTAAAAGTTAACTTATGGGAGGGATATAGATTAACCATATATAAATGGATATATTATAGAGAGTAATGTTTCGGGATTACACAAAAAAAATATTAAACAAAATAACCACATTAATGGTGTATCCACTATGGTTCCCCTTGTTGTTTTAATTTTATATGGTTTACTGAATATGTAAAAACATAAAAGGTGAATGTGGCAACGGGTAGAATGAACTAATGAGAATTTTTTTGGAACATGCCATGTACCATTTATTACTAGGATAATAAATATATGTTTTCAATTCTAGAAAAAACTATGATATTACAGGATATTAGAATCTTGAATGCAGGTAGTGCGTTATGGCTAAAAGTATTTCTATACTCTATCTAATTTTTTTCCCAAATAAAACATTAAAAAATAGGTTACTGAATTATTTGATGATTAAATTAACTGAGATTCTCTCCCTTTTGATACATGTACTAATTTATTGTATTATTTTGGAAGGATGGTCAGGCTACAACATTTGGAATTTTTTATCATTTATTCATGTGTAGTTTATCCTAAAATGTTCTTAATATAATACTCATAAAAATCACTATCTATATATTAATTAAAATGTTTCATATAAAATATTCTTTCTTTCTACTGGAACATTCTAAGGATAAGTTTATTTAGATCATGAAATTATAGAATTCATTGAAAGGCAATTGGTTGGGTCAATCATTTTGGTAAATCATTTCTATGAAGAGTCGTATGATAGAATTGAAATGGTATTTATTCAAAGAGTTATGTGAAATTTTCACTTCATAAAGTTGGAATGTGAGATTTTCATTCAACTATACTGCTACCAGCATTTTACTATCTCTCTCATAGTGATGATATTAGTTTTCTTTAATTTACTAATGAATCTATGTTTAATATATTCTCTATACCCATGTATTTTTATCATGTATTGAGAAATTATATGTCGGAATATTAACCAAATAATATCAAGAATGATGGTATATCTATATAGATGAATTTATATATTTACAATAATGATCAATTTATTATATATGGATGAAGTAGATTCATTTGCCAATGAAATAAGAAACTCAATATTGAAAATTTAAACTTGTTTTTATTTCTTAAACCACAATGTCCGGAGATAAAAAAAATTAGACTATTTAATTCAAATAAATTTAACTAATACACTTTAATGTTTCCCTAATATTTTGAGGAATGATTTGTGATAGATTAAAGGAACATACCAGTTGGGTATTTGTGTTATTCGTTATCATAGTATAAAATTCAAATTCACAAGGATGGTGTAATTAGAAATATAATTAGAAGATGCTTAAAACCCAAAAGAGATTGTTTTACACTTTTATAAGTAGGATATCTATTGTTAACAATTTACTCTAATTAATCCCAATACACATGTTATCCGTTTACATGGAAAGCCCTTACCTTCTCATTTTTTTTATAATTATTGACATAAAATTCAACACCATCATATGGGACTCACATCATGATGGTCATCATCATTTGGAATTATGGTCCTGGAAGGGTAATCCTATTGATTATGGGGTTATTAATCTCAGAAAAAGATGAATATATTCCATTCATTTGATATGTGTTAGGTTTAGAATCCTTCTCAAGGAAATCCATTTCATATAAATTCAAAATAAATAAATATTATAAATCACCCAACCAATTTCTTATTGGTCCCTTAGATTCTCAATGATGGAATAATTTTATGGGTTTCATTAAAATAAAACATTAAAATTATAGATTTATTTCCCAATGAGGTTTCATCTCTCTCTATTATGAAAACCGGGTTGGTGTCCCACTCTTCTACCAATGGTGTCCTATTCTAAACATAACCTTCTAGAAGTCTAGTGAACCATTGGTTTTCATTTCAAAAGGTATCCTCAATGGTGATCAAAAATAAATATATTCAATAATCCTTTTAGTAGCGGATTAAGATATTTATTTCATTACACCACCCTCCTAGATATCATCCAATGTCTTTAATTCGTATAATCTTATTCATTAAAGCACATTTTTTTGGAATATCGAACATCCAATGGTGGAAATATTTCATAGTAAAGATAAAAATATTCATGTGGAATATACGAAAAAAGGTTCCTCATATGAATGTAATTCAGAAGAAGATATGAAATACTATTTCATCAATGTTCATGTTGCGGAATAATTCAAAAATTGAGATGGGTCTTCACTTATCTATGAGAGGGAAATGGTTTAGTTTAATTTTTAAGAAATTGTGGTGATTTAACGATTCAATTTGACTATAAAATTGATGACCATTTTTCTCTATGGGAGATTTAATTGTAATACTAGTGTTTTATTTCGATACATTCTGAAAAAAAATTGTTTCCAATAATACTATGTGAAAAAGTTTTCTTTCCAGGAAACATAGAACCTTATGCGAATAATGATAAAAAATAAAAGAAACGGTATTTAAATATGACCATTATAACCTATATATTAAATTTTATGGTTTGTATTTTAATAAACAAATTATGAAAAAAAATAATGAATTTAAAAACTAAATTATATTTATTAGTTAACAGTGAATAGGTAATTATGTTTTAATAAATTCATTTTTCAATTCCAAAATATGATTTATTCAAAAAAAATTTTTATTGAAATTTTTGTGTGGAAAATATTATAAACATATATATTATCTATAAATTATTTTTAAAGGATGTCATTTAATTTAATAAAACATAATTTAAATTTAATCTTAGGATGAATGTTTCATATTTATATAAACAGATTTATCTTTTAAGGAATAGTGAAAATTTAATATTTTTTTACAAAATTTGTTTCATTTCTTTAAATATAGTAATTTAAAAGTCCAATGATGTTTCAAATATCATAATTTTACATAAATATTAATTTATTTTTAATATAACTATTAATTACATTATAATCAGATGTATTCATTATCTTGATGTGTGTTTATTTTTGTTCATTAAAAAATAAACTTCTCTCCAAATTATTATTGTGCATTTAATGTGTTTTTTATGAATATTATAAATTATGTTTTAATGGTTTTAGTTAAATTTATAGGATATATATTCTATAAAATATTTTAATAATATTTTAATTGTATTTAAGAGAAATTAATTGAATTGAATTTAGTTTTATTCAAAATTTTGATTTCTTTTCTAAATAAGAGTTTTATTAGAATTTTTTTAGTAATTTAAAATAATATTCTTCCCCAAATATAATATTAATATGTGATAATGTATCCATTATTTTTTTTAATCATAATAAATTTAATTTATATGTTCTACTTAGTTCTTATTCATAATGAAATCTTAACAGAATAAAATTTATTTTCTCTGGTTTTGGTCAAAACTTGATGACGATTGGGTTAAAGAAAGAGATATGGTTTTTATTACCCCATAAAAATGAATAATTATTATTTTATGATGATATTTAAACCATATACCATCATATATTATCTATATTATGCATTTTTTACACTATATCTTGAATGTGACAGTATATTATTGAAATCATTTTTTAAATTTCAAATATTTTATACCATAACATATAAAATAGAATATAGTGTCCTCCATTATTCAAATAATTTTGAAATTATAGATCATCCATTACCTAATAAAAATAGTTTTTATTCCTCATCTTCATCTTATATCTCCTAGAATTCTCTTATGACCAGTATTGTGATGATATTTAATTAATACAATGGAGGTCTCTCATAAAACTCATATAAATCATTACCAAATAATGTCAATTTTATTTCTTTTTAACCTCAAATGAACATATTTTTCTATAATAACATCATTAATGACGTATAATAAATTCAATTTGAAGTTACTGTGAAGATTCATCAATCATTTCCCAACTATTGATTTTTATATGGGAAATAAAAGTATCACACATGTGTATTGGTGGACAATCATCTCCACATAGAAATATGATTATTTTTCCAACACCATATTCGATGGAATATAATTTTGACTGATTAAATTTATATATATTATTATAGTGAAACTATTATTCTTCAATTATTATAAGATATTATATTCATTCTTAATATATCTTCCACTAGAAAATGATAATGTCACTCATGTGTTTACGTGGAATGTCACCTCCACAAACTTATGTGATTCATTTTTTCCATTCAACATATCATGGATTGTTATAAGGGTTTAATTAGTTAAATTATATGATATTATATATATATATATAATTCAATGATTTTTTATTTACATTTATTTCTTCTACCGATATAATATTGGAAGCCTCACTCATGTATACAAAAAGAATATTGTCTCTATAATGTGACACAATTTATTTTTCATTTCTATTTTATTTGAATAGTTGTAATTGTTAATTTAAATTTTAATATGATACATAGGATATAATTAGTTACATGGTGATGATGTAGCCATTATAAAATTTCATGTAACTTTATTTTTGAATAATAATATAATGAAAATTAAAACATTTTACATCGAGAAATGATGTCGATAATAATGAGTTATTAATAAATATGTGTTGAAATATTATAACTGGATATAATAAGATATTAAATTTATGTATATGGTTATTTTATATAAATATAAAAATTCCAAATTTATAATGTTCGATAATTGAGAAATATTGAATCATGTTTGTTATAAGGTTAGGTTTAATCATATAATTTGTTAAATGTTCAGAAAAATTTGATATCATGCACTAATTTTTTATGTGGTTAATATATTGATCCATTGACATGTTATATCATTTATTGTTCTTAATTATTCGTATTTTAATATAAAATAAAAATGTATTCTTTTAATCTAATATGATTTTAATTTTCCCAATATTGTAAATGTTTAGTATCCCAATTTGACGTTTTTTGGTATATATTTTCTATTATACACATATCATATTGTATGAGTAAATATAGATGACAATTATTTTATTATATAAATAATATCATTATGTTTAGGGAAATTATTATTTCATATGATATTATTCCTATCACATGAATTGTGAATCAACATATATCAAATGAGGGGGATGTTTTATATTATAATCTGACATTTTGTTGAGATTATTTAGGACTAAATATTGGTTGATGAAATTATATTATGTATCACCCATAAATTAGATTTATTTTCTTATGCTCTGGTTAATTCATGAAATTTATATTTTTTATTTCATTTTCCACTCTTAATATACTAAAAATTATAGTGAATAATTTTTAATGAATATCGACCATGTTTTAATTTTAATGGAAGAACCATTTCTCCCATTTACATATTTGAAATAAATATTTCCGCAATGTCTTAAATCATATATAATTATTGTTTAAATTTATGATTAACCTATTTTTGTTTTAGATATAAACTATTAAAATAATTATTATTTTGTTTTCTCAAATGAGTTACATTCATCAAACAAAATGAAAATAATATTTTCATTAACGTATACATCATTAAAAAAATATCCCAATATAATGAATAATAATTTCAATGATACTATTATCGTATTATTCCATGTTTCCCCATAAATAAAATTATTTCTACTATTTTTTGATAATTGTTTATTTGAAATGATTTTTGTAAATTGAAAATGGTAACGTAATATTAAAATTTTATTAACATATTTTTAATGTTAGTTTTGACTATAACAACATCCATTAATGATCTTGTGCTTTAATAGGTATATTAACCAATTTTACCATATTTGTTTTTTATCACCATGGTATACCATTATAATTATTAAATAATAATGAATCTTGTTCTCTTTGAAATATACTGTGATATTATGAAATCATAAATGTTTTTATGATCATATGTCTTAAATTTAAATGGACTATGATTATGTGTTGGGTTGGGTTGTTATATGCTTCAAATATATTGGGAAATGGTTAATTTTTATAAGTTCATACTGTAAATGGGACGTTATACCAAGACCCAAATATGGTACATAAGTTATCCCAAAAATGGTACATAGGTTAATTTTTAGGTTATCTTAATCCTAAAAATGGTAAACATAAGTTTATCTCAGGCTTGAACAATTCACATGGGTTGTAATCCCAATACTATTATGTTTTTAATGTGTTGGTGGGAATCTAAAATATCATATTTCTTTTATTATGACCATGACACAATTTTTTTTGAAATCTCTATAATGTGTTCTTATTCAAATGATTTATCTCATATATCGTGATCTATGATAGTTTTATTATTTATATAGAAAGACCAAACATATTCTTATTTCATGATTATTATCTATGAATTATTTTGTACAATTTTTAAATGTTATGTTTATTTCATGATACCATTATACTAATAATAGTCTAACAAATGACCATTAATTAATATATCCTCTTTTAAACAAACATTGAATCTGAGATCAGGCATTATTTTGTTCAATTTTCCCCATGATATACAGAATTTTTTTAAATATGATTAATCCTTAGTGGGTTCTAGTTGTGATGAACATAGTGAGAGATAATGTTGATAATTTATACCACTATTGTAAATATATCAAATATTCCCTATGGAATATATTATTATGGATTTTTCATGGAGTATAATGATATGTAATTAATATTCATCTATTTTTTTAATATTTATGTATTAATTTTTTGATCATATCAATTAGTTTCAGAGAAATTTTTAGTTGTTTTTTGAAACAATTTTTTTTAAACATTTTTTAAAATTTTTGAATAATCCTATGTTTAAGGGAACCACTATTTTCAGGTTAATGAAATATTTTTGGTCATGTTTGAAAATATTTACCTCTTTGGATACTAAAATTTTGATGTGGTTGTCGAATGGATGTATATAGGGTAACAACCCTTAAAGGGGTGGATTGTGTATTATCATAACCATTACTAGTAAAAATGAGTGTGACTAATAACAAATACATTCGATGATAGACCCTGAGGATATGATTGGGTAAACTCACAATTTAGTTTTTAATGATTATTAAGGACTTGAGCAGATATTTAACAAGGATAGAAAAGTTAAAACTTATAGTATGGAGATTTAAATGAATGATCCATTATTTTAAAATCCAATTAATTATTTTTCTTGATGATATTATTAGACAATAATGTTTCTAAATCTATCTTATCATTTCTTGTTAATTTCATGAATCTTTACGAGTTATGTTAAATATAAAAAAGGGATGATGCAATGATTTTACTCATGAGAAACCAAGTGAAATTTGGGATTTAATGTGGAAGATGTTGATACTTACTAATAATAATTTGATATATATTATTGATAACATCAACATATGTGAATTTAAAATTTAACCAAATAAGAGAATAAAAATTTATGATGAATATAAATTAATGAACATTCATCTGACCATATATTTATAATTTTTGTGAAGTACCCAGGTAAATGTATCAATGGGAAAGAAATATGTTTTATGTGTCTTAAATAATTTCATAAATTAGGAATGTTTCTTAAAATGCAAAATTCTTTTATTATCTCAATAGATATGAATAGTGGTTTCAATATGTTATAAATTATGGTTGAATTGTTTATTTTTTGACTTTATTAGAATTATTAAAATTGATATCCTGTTAATGAACTCCCTAAAATTGGGTCATAAAGGTTGTATGAGTAATGTTTTCATTATTGTTGATGATAATACTACATATTATATATGAAATTTTTTCATTATTTAATTAGTATTGTTTAGTTAAATTATAATAATAATATTTACTTGTTTATGATTCCAATGTAATGTTTAATAGACCATATTGTAGGGAGGAAGAAATATGAATAATTTTACAAATATTTGTCAGATTTTTATGATGAAATTTTAAGGATAAATTTTATTATTAGCTTTGTATAGTTAATGGTAGTATTTATCCATAACGTTCTGGTATTTTATAAAGATTATTTTTCATATGAGTTTTATAAGAATTGTTTTGTAGTAGTTTTTCATTAATAATATTCAATAGTATGTTGAATTATACTCTTACCCTATAAATGTGTTTTACTAATATGGTAAAATTTTTGGAAAACATGTGATTGAATTATTTATAACCCCTAATATGTGTCTAATGTTCAGATAATAATATTTAGTTTTATTAATGAGATTATTTGAATTTATAATATTAATTGGTTATTATTGGTCACTATGAAATTTATGAGTGATTTGAAGGAAAAAAAATTTAATGTCATATTTCATAAACTGGATTTCCATTTTAGATTAATGTAATATATATTGACAATATTTTAATTTTATTTTCTAAATAAGGATAGGGTTATTTTTTTAATAATATTTGTTAACATTATGATCTTATAGGGATTTAGGTTATTGTCTTATTTTAGTAAAATTATGAATAATGCCTTCATAAAATTTGATTCCAAAATTATGTTCTACTTTATAGTGTTTGGGGATTATTATTTTACTAAATTTTGAAAAATATTGACATTTTTAAATATTTTTTGGGTTTTAAGACTATTTAAGTATGATTTAAGGAGTTTATCAATGTCCCTATACATTGCAATAATTAATTAGATGAGCGGGTATTCTTAGATAGTTATATTATATTACTAATTCAAAATAAGGTTTGTTCATATTATTTATAAAATCATGTACAAGCCATTATTTCTTTTAAAATATGTCTATAGAATATATCAATAACTTTTCACTGATATATATATATATATTTATATATATTAATATATTATCTATTTGTACTACTCCTTCAAGAATGAAAAATTCATAATGTCCATTAAACATATGAATATTTATTGAAATAAGTATGAATAAAAAGGATTAAATTGAATTTATGAGTTTGCTGAAATAAAGTTTGTATATTTTTGAAAATTACACATTTATATAGTTCCTAAACTATTGAGAATTGTTCTCTAAAAAGATTTTTTTCCTTCTTCATGTTTTTGAAAATAGATTAACGGTTATTTACACACCTCACAATCAAATAGTTTTCTGGTAATTAAAAAATCATTATATTTTTCTATATCACTCATTATTTATTGATGAAAATTATATTTCAAATAAATGTATACAATTTAATATCCCAAGAAATTTCTTATTAAATGGGAACATGATATATTATTATTTCTGGTAATCTTATGTCACTCACATCCCAATTTCAACGAATGTTTTTGTTATCCAATTGTTCAGTATTAGATTTTAAGAAAGGAATTTTGAAGTATTAGAATTTTATTATATAGAAATAAATCATGAGATATAAATTTATTTTATGGGGTATAATTTAAAAACCAAATTGTTTTTCATAAAATATTTATGTTCTCAATAACATAGATAACAAGAAATGCTAAACTTTTATAGAACTACTATATAAAATAGAAATTATAATATTTAACTGTGATCTTTATAAAATATTTGTTAAATTCATAGGTATGAATTTTATTATTCACATTATGAAAAAATTTTATAATGATTTTAAATATTTTAAATGTATTGATTAATGAATAATAAATAAGTGAAAAATATTCATTAAAGTAATTTTATGCTTCAAAAATATGTTTTCTTCAATAAATATTTTTCCCATTTTTTCCAGGGAAATTCTAAATAAGTTTTACCATATATTGAAATATTATTTTAGCAAATGATAATAATTTAAAATATAAGAATTTCAATTTCAATTTCAGGTGAATTTTTAGGATTTTTCTCACAAGTTAAATCTTTTAATCAAAATTTAAAAAAAAAAAATTTATTTTCATTCCATTAAATATATTAATTTAAAAATATAATTATGATTTAAATATTATATTAATGAAACTTAAGACTTCTTAAATATAAATAATTAAATTAATTACACAATAATTCACATTATACTTTTTTTTAGTTATAATATAATTTGTTTTCATAAACTTACTCATTTTTTAAAGAACGATTTTATACCCTAATTAGTTTTTATCTAAATAATTAAAATTATTTTATTAATTCTTTAAATGATATTTATTTACTATATTTTCCTTGAAATATTTTAAAATTCATTTAATGTGTTTCACAAGGCATGGAATAGATGTAAATTTATTTTTCCTCATAAAAAATAATTTTTTTGAAATGTGATTTTCTTTTTTTTCTGAGATTACTTAAAGCTAAATTAATTAAATTATTGAAATTTAATCAATTAAATTAAAATTAAATATTTTTAATTAAAATAATTATTTTAATTTTGTAAATTCAACATAATTTTTTTCATAATTAATAGTTCATATAATAAAATTTTATTACATATTTGACATTAAAAAAGAATTACCTGGATCTTGAATTAATAGGTAATAATAGAAATGACACCTAAATTGGGTAATAAAAAAATAGGATAACTTTTTACCTCGTGTGATACTTTATTGAATATATTGGACATTTATTTTCACATTCGCATGAATGTGACCTACTAATTTTGAAATTTGTATAGGTATTTCATGTGTGTCCCTCAACACAATTATAAAATGGAACCTCTTCTCCTCCATTATCAACCGAATATTTAGACATATATATTGAATAATAGAAACTCAAAAACATTTCTATATTCCTTATATTTATCCTAGAGAATATGGAATTCTCTTAAGATCAATCTCTCATGGATTGTGGGGTAACACAAAGCTGGTATGTCAAATGAGTGGTTTGAATATTTACTATGACATTCCAATATTATTTCATATATCACCTCTATTAACCATTTTTATAGAAAGTAACTTAATTAATTAAGATTAAAAAATATATCATTATGTTATTATGATGATGGTACAACCATTTCCCTCCTCTTCTCCATTAAATTTTAAATAAAAGTATCACACATGTGTATAAGTGGACTACTAGAACCACAATGATATATGATTCATTTTCCATTAAAATAAATCATTGAAGGTTATTGTGATTGTTTTGATATTGATTTGTGGAATTTATGAATCAATTATTCTTAAAAAATTGAAATATACAATAATCATTATCACCACCCCATCCATTTAAAATGATAATGTCACATGTGTGCATGGGTGGACTAGCACCTCCATAAATCAATTCAATTCGTAATTCATTTATAATATATTTGGTTATAAATATGGATAGATTTAGTGAATATTTATTTTAATATTTACATAATAATTAATATTGGTTGGAAATTATTTTATTAATTTATTTATTTATATCAATCCAAAATTAGTTACATCACTCGTGTGTACGTACACACTACAATCTCCATAATGTAATTTAAAAAAGTTTCAATATCACATTATATAAAGGGGTATAAATGTTTATATATTTATTAAATAGAATATTTATGAAATTATTATTATTATTAGGATTATGGAATCCTTATCAGTGTATAAGGACCATAATTGGACATCCAAAACATGCATCATAGATAATTATATTATAACACCGACAAATTGTAAAGTACAACTTCGTATTCGATAATGTGTATGACACGCGATGCTAAGCACATAAGGGAATATAATATCCCAAGATTTTATAATATATTTACTATTCTAAATAAATTAAATACATTATATAATATTTCATTCATGAAAAACCAAGTTATATTACCCTACGTGAAAGAGTAAACTCCATCGATATCTTGTGTTTCACGCAAGAGCAACCTTCCATGATAAATTTCATTACATGCGAGACCGTGTTTCACCAAATAAAAATATGTTATAAAAATAATATTTTTAATATAATGTAATCTTAAATATTCATTATTTTTGAAATTAAAAATATTATTGACAAATTTATAGAAATTTATGGTTTATATAAATACAAGATGAATTCATTGGTTTCTAGTTATTGATAAACAAAAATGAAAACCTATTGAATATAAACAGAATTATTTTTATTTTTATGATTATAAAGGAGTTTTGTCTTTATAAACATAAATAATTACATTTAGTGAATTATTTTAATGATATATATATATATATATATCTGTAATATATTCAATAAAATTTATTTTATATTCATCCATTAGGATTCATAGGCATAAGATAAAAACAAAGCCAAATCCAAAAATAAAAACCTATATTTTTATAAAAGTAATTTGACCACATTTAATTGCAAAAACTATTTTAAATATAATTTTTTGAATTTTATAGATTTTAAGTGTAAAAAATAAATTTTATATTTTTAATATAAATATAAAAAATATATAAAAGGGTGAATTTTTGACATTTTAGGGAATCATGTCCGTTTTTGAGTAATAGTTAAAAATGATGAATTGTAGTTCAAAACTTATTTTTCATATAATTTATTCATAATTTTAAATTACATGTATAATTTTTTTATGTTTATTCAGATTTTATTTTTATCAATTAATTCAATTTATATCATTGGAATCAATTTCACTTTGAAATTTATTATAAAAACATAACAATATTTCAAACATTTTTACATAAAAACTCGGCCTTTTCATCCCATCTTTGGGATAAAATTTTTATGAATTTATACAAAATTTATTATTTAAATTTGAACAAATAGATTCCATATTTTAATTCAAAATTTTTTATAATTTATAATAATTTAGAATTAGTATTTTTAAAAAAAATATTGTTGATTGTATTTAAAATTAATTACAACGATGGAGGTAAAATTATGCTTAATAATAGACTAAGCCTGGATCTTAAGGGCCCAAATGACCTAGAAACGTATCCAATACAAATTGGATTTCCATTTTCTAACCTATACTCCCATGGATCTACTTTAATTCATTATTATAGACACTTTTAATGTGAAAACCCAATATGGAATTTCTTTTTCCAAATATTAATAATGCAAAAACCCGGTTTTTCACTTAGGTATGGATCCTTTAGTATTTTGTCTAAATCATTTATTAGGATCTAATATGGACACCTAATGAGTTATTAATGGTTCTGAAGGTGTATTGGGTTTATCGGATCCTAGAACCCATGTTTTTTGGGAAAACCGGCTTGGCGCACAGTTTTGAGTAAACCGTGTAGGAATTTCACATGGTTGTGCGGCCTAACCATGAGAATAACCATTTTTTCTAGGTACCCAGGCATGGATGGTGCGTATTTTGTTAAAACCTTGAAGAGGATGTTTTTAGGAAGAACCATCTTTCACAGTTTTCACATGGTTTGAAAAATATTGCAAATATATCGTGTGCAAGCTAAAATTCTGGGTAAAATATCCAAAATGAACATAATGATCTACTTAATCCCCTATTCTCCGCTAATCTATGAACCAGTGGGATTAATCATGTTTTATCATATTTTGGATCTTTTTTAGAAAAATTTAGTGATCAATATATCTCCTTCGTATGTAATTTGATTCAGATTTTGTTTCCCACATTGGATAAGCAATGGTATGAACTCTAGTCCTCATTACTCGTTCTTCTTCTCTCTTGATATAAACCTAGATATTATCAATTGAGAATATTTCACTGTTTCGTATATCTAATGTAATCTGTGGAAATCCAAGGGTCGATACCGGAGAAATAGAGTCGTACAACCCCAAGGTGGGTGTTCTATAACTCATCCATAAAGTTTGTTGATTTTGGAATATTCGTAGGGGCCACCGATAGAATCAGAAGTCATTTCATAAATTTCTATTCCATGATTATAACTATTAGAATAATATTGTTATCATCTTCGAAAATGAGTAATTATATGTTAGCAGTTACGCCCACAACTCAATCCACCCCATTTTAAATGTTATTCCATAATTATGTTTTTAGTGTTTTGTCACGTTTGGCCACAGTTCAGATGTGTGTTTTCATAACATTCCTAGTGGTGATCCTTTTCAAAATAAATGGCTTTTTATTAATGAAATTTTCACAATGTCATGTAATGTGTATGCTAACCACTTGACCTACCTGAGGTAAGTGATACAATTTGATTATTAAATGCGAAATTTGAAATAGTAAGTATAATAAGTATATAACTTGGACGTAAAAATGGGTTTTAATAAAGGTTAAATTTATATAGAACTCATTTCCATATTAATCTAAGGTTAAGGTGTGATTATCTATAATTGAATATGCCTTAATAGTTAATTAAGACTCGATTAAACAGTTGCAATGCTACTTGGCTGATCCAAAATAATAGAAAACAAGTATTCAACCAAATGAATGATTACATGATTAAAATATAAAATAGGAATAAATTGACTAGATCTTACCATGGATTCTGAGAAGAGAATACCTTAGGTCCCAGGAACCCCATTTTGATTCAAGGATGAGGTTTTCAGAGGTAGATATGCACCTAGACTCTCGTTCTTGTCTATTCCTTGGATGCTTAGTATACTACCGTAGGGTCCTTTACATTTTTACATTATACCTCATATCAACTCCTTGGATATAGTATATACTAGTAGATTCCATGGTTAAACCCCATGGAGTCATGAATCATCCTTCGGGCCCGTTCCATGACTACCACAAGCCCGCCTTCCATAGGCAAGGGGCTGGCGACTAGCACCAAAGGCGAATCCCTGATAAAAAGGGAAGGCATTGCCTTTTAACCTGTAACAAACACAGACTAAATGCAATCAATAGAAGTAACAAGTACTATTATAGAAATGAAGAGTGTGCTGAAATAGAGTGGGATAGTATACAAACCCAACTAAACAACAAGTACAAGTACAAGTAAAAATGGAAAACAGCTCCTGGATCGTCCACTGGGGAATTCTACCTGAAGGGTAGGAACAGATCTGGAACAACTCGATCCTGATGTATGTCCCATCTAGTACAGATCCGAGCAGCCCCCCGTCTGTCACCCTCAGCCTCGATCACTACTGACCGTCATCTGCACAGAACACAACAAGGTGCGGGCGAAGCATGTGCAGGGGTGAGTATAACAATACTCTGTAGGGGACCCCAAGACCCCCGAAGGTCTCCAGAATCCACTAAGGATAAACCAAAGAAGAAAGATGCTATCATGAGGTATCAACCAACCCTACTTAGGTATATGCCCATATATATACCTATGTTACCAATAACAGTATGGCTCCAACTATCGAGCCCAAGCACAACCGAGTCCATAAAGGAAGTAAAGTCAATCACCTCGATGATAATTACTGAAGGACAAGACTCAGCTCACTTAGGCATACAACATAGTAAGAGGGGTAGAGATGATTTGATGTAGCCTCTGAATCATCTCCTCTATCGAATGCACGTAGGATCCCAGAACAGTATCAGCGTTATCGAACTCACGAAGGATCCTTGTAGAGAAGTCGTCACTGTCGAACCCACAGAGGATCCGGATACAGATGTCACCACTGTTTAACCCATGGAGGATCCTGGTATAGAATTCATCACTATTGAACCCACAGAGGATCCTGGTATAGAATCATCATTGTCGAACCCACGGAGGATCATATCATCTCTATCGCAGCCTGCCATAGGGTTCCCGCACACATCATGCTCGATTTTGGGAGAGTCTGCTCCTCAATCCAAGTGTCGATACATCAAATACCATGAATTCTTGTGTGGATTTATCGTATAGTTCCATCTCATCATTAGGAACTGAACATGACAGACAACGCGACAATCGGACTCCCAGTCTGTGAGTTATTGGCATTTCTGTTCTAGGGGCCCAGTTGGTTTTTAGGCTCAACCCAACTATACTGTACCCCAACTGCATCTGAACCCCATGTGAAGTATTCCAAAATAATCCTCTCGCTCCAAGAATTAAATCGTCATAGACGGTTCTTCAATCGAACACTTATAGCCCAAGATGCGGCTAAAAGGTGTAAATGGCCATAGCGGGTCTGGGTCCGGTCCGACCCAATCGGACTGACCTGGTCTGAACCAGGGTATGACCCAGTCCGCGGGTGCGGCCCGACCTGAGTGGTCGGCCTTTCTTGAGTGGGTGGAAAGATCCAAGGGAGCGGCCCACCGCGAAGGCGCGGTCCGGCCCGTAGGCGCGGCCGGACCCGTGGCAGCCCGGCCATGGCGGCTAGGCCCAAGGGTGGCCCGGCCCTTGGAGGCCCGACTGAAGGGTGGCCCGACCAAAGAGCAGACCAGAAATAGTGGCCCAGCCAGCCACGCGCGGTAAGTGTGCCCCCCCCCCCTCTCGGTTTGTCAAACGGAACCGGCGTGTTGCGCCGGTTCAGGAGCCGCGGGACCCGGGTGGTCCCACTTGACCAGCTCCATAGTGGCTAGCCTGAACAGCTGGCACCACTCCTTCATTGCGATGCGATGATGTCATGGGCCCCCTTCCATCCACACGGTGCGACGACGCCATGCCCCCACTACCGTAGCCCGACCTTGTCGTGGCCTTCGGTTCCACTGCATGGCGCGACGGTGTTGTACCCCTTTGCGAAGACCCGACCAGGCTACGGTTCCACACCTTTAGCGCGGCGTAGCGCGACAACACCTCTCCTCTTTCGTCCGCCACAGCCCACCTGTCCGCAGATCTTCTCCGGTGTGGTGCGACGGCACCACGCCATTCCGGCTCCACCTATGATGTTAACCAAACAAGAACCAACGGAGGGACATCGGGCCGTGTTTGTTCGGACTGTGCCCTCCGCATTAGGTAATAACAATATTCCAACTTCAGACCATAATAAACGACAATGAATGAGGATTTAATTTTATCAAAACAAACTGCTACCCTCAATTTCGGTGATCAACAATGGAGTCGTGGGAAGGAGGCGTCGTTCTGTCAACGTTAGAAGAGGAATAGATGTACTTGTCATCAGAGGACGGTGTTTGAAGGTGACAAATTCAAAGAAGACGTCGGCATTTCTTGTGGGAATCACTTCCCTTCCTTACCCCGGTTGAAGAAGGATGAATATGACGTCGTCTTCCCTCATTGGAGATGGGTGTTCTTTTTTGAGAGTATATTCTCTCAATCCTTCAATGGCTCCCCAACAAGATTATGCCAACCCCAAAATAAAAGTATATGATCTCTTATTTTAATATTGGAATAATGAATTCAAAATAATTCAAATCACTTCAAAAATTAATTAATTGCAGCATTAATTAATTTTGGTTGTGTTGGCACCATTAAGGGGAAGGGGAAGAGGCTCTGAAAATTTATGGGGGATGTGAAGAGTTCATCCACCTTAATGGGGGGTTCAAGGGGAGTTAGAGAGGTCTGGTGGGGACAACTTATAATCCTCCAAGGGTGGTTATGTAGGGGTGGTCCCCACCACCATAACCTCTCATGGGAGGTTATGGTGTGATGGCCCCCACCTCCCACCACTACTTGGTGTTTTTAACCACCTCGAATAAAATAATGTGAATACTTTATTTTTACTCTTTTTAATTTAAAACCTCCAAAAATTATCTTCCACTCACGATAAAACACAACTGTGGTAAAAGTATTCTTAAACGAATACTGGCGATGCGATTTCAACAGTGTCCTCGGATATAAATTTAGAGCACCGGTTCAAATGATATAAAACATCTCTCGTATGTTTACTGAACCTACCCGAAACAAACATCAGAAATTCATTCCCAGAACACTGGGCCTCAGAATCTAGAGCCGTCAGAAACTATGGACTCATAAACTTCCCATGTATTTAAGTAAAACAATTCCATGGGATTTCAAGGTTTTTACATCCTCCCCACCTCAGGTATTTAAGTCCTAGTATTCTACAACTCACACTAAGGAATCAAATGGGTGTACTGAGAACGTATCTGGGCCTCCTTCACCCATTTCCTCTCATGGAGGTTCTCATGCTGCCAGCGAACACACACAAGAGGTATCAACCGTCCATGCAGGACCCGCTCCTGTCGATCCTCAATCTCCACTGGAACATCTATGAATGTCACCCAGTCATCAATGTCTAGATCCACATAGTCGATGATGTGGGACGGGTTGTGCACGTATCTCCTCACCTGAGATATGTGAAAGACATCATGCACCCGGTGGAACAGATGTAGAAGAGCCAAGAGGATAGCCACCTTTCCTACCCTACTGAGGACCTAGAATTGTCTAATAAACTGCAGAGATAAATTTACACCTCTACCAAATCTCCGTGGACATCGTTAAGGTGAGACCCATAGAAAGACGTGGTCACTAACCTCAAACTCTAGTGGTCTATGTCTCCTATCAGCATAGGACTTATGCCTGCTTTGTGAAATCTTCATCTGCTCCTGGATGATCTGCACCTTCTCTGTCGTAGCCTGCACTATCTCTAGTCCTACAAGTGCTGACTACCCTGGGTCAGTCCATCACAAAGGCGATCTGTAACGTCGATTGTACTATGCCTCTTAATGTGCCATCCCGATGGTGGAGTGGTAGCTATTGTTATATGCAAACTCTACCAAGGGTAAGTGATCCTCCCAGTTGCGACCGAAGTCGAGGATGTAGGCACGGAGCATGTCCACATGATTCTGAATGGTCCTCTCAGTATGGCCATCTGTCTGAGTATGGAAGGCGGTGATCAAGTGAAGATGTGTCCCAAAAGCCACCTACAACTTCTTCCATAGCCGGGATGTGAAAAGAGCATCTCGATCGGAGACGATCATTAATGGAACACTAGGAAGCTGTATGATCTCCTATACGTAGAGGAATCCTGGGATCTCTACTAAACCCTGCTCTCTGATCGGTATGAAGTGGGCCGACTTGGTTAGTCAGTCAACAATAACCTAGATAGAGTCTTATCTTCTAGATGTACGTGTAATTACCATAACGAAATCCATGGATATCATGTCCCACTTCCACTCTGGGACCTCTAAGGGCTGAAATAATCATGCTAGAACCTGGTTCTCCGCCTTCACTTATTGACAAGGGAGGCATCGTGAGACGATCTATACTACTACCTTCTTCATACCTAGCCACCAGTGCTGTCGTCAGAGGTCCTGATACATCTTTTCCTCTCCTGGATGTACCGCTAGAGTGGATGTGTGGAACTCCCTCAACACCTCCTCTTGAATTTCTACTGGTACCATGGTACGTCCTATGAAGAGGATGATGTGCTACCCACCATCATGAAATCCATCAGGGACCTACCCTGTGGATATCTGAGCACATCGCGTCTCATAGTCAACGTCCCCATGTTAAACCTCCATGAATCTCTAAAGAAGTGGAGGAGTGACTGTGAGATAATGTATAAAGTCTACTCCATCTCTATCCACATAGGAAATTTGTAATGCAGCCATCTGCTCTGTTTCCTCTCCTAGAAGGTGAATGCCTGATCTTCTGGTGAGGGAATCTACTACAACGTTCCTCTTCCCAAGAGTATAGACTATCTCGAAGTCATAGTCCTGGAGGAACTGAAGCCATCACCATTGTCTCAGGTTCAGGTACTTTTGTGAGAATATATACCTGAGACTCTAATGGTCAGAGTAGACTGTAAAGAGTTCTCCCATAAGATAGTGTTGTCACATATTCAAGGAAAAGACCACTGCTGCTAACTCCAGGTCATGGGTAGCATAGTTCTTCCCGTGCTATCTCAACTTCCAAAAACAATACATGATCACTGGTCGCTCCTACATCAGGACACACCTGAGTATTGTCCCTATTGCGTCGTAGTAAACTGTGTACCCTACACCCTCCTCCGGTAGCCTCAATATGGGTGCACTAGTCAACCTCTGCCTCAGCTCCGGAAAGCTCTAATGGAATCTCTCTGACCACACGAAGGGTTTCCCGTTCTTTGTCAATGATGAAAGTGGTGCTGCAACTCTGGAAATTTCTGGAACAAATCTCTGATAGTACCCATCCAGTCTAGGAAAACTTTGTACCTCCACCACACTCATGGGTGGCTCCCAGGAAAGCACTACCTCAATCTTTGCTGGATCCACTGCAACTCCAACCTCCGAGATGACATGTCCTAAGAAGTGAACCTCATGAATCCAAAACTAGCACTTCGAGAGCTTACTATAAAGTTGGTGCTCTCGGAGTGTGGCCAGTACTAACTGCAAATGGTAGGTATGATCCTCCTCAGTAGTCGAGTAGATCAGTATGTCATCGATGAAGACTACGAAAAATCGATGGATATGAGGCTAGAAGATACTATTCATGAGACTCATGAACACTGTTGGAGCATTGGTTACGCCGAAGGTTATAACCAGGAACTTGTAGTGGCCATAACGACATCTGAATGTCATCTTCTGCACATCCTTGTCTCGAACTCTGAGCTGGTGATAGCCAGACTAAACGTGTATCTTCAAGAACCATCGTGCTCCCTTGAGCAGATCAAAGAGGTCGTGAATCCTCAGGAGTGGGTACTTGTTTTTCATGGTCACCTGGTTCAAGCACCGACAATCAACACACCGACGCAAGATCCCTTACTCCTTCTTGGAGAACAAAATCGGGGATGCCCAGGTTGAAACAGTAGTTCAGATAAATCCCTTCCCCTGCAATTCCTCCAGTTCTACTCCTAGGTCACGAAGCTCTGTGGGAACCATCCAATATGCTGGAGTAGATATCGGTGTAGTCTCGGGGTACAGGTCAATGTAGAATTACACCTCTTTGCAAGGAGGTAGTCTTAGAACATTGTTAGGGAAAACATCCACGTACTGATCATCCCCAATAGGAAAACTCGGACTCCACACATCAACCGTTCCGAGGATGTGACTAGCCAACTAATTTGTGATCAGCTGCCCCCTCCACAGGGTAAGCCCATCCTGCACAGCAATGGCTCCCTTCTCACTGGTGAAGGTAAACCTCATCCCATCCTCACGGACACACCACACTTTCCATCTAATACAGTCAATATGAGAATGAACTGTGGATAACCAGACCATACCGAAGAAGAAGTCGTTAGGCCTCAAAGCTGCTACGAGGAGATCCCAACAGAAGCTCTCACCTCCTAGAGTAAGCTCAAACTGCCGACAACCAGTGCGTAATCATCGAGTCAGCTCCCGTAGGAGTCTCTAGTCATAAGGTTCGAGCCAACAGCTCCATCCGAATCCCTGAGCTTCGAACGAGGGTAGCGGAAACAAAAAAATTACTCACAGCTGTGTCTATAAGTACTGCATCAAGGGTGGAGTAGACACAGATAGTACCTTGAATCATCTTAGGTGCGCCTTGGCCATAGGCCTCGACTTCCTAGAGCTAAGAAAACCCATGTTTTCTAGCTCCCTGTGGTCGAGGTGGACCTCCTAGTTGTGGTGGTGGTGGTATTGCCTCGAAACGTCGTCCACCACCTACTGCTCGACCAGCTCCTCTGCCACTTCAACCTGCTCCCAGCGGACAACCACGGTCTAACCTCTACCTCTACCTGGGAGGTATCTCTACTATCTTCTTCTAATCTGCATGGCGGGTGGGGAACTCTCGAGCCATGTGTCCCTGCCCGCCGCATGCATAGCACTGTATGCTCCTCGTATGGCTGGCTCTATATCGTGTTCCCCGCACAACAGAACCTGTATCCTGGAGTCAGCCACCTGATGGCCTAGTCCTCTTAGACCTTTGTGTCATCTGTCTAATGCCAACTGCAGAATAATCCACTACGTTTCGCCCTGTGGTAGGTCTCGCTGCTGGTGATTACTCAGCTAGAAAACTCACTATAATAAGGGCTCTCTAAAACACCCACACCTGCATCGGGATGTTGAGGGAGATCATCGAAGCCTTGATATCATTCTTGAGTCTATGTTCGAAGGTCTGGGACCTAAATAATGGGTCCCACACCATATCCATGGAGTAGCGCAAGAGGTCGGTGAACCTCGATGAGTACTGGGCTACCGTCATGCTACCCTATTGTATATGAAATAACTCCTGTATCTGCACCGCACGAGGGGTAGATTGAAAAAACAATGACCGAAAGTGACTCTTGAATTATGACCAGAGTAGTGATGCCTCATCATGCACTTGGAGCATTAGGCTCCACCATCTTCTTTCTTCTGCATGCAGGAGACTCGTGACAAGGATCACAATGAGGTCAGCTGGTGTCCCTACCAATCTGAAAACTCTCACGATAGCCTCCTGCCAATCCTCAGCTGCATGTGGGTCCATCTCTCCCCAGAACCTGGGCGGAATTTGGTACTGGAACTTGTGCCACACACTCAGAGGGAATGTACTCTCTACTGCTGGAGCCGGTGGTATCCGTGGCCCAGCGGGTAGTGGTACCGCTCGTACCTCCGCTGTGATGGGGCCCTGCACCGTTGCCTCATCCCTCAGTGGGCTACTATCTCATATGAAACTCGGAACCACATCTGGCTGCCTTCGTGGGGCCATCCAGAAAGGAAACAGGCGTTCCACGGTCAAAACAATATACCTGGTGAGCTAACACAAAGTAATCATGAAGAAAACATTTCAATGGAAACACACACGCAATCAATATTTTTGTGCACTGAGTCAGAAACCAGAAGTCAGGGTCATAGTGTATGGATACGTCAGATGCCGCACCAACACCAGTTTCCCTAAACTGATAACCACACCCAAAAAACCTAACATTGTTTCCATTAAAAGAATCATAGTCCATGTTCTGCGGTAGAACTGACTCCTCTGATACCAATTTGTCACGACCCGTCCTCGGGGCCCTGGTGGTGACTACCCCAAGCCCGCCTTCCGTAGTCCAGGGGCTGGTGACTTTTACCAAAGGTGGATCCCTAATAAAAAGAGAAGGAATTACCTTTATCCTGTAACACAAACAGTCTGAACAAAAGTAATAAAAACAATATGTACTATTATATAAAAGAATATTGCGCTGAAAGTAAGTAGGCAAGTATACAAACCCAACTGAACAACAAGTACAAGTACGAGTAAAAATGGAAAACAGCTCATGGATCATACACTAGGGAATTATACCCAAAGGGTAGGTACAGAACTCAAACAAATCACCCCTGAGGTATGTCCCGTCTAGTCCAGCTCCGAGCGGCCTTCTGTCCATCACTCTCAGCTTTGATTACTACTGACAGTCGTCTACACAGAACACAACAAGGTGTGGGCGAATCCTGTGCAGGGGTGGGTATAACAATACTCAGTAGCGGACCCCGAGACCCCTAAAGGTCTCTCAGAATCCACTAAGGATAAACCACATAAGAACTATACAATAATGAAGTATCATCAAGCCCTAATTATTTATATTCTCATACATATACCTAAGTTACCAATCACAGTATGGCTCCAACTCTCGAGCCCAAGCACAACCTAGTCCACTGAGGAAGTAAAGTCAATCACCTCGATGATTATGATTGAAAGACAAGACTCAGCTCACAGAGGTATACAACATTGGAAGAGGTGTAGAGATGATTAGATGTAGCCTCTAAAATATCTCCTATGTCGAACCCATGTAGGATCCTGGAACAATATCAGCGCTGTCGAACCCACTTAGGATCCTGGTACTGAACTCGTCGTTGTCAAAACCACTGAGGATCAAGATATAGAAGTCACTGCTGTCAAACCCATGGAGGATCCCAATACAAAATTCATCATTGTCGAACCCACATAGGATTCTGCTACAGTATCGTCACTGTCGAACACACGGAAGATCCTATCATCTCAGTCGCAGCCAGCCATAGGGTTCCTGCACACAGCACGCTCAATTCCGGGAGGGTCCGCCGCTCAAGCCAAGTGTTGATACATCAACTACCAAAAAGTCTTGATTTGATGTATCTCGTAGTTCCTTCTTATCATAAGGAACCCAACACAACATATGGTGCGTCAATGGGACGACCGGTCTATGAGTTATTGGCATTTCCGTTCTAGGGTCTTGGTTGGTTTTTATGCTCAAACCAAACTGACTGTACCCCAACTACATCTGAACCTCAAGTGGAGTTTGCCAAAATAATATTCTCGCTCCAAGAATTCCATCATCGCAGACGGTTCATCAATCGGACACTCGTAGCTCAAGATGCGGCTAAAAGGTGTAAATGCCCATAGCGGGTCCAGGTCCGGTCCGACCCAATCGGACCGACCCGGCCTACCCCGGTCCGAACCGAGGTCTGACCCGGTCCGCAAGTGCGGCCCGACCCGAGTGGTTGGGCCCCCCGAGTAGGAAGCCCAAACCAAGGGAGTGGCCCAACATGAAGGTGCGGCCCGTCCCGAAGGCGTGGCCCGACATGAGGGATGCCCGGCCCATGGAGGCCCCACAGAAGGGCAGCCGGGCCGAAGGGTGGCTTGGCCCATGACGGCCCGGCCGATGGGCGGCCTGGGTAGTGGCATCCCAGTTGAACATGCGGGGGCGGGGTGCCCCCCCCCCCTAGTTTGTCATACGGAACTGGCGTGTTGCGCCCGTTCAAGAGCCGTGGGACTCGGGTGGCCCCACTTGACCGGCTCCACAGCGGCCGGCTCGACCAGCCGCCACCATTCTGCCGCCGCTGCATGACGGTGTCGCGGTCATCCTAACCTCCATGTGGCACGATGGCTCCACGCCACCACCGCCATGGCCCAACCTGGCCGTGGCCTTCAGTTCCACAGCACTGTGTGACGGCGCTGCGCTCCATCATCCGTTGCGGCTCTCCCGGTCATGTTTCCTCACTGGTGCGGTGCGACGACACCACTCCCATTTCCCACGGCCCACCCTCGACATGGTTCCCCTCCTCCGGAATGGTGTGTCGTGACGGCCCTGCGCCTCCTTCGTCCACCTTGGCCCTTCTGGCCGTGGTTCTTCTCTGGCGTGGTGTGAAGGCACGACCCCCTTCCGGCTCCGTCTCCAATGTTAACCAAACAAGAACCAATGGAGGGACGCCATGACTTGTTTGTTCGGCCCGCACCCTCCACATTAGGTGATAACAATTTTCCATCATCATAACATAATAAACTATATGGAATGAGGATTTAATTTAATCAAAACAAACCCCGACCTCAATTTCGGTGATCAACGACGGAGTCGCGGGAAGCCGGCGTCGTTCTGTAAACGTTGGAAAAGAAATAGAGGCACTCATCGTTGGTGGATGGAATTCAAAGGTGACAAAGTCAAAGATGACATCGGCATTTATCGTGGGCGTCGCATCACTTCCTTAACCTGGTTGAAGGGGGAAGAAGATGGCATCGTCGTTCGTCGGTGGAGACGGGCGTTCTCTGTTGAGAGGATATTCTCTCAATCCTTCCAAGGCTCCACCATAAGATTATGCCAACCCCAATGTAAAAGTATATGTTCTATTATTTTAATGTTGGCATAATGAATTCAAAAAAATTAAAATCACTTAAAATATTAATTAATTGCAGCATTAATTAATTTTATGTGTGTTGGAACCATTAAGGGGAAGGTGAAGAGGCTCCACAAATTTATGGGGTAAGTGAAGAGATCATCTACCTTAATTGGGGGTTCAAGGGGAGTTAGAGAGGTTGGGTGGACCCACCTAATAATCCTCCTAGGGAGGTTATGTGGGGGTGGTCCCCACCACCAAAACCTCTCATGGGAGGTTATAGTGTGGTGGACCCTACCTCCAACCACCACTTGGTGGTTTTAACCACCTCTAATAAAATAAAGTGAATACCTTATTTTATTCAACTTAATTTAAATCCTCCAAAAATTATCTTCCACTCACGATAAAACTCAACTACAGTAAAGGTCTCCTTAAGAGAATTACAGCGTTGTGAGTTCAACGGTGTCCTCGAATTTCGATTCTAAGCACTGGATCAAAAGATATAAAATCTTGCTCATACGTTTACTGAACGTACCCAAACAAAACTTCAGAAATTTATTCCGGTCACACCGGGTCTCAGAATCAGGAACCGTTAGAAACAGCGTAATCATAAAATTCATATGTATTTTAGAAAAAAATTCCACATAATATTCGGGTATATACACATAGGTACCTATCCATAATTATCCATGTTTCCCCTTGGTCAATCACCATAGACATGTCATGTGACTTTTCAGTGAATTCGTTGGATTACTCTCCTTGGATTACACTCATACCCCTTAGTTAGACTTAGATACTATTGAGATAGCATTCTGTGAGATCTACCTTACTATGGTTATTAACTAAGAACTCCCTCACTGGATATCTTTTTCATGTTCCCATGTTATGTCTTAGGACCTTCATAACTTATACTATCACGAGGTGATGTCAGTGATTTCTATGCCTCAAGTGTCCTATTAACATTAAATGGTAATTAAATAATCAATGAACTGGTTTCATGTTTAGACACCAGCAGAGGGATGAAGTAGGTAGTTTGGTATTTAGTTATATTGTACTATTTTCTTTACATTATATATGAATTCTTCCATACTACTATATTCCAATACATGGGATAGATGTTATAGACACCGTTGGTGGTGTCCCAAGGAAATTTATATCAAACCCTCTCCGGGTGCCATTTGATACCTGTAGTAGATTACATGGTTCCAAGTGTTGACAAAGGGAAGCATACATCTTCAAACACTTGTTTTCTTTCTATTAGGATGGATCAGGATAGCATATGATTGATTTGGATCTCAGTATTCTTGGAGTAGTCTTTGTATTCTTTTAGTTTGTAGATCATATTATGCCTACTGTCTTGTATCCTTGTTTTCTAGTTATCTAGTGACATGTCCTTGCATCATCATTGTATTAAATGATATAGTTGTGTTATTCTCATTTATCTAGTGTGTAAGTTTGCTTCTGCTATTTATTTATATTGATTATCTTATTTACTACTATTATATCCTTCCTCTATGCTACACTATCCTAATCTGGGCATAGTTTTACCACAGACACAACCTAGGCACTCGCTGCTAGTTAGAAGCCTCTAGCGTTTGGGGAGATTCACTTGAGGCCACGTGGCCCACCAGACTCGGGGAACCCATTAAGTGGAATTCGGGTCTGGGACATCCCAAAGTTGTATTAGTGGTGGTTTATTTCTTTCTTTACTATTTGGAGACAATAGATTGGATAATAAGAATTCATTGGGCTTGGTCATAAGTCATTCTTGGGCGTCGCAAACCCTTATTCTAGATAAAAACCAATTTCCCTAAATTATAATTGTTATTTTTCTTTTTCCTACTACAGTTTATATTACTTCACCATTTTATGAATCACATGTTTTGTGGTTTTGTAGATTATCAATATATTTGATTATTTATTTCTTCCTTAGCCCAATGATAGGAGGGAAAATACCATTGCTACCTAAATCATTATAGGCACGTAGGATTCACATGTCATGCATATCGTCATTCCATATAGGTGCATTACACTACTTTTCATTGCATGATATTCTTGTGACTGTTGAGTGATGTTTAGATGGTTTAATTTTATATGTATTACATTGTCTATGATTGAGTGATTTCCTATCTCAATTCCTGAGGTGTATGGGCCATCATGGGTTGGGATGAGTAATTTACCGAGTTAATCAATTATAATATAAATTAATGGGTGTCATTTCTGGTGATAGGTGTATGGGCACTAATTCATTGAAAACGGATATCCATAAAAAAATAAATCGTAGAATCTAAAATTAATTGGTTTCACATCATTATCACTCTTTTCATGTTTGTGAAATGTAAAGGAATGAACCTTGAAATTAACTGAAAAATGACATGAATCTTATACTTAATCATTTACATATATATGGTCATCTAAGTGGGTAGTTTGGGTAGTATGCCTTGGCTAGTGAGTTTTCATACATTCATTTTCCACTAGAGTTGTTATCTCCATGATTCTAAGCTTGTTTTGAGGCCTGTGCTAAGAATTTGTAGACTTATTCTGCCACGACGTCCTCGTGTCATTTTCTATGAAGGTGGTAATGATCTTGCCCTAGACATGGGGGCCTTGAGTCGGCAGTCTTACATCCAAGAGTGCCACTTGAGTCACCTCCTGTTTTACCTAATTCGATCACTAATTCCCACGTCCTTGAATGTCTCCTATGTATGATACAATACATGCATTGTGCTCCGTGATTTTTACCTATAATGGCTGATATGGCCCCGTGAGTTCCAACAGTATAATCCTCCTAAATTTTTAGTGGATTGTTGTTCTCAAGCTGCTGAATTTTGTATTTATTCCATAAAATCTATATTTGATCATCTTCAATCCCCTCCAAAGTATAGATTAATGATTTATAAATACATACTTCAGGATTCGTCCATGTGTTGGTGGGATGTGTTTCCATGGCTGATCATTATGAGGGCATGTTATGGGTTGATTTCAATACATCCTTCTATGATCAGTTCATTACTCAAGTACTAAGGGCTGAAAAATCCAAAGATTCGATGCACCTTGATCATGGTTCTATTCCATTTATGTGATAATCTGCATGTTTTACTAATCTACATAACTTTGCACCACTTCTACCCGTTGATGAGATTTTTTATACAAAATGTTTTATGGATGGGCTCCAGTATTCCATCCAAACTCATGTCAATGTCTTTAACCTTCCTACCTTTTCTGTAATAGTTTATCATGAACTTATCCATGACTTTAACCGAAGGGAAGACACGAGTACCATGTTTAAAAGATATGTGTCGTGGAAGGATAGTAGTTCTTCTAGTGGCAGGAAACATTCCCTTGAGGTCTCCTATTAATGTAAACGAAGCATAAGTATCTAGTTTGATAGCTTTGTGGTGTGTCATCAGTATCAATTACCATGACCTAAGAATCCCAAATGTGATAGAGACCCTATGGAGTGTCGGTCTTGGGGTCATATGGATCATCTTCAGTGTTTTTTCAGGACCTTTCCACCATCTGAGAGAGTAAAACAATCAACATCAAATCCACCTTTATGAGCGATTTTTTTTGCACCACGCCAGGCAGGGAGTTTGAATAGCACTACTAGGACTATCACTGTAGGAGGTCATGAATGTGGTAGTCTGAACAATGATCACCAGAAATGCCAGTAGATAAATCATGATGTTGTAGTCCATTTTTCGCATAGGGTTGTGCATCATGTCAGTTTCATTATTTATAATTGACACCCATGGATCAGGATGTGGGACCATCTACATTAAGATGTACTATTCTAGTGGCATCTACTATTGTCTCTACTTTGTTTGATAGAAGTTCTTCAATCTTTTTTATTTCTATATCTGTCCTAGAAATTATCAGACTAGAGATACATTATCACTATCATGTAAGGACCCTCGACACACCATTTGTAATATAGATGGAGGCCATATACCTGTGCAGGGACTGTCCCCTTGAGTTTGTAAGTAACCCTTCCTTGTGTAATCTCTTTGTTCTTGAGATTATGGGTATCAACGTCATTCTTGGGATGGACTGGTTAGTCCACTCTCATGCCTTTATAGACTTCTATGACCGCAAGGTCTCTTTTATATCACCAGAATGCAATAATTATCTTTTCAATGGTAAGTGGTATGTCCATGTTGAAATAGCTGGACTAAAGCATAATGGGCTAGGTAGAGTGACTGACCCGATTTTAAATCATTTCATGGAGGATCTGGGTTTTCTTCAAACTGATTTTCCTCTAGTAGTTGATCGTTTCTGGGAAGTCTTCCTCGATGAATTTTTTGGCATACCTCTTAAGAGAGAGGTAACAATTAATATTGATCTTCTTCTAAGAGTATCTCCATTGTTAATTCCTCCCTATAGGATAGAACCTACTAAGCTTCATGAGATCAAGTGGCAGTTAGAGGACCTAGAGTCTAATGATTTATTTGGCCTAGTACATCCTATTAGGGTTCTTCAGTTCTTTTTTCTAATAAGGGGGGTGGAACTCTTCATTTATGCGTGGATTACAGAAGGATGAACCTTGTTATGGTTAAGAACTAGTATCCACTACCTCAAATAGATGATCTATTTGACTAGCTCTTAGTAGAAAATGTGTTTTATAATATTGAACTCACATCGGTTTATCATTAGGTGTGATTCACACAATATTAAAAAACTCATAAATATTTCCATTGTAGGTATGGTCTATATGAATATCTTTTTATGTTGTTTAGTCTTACGAACACACCATCTATTTTCATGGATTTAATGAACACAGTTTTCCACCCCTATTTGGACTCTTTTGTCGTGGTATTTGTGGATCTTGGTGTATTCTCACACTCTTAACAACCATGCGAAACATCTTGAGATTGTTTTGACTACATTAATAGAGTATTATATTTATTCCAATTTTTCTATGTACGACTTCTATATTGACAAGGATAACTTATTGGGTCATATTATCTCAGAATCGGAAGTATCTATTGACCCCGAAAGGGTTAGTGCTGGTGTTTTCTAGGAGTATCCCAAGAACATGTTGGATATTATTATTTTCAGAGGGATTGTTGGATATTACATGAATTTAATATATGAATTCTCACATATTGATTCAAAACTTACTAGAAATAAAAATTGGAGATTTAAGTTCCTGTGGTTAGAAGCATACACGAAAGCCTTTCAAGAACTGAAAGGGAGTCTAGTCTCGACACCGATTCTGATTCATCCAGAACCTAGAAAAGGTTATATCATCTTATGTGATGCATGAGGAATTGGACTAGGATTAGTGTTGATATAGGAAGACAATGTCATTGTGTGCAAATATTAGCAGTTGATGCCTTACGGTATAAATTACCTAACACACAACCTCGACCTAGTAGTTGTTGTCCATGCCTTACGTTGCAGGAGTCATTTTCTATTTGCTGAGCACTTTGTCGTGTATACATATCACAAGAGCCTCATGAATTTATTTTCTCATTATGAATTCAGCCATAGACAATGTAGATGGGTTGAATACCTTCAATAATTTTATTTTTATCTTTAATTTAAGCCTAGAAAGGGCAATGTGGTCACCGATGCATTGAGCCAGAAAACTCAAACCCATGCTGTAGAGTAATCCAGTGATGAATGGAAGTTAATTGCCCTTCTTTTTTGAACTCCATCAAATGTTTCATGAAATTCATGAGAAGCCTTACCGCTCAACCTTAACAGTTACCTCTTCCCTCCGTGAGAAGGTGAAGAATAGGATGTTTTTAAATCCTAAAGGTTTGGTTCTCCGTGATAGTATATCATGAGATATCGCACATCTGGATTGGTCTATTGATAGAGATGACATCTATCATCTACCTGGATATATTTGGGTCCCTATAGATATGATATGGGAATTTATGAAAGAGTATCACGCTTCTCAGGGGGAAGTTCATCCATGAATCTTGAAGATTTATCGAGATATGCAATGCTAGTATCGGTGGCTTGGAATGGAACATCAGATTATAGGTTTCATCACTAGGTTTTCAGCTTGTAAGAAGGTGATGGTGGAGCACTACAAACCTACAGGCATGTTACAACTACTTCAAATCTCGAATGGAAATGGGAAATGGTTTTATGGATTTTTTAGTCTTCTGACCTCGGTCACTGAGGGGTAGGGATGCTATCTGGGTAGTCATTCATTGACTAACAAATTCATCCCACTTAATTCTTATATGGATGAATTTCTACATTGATGAGTTGCGAAGACCATATGTTAATGATATCGTATGACTAAACAGGGTTCCACGTACTATCGTTATTGATTGGAATGCTCTTTTCACTTCACAGTTCTGCAAAGGCTTACTGTAAGCTAGGGGGACTCAAGAGCTTCTGAGAACATCTTTTCACCCTCAGACCAATATATAGTCGTAATGGACTATAATAGTTCTAAAGGATATTCTCTAACCATGTTTCATTGATTTCATTGGTTCTTGGGAGAGTTATAACCATATTGTTGAGATTGTTTATTATAACAGTTTTCAGGTGATGATTCATATGGATCTTTTTGAGGACATATATGGTAGAACATGTCATTCACCCATGTGTTGGATAGAGGTATGTGAGGGAACCATACTTTACCCTTGTCTCATTCAAGAGACATGAGAACATGTTCATCTTATCAGGAATGATATGACTGCTGCCCATTCTAGACAGAACTCTTATGCCGATCGATGGTGAATACTTCAATAGTTCATGGATTGGGATAATTTTTTTATTTAGGTATCACCTGGGATAGGGCATATATGCTTAAGGAAGCAGGGGAAGCTATCACTTGGTTACTTCAGGTAATTCAACATTCTATAGAGAGTCAAGATCGTAGCCTATCAGTTGCTACTACCTCAGAGGTATCATTCCACGCAAAAAACAATTTCATGTCTAACATCTTTTCCAATATCATGATAACCTATCTCATAGCTTTTATCCTGAGGAAGTTGAGTTAGATGTTGATGCTACCTTATGAGGAATATCCAGTACACATCATTTATCGAAGCACAAGGTCTATCAAAAGTATGTTTCTCCCTCTTGTACATGTTCTATGGAATCACAACCGAGTATAAGATGATACTTGGAAGAGGGAAGTCAATGTACATGCACAATGGCCATAGTTATTCTCAGACAGTGTTTCTTTTCCATTGGAAGGAGAACTCAGAGGCGAGTTCTTTTAAGGGGGAGACTGTAAGAACCTGGTTTTTCACTCAGGTATGGGTCCTATAATTTTTAGTCTAAATCATTACTTTGGACCAAATATGGATGCATAATGAGATAGTAATGGTTATGAGGGTGTTCGGGGATAGTTCAGAGCCGTAACCCATATGTTTTGGGTAAAATTGGCCTGGAGCACAATTTAGAGTAAACCGTGCAGAAATGCTTCTTCAGTTTCCTAACTGTGTGGCTAGAGTTTTTTATATAGATCCATTTCACACGTTTTGTTCATGGTTGTGCGGCTTAACCGTACGAACACCCATTTTCCCACGTACCCATGCATGGATTGTAAACAGATTGATCGAACCGTGTGGAGATTATATTTTTTGGGAAGAACCATCTCACATAGTTTGTGCATGGTTTAATAAACTGTGTGGAAAAACATTGTGCATGCCAATATTCTAGGTAAAATGACCAAAATTCACTTAATGTTCTTTTTAATCCCCTCTTCTTCTCCAATATGAGAACCAGTAGGATTAAGCCCTTTATCTAAAATTTTGGTAAATTTTGAAGGCCAAATATAGGGATCAAGAGTTATATTTTTTCCCGCATTTGATCAGGCTTTCATTTGTCATGTTGGATGTGAAACAGTAAGTACTTGAGTCCCCTTTAGCCATTCTTCTTCTTTCTTTCCCTCGACCTCGATATCTTCATGTGAGAATTTTTCCCCTTTTCATAGATCTTCACCAATATGAGTCAAACCAAGGGCGATACTGGAGGAGGAGAGTCATAAAACCCTATGGTTGGTGTTCTATAACTCATCCATAAAGTTCATTGATTTGGGATTTTTTTGGCCCACCAATTTCATCGGACGACGGTTCTTAAATTTCCATTCAATGAAGTTACATTTTATTATCGTATGTTATTGACCTTTCCAAATGCGTGATTAGACGATAGCAGTTACACCCATAACTAAATCCACCCCATTTTGAAGGTTATTCCATTATTGGGTTTTTATTGTTTTTTCACGTCTGAGCCATTGTTCAAGTGTACCTATTCTTGAACTTCCTAAAGGTTATCCTTCTTAAAAAAATGGCTTCTTATTAGTGATAATTTTATAATGTCATGTACCATGTATGCTAACAAATTGACCCGCCTAAGGTAAGTTCATCAATTAGATTATTAAATGTGAAATGGGAAATAGAAAGTATACTAATTATATGACTCGTCTTTAGAAAATGAAATTTAATAAAGGTTGAATGTTTGTAGCACCCCTTTCGATATTAATGGAAGGTAGGGGAGTGATCAAATATAATTCAATATTCCTTAATGGTTAATTATGATTCGATTAAATGGTTACCAAGATACATAGACTATATACAATAATGGAAGACAAGGATTAAACCTAATGAATGATTACATGATTACAATATCAAATATGAATGGATTGACTCGAGCTTGCCTTGGATTCTGAGAGGAGTATTCATTGGGTCTCAGGAACCCCATTCTGATTCAAGGATGTGGTTTTCTTAGGTTGATCGCAACCTATACACTGGTTATTTTCTATTCCTCTAATTCACATTGTACTAACATAGGGTCCTTTACATTATTACATGATACCTCGAATACACTCCTTGGATCTACCATTTACTAGTATGTGCCATGGTAAAATCCCATAGGTCACTGTCCTTACTTAGCCCTATTTTACCTTGGTCACTCAACATGGACATGATAGGTGACTTATTGAGGAATGACTTGGATTATTCTCCTTGTATTACACTCTTAACCCTTAGATATAATCAAATACTGCTGATTTAGCATTCTTTGAGATCTATTTTACCTTGTTTATTACCCTGGAAGTCCCTCACTGGATATCTTCGTCAGTTTTCCTTGTTAAATCTTGGTACCTTCTCTACATATACTCAAACGATGTGTTGTTAGTGATACTTATGAATCACATGGAATATTAACAATAAATGGCAATTTCATAATTAATGAACGAGTTACATGTTCGGACACCATCCAAGGGATGAAGCATGTACTTGGGTATTTTGTTATATTGTATTGTTTTAATTACTTTATATATTCATTCCTGCACACTGCTATATTCCATTACATGGGCCTGATGTTATAGACATTATTGTTGTTGTCCCACTAAGACATATCTCACACCATCGTTGGATTTCATCGAGTACCCGAATTTGATAACATGGTTTTCGGTTTTGACAAAAAAAAATGGAATACGACTTCAAACACTGTATTTTTTTTTCTCTTAGGATGGAGCTTGATAGTAGATGAACGAGTTGGATCTCCGGATGCTTGGAGTAGTCTTTGTTTTCTTTCACATTATGGAAAAATTTATGCATATTCTCTTGTATACTTGTTTTCCAGTTTTCGAGTGACATGTCATTACATCATCATTGAATCAGTTCATAAAGATATTGTTATTATCGTTTATCTAGTGTATTATTCTTGTTATGCTATTTATTTATATTTCTTCTTTTATTTACTGATTGTTATATCCTTACATTATTCTACACTCTGCTAATGAGGGAATAATTTACCCAAAGACACATTCTAGGCCCTCACAACTAATCATCAGCCTCTAGAAATGCAATATATTTACTTGATTCATTGTGGACCACTAGGATCGAGGTACCCGTTAAGTGGAATATGGGTCTGGGATGTCACAAATAAAGAAAAACTCCTCCTCCACTAATAAATGTTCTAGACTTTTCCCACTTACTCACAACTCTAAAACTACATTATCATGACCATGGTCTACCCAAATAACTCCTATTAATATCTCCCATCATTCTTTAATCCTCCCTTTGATGAAATCCTTCAAAATATCCCTTTTTGTATAAACTACTAGAAGTTTCCCAATTAAGAGGTAACATTATTCCTTGAGCTCTTTATCTTTATTTCGATTTCCCACCCACTAAATCCTACTTATTTTATGATTGAATAGAAAATAGTATAATATATATAATATGATATTTTTATGATATGTTTTGACCTAAACACACATACACTTCAATATAATGGGTAACGAACAACTATTTTTGTCTATGGTGAACTATCACCTAATGAAATTATGATTATTTAGTTTTCCATTACCAACATTCATGTATGAATATTATGATGGAAACTATGTTTATATATTTTATATATGATATTTATTATTTATTTATTATTATTTTTCTATTTTAGAAGTCAGACCACTCTACTTTCTATTTTTTATAAGTATGATAACAACATTTGTGGAAGTGTGGACTATAATCCACTCAAAGTGATGTAATTCCTTGACAAGATACATGGAATAAATAAAATATGGTTTTATTTAAAAATATGTGAAATAAAAAACCTCTATATGATAATAATAACATAATTTCATTTCTCAATATATAATATATATCATTTTCTTTATTACCCTTTCACACACATGAAAATTGATAACACCGCCCCCTCAACACGATGTGATTATTCTTACATAATTTAAATTCATTATGTAGTTATAAATGATAAAATAACATGTTATTTATGAAATATTTATCATTATGGAAATATATTTTGTTACATAAATTCTTTCCATAACGGTCATTGAAAATCGTAATATTACTCGTGTGTACGTACGACCTATAGTCTTTATAATTATAACATTGTTTCATTTTTTCATAACCATATTTAATTATTAGTTTTTAAACAATAATTTATGTATAGATATTATTATAATTTGAGGATTATAACTATGGATATATCATATAATTACCCCTTTGAACATATTTGACCCACTATAGTTTGTTTTGACACATAAATAGAATTTGGTCAAAACACCCGACAAAAACATAATTGATTAAGTAGTTATATATAACAGGGTAAAAATTGGAACAAAAATAATGATAAACATGAAAAAGGTTCTCAATGAAGTAGATAATTATCGTATGTTTAATATAAAGGAATTAAATTACCTTCACACTAAATGAATATCAAGGTAAGGGATATCGTCTTATTTTACATTCCATTGAGACTTAATTTTTGTTATTCAACTAATTTATTTTTTATATTGTATATACTTCACTTTTAAATGGTATTTCATGAATATAATTATTCTAATTATAATATATCTTCCATTTTATTTTATCCTTTAATGATTATTATGATTTAACATATTTCAAAGTTGAATGAGACACTTTTTTAATGTTTATAGATTATTTTCGTCAAGATTAATTTTATTGATCCTCCATTCCCATTTGAGGAAATTTTATGACCATTTTTAAAATAAACCATTCATTTTAATATAATCTAGTTAATTACGATTGTTTTCAATTATTATTAAAAAAATTCATTCATTAGTACTCAAAGTGTTTTAGAAAATGTTTTTAACAAAACCTGACATCATTTATCTCTTTAGTTAGAGAACACTATTTCTTCTAAAAAAATTTATATTAAAATATTTTAAAACATGTTTTTAGAAATATTTTTTATGTAAAGTTTTACCCTTTTTATTTTTATGTTATTTCAATGTAATCCTCTTGTCTATTTCTGAACAAGTCATTTTTCTAACCTTTTATCGTGCAAAAGGAATGTTCATTTCACCTTGTATGTCTTGTGTATATTTATCCCCTTTTAATCCTTAGATCTTCCATTTACATGTATAAAAGTATAGTTTTTGAAGATTTTGTTTTAAATTTATTTAAAAATAATTTTTGTTTCAAATGTTTCTCAAAATAAAAGAATATTTTCCTCAATGATGTTTTTAACGAAATTGTTTTATTATTTCCATTCATCTATATTAATAACAAATTTTTCCTCCATCTAGGGTATCTTGTATTGATAAAATCATAATCTTAATCGAGATGCTTTATTATTTATTTGGAAAATGATAGAATTTAAATTCACTTCTTTTGTATATTTGTTATTCCCTCTTGAGAAATTCAATTTATTATGATTATTAAACATTGAATTTCCCTGAATTAACCATATCATTTATACTCTATATGTTCAATTCCAAAACCATATACCATTTCACATGTGGTGTTTTCTTTGAATGTCATTTGATTATTTGTGGAAATATTATAAATTTGTACCTTCTACTCCATACGAATATTTGTTAAGGAATATTGTTAAATCAATCAGTCAATATACACGGAATGTTTTGGACTGGTACAACACAGGTGGTGCCTAGTTGTTGATATCCCCTCATTTCATCGATTTTCATATGGGATACCTCATTTGTCAAGAAATGTTAGATGAGTTTTTTATGATATGTTTTAAAACAACTTATGGATGGTATTGACGTTAAAGGTACCATGTACCTAGAAAACATGGCATCCAATAATCATGAAATTCCCTAATTTAGATTTAGTTGTTATTCTGCCATGAGATTTTGTGTTGATATATCTATGGACACATTTCACTTTTAGTTCATTAATTAAATGAAATATTTTTAGTTTCATACCTTACCATATTGATTTCTCCTTAACAAGTTATTTGATTTGATGCTTCTTCAAGTTATTACATTTCCATATTTTTCATCACATCTTTCTCTATATTTTATTACATTGTATGTGTGATTCAATAATTTACCATTCCATAATTATGATTCTCATTGTTTTATTGTTACATCCACTATATTTTTACCTTAATGAAAATTTGAGCTCACTCTAATTTTGTTTCATTTCCCTAGGAATCCATAAATAATACTAATAAAAAATTTATGGGATATACTTGATGGAATAAAGTTACTCCCAAATTTATTTCCCTCAAAATATGAATTTCTAAAAAAATTATGTTTTAATTAGTATATTTTTTTTCATGTATGTATTTTCATTAAAAAAACAAATAAACTAATTGGTTTTTTGGGATTGAATACCCTGTAATCATGCCAATGTAATTGATATCATAAATCAGCTCCGGGATTTTTGGGGTTGGGTCGCTATAGTTGTTATCAACATAAGTTTAGTATTATCATTGTGAACTATATTTAGAAAAACATAGTTCTTAGAATATAACCCTACGGTAGATATCGTGGATAAATATACAAGATCAACAGAATGTTTTTGTTAAATAGATATTATGTATTTTTCCTAGTAATAAATTTATGTATAGACACAACAACTGGATATAGTTCTGAAATAGATGTACCTATGAGTAATAAATCAGACAAGGTTTGTTGGGCCTGACTCAATGTAACTTGGTACATCACAACAGGATGTACTATGTAACTAGTTTGACACTCTCAGGGGATATTATTATGAAAATTTACATTTCCATACAAACCATTATGAATGATTTTGACAATGAATGACCTAGTATAAACAATATTTTAAGGAATGGTCTATGTTACATAAAATATATAAAGTATTTACGTATTATGGTTATATTGAAAACCTTAGTTAAAAGTATATTGTATTGATTTACATTATATCAAGGATTTCAATTATAGTTTACTTTAAAAATTATATTCATTTGATTTCAGAAAAGTAAAACATGTATGCTGGGTGAGAACCCAACATGTTTGGAATGGTTGTGGGGCTTAAAAACAAGACTGAAGATGATAAAGGTTTTCCACCTAACATTTCTCTATGGAATTTCTTTGTTAATATGTAATTATATAAACAATTTCACAAATAAATATTGATAATGAACCAATAGTGTTACTTTTTATGTCGAGTGATTAATATATTATCTATATTTTCAATGGAGAATAGTTAGAGACAACTAGTGATACTTGTCACTCTTTTATAGGCCTTACAATCCATTAAATATTTTTGAGCATTAGTAATCAAAGTAAATTTTTGGATACCCATTTCATGAGAGAAGGGATGAATTAGAATTCAATCGAAGCACAAAAAGATATGAATTTTTTATTATAAAATTAAAATGTATAATGAAATTTTATTTCCTTGTAAGGATAAGCAATAAAATAATTAATCAACATTTTGAAAATGAAAAAATCCCTAATACCTTTATTTTTGTTGAATTGATGATTTCTAGATCATTAATGAGTTTTGTCTAAAGGCCCTTAGAATTCTATTTATCATTTACATTTTCATGAATTATTACCTCAGTCAATCCCTATAAATTATTATGTTTTTCCACCCATTTTATATTTTCACATTACACGAATGTTCGCCAACTTAAATACCTAGCTACATGATAGTCCATGTGAACATTGTAATTACTATTCTCTCTATTCAAGAAGATGTTTTACAAGCCCTTCTCATGATGCGGGATTTTAATTTTAGAAATATAAAAATATATATTACAAAGATCAGGTTTAAATTGTGAGTACACAACTTAATTAAGTCAGGTCAAATATAGAACCCCGAAATTCAAATGTAAAACTTTTTTTCGATAGCATGAATGACAGGAGACACCAAGTGTGTAAGGGGTTATTATATCTTTAGATTTTATAATATATTTAATATTTTAAATAAAAATAATACATAATATAGCTTTTAATTCATGCAATACTAAGTTAAATTATGATACACACAATTGTGTCCTTCCTCGATAGCTTGTGTTACAAGCAAGAGTGACCTTTCTCGGCACCATGTGTTACACATAAGACTTATTTTCACTAAATAACATTATATTTTTAAAATATCATGATTTAATATAATATGATATAACCTATACATTTTTTTTGCAGTTAATAGTATTATTTACTAACTTATGAATTTTTTTGAATTATATAAATATAAAATGAATACATTTTTCATAAATTAATGGGAAATATAAATAATAACTAATTGAATATAAATATAAATATTATTATTATTATGCTTCAAAAGAAGTTTTGTATTAATAAATATTATTAATTACAATTATTTATGGATTTTATATAAATATATATGTCATATATTAAATAAATTATTTTCTTATTCATCTATTATATTTGATAGGCATACGATAGGAACAAACCCAATTTCACACATAAAACCCTATATTTTTGTAATGTCAAGTTTACAACCGTTTAATAAAGAACCTATTTTAAATACATTATTATTAAATTTTATTTATTATATATGCAAAAATACAAATTGTTTTTAAATAAAAACGTAAAAATTAGGTTATGTGGAATTTTTGATTTTTTTAAGGAACATATCATTTTTTAATGAATAGCTAAAAATAATGATTTTTTTCTCAAAACTAAGTTCTCATGCAATTTACTTATAATGTTAAATTAGACATTTTATTTGTTTAAAAGGTTAAATTATATATTATTTTTATATATTAATACAATTTAGGTCTTTTTAATCAATTTCACTTTGAATTTTATTATAATAACATTCAGAACTTGCTGACATTTTTAATTTATAAACCTGCATTTTCATCCTACCAGCAAAATTAAATTTAAATAAACATTATCCACTTATATGATTGAAATTTAGAAAATTGGATTATTTATTTTGAATAAAAACAATATAAAATTTCTAATAAGTTTAACTTAGTTTTTTGTATCAAAAATTATAGTGAATGTATATAATATTAATTAAAATGAATAAGTAAAAAATTAAGCTTAATAAGAAACTAAACATTAGTATAAAAGAACCAAAAGACCTAAAAACATGTCCAAGATCCATTAGATGTCCATATTTTGACACTATAATCCATTTTAAAGATATTATTCCATTATTGGAGCCACGTGAAATTTGGGGAATGTATATGAAATTCCTTTTTCAAATTATTTCAAGGGTGTCACTCCTCTTCCACTTTGAAAACGAATCCTCTCCTCCCACTTCCTCAAACCTCTCAAGACACATTGGTTTAACCAATATATTCCCAAATATCTTTTAAAAATCCCTCAACAATTCATCTTTGACTTCCCTTCGGAATAAATCCATCCATGTAGGCCTTTTCATAAAAACAAAAAATAAGCTACCCGATTAAGAGGTAACTCTTTTCTTAAGCTATTTAGTTTTATTTCCATATCAACCCCATACACTATTATTATTATTATATTGTATAAACAAACCAGTAAAAAATATAATATGACGTTTTTATGATAACTTTTTTACCTACACTTACACACACTTCCCTCTAATGGGAAACAAACATATTGTTTCTGTGTACTATAATCTACCATATCACAAAATAATGATTGTTCATTTTTAAATTACCAAGATTCATGGGTGGAAATTATGTTGGAAAATATTTTTATACATTTTATATGAGAAATTTATTATTTATTTAGGATTATGTAATTATTATAAAACATATACCCTCTTACATTCCATTTTGAATAAATAATATAACATCATTTGTGGAATTGTGGACTACCTTCCCTCAAAGCAATGAGATTTGTTCATAGAATATAGGAAAGTATAAAAGATGGTTTTAATTAAAAATATGTGAATGAAAAAATCAATATTTAATATTAATTTCCAAATTACCTTTATGGGAATATAATATATATCAATTTCTTCGTTACGCATTCACGCACTTAACAAGTGATAACACAGCCTCCTTGAAATGATGTGATTCCTTATACATCACAAGAATTATATATATATATATATATATATTTATGTGAATATATTAATGAATAAATTTTTTAAATCATATAATGATTATTCTTGAATGATATGGTGTTACTTACCTTCTTTCAATAAAAGTCTATGATAAATGGGAACATTACTCATGCGTATGTGCAACCTACCGTATCCATGATTGTGATGTTTATTCATTTTCCATAACAATATTTAATTATTAGTTATAAAAGAATAAATTATATATAAATATAATATTAATTCCAATATTATTATTCTATATATTTTATATAATGACCCCTTTAAAGATAGTTCACCTTCCAATGTTTTTTTGACACATAAATTGAATATAGTAAAAACCCACGATGTAAGCGTAATTCAATAAATATTTCACTATACCATGGTAATGAGTAAAATAAATGTAACGATAAACAAGAAAAGGTTTCCAAAGAAATTATATAATTAAAATAACTATATTATATAGGATGTAAAAGACATTCACATGAAATGAGGCACAAGGTAAGTGATATCATCTCATTTTACATTCCATTGAGACTTCTATGTTGTTATGAACCTAGTTTCTTTGATATAGTGTACATAATTATTTTTTATATGAAATATCATGAATATAATTACTCTCATGATCATATAAATAACATTTAATTTTATTCTTTCATGAATTTTATGATTTAAAATGTTTCAATGTGGTCTGGGACACATTGAAATATTTAAACATTATTTTCCTCCTGAATAATTTTACTAATCAATCACTTCAATTTAAATAAATTATAAGTCCAATATTCAATAAACCATCCATTTTCCACTACTATGGTTAATCATGACCTTTTCTCAAGTATTAGTACCAATTTCCCAAACTTTGTTACTAATGTTGTTTTATAAATTATTTTTAATAAATCCTGACATTATTTCTCTCTTCAGTCATAGAATGTTTTTTCTTTTGAAAACCATGTTTTATTAAATTGAATTAATAAAAATAAAATGATCTCATAATGAATTTTTTAACCTTATCTCTTTAACCAATGTTTTCAATGTAATTTTATCATCTATTTATGAATAAGTCACTTTTCTAACCTATTACTAGGAAAATGGAATGTCCATTTTACATTGCATGGTATGTACAGATTTACATATCTTCATTCCATTAGAGCATCATTTTCATTTCTAAAAGGTTATGATTTAAAAAAAGGCATTGAAAATTTATATTTAAGGGAAAAAATTTAAAAATTGTTTAAAAACAAAAGGATATTTTCCTCTTGAATTTTTTCCAAATATCTATTTATAATATTTCCATTCATCAATGAAAACATCCATTTATTTTACTCTACTTATGGTATTTTCTATTAATATCATACTTAAACATCATCTGGTTATTTTATGATTGATTTGGGAAAATATAGTATTCATATTTAATTCCTTGATTTCTTTGTTAGTCCCCCAAGGAATATTCAATTTCCTACGATTATTGATCATTGACATTCACATATTTAACCATATCATTTAACATGGATATTCCCTTTTCCTAAACCATATAACATTTTTCATATGGTGTTAACAATGAAAATAATTAGATAATTTTGTGAAATATTAATAAATACTTATCTTCTACTCCATACAGTTATTTTATAACACATGTAGTTAAATTAATTATTCTATATATGATGAATGTTTTTTGTTTCTATGACATGGGTGGTTCCCAGATATAGATAGCCCCACGATGCATAAATAGTTTCATGGGAAGAGTCATTTGGATAGCTTCCTTAAACGGGGTTTTACCAGATATGTTATAAAACATCATCAAAATGGTATTCACTTTAATGGTATCACGTACCTAGGAAACATGGTATCCAATGATCAAGCATTTCCCTCATTTAGTTTCAATTGATATTCATCCATGATATTTTCTGTCGACATATCTATTGATACATTTTATTTTTAGTTCACTAATTAAATGGGATGTTTTTAGTTTCATACCCTTCCATTTTGATTTTTATGTATCATGTTATTTTAATTTCATGTGCTTCTAGTTATTACCATGTCATATTTTTTTGCACATCCTTCTAAATGTTTCTATTATGTGGTATGTGTTTTTCAGTAATTATCAATGGAATAATTATAATTATCAATTATTAAGTATTGTTTTTAGTATATTTATCCATTATTGAGCACATGATCTCACCCTTATTATGTTTCCTTCCCCTAGGAATCCAAGAAGCATGATATGAAAGTTATATAGGGATATACTATATGGAATAAAGATACAACTGATGTTATTCTCCTCCAAGTATTTATTTATAAAAACAACTATTTTCTAATTTTTGTATTACTTTCACTTGTATGTATCTAGTTTACCATGATTATTAAACAAATTTGTCCTTCAGGATTTCATTACTTGAAATCATGCCAATTGAATTGATAGTAGGCATTGTCTCCAGGATTTCTGGGAATATGCCTCTATAACTGTTATCACTGAGAAATGACAATTTGAATAATTATTTCTTGATAAAATGGTATTTTGATGTCTATGTTGATCATATATGATATAATATGTATATATATTGTTCTTTATATAATTATTATAAATATAAACTATTTATATATGATGTTAGGGTGATTACAAATCATATAAGACATAAGTTAACGGTTCATCATATCAATTTTGGTTCCTTGAGGCTTGTTTGGTGTAAGGAACCTATATTTCTAGGATGTATATATTAATAAATGGAAAGTTAGTTGAATTTAACCTTCTAATTTCATTATATACAATGATATAATTAATAATATTTCATTAGTGGGGATTTAAATTGAATGTTAACAATGTGGTTTGGGATTATCGTATCTAATTTTTTTCATTGTGGAATATGTTATTGTGTATACCTTTAATAATTTATGAGATCAATCTACTACCACATTGATATTTTGAATCATGAATATACTTATTTAAATGGTATTTAATGTGAAACATTATAAAATTTATTTCATGTGAATTGTAGTTGTAGTGTTTTTAGTAACTATTTTATTTTATAACCTCAATTTTTACCTAAACTGTTTATGAATAAATTTACATTGATAAATTATATTTTATATCACTAATAAATTGTATTTCATTTATTATATTATATGTTTTTTAAAAAATCAACATTATCCATTCATTTTACAATATTTATGTACAAAAAGCTCTAAAAATTTATTTTTAATGAAAAATGAAATTGTTTTTCTATTTGGCCTGATATATTTTATTCTACGTCAATATTTTCACTATATTGATTAAAAAAAATTCAATATTCTCTAATGTTTGATTAAAATAAATTTTTCCATGTTTATATTTATATAATATTTTTAAAATGGATTCTACTTTTTAATTTTTAAATGATGTACTTTTTAACCTAATGGTTTTAAGGGATTCCTTCTTTTGACGTATGTTATATGAAAAAAATTTCACTCCATAATTACAATTAATTTCCTTGAAGAATCCATCACATGATTCACTCGATATTTAAATTTAACATGAATTCATTAAAATTTTAGAAATTTATAGATTTTAAATAAGAGTTTTAAAATTGAAAAGTGTATTTTACTAAAAAATGATTTATTTCACTTTTAAGAGTATTTTCATCTATAATTATGTCCATTGATGTTTATTATTATTAAATTGTCATATGATCCAATTTTTCTATTATTACTCTTTCTCTAGATTATTTATTATTATTGTTGTTGAAATATTAATGTAACTAAATTTCTTTTCCATGGGTTAAGATATGGTGAAATTAAAAGTTATTTCATGGGATAATCTCATACATAATAATGAGTTATTGTTATATCACAGATTGATCTATATTACACATCAAATAAATTTATTAATTTATAATTTTTTATGAGCTCAATAGGTAAAATCAAGGTTACCCCAAACACAAAATAGGTTACAAGGAAGGTTATCCACATCCCAAAAGAGTGTACACCAGAGTTTATCCCATAACAAAATCACATGTTGGGTGTGTACCCACAGAAAAATATCTGAGGAATACCTTGGTTGTTTTACTATAAATTTTATTTCTATTTTAATAATTACTCTATACATTTTTTTAACCCTATATGACATGTTTTTATGAAATTTTTATGATGTCTTGTCATGTGATCATTGATTCATTTTTTATTATTATAATAAGATCTGCCAAAGGATTTATCCATGATTATGATGTATGATTTTTTGGGGTATGATTTTTATATTTTAATATCATATTTTCATATCCTTACGCACTAAATATTCATAAATATGATCATTGATTAATATTTCCAATGTATACCTTACTAATAATATGTTCTCACCATTTTTTGTTTTCTTTTCTCTAGGATCTGAAGAAATATTTAATGTATGGTATTCCTATAAAGGGTTATCATAGAGGATAAAATAGTATGGAATGATGTAGGAAACGTTGTACCTCTTCATTACATAACCAACTCTCCAAATATGCTAACACTTTTGGGTTATGTCTTGGATCTTAATGATATATATAAAATATTCATCTTAGAAGATATCATATTAATGGATTTCATTTTTTGGCATATCATTTATAATCACTTTAACAAGAAAATATTCTCCTACATTGGCTAATGGATGATCTGGGTGGCACTGAATGAGTTTTCACACCATTTTTATACCAACTAAATCCAGAATTAAACATCTTTTTCCTTTTGACCACCATTTTCTACTAAGAAGGTATGGTCACTGTCCTTCCCTGGTTTTATGGAACTAGATCCATGATCCCTCCCATATAAATGAACTTTCTAGTTTTTAGACCAAATAATATTAGATATCCTATAAGTTACCAATGATAGGGCATCTGGATCATCTAATATGGATCTTATATCCTTGGAAAAATGATTATTAGTGGAGTAATATGAGAATAACAAGGTTTGGTAAAATATTTCTACTCAGACTACTATAGAGTGGGTAGTTCAATTTTCATTGATGCTTATAAAATGATAAAAAAATACATCATTTTTTCTCTTAGAATAATAATATTCTCATACTAGAAGAATCCAAGTCATCCCTAAGGATCATCTCTTTTTGGGGGACACTATACGAAAATCAATCATTTCCTATATCAATTAATTATGAAGTGACATGATCCACTATGAAAGGACCATGTTCCAGATTGTGAATGTAGATAATATAAAGGTATATCATTATTTATCCAAAGGATAATATAATTAGGTTTCTATTATATTCTTAGTTATAAATATTTCACATCTATATAGTAATAACACTATTTTTGGGATTTTCCATTGGATTAAAAACATTATAATTCCTACATCTTTTTTAGTATCTATTTCATCTAATTAATTTTTTTAGTTATTCATAAACCCATATTTTTATCATTCATCAGTTGGATATTAACTAAGGGTGATTTTTGTGAAAGTTTAACAACAATTAGAAGGATTTTGGGCTATGTATGGTTGGAAAATAGTTTACCCAAACGATGTGCCCTACAAGTGAAAACCATGCAATCCAATATAGTGAGGGTTTTCACGATTGGAAAATGGTTTCACAAATTGTGCACCAACCTAATAGAAAAAATCAAATCCCATTAAAATGGACATATGATTAGGTTGCATAATTTTTCTGATCATGCATCCATTCACAAGAAACCACTAATGGGATTTAATTAATCAAAAGATGTAATTTAATATCCTTGAAACCCACTTTTTAGATTTCTTAATTACCTAACTAGACCCCCTATATTTTCATCTTCTTTGGATACTCCCAAAATGAAAATTTACACCCGACACACCCTATGATATTCAAATAAAATGTAGATGAATGACATTTGATCTCTTTAGTATAAGTTTCCCCTACTTGTTGTCTTTATCCCACTCTCTCCCTTTTCCTCAATAGGGTCATTTAGATATCAATGTCAATAGAGAATCTATTATCTACTTTTTTATCATCAATTGGTTTATAAAAAATTTCCAATTAATTTGGTATTTTAAATAAGATTAGCCACAAAATTGGGGAAAACCTTAATTCCATTGAATTGTGGTGTGTTATGAAATTAAACGGAAATTGTTTATTTCAAATTGAGGAATTTTATTGGGGAATTTTAATTTTGAAATTTATTTGATGAAATTTATATCAAATTGGAATTTATGAAAATTTATTAAAATGGATTTCATAGTAATCCTTTGGGTTTATCCTTGAAATGGAATTATATGATTAATAATTCATGTGTTGGTTTTTAAATGAAATTGGAACATATAAGTGGATTATGGGGTTAAATTTTAATTTAAGAAGTCTTTAAATAATGTTACCATGATTTTTTGTACTATATAATATGCATTCTGAGGTAGTTAATGATTTATTTTGGATAAACACACTAGGTTTTAATTACCTAAGAAATGGAATTATGGTTTAAATTTCTAACAAAAACATTGATTCCACATTTTATCCTCAGTAGGATATCGGTGTAGGATCGAAATAATGATGTAGATGCTCAATATACAAGAGGGGGGTGAATTGGATACTTTAAAAATTCCTTTGTAACTTTTAATGTTAGTCACGAATAACTATGTTTTCCTTAAGCAAAGGAAAGGTCTAAGTTTAACAAAGTTAAACTAAGAAAATTCACAACACCTCAAACACCAAATGATAACTTGGAATATGGAATGAAGTTATAAACTTCATGTCCTATGAACTTTCTTAAAACTGGAAAGAGATTTCGAAAGTAGGTTCCGGAAATATGGTTCTGGAAATTTAAACTTAACAAAAGATTACAATATGAGATTCCACCTTAAAGCGTATAGAATATAAATGAAACAGAGTACAAGTAAGAAAGTATAAGAAAGTTATACTTTCCTTATAAAACAAAATGCAGCGGAAACAAACAAGTAGTAAAACTACAAGTAACAATATATAAGTCTTTCAACCCAAAGAGAAGGGTATCTAAAAACCTTGGATAAAGGAACCTTGATTTATACTTTCAAGCAAGTCTGTCTTACCCACACTAGGGTAAGCCCTCGATACAAATATCAGAGTCTCTGTCTTGCTATCCCCGCAAGCCCTCAACTTCAAGGTAGTTGGCAACCTCTGTCTTCCTCAGCAAGGAACACCTCAAACTTCAAGGTATTCAGCACCTCTGTCTTCCTATCCCCGGTAGTCCTCGAATGTAATCACCAACATTCGGAGTTGCACAAAGAAAAAACTGAATTAGCAGTTCAGTACGCACAAGGCATGAAAAGATTTCTCTCTCTAGAAATCACCTTAGCAGCATGTGGTCTCTAGATCAATCAACTTCTATGTTGTTGTTGTTGTTGTTGTATTGAGCTTTTTCAAATGAGCTCCTATTTATAAGAAAATTTCCAACGGTCAACTCCCTCCTCCAAAGGTCATATTTTCCATGAAACTCGGAGGGACCTGTACACGTGTAACTCAACCAATGGTTAATTAGAAACAGAAAAGACGAAATCGGTTTAGAACAAACATGTAAAACTGAATTCACAACATTGTTTTGAAACAAAGCATATTTGAGTGAAATCTAATCAATAGTTCGGAGTGTAAGTAAAATAATAAGTTCGGAGTCTAACAAAAAAGAAGTTCGGAGTCTATGTTAAGAAATATTCAGATTCTATTTTGTAGGAATTCGGAGTCTGATTTCACCAGAGATCAGATTCTGAACTAGCAGAGTTCAGAGATGAACCACTTAAGAAATTCGGAGTCAAACTATTAAAGAGTTCAGAGTCGAACTACATGTGAGTTCGGAGTCGAACTTCATCAGAGTTCGGAGTCGAACTATTAATGAGTTCGGAGTCGAAATATATGTGATTTCGGAGTCGAACTACATCAAAGTTCAGAGTCGAACTATTAAAGATTTCGGAGTCGAACAATATGTGAGTTCGGAGTCAAACTTTTTCAGAGTTCGGAGTCGAACTTCTTAAGAGTTCAGAGTCGAACTTTTTAAGAGTTCGGAGTCGAACTTCTTCAGAGTTCGGAGTCGAACTGCTTAAGATTTCGGAGTCCAGAATTCGGATTAAAACTTCATTACAGATCACATCCAGAATACGGATCCTAAAAACAGAATGCTCCAAACCTTTTTATTATATGACTCCGGATTTTTAGTTATGAATCTGGTTTTGGGATTTATGAATATTATTACTATGTATAAGAAAATCTAGGTTAAGGTAAATTTCCTTAAAGAAGTAAACATTCCTTATGAGGGTAAAAATAATATTTTCTTAAGTATAAGGTGTTTTGGATTTTCAAAACAAGATGGAATGGAGAAGTCATAAGGAAAACCTTATTGACTCAACAATCTCCCCATTTTTGGAAAGAACAAACATCCTTATGAGAAATCATATAAGGATATTGTAAATTTTTATTAGACTTTGAAAATAAAACTTATCTCCCTTTGTTCATGGATAGAAATGAATATAACTAACTCCCCCTTAGGAATTGAAACTCTAAGGATTGTATTCTGAGTTTCTGGAGTGGAGTTTTCAATAATATAAGAGTGAAAACTTCGTAGTGGGAAACTCCCCCTTTCATTAAGGATATTTCTCTTAGATATTTTTTCCTTTCTCCTCCTTAGGAGCAGTTCTTTTTCCTTCTCCCCCTTTGTGATTTTCAAAAAGAATTGAAGGGAATGGAAAAAAAAGTATAGTACCTGAAAAATTAGTATATAACAATATACAAACCAACCAGATAAACATTTAATTTGAGTTGAGGGAAAAAACTTACAAGGAAAGACAACTATAACAAAATATCGGAGTGAGTTCATTTGTCTTCCTTTTCCTTCGGAATGAGATTCTTTAATAAGGCCTTGAGTTTCTTCAAGTCTCTTTGATCTTCCTCTCTTTGCCTCTCCAAGACATTTAGCTTTTCTTCTTGAACTTTTAAAGCCTCTACATGAGCCTCCAAAGCTTCTTTCTGCAACTTCAAAAACTCATCTTGCTTTTCCATTTTCTGTTGAAACTCAATCTGGAAATCTCTTACAGTTTTCCAATTTTGAGATACTGAGTTAGGTTTCCCATTAAGATCCCTGACGTGTTGATTTCGGAAATTTTGTTCCTGGGACAATTTCTCAGAAATCTCATTAACCTTTTTATCCTCCATTTGAAAGGCATTTTGAACATCAGCCTGAAAATTTTCAAAGTGAACTAAATATTCATCAACTCTCTTAGACCACTTGGTTACCATGCTTCAGGATTTACTATGCTCATCATAATCGATCAGAAAACATTTCTGTTCAGCTTCCAACTTCACAAACTTATCCATTACCATGGATAAAGAATCTGATTTTTGATTCATAGATTGTTGCAGCAAATGGAAACTAGAATCTACTGTTGGAATAATCGGAATTGTGTCCACCAACTTTCTCAGAGATTGAACCACAAAATCATGCCCGTGGGATGATGATTCTGAATCAAAAACTTCTTTTTGAGATTCCTCTTCTTCAACTGGCATCAGCTTCCTTCTAGAGGTACCACCAACATCATTCCTTCTGATGAAATTTTTAATGGGTGTCTCCATTAGAGTTTGCTTCCCTTTATCAGATTTCATAATGGATTACACATTAGGAGATACTTCCTCAAATTCAAAAACTTTAACAATCTGATCCTCATCTGGTTTCTGTCTTTCTTCTCCTTCCTCAAGAAAGTTCTTCTCATAGGATTCTTCTTCATCAAATAGCTCATTATCTTCTTCTTCTTCTTGAAGTTGCTTGCTGGCTTTCTCATCTCCCATCCCTGAATATACTATTTTTGCGGATTCAACCTTATCTTTAAAATTCTGAACTTGTTTGATCAAGGTATCTAGATCTTCACTCTCCTCTTCTTCTTCTTCTTCATCAACTTCTTCCTCAACGGCTTCAGCAACCTCCTTCTCAGCTTCTACTACAGGTTCTTTACCCTTGTCATTTTCCAGAGTGACATAGTTTATCTCTGGAGTTTCTGGTAAACAAGGTTCAACACTGAATGTTTCCACAACTAGAAGCCTTTCGGAAGCCAACTCTGTATCTTTTAACAAAGATCGCACTAGATCAGTTTCAGACATCTTCTTTCTCAACTTATTTTCCATCTCTTGTCTTTCTATCTCCTTAGCATCTTTTTATTTTAATGCCATAGCCTCAGCAGGGTCCTGTCCGAATTGAGGACCCCCTTCCTTCCTCATTTCTTTATCTTTCCTCCACTTTGCTGATACTTCATCTGTATTGATTTTCTGCTTCTTCGGCTTGGGAGGTATGTATTCAGTTTCCTTAGGCTGAGGAACTTCTTCATCAGTAACTACTTCCTTAGCCTTTCTCTTCTTCATTTTCTTGTTTGAAGGTTCCGGAGATTGTTTTTCTTTTTCAGCTGTTTCAAATTCCTCCATGGATAGGGGGTAAATATCTCCAGATTCACTAGAAAATCTCATCTTCATTCTTTTAAGAATATCATCAATGACAAGCATGAGCTTGCAATTCCGGATCTTTGATTTTCAGGCAACTTTGAAAGATTCTAATCATCAAACAGTCAACTTAGACAGTAAGGTATGAAACATCATAATCTGAGCTCTCAGAATTCCTTCTTTGATATTCTTGATCGTAACCAAGACATGCCTTATCAGATTTATCTTTCTTAGATTTACCAAAAAATCTAAGACATAGATATCACTCTTCTTCAGATTGTCTTTATCTCCTCTTCTCGGAACCATAAATCCTTGCACCCATAGTTGATGTATTCTATTATTCGGAGTGATCCGAGCAATCTTAGTTGTTGAATCATCCTTAATCCCAAGACACTTCAGTGCCTTCTCCTTATTGAAACTTCCTTGCACACCAGGAAGTTTGTGAGAACAAAATTCAGCTTCTCCCTCATATGCTATACTAACCAGGCTTGCTGCCTTAGTGTAAGAAAGTTTATAAGTATTCCCATAAGACTTGAAAGAAAACCTTTCTCTGCCATCTTCCACCAGGAAGGAAATAGATTTATAAAACTCTATCAACAAGTCAGTATAAACCGGATCCTGTTTATCTGGTTTTGCTATGCATACATCTTCCTATCAATTCAGTCTAATATTCTTCGAAATAAGAGAATAAAGCTTATAAAAATCCGGATGAACTAACCTTTACCTGTAAACTAACTACTTAGAAATTGGTTTGATACTTGACATATCTTGAGAGATTTATTCAACAGGCATTTGGAATGAAGTAAACTGTAAGATTCGGATTGGCTTCACAAAGTTCGGAATCGGACATAAGAGGAGCAGTAGGACTTCGAGACACAAAATCATGAAAAACCGATGTGGGAAGAGTCTCGGGGTCCCCTTTTTATAGGCAAAGAATTTGACTGTTGGTCTTCTAAAATCCATCTAACGGTTGGAAATGCTCTTATCTGATCTGATGGTTGAGAACAATCCGACAAGGAAAATTTGACTCTGATATTTTGAGGTTTTTAAGGAAAACATTCGGATTTGAGGAAAAACTAGAATCTGAAATTTTTTAAAAAAAAAGGAGAATACCAATAAGGAAAATTTGATTACAAAACTATATGTAAGAAAATAATAACTTACGGATTGACAAGAAATATTGTTCAAAATTGGTAATATTCTTTTTGAAGGAAAAAAAACTTCATTACGAAAGTTGCAGTACGAAAACCTCGATACGAAAACCCCAGTTCGAAAATCTCATTACGCAATTATTAGTACGAAAATTCCATTCTAAAGGTCTTCAGTACGGAGGCTTTCATTCTGGAAGTTCTCATTCTGAGAATTTCTTTCCTGAAAATTTCAGTTCCAGAAATTCTCATTCCAGAAATTTTAGTTTCAGAAATTTCCATTCTGGAAATTCAGTTCTGAAAGTTTTTTTTATAAAAACTCTAACAACCAAATGTACTCCCCCTATGAAGAGGAGTTTCTTTGCTAAAAAATAGACCCAAGTAAATCTAGTGTAATCATCAACTAGAACAAACACTTATTATTTGCCTCCAATACTTCTAGTTTGTGTTGGAACAAAAAGATCCATGTGCACTAACTGTAATGCATCAGTTGTTGAGACTTCACCGATTGATTTAAAACTAGATTTATGTTTCTTGCCATATTGACAAGGATCACAAACTTTAGAAGAATCAAATCTAAGCTCCGGTAGATCCTTAACTAGTTTCTTCTTAGAGAGTTTGCATAAGTTCCTAATGTTACAGTGACATAGTATTCTATTCCATAACCAGGAATGATCTTCCATTGCACTTAGGCAAGGTAAATCTTGACTCCTGAGGTCTTCTAGGTTCAAAGTGTAAACATTCTCTTTCCTATTGGCTGAGAGAATAAATTCTTCCTTGGAATTGTGAACTAAACACTTATCATTCCTAAAATTCACAAAGTATCCTTCATCACATAACTGACTTATGCTAATAAGGTTGTGCTTAAGACCCTTAACCAATAGAACATATGAAATTAAGGTTTTACCAAGATGAACAATATTACCAATACCAACAATTTATCCCTTAGCATTATCTCCGAATGTTACCTTTCCTCCTTTTGTTTTGATAATCTTTTCAAAATAGCTTTTTTTACCAGTCATGTGTCGGGAACATCCACTATCCATGTACTACATGTTGTTGTTGGTATTATCTTTATTTTCTTGAAAATAAGAAGAGAATTAGACTTTTGGAATCCAAACTTGCTTGGATCCGAGATTTCCAGACAACAAAATTTTAGGAACCGACATCTTCTTTGAGAAATAAGCATTATGAAAACCTAAGGATTGGGTTTTGTTTAAGGAACAAGTTTTTGCCCAATGACTACCACATTATCAGTTGGTACAAAATGGGGCACTTTTAGGAAAAAAATAATTGTTACTAAAAATTGGTTTTTCATGGGTATAACCAAATCCGGATTTATTTCTTAAAGGTCGTATTTGGGAATACATTTTATCAAAATTTTCCTTACCATGGGTAAAGTTTGATAAACACTTCTTTAAGAAAAAAATTTCGGACTTGAGTTTTATAACGAAGTTTTTATCTTCAAAATCATTAGATTTAGAACTAGAGCTAGGCTCGAAATCATTTTTCTTAGAAATTACTTTTTCTAACTCTTTAGAAAGTTTTTTCTTCTCAGAACTTACTTCCTCAAGATTTTTTGAAATACTTTAAAAATCATCATTTTTCCTATGATGATCTTTAGAGATATCTGGTATTTCTTTTGTAAGAATAGAATTCCTAGAGTTTTCTTTATCAAGTTTTTTATTGAGTTTAGAATTCTCAATCTAAAGAAGTTCAGAAAACCTAGAAACTTCTTCATAAGTAGGTAAAGTATTTTCTTCATCAGAAGAGTATTCTTCATAAGAAGAGTTATAATACTTACAATCATTAGAATTTGAAGATACATTGTTCAATGATTCAGTATTTCATACCTTAGCCATAAAAAATTGATTGTCAATAGGTAATCTGGCTATAAGACCAAGAATCTTCTGTCCTGAAGATTCATAATCAGAAGATTCATCTGAAGAGTCACCACCACTGGCACTCAAGATATCATTAGCTTTCAAAACATTCTTAGCTTTTGCTTTATAAAACTTCTTTTTTTTCCTTTCTGAATGTCTTTCTTTCCATTCTTTCTTTTTAAGCAAAGGGAAATCTGGTCTAATATGTCCAACTCTCTAGAATTCATAATAAGTGACTTCTCCATCTTTTCTATTTTTCTTTTCCTTTTTCTTATACTTGGATTGGAAACTTCTTTGGCCAGCTATCTTGATCATACTTCGAGAAAGATTTGATAACTCATTTTCAGAGATTTCTCTCTCACTAGATTCAGATTGGAAAATAACTTTCTTAGACTTGGATCTGGTTACTCTCTCTGGAGTCTTATCTTTCATCTGATTTGATGTTGTTGTAAAAACAACAGTACCATTTCCATTCTTCTTTTTGATGTTGTCATCATCTCTCTTCATTCTGGTCTCATGTTGTAGAAGAGTTCCAAATAGCTCATGAAGAGAAATTTGAGTGACCTTCCTGTTCTCATCTATAGCAGTTCTTTTGGATTCCCACTCATTGGGTATAATATCAATTATCTTATCCACAAGTGCTTCATCATCTAAACCTTTTTCTCCCATAGACTGTAAGCTGTTGACGATAGTCATAAATCTCTGTTGAACTTTACAAATTGGTTCACCATAAGGAAAATTGAAGCCATGATATTCAGCTCTAAGCATAGCTCTCCTAGTCTCAATCACTTTAGAAGTTCCAAAGTGTGTAACTTCTAACTTCTTCCAGATACAATTAGCTGCTTCACAAGAAAAAATTTGGCTATATATATTTCTAGTCATTGAAAAAAGTAAAGTATTGTGTACCTTATAATTGAGTTGATACTCTTTCTTTTCCTAGTTAGTAAAAGTTCTAACTTCCTTATCAGGAATTTTATAATCTCCAGTAAGCATAACAAAGTTTTCTACTCCAGTATTGATAAAAAAAGTCTTCGTTCGATCTCTCCAGTACGCATAGTCATTACCATCAAAGATTGGTGGTCTTATGGGATTTAGATTATCAATGGAACCAACATTGATTCCTGCCATACTTAAAACAACCATTGGTACACAAACTTGATAAAAAATCTTAATAACAAAGTTCGGAATGAGAAAGTTCAGAATGGGAATGTTCGGAATGGGAAAGTGAGAAAGAAAACTTATACGTGAGTACAAATATTTCAGAGACCACCTCTGATACCAATTTTAGGATCGAAATAATGATGTAGATGCTCAATATACAAGAGGGGTGTGAATTGTATACTTTAAAAATTCCTTTGAAACTTTTAAAGTTAGTCACGAATTACTATGTTTTCCTTAATCAAAGGAAAGGGCTAAGTTTAACAAAGTTAAACTAAGAAAATTCACAACACCTCTAACACCAAATGAAAACATGGAATAACGAATGAAGTTATAAACTTCAAGTCCTATGAACATTCTTAAAACTGGAAAGAGATTCCGAAAGTAGGTTCCGGAAATATGGTTCCGGAAATTTAAACTTAACAAAATATTACAATATGAGATTCTACCTTAAAGCATATAGAATCTAAATGAAACAGAGTACAAGTAAGGAAGTATAAGAAAGTTATACTCTCCTTAGAATACAAAATGCAACGGAAACAAACAAGTAGTAAAACTACAAGTAACAAGATATAAGTCTTTTAACCCAAAGAGAAGGGTATCCAACAACCTTGGATAAAGGTCCCTTGATTTATACTTTCAAGAAACTCTGTCTTACCCACACCAGGGTAAGCCCTCGATACGAAGATCGGAGTCTCTGTCTTGCTATCCACGCAAGACCTCAACTTCAAGGTAGTTGGAAACCTCTGTCTTCCTCAGCAAGGAAGCCCTCAAACTTCAAGGTAGTCGGCACCACTGTCTTCCTATCCATGGAAGTCCTCGAATGTAATCACCAATATTCAGAGTCGCACGAAGAAAAAACTGAACGAGCGGTTCAGTACGCACAAGGAATGAAAATCTTTCTCTCTCTAGAAATCACCTTAGCAGCGTGTGGTCTCTAGATCGATCAACTTCTATGTTGTTGTTGTTTTTGTTGTATTGAGATCTTTCAAATGAGCTCCTATTTATAGGCAAATTTCCAACGGTCAGCTCCCTCCTCCAACGGTCATATTTTCCATGAAACTCGGAGGGACCTGTGCACTTGTAACTCAACCAATGGTTAATTAGAAACAGAAAAGATGACATCGTTTTAGAACAAACATGTCAAACTGAATGCACAACATAGTTTTGAAACAAATCATATGTGAGTGAAATCTATTCAATAGATCGGAGTGTAAGTAAAATAATAAGTTCGGAGACTAACAAAAAAGAAGTTCGGATTCTATGTTAAGAAATATTCAGATTCTATTTTGTAGGAATTCAGAGTCTAATTTCACCAGAGATCAGATTCTGAACTAGCAGAGTTCAGAGCCGAACCACTTATGAAATTTGAAGTTGAACTATTAATGATTTCGGAGTCGAAATACATGTGAGTTCGGAGTCGAACATCATCAGAGTTCGGAGTTGAACTATTAAAGAGTTCGGAGTCGAACTATATGTCAGTTCAGAGTCGAACTACATCAGAGTTTGGAGTCGAACTATTAAAGAGTTAAGAGTCGAACTATATGTGAGTTCGGAGTCAAACTATTAGAGAGTTCGGAGTCGAACTATATGTGAGTTCGGATTCAAACTTCTTCAGAGTTCGGAGTCAAACTTCTAAAGAGTTTGGAGTCGAACTTCTTAAGAGTTCGGAGTCGAACTTCTTCAGAGTTTGGAGTCGAACTGCATAAGATTTCGGAGTCCAGAATTCGGATTAAAACTTCATTACAGATCACATCCCGAATACGGATCCAAAAAACAGAATGCTCCAACCCTTTTTATTATATGACTCCGGATTTTTAGTTATGAATCCGGTTTTTGGATTTATGAATAATATTACTTTGTATAAGAAAATCTAGGTTAAGGTAAATTTCATTAAAGAAGTAAACATTCCTTATGAGGGTAAAAATAATATTTTCTTAAGTATAAGGTGTTTGTGACTTTCAAAACAAGAAGGAATGGAGAAGTCATATGGAAAACCTTATTGACTCAACAATCGGTGAGTCCTCTCTAGACAATGTTGATGCACCTAGGTGAAAATTTCCATTATTATCACATGAGTGTGTGGGGATCACATAAACTAGAACTATCATACCTCTGGAACTACCTGTGCATTAGTGTGTTTGTATATTTTCTTTATTGAAGATAGATAAAGGAAAATTCCTTTTAGTGGAAGTCCATGTGATTGATCCTTGGGCTTAGAGAGTGGTGTCTTCTAGGACATGAGATGTTATCATTATTTATGGTTATTTTTTATTTTAACTGATATTGGTTATACCAATTTGATTTTTGGACCACTTCTCCCTATCAATTTTTTCATGTTTTCATACGAACTTTTTTATATTTAGTCAAAATTGTTTTTTAAAAATACAGTACCAATATCTTTTGTACGATGTCAGGGGATATTCACCAACATATGGGGAATGGTAATAGTATTTAGTCCATGTCATCTATGTCAGCGTTATTGGGTTACCAGGGTACCTAGGATGGTATTAGATCTCTATATTGACCTTCATATATTATTTTTTATGCAGTTAAGTAATAATTTTGGTATATAAGAGGTAGTTTCATTTGAGTTCCTAGATATATATTAGTAAATTGTGCCTTATATCACCAGGGGTGGTTATGGAAATATGACTTTATGATTATTTCTATTCTATTAAATTATTCGGATTTGTATAAGATGATATATAACTATTTATTATCTATATGTTTTGATTATTCTCCATTTTTTCTATTTGAGTGATAATATGATATCATGAAATATGTTTTCTAATTTCTTGTAGCATCATGCATCTCAGAATACATGAAAATTGAATCCATGGGGAATATTTTAATTAATGGAATAAATATAATCCTCTCATGGACACGATGATGGTTGAGGTGATTTTGAATATTGTCCAATCCTTTGGATTGGCACCACCCCCACTTCCCATTGAGGATCTAGTTGTGAAAGCACGAAGGGTTGTTCTCTAGAATTATTCTCAAAAGTTCCTCCACCCGAAGTCACCAACGTTGAAAGGCTCCAATTATTCTAAAAAGTATGAGGAATGTTTGATCTAGATGGATTGTTTTTTATGTTTTTGATGACACAGAATGAAATAAATGTGATGTGTTCCACCTTATTCCAGAAGGACCAAGAAGAAGATGATGGGAAAAATGGTTATGGAGAATAAGAATGAGGTATTAGAGTATAAAGTCTTCAATGTTATTCTCACTGACCAGTTTTATCCATAGTCGATGATGTTTTCCAAGGCTATCAATTTTTCAAAACTCAAGCAGGTGGAAATGATCATAAAGTAATATAAAAATATCATTGATAAAATTCTATAGTTTTCACTTAATATTATATTAAATGAGAAGATAAAGACGAGATAGTTCAATTTGGTACATTGAGTTGATATTAGAAATCATGTTTTATTAATGTAGATTCCTTCACATACTGATGTGTTGGAAAGATCATTGATGGTAGAGTTGGACCTGGATGGAAAATGGTTGATTGATGATCTATTTTTGTAATGTGGTTCTATGAATTCTTGTAAATAAAAGAAGATTTGTGATGACTACTACGATGGTTATCGATAGTATGGTTTTTCTAGACCTCTTTTAGAGCATGTTAGAGGCCCTTTTATTTGTTAATATTGTGGAAATCCATTCCACTAAAAGAGGGTTTTCAATAAAGCACCCAAAGTATTTGGTTCTTATAGATGTTTATGAAACATACAGAATTTTTCCCATATCAATTCCACTTATTTTAGTGTCACATGATGATCATCACATTCTAAAATTACAGGTCAATCAAATATGAAAAATAAAAATATTTCAATCAATAGTCATCTAGAATATTGATTTTTCATTTACCTAAAGAATATCCAAAGTATTCCAATAAGGGTACACTGAGAGTGAGACAATCCATCACTTCATAATTATCATTAGTAACTACATTATTTGATAATGTCTTATCTCACACATTTGTTTCAACATGTATTATTATTCTGCTAAATCTTCATAAAAATATTATACCTTATGATATGGATATTACTACACCCATTAGAACAAAGAGAGTGTAGGTTCTGTGTAGTCCTACTTGTGTTTCCTCCCTATCATATGTTGAGATTTTTTTTTATTTTTTTGGTTCTTTAAATGAAACCACTTAACATCATTTTCATGATGTGTTTCCTCATTGTTAATAAAGCTGAGATGTATTTTTATCATCAACGGGTCTCCTTCACTACACCCAATGGTGTGTTCCAAGTATTACATGGATAATGGGGGGCACGGTTTATTATATTCGGACCTTATAATCAAAAGTTATGGAAAGTAATATGTATGTATTATTTTTACATGGATAAGGAATATTTGAGAGTCATTCTCCCTCCAGTTTTCATCATGCTTCCTGATATATTTCTTTTTTACTACTATGGATTTCAACTAATGATAGAGGTGGGTTTTCTGATCGATTTAGTACCTGGAAGTCTACATGTGTCTATCTCATATTACCACATGGATTTGTTTAAAATAAAAAACATGATGGCTTAGTTGGATGATATTTTTTAAAAAGGATTTATTCATATGAGTGTGTCACCTTTGGTGGAATTGGTTCTCTTTTCTAATAAGGCAGATGGTTCACTTCACCTTTTCATGGATTTTTTAAAACTCATTCTTGATAAATTAAATAACAAATATCCATTACCATGGAATGATGATCAATTTTATGAGTTGAAATGGGAGAATTGGTTATCAAAGAATGAACATTGATCTAGAAGCCATCAGTTTTCAATAAAATAATCTGAAATTTTGAAACTACATTTCGGAGAAGGTACAACAATTATAAGTACCTTATCATGCCTTTTGGTCAAACCAATTCTCCTATAGTCTTCATAGATTTTATGAACTGAATTTTCTATGAGTACCTTGATACAATAATGGTATTATTTGTGGATTAAATTCTTGTTTACTCTTTGTTTGAGAAGTATCATGTAATTCATTAGTGAGTATGTATAGAATTGTTGTAAAATTACCAACTTTATTCCAAGATTTTAAAATTTTATTTCTAGATTATAGATATGAGTTCTTAGGACACCTCATGTCGGAAAATGGTATATCTTGTGATCATGAATTTTTTAAATTTGTTATAATAAGGGGGGAACCATGAAATGTTTTCTATATTTAGATATTATTGGGCTAAGTTGGGTATAATCACAAGTTAGTAAATTAATTCTCAAAGATGGCTTCTCTTATGAATGTTATAACATGGAAGGGAGTAATGTTATCCTAGGATGAAAAATTCCTTAATTATTTTGTTGAACTAAATTTTTTTTTGACTACTGTGTCGGTGTTGACTCTTCCAAAGGATAAGAGATTCTATACGATCTTATGTGATGCATCATGTTCAACATTGGTTTGTGTTCTTTTACAAGGTTATCATGTCAATTCCTTTTCATCTTTTTAGAGTAGGCCACACAAGAATAATTTTCTAACCTAGGACCTTGAACATATAATTTTTATCCCAACTCTTAAGAGTTGGCAGTATTACCTTTTCATAGAATTTTTACCATTTTTTCATTCCACAAGTACTTGTGTCATATATTCTCAAAAACAGTACAATCACTACCAAAGGTGTATTGTGGAGTACCTGAAATCATTCAATATTGACATCACTGATAACCCATGGATAGAAAATGTTGTCGAAGATGCTGTGAGTAGGAAACATCTGACCCATGCTGTGAAAGAATCATCAAAAGTGGTTAACATGATGGCTCTCTTTTCAAAATTGATTATTGGAGTCTGTGAATCAGGGCATGAAATTTCCATGGACACATTGAAATACCCTATTCTTGAATTTATTATTCATGAGAATAATCTTGATGATGAGTTCTATAGAATTATATACTCTATTTAAATTGGGGAGACCATTCCTAACAAGTCATTCTCTACTGACGTCATTCTATGCTCTCTGAATCGCTTTCTGGTATGATTATCAGTAATAAAGGAGTGATGTGGGGATTCCATAACTCCCAATTGGCATTGAACAAAGAAACTATAAAAATATTCAATGAAATGAGGCGATGAATCTGGTGGAAAAGTATGAGGTGGAGAATTGGTCATTTTGTCTCTCACTGTTATATGTCCCAACATGTTAAGGTCGAGCACCTAAAATATTCACATTCACTTCATCCACTTCCAGTCCAGACTTGGAGGTGGGATTAGACCTTTAGAGACATTGTGGTTTGGTTTCCATATTCATAAATAATGAATTATTAAAAAAAGTTATGATCGATAAGATGACTAGGTTGGATAAATTTTTACACATTAATTATAAAAACAATGTTTAAAAGTTGTGAAATATCTATGATAAATAGATCATTCTTTTTCATGGATTCCCATCTTTTATAGTTTTTGATTTGGATCCAAGGTTCTCATCTAATTTTTTGAGAGGCCTTCAAGAGGCATTGTTATCTTTGGATTTTTTGTGTATGTTATACAATATATTGTTGGATGGATAGAAAAAACAAACTATAGATATTATTGATGAAAATTTTCACACCTATGTTATCAAATTTGGTGGGATTTGGGATCACTATTTAAGGATGATTAAAAAATTTATAACAATTGTTACCATTTTTTCATCCAGAATGGATCCTTTTGAGGCCTTTTATAGCGACCCTTTTAGATCTTTATTGTGTTGGTTGGAGGTTGGTGAATGATTCCTGGTTGGACTAAGAATGGTTCAACAGATAATACAAAATATTTAGTTTATCTATCAAATAATGTGGACGATACATTATCGATACAAAAATATTTTGATTATCGTCATAGACCACTAGAATTTTTAGTTAGTGACCATTGGTTCTTGAAAGTGTCACCATGTTTGGGTAATTGATGGCTTGAGAGGAAATGGAAAATTTATCCTCATTTTGTAGGTCCTTTTATGAATTTTGAGTATATGGTAACATTGTATTACAATTTATCACTTCCTCTATAACTAAAATCAATACCAAATGTAATCCATTTTTGTCGATTATAATTATATTTATTCTACCCATATCATGTTTTGAGCTGGAGTAATCTTCAGGTCGAACCTAATTTTTTCATGATTGAGAATCTAGTTAGAATAGTTGATTAAAAAAGTTGATAATTCATTTTAGGATGGTTCCTTTTGTTTGATTTCTATGGAATCATGATTTTTATTCTCATTATATGTGGTAGAAGGTGAAATGGGTGAGAGAGTTTTTGCCTCATCATTTTGACACTGAATTTTCTTAGAAATATTTTTTGGGACAAAATGTTTTTATGGTGGGGAGTTTGTAACATCATGTTACTATTCATAAGAATTCATAAAACACTATTTTCATCATGCTTTAGTTAGTTTTTTTTCTGATTGATTCTGGTTATATTTATATATATTTAGAAGGGATTTTGGGATGGGCATATTTGTAACATGGTTTTCCCAAACTGTGTTCCTTATATATGAAAATCATAAAACCTTAGATAGTGAGGGGTTCAATGGTTAGCCCGTGGTTTGAAAAACAGTGTTCCCACCTTTGGGAAACCATGAAACCCTAGTAAAATGGCTTCATAATTTGGTTTCCTGGTTTATATATCCATGTGGCCTTATTTAGGAAACCATGCATAAGTTTTAGTTAATATAAAAACTAATTTATAAATCCCAAAACCTTATTTTTAGGTTCTCAGTGGATAAACCATTCAACACTACATTTTATTCTTTATTGGAAGCTCCAATGAGGCAATTTTGTCCCCTCTACTTCCATCCATAATTGAATCAAATCTAGGAAAATAGCGATATATCTCTTTTTAATAAGTTTTCTCTTGTCATTCTCATTCAAATACTCTCTACCTTTTCCTCCCTTAGTTATTTATATGTCTATATTTTTAGAGAATCTAAAATCAACTATTTTAGTTCTTGAATTCTGGTTTGATTCTCAAATCATTCTTTTTGACATTCTTCACTTGAGTTTCCCAATTTCGGCTATGTGTTTCAAAATCTCGTGATCACATGGTGGGTGGTTCCATTATGATTTTCCAATTTGATTAAACCTCAATTTCTTGATTTAAATTAAATTTTTTGATTTAAATTAAATTTATTCATTATTTATTTAAATTATTTTATTTAACACCTAATTCCATTGAAATAGGGATTTGAAATTATTATTAGAACAAAATTGAGAAAAAAACCCAAATTCCTTGGAATTGGTGTGTGTTTTAAAATTAGATGGAAATAATTTATATTAAATTGATAAATTTAATTTTGTAATTTTAATTACTAAATATATTTCAGTAAATTTATTTTGAATTGGTATTTTTGAAAATTCCATAAAATTGTTATGATAAAAACCCATTGGTTTTACCATTGAAAAGAACTTATTTGATGAAATACACATTTTTTGGTATTTAAATAGAAATTAGGATATTTAAAATTTATAATGGGGTTCATTTTATTTAACTAAATATTAAAATAAATTTCCTAACACTATTTGTATTAGATAACATGTAATACAAGGTATTTAATGAGTTATTTTGGACAAAGACACTAGGTTGGAATTTCCCAAGCAACATATTGACATTTTTCAAATGTAACAAAAACATTTTTTGATGATCTTATTACCTAGTATGATGTTGATTATTCATCTATGGCTAGTGTTGATGCACCTTTATGAACATTTTCATTATTATCACAAGTTTGTGTGACGATCCCATAACATATAACTTTCTTTCTTCTTAGAAGATGACCATGTTTCTCATTGATTGTATATGATGTATATTCCATTATTTTTAAAATTTTTACACATGCCTTCAGAATTTATATAATCTATTTTATATGATGTGTTTATTAAACCATTTATATAATGTATTTCCATCATCTAAAATGTAAATCATGATTTCTTTTAATATGATTTAAAAATTTAATGCATGATTAAATAAAATTTATTGCTCTTTATTTTCACATTAAAATGATAGAATCTTATTATGAAATCCATGGTGATACCCTTCTATGGTTTTTGCTCAATCCCTAAATGTGCCTTTGGGTGTGTGTAGATTTTAGTGTTCCAGGATCCTAAAAGGGTAAATTTCTTCTTAGAGGATGTTCTAGTTGATAATCCACTTGCTCCAATAGTTGATTCTATTGGGACATGAGAGGTTATCATATTTTATGAACCATTTTGGGGGTACATTGTGCTCTTTATTACTATTTGACTTATGGTGCACTTCTCCCAGTTGAGTTGTTCATGCATTAATTCTGACTTATTTACATTACATCAAAAATGTTTGTGGAAAATTATTTTAAACTAACTTTTTTTTTAATTCTAGGTGTTATTCTCCAACTTTTGGGGATACAGAATTACATTTAGGCCATGTCAGTGTGCTCAGTTATCAGGTTACATGGGTACCTTGTTTGGTTTATGACAGTATCATTCATCAACTAATAATAGAAAACAAAAACATTTTAATTTAATCATCTTACAATTATTTATATGATATAATAATTGAACAGTTAAAAAATTATTTATTACTCATTCATAAAAAATTAATATAAATGATCTAGGAGTAGACAAATCCATATTATTTAACATGTATGCAATTTTCTCAAAAAAATTATCAACTTACATTAATTTATCATAATAATCATTTTATGTTATTTATATTGAAATTAGATAATTATGGGGTTATTTTAATTCAGGTTCTTTTTTTACATTATTTCATATCACTGCATATCATGTTGAGATTGAATCATTTTTTGATTTTTTGTGTTGGTAACATGGTAATAATTTTCCTTTTCCAAATAATCTCAACAATGGGTATAAAATCCTCTTTATTCAGTCATGGATGTAATATGGTGTCTTCAAATATTATGCATTTATATATTCCTCAAATAAACCCTAAATGAAATTTCAAAATGTTTCATAATCTTCTACTACCGAAGAAGATTTATAGGGATTGATGCAATAAATGTTAAGCTTACTCAAAATACTCTTCATTGAATTAAAAAAAAGTGATATCCAAAAAAAATATCATAAAAACCAAAAAGCATATATATATTATCATGTCCAAAAAAAAGAAAAATTAATTTGTGGAAAATGGAAAAATTATATATACAATTAATGTGAATCCAAGACTGAATTTCAATTATTTTATGAGCAGAAAAGATTAAAAATATTTTCTTGAAAGGGAATAACCCAAAACATATTGTGCTAATGTATTGGAGGAATATAATTCTATATATTTTAATAATATTTATTTTAGTAAAGGATATGGAAAGGTCCAAAATTATTAAAAAATTAATTTAACACTAAGAAATACAAAATAAAAATTGATAATGAAATAAAAATAAAACAAACTATGATATAATAATGTTGTAATTGGAAAAAAAGAGAGATAAATTCTCTTATATCTTTTAAATTTTTACCACACATTACATAACATCAAATAATTAAAAATTTATAAAATATTTTATCTATGATTAAATGGATTTTGAAAAACATTCAATATGAATATCAATTATTGTGAGGCCTCTAATAAAATAATATCATATGGAAAATTTAATAAATTTTTGTTATACAATTAGCAGAATGTGATGTTAATGGACATTATAATATTGATAGAGTAATGTAGTGTTTCATTATGAATGATATTACACGGTAAATTCTAATAACATGATATTATTATCATACTAGGAATAATTATGTACTGAGTTAATTAAAATATCATGTGTGACATAGGAACTAGAGTCAACCTCATATTATATACCTTATATTGAATCATAGTTATTTAGGAATTTAAAAACACATTGTTTTTATTTAAATTCAATTATATTACATTACAAGACCCATTGGGATTTTTTATGACAATTTGTATATTTTTTGAAATGTAATTACACCCATAGATTTATTAAATCTTAATATAGAGATTGATAAATATTTTGAAATCATATTATGTATTCCATTCATCCCACTATATGTTTTTTAATAATTTTTTTAAAGGGTGACTTAATTTTTTAGTTTCTGGAAACTTTTAGAAGTATAATTTTTTTAAGGAGTATACACCTGAGAAGACTGGATTGTCTATTAATGTTGATAAAACCCAATTTTCAATAGGGATTACTTGTAATACTTGTTTTTTTTTTAATAAATAATAATTTTTTTATTTATGAATATGTTTGGGTTAATTTTGAAAAATCATATAGTACCTATACAAAATATTCCATTTAATATATTTCCCATACTGATTGGCCATTGGGTAATAGAAGCACCTCCCCATACACTAATAGTTTCCAACTAGGTTTGAGGGTCTGATTTACATAAATCCGAGAGAATATACCCTGTTGTGATGATAATAATAATTGTTCATATATATGCAACTAAATAAAAAAAGGATAATAAATATTGTAAGTGATATAATAAAATCAATGGAATCATATATAATAGTAACATTTATAATATTCCAAACCTAGAATCATAAAATGTATATAAATACACTTGTTTCAATACATATTATAAAAAAAATACACATGGTTTCTTGTGGATGACCATATGGGTACATATATAAAACCCCAAAAAGTGGTCCATATTGATGTAGAGGAACCAACTAGTCCACTACCTTAATCCTATGTGAATATATTACAACAATGGACACTATAGTTTAGCTCTTCAGCAAAATCCGATACTTGATCTCAAAACCATACAGTCTATAGACATCCCGAGGTTCCCATTTAGTGTTTGAGTATGACCTCAATATGCCACCACCAACATGTTCCTACCTTACATCCATAATTATTCTATGTATAAATATTTATATATATTTTATCCAATCACACATAATAATAAATAACTCACTCCACTTGTATGAAAAAACCACAAAGAGTGTTTTCTTGCTTTAGATGATGTCTATACACATATCAATGCATATAACAAAATTTATATTTTCATATATTACATTCCAGCAAAGATATATTCGGAGTAGATATGACATATGTATTGATGATCAGAAATCCCCTAAAGAATATCCTACATATATAGTCTTTAATATACTCCCATAAATATATCACCTCCACCACATGACAAAAAACATGTCACGTTCCACCAATCAGGTCACTCAAGTACCAACAACATGCCCATAAATTTTTCTTGTTTCCCTTAGGCCTCCATTCATAAAGACACTATTGATTTAACAACATGTTTCCCTAATGTATAGTAATATCCATCTTTCCATTTAAAATAAATTTTGGTCAGATAAATCCCATGATGTCTTAATGCATAGAAATATATATTCTCTAATAATAATTGCTTGGTATAGTTAAGAATAATTCAAAACCCTCATACCCTATCCAATAGTCACAATCACCATCTCCCAGTTGTACATTGCCTTCAGCTATTTCTTTCTATGGTCAACAAATGCACCATAACTAATGGAAAACACCATCCTGGTTGAGAAAATATTATAAATTAATTTAAATTGAATTTTATTGTTTTAAATACAACCAAATTTTTACTTTAATAAAAATTTCATAATTTTATGATATTGGTGATATTTTGAGCTTAATATTAATAGTGGACCTTTTTCGATTTCTGACATTTTTAAATTATTTCTGTATTTTGGACAAAAAATATTCGATATTAATCCTAATTGTAAAATTATTTCTTTTACAGATTCTAAACATCCATGTATTTATATCATACTTGTTGAGAAAAGGCTGAATCGGCTATATGGAAGTACAAAAAGAAACTCACAAGTCAGACCATGAAAACTGTTTACATATCTATCTATTTTTTTGTGGGTTCTATAACTCAATCATGTTGAGCCCAATTTCAGTTAAAATTGGTGCTTGGGTGTGAAATACATTTTTTAAAATTCTTTTTGAATACTAGGATACGTTAATGTTACATTTTAATGGTCATTATATCATTCTAATCCGATGGTTTGCGATTTGGAGAGTTTGACTGTATAGAAAAATATTCCAGAGTAAAATGTGCATAACCCTCAGAATACTTGTCTAAATACTCTAAACATTTTAGCTGAGAGGTCCATGATCATTATGAACAACATTCAATAAGATTCAAACACATGAAGATGTCATTAAATGGGGCTACAACATATTCACAATCGGGGAAAACATTCTCCCTATAAAATAAGGGGAGCTCCTCCCTCTCAAAGCATCCAATTTTCCATCCCATTCCTTCAAGGTTCCAAGGAGGAGATCTCAACTGAGGGAGGACAGCCAAAAATCTTCCCCCATTCTTTTTCATTTTTTTTATTTTCTTTATTTTTTATTGTTATCAACTGTAATTTAGATTTTTAATAAAATCATGAATTGTTTTTATTTCTATGTCCATTCATCCACCATCTTTTCTTTTTCTCATCTTACCATCATGAAATATAATACTCATGATCATGAGTAACTGATTCGAGGAATATCTAGGGGGAGTAATCAGGTTCATGATCCCAAGACCAATTTTTTAATATTCTTTCAGTTTTTTCTATGGATAATTTATAGTGGGTTTAATCCTCACTGTGGGTGTCTAAATTTTACCTTCTTAATCTACAACCATTTTCCCTCGAATGAGGGGGTGGATGGAGGGTGTTCATGGAAATATCTAAGTGGAATTTTCATTTATAATTTGGTTATATTAAGGTATTCACACATACGATGGATTTTTTTCACTAAATATATTTTTTTTGTTGGTCAATAAAGGTGATCGCTGAAATATATTTCGAGCGAACTTCCTTTCTTCACTAATTCCATTTTTTAGCATTTCATATTATTTAGAATTACATTATTTAATTTCCTTTATTTTCATTACTAAAATTTCATTCATAGAAATAATTAAAACAAAAAAAGAATTAATTTAGTGGAATTTGTTTATTTTAGTCACCAAATGAGAATGCTCCTCAAGTGAGATGACCCTGGTCAGCCTCTATTCTACACAACGAAAATATAAAAATACACTTTTTCAATCACTACGATAGGCATACTTCAAAGCTTATATAGATAATATTTTCCATATTTTTTGTATGAATTTTAATTATTTTAATCTTCCCAAATTATCAATATGAGTTTATATGTTTCAATGTTGGATTTATGATGTGTTTTTAGAAAAATGGTGAAAAATTCTTAATCATGGATTTTTGATATATTTTTACATCAACGGTATTTTACAAATTTATTGATAAATATAATTCCAAATTGGGTGAATATTTTTTATAAAAATTATTGTATTTCCTCAAAAAAATTCTTCTAGACCAGCGGTTGATTCGACTATATAATGTTCTTAGAAATTCAATGAAGTTGAAGGATTTTCCAGGTGGAAAACGTGGACCCCACCACTATAACTAAAGTTCATTTCAGCCTACACACCTTCAATTTGGGTGATTAAAACTGAAATAGAACATGAATGCATATACGCAAAACTAAAAATAATTGGAGGGAGTTTTGAAGTCATTAAGGTTGATATTGGGTTTTATTCTTTTCAAGGAAGCTTCTTGGAACCTTCATCTAGAAAAAAGAAACTGTAAATGAAAAAAATATAACTCCCTCATATGGTGTCCAAATACACTTACATTTATTGGGGAGAAGACCAAGATATTTATGTACAACATTCATAAAGGGTGAAATGATGGGAGATTTCATTTATTGTGGTTATAAGGATTTAACATTCAGGGGAAAAGTTCTTACTATAAAAGGAGATGAGCTCCTCCCTCTAAAATCATCCCATTTTCAATTAAATTATTTCAAGGCACCATGGAGGAGATCTCCACTTAGGGAGTTAGTCTACAAATCCACCAAATTTCATTTTAATTTATTTATTTTAATTATTTTTGTTTTATTTTTCAATTGAAATTTAGATTTCTAATAAATTCATGAATTGTTTTTATTTCTATGTTCACCCATCCACCCTTTTTTATTCTTCTCATATTAACATCATGAACTATAATATTCATGATCATGAGTAGCTGGTCTGTGGAATATCCTGAGGGATTAATTAGGTTTTTAAACCCAAGACCATGTTTTTAATATTCTTTGAGTTATTTCTAATGTTAATTTTTAGTGGGTGTAATTCTCATTGTGGTTGTAAAATGTTTAACTTCTTAATATAAAACTATTTTTTGTTGATTGGGAAGGTGGATGTAGGGTGTTCTTGGCGATCACTAAGTGGAATTTTCATTCATAACTGGGGTAGACTAAGGTACGCACACATACGATGGAGTTTGTTCAATAAGAATATTTGAAGCTGGTCAGTGATGGTGCTCCCTGATAGTTCTTTCTAGAGAACTTCTGTTCTTCACTAATTCCATTTTTTTTATAATTTCATATTAATTAGAATTTATTTCAAGAATTTTTCTTTTATAAATTCAATTTATTTCATATATATAATAAAATAATAAAATATTTAGTTTAGGTGATATTTTATAAGTGAGGTAATAAATGATAAAGCTCCTCAAGTAAGATGAACCTCATCAGCCACTATGCAACAATAGGAAAATTAAATTTCTTTTTTATACACCCAACGACTGGACTGTATCCAAACTAGCATCATTCCCAGGGAGGTAATCATTTGTTTACTTTACTCTATTTATTTTTATTTTTTAGATAGTTTTCATTGTCTTCTAAAAAATCATTAAAAAATTATCTTCCATGATGTTATCAAGAGATCATTCTTCCAATACATAGAACAGTTTCCCAGAGGTGCAATAACCAATTATTGACTCACCATTGTCAATATTGGAGGATGTTTATTTTATTCTTATAAATTTGAGGTCATTTTGTAAATAAAATTCAGAGGTGGAATTTAAATAATTTATAGTTGGATTGAGGGATGTCATGAACCTAGAAATTTTTTAAGCGATGGCTAGGGATCTAACAGAGTTCTCCCATTACTTTATATAATTTTATCAAGTGGAGAATGTCCAAGAAGATCCCCTCGTAGTCATCCCTGATTTTCCTAAAAATATCAATGAAATGGCGGATCCTAGGTACCTACCTTTATCTGCTATTTCTCAACTCCAAGAGGCACTTATTACTCAACAAGTGATTGAACTGAATCCAACTTCGGGAGATAATCCTTAATTGAACTCAATATTCTCTGATTTCCATCAATATGATTTGAGTATCACTCCTTAAGATTTTGAATTTTGGATTTGGTCAATCATTGCATCACCCTAGAAGAAGATGATGAAATATAAATTGCACCTTTTGAGGAGCACATGGAGCTCCCTGACATTATTGAACATGAATTTGAGGATCCCCATTAGGAGATCCAGGTAGCTAAACCCAAGGAAATTAGAACATGGGATTCTTTTATTAATGACCCAATGAATCTGGCACTAGAAGAGAAAAAGGATGCACATGTAGAAACCAAGAAAGAGGATAGAACGTCCTACATCTTACCCCCTCCATGGAATCTATAACTCATTGTGAAGGTGGAAGATATGGTTTACTCTATCCATGGGTATTTATTCAAGAACAAGGATAATGCAACGGATGGTAAAATCCACATGTTGTGGTTCAAATCAATGAAGCTTCATCTACCGTAATATTTTGGATAACTGCTAGTACTACCCGTTAGAGGAAGTAAAAAATAAGGGACCACTTTGTGGGATCATGTAACATCCCAAGATTTTAATAGAAAACACTATATGAAAAAATGAACTACTAAGTACTATTTGAATTTTATAACCAAGCTATTAAACAAAAGTTTATTACTTTTGTGTTTTGAATTTCTAAAATATGACATATACGGTTGCGATCAGTATGTTTTTTGGATTCCGATAAGAAAAAGATAACTTTTGGTGAATAGTATCCTACCCTTATGAATAGTAACATACCCTTATAAATACTGATATACCTTAATGAATAGTAACCTTACATATGATTATATAAAAAAATATTCAAGTGAAAGTATGATATACCTATATTTTAGAATGAGTAAATGAGTGTTTGAAAATTGGTTTTTGATAATAAATTATGATTTTAATTAATATTAAAAGAATAATATATAGAAAAATATTTTTGAAAAATGGACTTTATTTTTGGATTCTACATTTCGGAAAATGGTTAAGGTGAATTTTGGGATTTTTCAAAAATACTTTAATTTTTTATGAATAGTGAAATACTAAAATTTACAAAAATAATCTAAAAAAGCTAATTATATAGTCATGTATGATGTTCTGCTGATGTTATCCCACTTGGTTCAGGATAATATGATAAAATTACTATTATTGGTCAAGAAACAATCATTATTCCTTGTATTTTGTGGAAATATTAAATTAATGAATTTTATTTTTTGAAAACCCTTCTCCCCTCCACTATAAATACAACCCTTCACACCCTCAATTCCTCACACCTCCCAAGAAACATGACTTGCCTAAAATCTACCCAAGAATATTTCCTAGCCCCTCCCTAACGTCCAAGAGCCGATGGTCTCATCAAAATACCAATTATAGCTTCTTTTATGGAGGATCTCAAGAGGAGGATTCAAGAGGTAATTTTTCTCCTTCTTTTCCTTCAAATTTCGTTCAATTTCATGTTATTTTTTTCTCTCCCAACCTATCATTGTACAAATGGTTTATTAACTCCATTATTATAAATATTCTATAATGTTATGATACTAATGGGATATTATATAATCCATCTCCATTTCTCCTCTTCTTTTTATTTTATAAAAAAAGGGTTGTTCGTGAGGTGTTAATCTATCACCTTCAATAACGAAATGTTTTATTTTTCCATTTATAATTTCAAATCAGGTCATGAAACCATTTTTCTGGTTGAACTAGAATATTTTATATTTATGATGTCCAATTTAAATTTAGGGAACTATCTTAGGTTCATATTTTTAAATGATTAATCAAAACAAGTTTGTTGTGGTCGAAAACCGCCAAAATTAACTCAAACAATCATTATTTAATTCTTATATAATTATTTATCCACAAGGTTTATAATATAATCAATTATAAGATCATTTAAAATCCTATCATATCATTAATAACATGTAATATCAGTTCTGGATGTTACCCATGTCATACCTAAACATCAATTTATGAATACAAGTGAACCGCTCAAGAAAAACCATAAAAACGAACATTCTGACACAACTTTTTTAAACTCTATAACTCATCCAAAGGAAAATAAAATAACATAATGAAACCATAAAAAGCATATTCATGTAGAAAAGGTTCCGTAATTTTTAATAAAAGAATATAATGTGGTTATATATGACACTACAGAAAAGGAATCATTCAGATATAAGGGAAGGGGAAATTCTTGAAGCCAGCATTCATCCTTAATGTTTTCCATCTTTCACTCCATTTTGATATTGTTACTTCTTAAAAATCAATATTTCATCATTTTAATTCCTTTCCTTGGATATACATGTTTAACATTGGTGTTAATGTCAAAAAAATGTTTTCCAAAAGAACTCTTCTTTTAAAAACTCACCTTTTACTTCTCACTCAAGGTTGACGGTTCTAGTAACATGTATGTTATTCCCTCCAAATTATAGGGACCCAATGTTTATGAATGTGTTTTTAGGAGATGAAAACTATTACATTTCATGTGTTAGTTATGTTCATTTTTTATATATGTTTATTGTTGAATGCATGATAAATGTTAATGTTTTGATGTGACGGGTGCGCCCGGAATTTTATAGTGCAATATGAATGTTTCAATGTGACAGGTGTGCCCGGAATTATAGAGTGCTCTAATGCATTCCGTAAAGTGATAAATATTTTGAGATGGTGTGAAAATGATATGTGAACAAGATTCTAGCTTTGTTCAAAATTATGTGTAGTAGTAAACCACTAAGACATGATGTTTCATTTTTATGCATTGCCACATTTCAAGTCTCTTATTAACGCTTCCTCTCATGTTCACGATTAATTTCCTATGTTATAGTTTTGCTCACCCATTATTATATTGTTCTTATATATCCTCTGATAGGGCTTTTAGCTCACCCCTTTTTATTTATATCCTATGGTGATTTTCAATACTAAGGTGTTTTCAAGGGACAATAAGAAGCTTGAGAGGAAGGAATTAAATTAATGGTCATGTTTTATGTTTTTAATGTTATATATGGTTTGTATAATCCTCCGGAACCTAGACCTAAAAATATGATCAACTGAATCTGGTAGTGCAGGTTCAGGTCTTTACCATTGGTATTAGTGGAACAGTCTGCAAAACTTTAGAGATTAGAGGTTGATATTTTAAAATAAACTTTTAAACTTATTCTCAATTAGGTACACATAATAAAATATTTTTTATTAGTTATCAATATAAAAATTCATAATTATATGTACAATGAATGAATTGTGAGGGTGTAGTTCATTTAAGGGGGGAAGAATGTAACATTCTATGATTTTAATTGAAAACACTATATGCTTAAATTAACTAATAAGTACTATGTGATGTTTTTAACCAATCTGTTAAACTTCTGTTTGTCACTTTTGTGTTTTGAATTTCAAAAATCTGACATACACGGTTGCGATCAGTATGTTTTTTGGAGTCCGATAAGAAAAACATAATTTTTGGTGAATAGTAACCTACCCTTATGAATAGTGGAATACCCTTATGAATAGTGATATATCCTAATGAATTGTAACCTTACTTGTGATAGTATAAAAATAATATTCAAGTGAAAGTTTGATATAGCTATATTTTTGAATGAGTAAATGACTATTTTAAAATTGGTTTTTGATAATAAATTTTGATTTTAATTAAATATTTAAAAAAATGTTTAAGAATTTTTTTTTTAAAATAGGACTTAACTTTTTGATTCTACACATCAAAAAATGCTTAGGGTGAATTTTGGTATTTTTCTAAACTACTTGAATTTTTGATGAATAATGAAAAACCATAATTTACAAAAATAAGTTAATTATTGTGTCATGTTTGTTGTTATGAGGATGTAAACTCACATGGTTTGGGATCACATGATAAAATTAATTTTCATAGTCAAGAAAGACTCACTATTCCTTTTCTTGTGGTAAAATAATAAATTAATGAATTTTATATTAAGAAAGCCCCTCTCCCCTCCACTAAAAATTCCACCCTTCACACCCTCATTTCCTTACACATTCGAGGCTTCAAGCCTTGTCTAAAATCTACCAAAAAATCTTCCCTAGCCCCTCCCCCACGTCCAAGACCTATAGGTATCATCAAAAGACCAATCCTGGCTTCATTAATGAGGATCCTAAGTGTATGATTCCAAAGGTAATTTCTCTCCTTCTTTTTCTTTAAATTCCTTTCAATTTCAGGTCATTTTATTATTTTCTCCCAACATATCTTTGTCAAAATGATATATTAACACCATTAATATAAATATATTGGAAGGTTATTATACTAATGGTATATAATATCATCCAACCCCCTTTATCTGCTTCTTTTGCTTTCATAAAAGAAAACATTGTTCGTTTGGTGTCAATCAATCACCTTCAATAATGAAATGTTTTCTTTCTTCCATTTATAAATTAAGATATGGTCATGAAACCTATTTTATGGTTGAACTGGAATATTGTATATGTATTATGTCATATATAATGTCTTGGATCTAACTTATGTAAATATTACTAAATGATTAATCAAAACAAGTTCGTTGGGGTCAAAAACCCACCCAAATTAACTCAAATAATCGTCATTTTATTATTATATAATGATTTGTCCACAAGGTATATAATATAATCAATTATAATATCATTTAAACTATTATATTATCATTAATAAATTTTAATATCCATTCACTATGTTTACCCATGTCCTACCCGAATATCAATTTATGAATACAAGTGAACTACTCAAGAAAACCCAAAAAAATGAACATTCACGAACAATGTTTATAAAATCTATAACTCATCCAAAGGATCATAAAATAAATTAATGAAACCATAATAAATCATATTCATGTACAAAAGGTTCTGGAATTGTAAATTATGGAATCTAATGTGGTTATATAGGACATTAAGTCAAAGGAAGTGTTCCGATATATGGTATGGGGAAATTCTCGAACCCAACATTCATCCTTCGAGTTCACCCTATTTCACTCCATTTAGATATAGTCACTCCATAAAAATAATTTTTTTCAAAATTTTCTTTCCTTTCATGGGATATACATGTTTACCATTGGTGTTTATGTCAAAAAAAATGTCTTCCAAAAAAACTGTTCTTTTAAGAACTCACCTTTTACTTCTCACTCAAGGTTGACGGTTCTTGTAACATGTATGTTATGCCCTACTTTTGGTAACCCAATGATTATGAATGTGTTCTTATGAGATGAAACTCATTCCTTTTTATGGGTTATTTATGTTCATTTATGATATTTTTTCATTGTGACATGCATGAAAAATGGTAATGTTATGATCTGACGGGTACGCCTCGAATTATATTGCACAATATGAATGTTTCAATGTGATGGGTGTGCCCAGAATTATACAGTGCTCCAATGCATTGGGTAAAGTTATGAAACTCATGAGTTAATTGGAAATGATTTTTGAAGAATATTCTAGCTTTTTTCACAATTATATGTGGTATTTAACCACTAATACATGACATTTCATTTTTATGCATTTCCACATTTCAAGTCGCTTATTAATGCTTCCGCTCATGTTCACGATAATTTTCCTATGTTATGGTTATGCTCACCCATTATTATATTATTCTTATATATCCTATTATTGGGCTTTTAGCTAACCCCTTTTGATGTATATCCTTAGGTGATTATGTGTACTAAGGTGTTTTCAAGGGACAATAAGAAGCTAGAGAAGAATGAATTAAATATATGTTCATGTTTTATGTTGCAAAAATTATGTATGATTTGTCTAATCCTCTAGAACCTAGACCCAAAAAGGTCCTCAACTATATAATGTACTATTTATTTTTCTATTATCCTTTATTCAAAAAAATGGATTGAATGTTTTTGTACAGAATCTGGAAGTGCGGGTTTAGGGGTTTACAAATGTTATCAGCGGAACGGTAAAGGAAACGTTGCAGATTAGTTATTTTCATTTTAAAATTAACTTTTAAACTTATGGTTAATTACGTACACTTAAAAATATATTTTTTTATTAACTATAAATATACAAATTCGGAATTATATGAAAAATGAACAAATTGTGAGGGTACAATTTATTTAAGGGGGGAAGAATGTAACATCCCAAGATTTTAATAGAAAACAATATATGCCTAAATGAACTATTCAGTACAATGTGAAGTTTATAACCAAACTTTTAAAATTATGTTTGTCACTCTTGTGTTTGTAATTTCAAAAATCAGACAAACATGGTTGCGATAGTATATTTTTTGGTGTTCGGTAAGAAAAACATAATTTTTGGTGAATAGTAACCTACCCCTTGAATATTAACATACCCTTATAAAACTGATATACCCTAATGAAGAGTAACCTTAACTATGATAGTATAAAAAAATATTCAAGTGAAAGTATGATATACCTATATTTTAGAATGTGTAAATGGATGTCTTAAAATTGGTTTTTGATAATAAATTATAATTTAAATTAAATATCAAAATAATAATGATTAAGAAATTATTTTTGCAAAATAGACTTCATTTTTGGATTCTACATGTTGAAAACGGTTAGGGTGAATTTTGGGATTTTTCTGAAATCCTTGAATTTTTTATGAATAGTGAAATAACATAATTTACAAAAATAAGATAAATAAGCTAATTAAAGAGTCATGTATGACGTTCTACTGATGTAAGCCCACTTGTTTCCGGATCACATTTTAAAATTACTATTATTGGTCAAGGAAGGCTCAATATTCCTTTTCTTGTGTGGAAATAATAAATTAATGAATTTTATATTAAGAAACCCCATTTCCCCTCCACTATAAATACCACCCTTCACACCCTCATTTCCTCACACCTCCCAAGCTTCAAGACTTGTCTAAAATCTGCCCAAAATTTTTCCCTAGCCCCTCCCCCACATCCAAGAGCTGATAGTCTCATCAAGAGGCCAAACCAAGCTTATTTAAGGAGGATCTCAAGTGGAGGATTCCAGAGGCAATTTCTCTCATTCTTTTCCTTTAAATTCTATTCAATTTCATGTTATTTTCTTAATCTATCCCGACCTATATATCTTTATCAAAATGGTTTAGTAAGACCAGTATTATAAATATACTATAATTTTATGATACTAATGGGATATTATATCATCCAAACCCCTTTATCATCTTCTTTTTATTTTATAAAAGAGAACGTTGTTTGTGAGGTGTTAATCTATCACCATTAGTAACGACATGTTTTCTTTTTTCCACTAAAACATTAAGATATAGTCATGAAACCATTTTTATGGTTGGACCAGAATATTCTATATGTATTATATCCTATTTAAGGTTCTAGAACTAACTTATGTACATATTACTAAATTATTAACCAAAACAAGTTTGTTGTGGTCTAAAAACCGCACAAATTAACTCAAACAATCATCATTTAATTATTATCTAATGATTAATCCAAATGGTACATAATTTAATAAATTATAAGATAATTTAAACTTCTATAATATCATTAATAACATGTAATATCAGTTTTTTATGTTTACCCATGTCCTACCCGATCATCAATTTATGATTACTAGTGAACCGCTCAAGAAAAACGATAAAAATGAAAATTCCCAAATAATGTTTTAAAACACTATAGCTTAACCAAAGGTACATAAAATAACATAATGAAACCATAATAAACCATATTCATGTACCCAAGGTTCTTCAATTTTTAATTAATGAATCTAATGTGGTTATGAAAGACATTAAAGTAAAGGAAGCATTTAGATATAAGGTATGGGGAAATTCTCGAACCCAACTTTCATCCTTTGAGTTCTCCCTATTTCACTACATTTTGATATGGTTACTCTTTAAAAATTATTTATTTATAATTCTATTTCCATTCATTGGATATACATTTTTACTATTGGTGTTTATGTCAAACAAAATTTTTTTCTGAAGGAACTCTTCTTTTAAGAACTCAATATTTTCTTCTCACTCATGGTTGACGGTTTTTGTAACGTGTATATTATTCCCTCCTTATTTTGGGAACCCAATATTTATGAATGTGTTATTATGAGATGAAAACCATTCCTTTTAATGGGATTGGTATGTTTATTTTTTATACATGCTCAATATGGAATGCAAGATAAATGGTAATGTTATGATGTGACAGGTGGGCCCAGAATTATATAGCGCAGTATGAATGTTTCAATGTGACGGGTGTGCCCAAAATTATACAGCACTCCAATGCATTGGGTAAGGTGATAAATCTCATGAGTTAATGTGAAATTATTTGTGAACAAGATTCTAGCTTTGTTCGCAAGTATGGTTGGTAGTTAACCACTAAGACATGATGTTTCATTTTTATGTGTTGCCACATTCCAAGTCTCTTTTTAGTGCTTCCTATCATGTCCATGATCCATTGACTATGTTATGGTTATAATCACCCTTTGTTATAATGTTCTTATATAACCCCTTATTTTGCTTTTATCTCACCCCATTTGAGGTATATCCTCAGGTGATTATGTGTACAACGGTGTTTTCAAGGGATAATAAGAAGCTAGAGAAGAAGGAATTAAATAAATGTTCATGTTTTATGTTGTAAAAGTTATGTATGTTTTGTCTAATCCTCCTAAACCAAGACTGGAAAAGGTCCTCAACTGTATAATTTAATGTGTTTTTTTGGTTATCCTTTATTAAAAAAATACATAGCATGTTTTTGTACTGATTCCGGAAGTGCAGGTGTAGGGATTTACAGATAATACTAAGATTTATCCTTTACTTTTTATTAGAATGTTCATTTTCAATATTAAGAATTTAGATTTCAAATTTATTATTATTATAAATAGTTCATCATGCGGCCTACTCTCTCTTTTAATTTTGATGTTAAATGAAATGATCCTTTTGATTAATTGAATAATTTTTATTTTATAAGACCATGATGAAAGAATGAATCCCCAATAATTAAAGGATGAAAACCAAAGTGTTAATTCAAAATGGAGTTCAATTTTTATGATTAAATTTTAAACTCCTTCCATTTTTTGGTCCAAAACATCTTTTGAGATTTAATGATAAGAATTTTATACCCACTCTTGAAATATGGCTTTACATGACTTATCTAGGAGGCATGATTTGGATAAAATCCTACTATTCCATGTTTTATATTTCAATGTAAATGATATTGACTGAGTAAAACGGAGAATCAAATTATATAAATGAAGCATATATATTGAAATTAGAAATCATTATTTAAGTAAATTATTTGATTTATGTAAATGAAATTTTCCAACCATTTTTCATACTTTAAATTTCAGAAATTCGTGTGAATTGATTTGTTATTATAAATCATGCCTTGAGTGATTTTACAATATCATATATCTCATTATCAAGAGAATTTCTTGACTTAGTACTTCCTTTTTATTATTGAACATATTTATTGAGTGATCTTGGGACATGTCACTTTCCAAAACATTCATTTGAACTTTTCAAATCTATGACTGTACAACATAAAATTAAATGATTAACGCATCATTTGAAAAAAAAATATACATAAATACCACCTTTAAATAAATCATAATATTATCCCATAGAGACCATGAATGACCTTTATAGGTAAGAGCCATGTTTCCAGCCATTTTTTTCCATTCCTACCATACTCTTGGTATTTGCATGATACTACAAAGATGAAATGTAGGGGTGAAGGGATTCATGGTGGAAGGGATGATTTAATTTGTAAGGAAAAAGTGTGAGGATGTTATTCTGAGCATTTTAAAAGGTTGTGGAGTCATTCATTTTACATCATTATTTAGCCCTCTTGAATTAAAAAAAATGACAAAAAGAACAAAAATGAGAAATTTGGGTTGTGATTTGGGAGAACAAAAAATCACCATTTTTCATACCGATTTTATTTTCATAGTATATTGTTAGTTAATTGTTGTGAGGTTTTATCTAATCATAAGATTTTAAACAAACAAAAATATACAATATTAAAAAAATCAAGAGGTTACATTAATAATTCATTATGTTTTACTTTGATCAAGACCATACATTGAGTTTTGGGGGAATTGGGTATTGGTACATTAAAGGGGATAATTTCCTTACAGTATTTTGATATCATGCATTGTACATAATAGATAACCCTCCTCCTTGGGCTTCATTTTTTAAAACATTAAATCCAACCAATCATAAGCCTCAGAGTCATTTGAACCTTTATACGAAATTCCTTAGGATTTTATGTCCATTTTGTCTTTAAAAAGTGAAGAAAGTAGTTCTTTTACCAGATTATAGATACGGTGAATGTTCTTGTGATATGAGAATTACTCTACATGAATTTTATCATGAGAGATGAGATCAAAAATTCAATGGTTAGGTAAATAATGATGTAGCATGCTTAATAATAATGAATCAAGAAGCACTAATGAATGAAAGAAGAAGTTCCATTTGTTCAAAGGGGAAAAGTAAAATATATGAATTAATTGTTTCTTGGAAAATTTTGAAATTAAATTTATATTTTATTAAGATTTTTGAATGATTTATTTGAAATTTATAATTGTAAAATTTTATTACTCTGAAATTTGAATATTGGTAACATTAGTGTCCTCCGAATTCTATGTTGAGATTTTATGTTGGGGAAGAAGCATAGTTTAAGTGTGCGGGAATTGATATAGTTAATATTTTCCACATTTTTCGCATGCATTTTATTTATTTTAACCTTCCCAAATTATGAATTTGAGTTTATATGGATCAATTTTTGATTTATGATGTGTTTTGAGAAAAATGGTGAAAAATGCTTAATTCTGGATTTTTGATAGCTTTTTACGTCAAGTTTAATTTAGTAATTTATTAAAAAAATATAATTCTACATTGAGTGAATCTTTTTTTAGAATAATTATTTTATTTTCTATAACATTACCTTCTAGAATATGGGATTATTCGATCATATAGAGGCCTTAACAAATCAGTAATGTTGAAGGATTTTCTTAGCAGACAGTGTGGACCCCACCATTGTAACAGACGTGAATCTCAGTCTACACACCTCCAATTGTGGTGATTCTACCTAAAATAGAACATGGACACATATACGAATCACAAAAATTAATTATAGGGAGTTTTTAAGTAATTAAGGTTGTTATTGGGTGTTATTCTTTTGAAAGAAGCTTCTTTGAACCATCTTCCAGAAAAATACCCCAGAAATGAAAAAAATAAAAACTCCCAAATATGGTTCCCAAATACGATTAACTTATGATGTGGGACCTCAAAGATATTTTTTGAAAAACATTCAAGAAGTTTTAAGTACTTTAATAGGTCATTAGTTGTGGTTAAAGTGCTTCGACTTTCGGGGGGAAATATCTTCCTATAAAAGGAGAGGAGATCCTCCCTCTCAAATCATCCCATTTTCCATCCAATTCCTTCAATTCCCCATGGAAGATATATCCACTGAAGGAGGATGGAAAAAAATATTCCCCCTTTATTTTTAATTAATTTAATTTATTTATTTTTGTATTAGTTTTCAATTGTAATTTAAATTTCTAATAAATTCAGGCCTTGTTTTAATTTTTGTGCTTACTCATCCACGCTCTTTTCTTCTTCTAATATTACCATCATTAACTATAATACCCATGATACTAAGTAACTAATCTAAGGAATATCTTGAGTGACTAATCGGGTTCTTGAATTCAAGAACACTTTTTAACATTCTTTCAGTTAATTATAAAGATAATTTATAGTGGGTATAATCCTTGCATTGGTTATTTAATGATTAACCTATTAATTTAAAACCATTTACCCTGGATTTATGAGGTGTATGGAGTGTGTTCTTGGTTATTGTTATGTGGAATTTTTATTCATAATTTTGGTAGACTATGGTGAGAAACATACGATGGAGTGTGCTTACTAAGAATATTCGAAGTCGGTCAATGAAGGTGCTCCCAGAATGTTCTTTAGGGAGAACTTCCTTTCTTCAAAAATTCCATTTTGGTTAGCATCTCATGTTAAATAGAATTTAATTCCTTCATTTCATTTATTTTCAAAAATTACACTTCATTCATATAAATACTAAAAACAACAAAAAAAATTAGTTTATGTGAATTTGTTTATGTGAGTGAAGAACGGAGAATGGTCATCAAGTAAGACGACCCTGGTCAGCCGCTGTGCCGCACTAGGAAAATTAAATTTCTTTTTCCATTCCCAAAAATAGGTGTCTTCCAAAAATACATTTTATTCATGCCTTTCACAGGGCGTGGAAAAATCATATTTTTATGTTTTCCTCGTACAACATAGAGGTTGACCAGGGTCGTCTCACTTGACGAGTGTTCTCATTTTTTTCACTCACATAAACAAATTCAACTAAAACAATTACTATTTTTTCAATTATTTCATTGAATGAAATGGAATTTATAAAAATAAATTAAACAAAAAAATAAATTTTAATTGAAATGATTTGGTAAACAAAATGGAATTAATGGGCTAAGGATGTTATCTTGAAATAACTTTCAAGGAGTACCTTTATTGGCCAAATTCAAATATTCTTAGTGAAAACACACCATAATATGTGTGAAAACCTTAATATGCCCTAGTTATTAAAGAAACATCCACATAGAGATTACCAAGAACACCATCAATCCACCTTCTCAATCGAGGGAAAATAGTGGTAGATTAAGAAGTAATACTTTAGACAACCACAATGTGGACTACACCCGTTATAAATAATCCTTATAATTAACTCAAAGAATATTGAAAACATGGTTTGGGGTTAAAGATCATGATTACTCCATCGGGATATTCCTTAGATCACTTACTCATGATCATGAATATTATAATTCATGATGTAATATGAGAAGAAGAAAATATGGTTGATGGGTGGACACAAAAATAAAAATAATGCATTAATTTATTATAAATCTAAATTAAAATTGAAAACTAAAAGATAAATAAATAAAATAAATAAATTAAAAAAAGTGGGAGGATTTTTGACTAACCTCCCTTGGTGGAGATCTCCTTATTTTTTCCCTGAAGGAATGTGATGTAAAATGGGATGCTTGGAAAGGGAGAAGCTTTCCTCCATTTACAGGCAAAATTTGTTCCTAGAAAGTGGATGAGTTGTATCCCCATTAGATGACCTCTTCACACATTTCATACTTAATTATTTTTTGTATAGTTATCTTTTCTGTCTATCCTCAAATTTTCATTGTATTTGGACAAGTATTTTGAGAGTTATTTCTGTTTTAATCTCACAATTTATTCAATCTATCCAGACTCTCCAAATCACAAACCCCCATATTATAAATCTTTATTGACCATTAAAATGGCTAATTTTCATGTCCTAGACTTCATGAATGGTGTTCCCTCACCTTTTTCTTGTCCACCGACAGAATTTCATAGCAATTGGGGACACCATGAAATTTTTTTAGACCCACACCAAAAATCGATTTCTCTATAAATATTTTCATAATCCACCTTGTGAGCTTATTTTGTTCTTCCATATGGTCGATTCAGATCATGGTCAAGAAGGATTAAATTAATCCATATATTTTTATCATATGGAAACATAAAAAAATCAATTTGGATTAATGTATAAAACCTAATGGCCAAAATCTAGAAAAAAGATTAAAAGTTAAAACTCCGAAAAGGTCCATTTTTTACTATTATTATCAAAATATCACCAATATCATCAAATAGATAAATTTATCCCAAACTAACACTTAGGTGGGATTTAAAACAAAGAGTTTTAATTTAAATAAATTTTAAATATTTTCTCTATCAATCCACCCAAACTTATCACTTGGACTCATGGACAAGTAAACATCAAAATTAAATCAAATCAAATCCAACACACATACCCATGGGATATACCAAATAAACACTAAGACACAAAAAGATATCAATCCGCATCAAAAACAATTATTTAATGTTTTACATTTAGATTATTTAATTTATTTCCACTTTGTTTCTTATCCCATGCACACACAAAAACTTATGTCACATGAATTTTCTATCATATAACAAATATAATTCTTCAACAATGATTTTCTCATCCAAACTCAAAGAAGAGTCACTATAGGATTGATAAATTCTTACTTCTCCACCCTGTGTGAGTCAAGGACATGTGTTTATCATTAATACGTTTCAGTTTTCTTCTTTGTCTTTTGGTACATAGGATTTTACATTCATAACTATGGTACACTAAGGTGTGTACACATATTATGGAGTGTGTTTACTAAGAATATTTGAAGTTGGTAAATAATGGTGCTCCCTAAATGTTATTTCGGGAGAACATAATTTATTCACTAATTCATTTTTTTAGAATTTAATATTAATTAGAATTCAATTTTTTTAATTTCATTCATTTTTATAAATTCCATTCCATTCATAGAAATAATAAAAATAAAAAAAATAATTAGATTAGGTGAATTTGTTTTATGTGAATGAACATCTAAGATCACTCCTCATGTTAGACGATCCTGGTCAGCCTCTATGAATCACTAGGAAATCAAAAAAATATGCTTTTTCCAAGGCCTAGGAGTGGCGTCGATCAAAACTGGAATTGTTTCCAGTTTTGATGTACGCCTGTCGTAGGCCATGGAAAAAGTGACTTTTTATGTTTTCCTTGTGCAACATAGAAGTTGACCAGGGTCTTCTCACTTGAGGGGTATTCTCAGTTGTACAATCAAATAAACAAGTTCACCTAAACTAATTATTTTTGTTGTTTTTATTATTTTTATGAATGAAATAGAATTTTTGAAAACAAACTAAATTCATAAATTCAATTCTAATTAATATGAAATACTAAACAAAATGAAATTAGGGAAGAAAGTAATTTCTCCGGAAATAATTTTTAGGGTGAACCTTCATTATCAAACCTCAAATATTATTAATGAACACAATCCATTGTATATGTGCACACCTTGGTCTACCTACATTATGAATGAAAATTACACTTAGTGTTCAATAATAATACCCCCTATCCACCTCATCAATCACGAAAAAATGTGTATAGATTAAGAAGGTAAACATTAGACAACCACATTGAGGATTACACCCAATATAAATTATCCTTATAATTAACTAAAATAATATTAAAAATATTGTCTTGGTCCAAGAACCACATTACTCCCTCTGGAGATTTTACGTATTAATTACTAATGATTTTGAGAATTACAGTTCACGGTGGTAAGATAAGAAGAAGAAAAGAAAATGGATGGGTGGACACATAAATAAAAACAATACATGATTTTATTAGAAATCTAAATTAAAAATTAAAACTAAAAAATAAATTAATTAAAAAATAATTTTGGAATATTTTCATCTTTCCTCCCTCATGGGAGATCTCTTCCTTCCTACCTTGAAGTAATAGGATGGATAATGGGATGCATTGAGTGGGAGGATCTCCCCTCCATTTACAAGAAGAATTTGTCCCCCTGAATTTGATGAGTTGTAACCCCGTTAAATTACCTATTAATGCATTTCACCCTTATTAAATGTTGTTCATAATTAAATTTTCAGTCTCTCCTCAAAATTTCATCATATTTAGAAATATACTACTATGGTTAGTCCCTTTATACTCGGACAATTCAGTCTTCCCAGTCATACTCTCTAAATCAAAAACCTACCGATTATAATGCTTTAATGACCACTAAAACGATCAATTAACACATCCTAGAATTTATGAAAGATGTTCAAAAATGTATTGTGCTTCCATCAACAGAAATTCACATTAATTTGGCCTACGATACACGCGTTATGAACCCCACAACAAAAATCGACTGATCTGTAAATAGTTTTCGGGGTCCAAATTGTTAGCTTCATTTTAGCTGTCATATAGTCTATTCAATTTTTTTGTCAAGAAGGATGAAATGAAGATTTAGATGTTTAGAATCAGGAAAAAAATTAAATTTGGATTAATGTAGAAAAATTTGTTTCCAAAGTACAGAATTAATTTAAAATAGTTTAAAATCTGAAAAGGGCCATTTTACTATTAAGCTCAAAATATCACCAATATAATAAAATTCAGAAATTTATCTTAAAGTGAAACTTTAGTGGGATTAAAAATAATGAAATTAAATTTAAATTAATGGAAAATATTTTCTCTTTCACATCCCCTAAGATGCAATATCTTCAAAGGACTCTACCATCAGGTATTATTCAACACCCCCTCAATGAGACTTCTCTATGTGCACATTTATCATACGGTAGCATTGTTCATAAAATCCTATAAAAAATCAAAAAAAATTTATAGTAACACAAATTATCATCTATGTTGTAATATGAGACTGCGTTACCCATCTCCAATGGTCAGAACCATCTCGGGTGCCATGGTTCATGCCCTTAGCTTACAGTCCTCATCGCCTCAAACTCGGTGAACCATGTATCCTCAACATGTTGATCAATGACAACAAATTAATCTCCTTGAATTTACTCATCCTAATGAATAATTTCATATTTGTTACAGTGACCAAAATCACCTCAATACCACAGTCCATGCCCATTATTTTAACAGGGTACCTATCAAATCAAATAAAATTTAATTAATTAAATTAATGGATATATAAAAACATTCCCAAATCAAAAAAATATAAGGAAATACATAGTGTAATCAATAAATCATGTTCCTTACCTTTGACATCCCATTAAAAATTGTAATCAATTTAAATGAAAAGAATATTTTTTTATGATATTTCCACAGACAACTAGATGTGTTTAGATAACAACTCAACACATGTAATTTGTAAAAATATGGATAATTCTGGACCCCTCATACACTATAAACATATGAACTCTCTTGTTGAATATTATCCTCTAAATCGAGCTATATAGAAATAAAATAGGGTTTTAGACAAACTCCATAAAAATAGGTGGAAATGTCTTGTGTAAATTTAGAATTTAGTATGGTGTGTTAAATTAGAAAATGAATATATCATATTTAAGGCATTTATTAATAGAATCCATATCCTCGATTGAATCTTGAATTTGATCTCAAATAGAATTCAGAGACCAAATCCTAGAATATGTTGAAATGGGAGAGCTTCACCTCATTATAGTGGAATTTTGTGTGGGAGTAGAGAAAGTTGGAAAATACACTTTAAACAGATGGGGGAAAGGTAATATTGGCCATTTTAATAAGATGCATTGTTTCTGCACTATATTTAAAAACATTGAACAACCAGTGTTGATCACTATCCCTGAGGATTGGCACTTCACATAGTATAATTATATGGTTTATAAAAAGGTGTTCCATATATGTGGGTGAATCTGAATACCTTAACTCAATTTCTCAATTTCTTGGAAGGGGCCACATAGTATCAGCTGACCATGCCCTTGAAAAAATAGTTTACATCGTTAGAAATACCATTATCCAACTGTGCACCCTCTCTGCCTCTACCGAAACTATTTTTAAAGATCTGTATGCTTCTAAAACACATTCTCCATCAAAAGGATCTCAAAGAGAGCTATAAACCACATGAAATTTTTTATTTGTCTTTGAAATCGTGGAATTATGTTTTGAGTCTTAGAATTAATGTTGTTCCATTCAAAAAACAAAAAATTTATGTTTACCCATGAGAAAATACCCAACATAAAACACAGGATGTTACAACCACTCAATATTAAGATTTATAATCCCTAAAAATTGAGGGATCACTCCAAGATTGTACCATATATACTCATCTCATGACATCACCATGTTCTACCTATGTTATTATACCTAGTAAATTCCTCTAGTATCACTCCCTACATTAGGAATTACATTACTGATCACTTCCCGAACAAATAAAAATCAACCATTCAGATGGCCCCACTAACCATCCCTAGACATGAATTTCATCCCACGAAATACCAACATTCCTTCACCTCATTAGGTGAAAAAGTCATATCCATTTCATATATAAAATTCTTCATGTCCTGCATCTCATTAGATTATCATCCATACATGTGTCCCACATCACACAAATGAGTCGCACATCTCATCATATTCCCAAATAACTTACATCATAAATGATACTAAAATGTAATCCAAAATCCTATGTATGTATATATATATATGTATGTATGCCCATAAAATTCCTCATTCATACACACCTTATAAAAAATAGGTTTCAAACCTGATTCCAACAAAGAAATATGTTCATAGTAAGTATAAATACATCATGTTCATCTTAGGTGCCCCAAACTAGCCCTAAACAAAAGATGAAGGTTGTGACATGATCAAGGTATATCTATAACCATCGTCAAATCACTATCCATATTTGAAACTACTAGATCAATGACATGAAACTATCTTGAATACCATTTAGACAAGGTCATAACTCCCTATAAATATGAAATATCAATCAGAATCATACCCAAAAGCTAGGAATCTCCCTAACTATAATGACATACATGTGAATCATAATATAGGATAATACATCTGGGTACATATATAATACCATCCTATGATACCCCATTATTCTCAGTACTAGGATTGTAAAGACCCGGAAATTTCAAGGAAATTTGTTTTTTAAATTTTTTTGAATTTTACGAGTCCATAGTTTCTAACGGCGCATGATTCTGATGCCTAGTGTTCCCAGATTCAATTTCTAATGTTTTGTTTGGGTACATTCATTAAATGTACGTCCAAGTTTTTATATCTTTTAATCTGGTGCTCAGAAATGAAATATGAGGGCACCGATGAACTTGCAGCGTCGGTATTCCCTTAAGGAGACCTTTATCGCAGTAGCATTTGGTCGAGAGTAGAAGTAATAATTTGGGGATTCATAGAAAATTAAATAATATTATTGTATTGTACAATTTTATTTAAGAGGTTTTTATTTCCCCCAAAGGGAAGTTGGGGTGGGGACCACACCCCACATAACCTTCCATGAGAGGATAATGTGTGGTGGGTCCCACATGATCACCTAACTCTTCATCTTCATCTTAACTCATATGAAACCCCTTTTTAACTTTTGAACTCCACTTAATGGAGGAGCCTTTCCACCTCCCTCCATTAATTGTGCCAACCCCATCAATTTAATTAATTATTCACCCTTAATTAATTGGTTCATTTGAATTAATTTGAAATTCATGGAATTATTAAATTGGGTAGCTTTTATTTTATTTGTGTTGGAAAATAATCGATTGGGGAGGCTCTGGAGAATTAGAAGGAACGTGTTCCTCTCTAGATAAAGAACATCGTTCTTCAACGAAGAACATCTCTGATGAAAAATTTGAATAAATTCTCCAAAGATGCTTCCTCTTCGGATGAACCCTGATGTCAATGGAATTGACGTCCGTATTCTGTGACGCCCGACCTTTGTGATGCTCGTCTTCCGCGGCTCGTTGACGTGCACCGTTCCTGAAATCGAGGTAGGGGTTTTTGATTAATTTTAATGGAATAAATTTAAACTCTTTTTCTTCGATGTTTTCTTTATTCAAAGGTGGCCTTTGTTATCAATTAACGTGGAGGTCGTGGTCCAAACATACACTAATCGATGTTCGTCCATTGGATTATTGATTGATTACGTGTCGACGGTGGCGAAGTCAAGAAGGTGTGGTGCCATCGCACCACGCCGGAGGAGAACCACGGACAGGGTAGGTGGCGGTGTCGACGACCGCAGGAAGCGGCGGCCGTGTGTTGGCCTCATGGAGAAGAAATGGGGCCCCCATCTGTGGGCCACTCGGACTATGAAGAACTGGCCCGCTTTAGCTGGCCGGGCTGGAGAACTGCGGCACCCCCTTGGCGCCGCGCTGCGGAGAACTATGGCCCGCACTGGGCGGGCTGCTTCGGCAGGTGAACAGGCTGGCTCACCAGCCGGCCAAGTGTAAGGAACCGAGGTTCCTATGGGTGCCGCCTGTGGAGGATCCACGGCCCGTAACTGCCGGCTTCTCGCATCGGAGAAGACCGGCCGGCTTCGGCTGGCCAGACAGGAGGGGTAGCGCCGCTCGACACCATCATTTCAGAAAACAGGGGGGTCGTGCCCCCCGACTTTCCCGGAAAGATGGCCAAGCCAAAGAAAGCTGCGGGTCGGGCCGCATGCCGCCGTGTCGGGCCATGCCCCACTGGGCTGAGCCGACGCCTCAGCTGGGTCGGTCCCGCCGAGCCAGGACGGGCCGACCCACCAGCCCACCGGACATGACTGGCCGGGCCCGTTTCGCTTAAATGCGAATAACTTCTTTATCGTGCGTCTGATCGACATGCCATCTACTGCACTGTGACTCTTTCAATGAGGAGTTTTTTTTTAGATACTCTAAGTGAGTGTTGGGATACTTTGGAAAATGGAAGGGTTTGGAACGAGCGTAATTCTATCCGGGCCCCTGGAACGGAAAAGCCAATAACTCTGAGAGCAGGTGTCCGATTGACGCGTTGTCTGTCGCGTTGGGTTCCTTTTGAAGAGACGGAACTTTGCATTACATCAACTTCTAACATAGTGATATTTGATGTAATGACCCATTTGCTCGAGAAGCGGACCCTTCTAGAATCGAGCTTGCTGTATGCGGGAAACCTAGAGATGGTTGTGACAGCGACGAATACAGTACTAGGATCCTCCGTGGGTTCGACAGCGATGACTACTGTTCTTGTATCATGTCTGGGTCCGGAAGTTTGACCTCTTTACTTGTATCCTATGTGGGTCCGATAGAGTAGTCGTTCTTGTATCCTTTGTGGGTCCGACAGCTTAGCAAGGCTTGTATCCTGTGTGGGTCCAACAGCTTAGATGAATCAGTGACTATATCTGATCATCTCTATCTCTATAAGAAATATGTATACCTATCTGAGCTGAGTCTTGAAATTCAATCATTATCATCGATGTGATTGATTATACTTCCTGTGTGGACTGGATTGTGCTTGGGATTGAGAGTTGGAGCCGAACTGAGATTGATAACTTAGGTATATGTATGGGCATATACCTAAGTAGGGTTGGTTGATACTTTGTGTTGTATCATTATTCTATTGCTTATCCTTAGTGGATATTGTGAGACCTCATAGGTCTCAGGGTCCCTACTGAGTATCATTTTACTCACCCCTGGTCAGGCTATGCCTGCACTTCATTTTGTTGGCTGCAGATGACAGATAGTGTTGACAGAGGCCGAGAGAGACCCAGGACCGGATGGTACCCAGAGGTGGACCACAAGGCGAGATAGTACATAGTGCGAACTAATAGATGTGGAGTGCTGAGGTGGACATATGAACTACCCTCTAGGTAGGATACTCGGCAGACATTCCAGGAGCTGAACGTTTTAGCTATTGTCCCTTTTTTTGTTGTACTTGATTTCTGTTGTACCTGTAATTACTATTGGGCTTGTATTTCAAGCCCCCTTTACATTCAACACTAATTTTTGTGTAAAGAATTCACTTAGTGTTTACTTCATGTTGCGTACTCTGTTGTGCTTATTTACTATAATAAAGGCAATGCCTTCCCAGGTTAGAGAATCATGCCTTTGGTGCTAGTCTCTTTCCCATGGCCTATGGAAGACGGGCTTGGGGTAGTCACAGCATGGGCCCCGAGGACGGTTCATGACAAATTGGTATAAGAGGATTCGGTTCTACCATAGAACATAGGACTCTGATATTTCTTTTCTGTTAAGAAATAGTGTTAAGAGTATTGAGTATGGTTTTCAGTCCAGGGAGTCCAGTGTTGGTGTAGTAGCCGACGTATCCATACACCAAGACCTTGACCTCTAATTTCCGACTTAGTTCACAGAAACACTGATTGGGTTTGTGTTTCATGAGTTTCCTTTGTGGTCTCTTTGAGTCAGCTCACCAGGTATAACTTATTGATCGTGGCGCACCTATTACTTATCAGGATGCCACTTAGATGATAGACATATAGGGTTCCCAAGAGATAGTACACGATGAAGGCCCAACAAGAGACGAGGCTCCGGTGCAGGGCCCTTTTACAATGTTGGCACCTTCAGGTGGTGTACCAGCAGCACCATCACCCTTTGGGAAGAAGATGCCACTAGTCGCACTGGCGGACGGTGCATGCCAACTGAGCACGTTTCAAGGGTTCCAGTGGAAGAGGCCTTCGAGGTTTCGAGATGAGACAGATTCTCAGGCAACAGAGGACTAGATGGAGGTTATTATTGGGGTTTTCCACCTAGTTAAAACACTAGTAGAGAAGATGTTGATCTTAGCTACTAATCTTTTTCAGTGAGTGACCATTAGGGGGGTCCACATAATGATGATGTTTCGGTACTTGGACCATTTTCTGAGATGGTATCTTCAGGTAGTGTGCCAACTATATCACTGCCCATTGGTAACCAGACACTGCCAGCGGTACCGGTAGAGGACACTTGTAGGCTTAGTTCCTTAAATGTGTTTCAGCACTAGATATCCCTCAAGCTCCAAGTTGATCCCAACCCATAGGTAGCTGAGGACTGGCTTGAGGAGGTGGCTGGGTGTTTATTATAGCTTATATAGCTTCAGCAGGATGACGTGTCGGTAGTTGGTTTTTCATCCAAGTGTATCGGCCATTCCTCATACCTGATGGATACGATTCGAACAGTGCTTTAGATCTCAAACCTCTAAATGGGGTATGTTTAAGGACATCTGAGCCAAAACAAATTCCACTATTCATTCCTCGTAATGTTAGGGTGCTAGAGAGAACCTTTGTGGTTGAATGTTCATTGGCTGAGAGTATATAGCCAGTGAATTTTAACATTTGGAAAACATGAAACTACCATCGGTCTTAGAGACTTGAGCATTTAAAATTTTTCGAGAAGAAGAAGTGTTAAGGAAATATGAATCTTCAAGGAAGTAGATGTGGAAGCATAGCTAGGAGAATAGCATGAGGTGGTGAACATTTCAACATGTTACAACCACCCGACATTGTAGACCCTGCTAGGCTCATAGAGATGGAGGGAAGTGGAAGAGGGTAGCTGCATGTGGTCTATGAGTGTGACCCAAGGGCTCTAAGAATGATTTTAGGTACAGTCTGTGTCTACTACTAGCTATGATATCAACAGACATATGTAACAATCATTCCATCCTTCAATGAATCTTGTTTCAAACCTAGAGTTTCATGTTAAGCCTTTGACTTAACCCTCACGTTTAGAGATACCTATGGGAGGAGACTCGATAATCACACTTACACCGATGGTGTGTTCTAACCCTTGGGGAGAGAGTTTCAATTGGAACCTCTTGGTGGCAGCGTCGAGGCCTTACAATGTGAATTTGGGAATGGACTGGGAAACCATAGTTCATACATAGATTGACTGTATTAGGAAAAAGGTTTTGGTGTATCTACAACGTTGTGATGGGTTTTTACTTGGTCGGCGAAAAGGAAAACCCAGGAAGCACAGGATGGAATCATGCATAAGAGGGTGTTGTCGATCACTCAGGAGTCGGACAGACTTCTCCAGAGTTGCAGTAACACTATCAGATTTGATGAAGAGGGGGTAACCCTTATTATAGTCAGAGAGATGCCAGCAGAGCTTTCAGGACCTTAGGCAGGGGATGATTAGTGCGCCCATCTTGAGGTAACCAGAAGAGGGTGTTGGGTACGTGGTCTACTACGACACATCAGAGACCAGACATAGGTGTGTCCTGATGAATGAGCGAGCAGTGATCGTTTATGGTTCTCGGCAGCTAAGATAGTGATGATGGGTTGAGTTCCTATAGCACTATGACTTCAACATGCTCTATACTCTAGGGATGGGCAACGTTGTAGCAGATGCTCACAATAGAAGATCAAGCATTCACCTGTTAGGAGAGGTGATAGAGCAGTTAGCCCCGTTGTAGATATCCTTTGTGGATAGAGATGGAGCAGCCTTTCATCAGTCTCTCATAGTCGATCCTACACTTCTTCAGTGAGTCATAGAGGCACATTGTGGGGACTTTGACTGTGAGATGTGACGTGCTCAGATATCCTCAGGGCAGAAACATGATGGGTTTTCTGAAGGTGGGAGCACGTCATCATCTTTACAGGATGTACCATGGTACCAGTTGCATTACAGGAATAGGTGTTGAAAGAGTTTCACACTTCCCCTCTATCGGTACATCCAGGAGTGGCGAAGATAAATCAGGACCTCAGATGACAGCACTAGTGGCCAGGTATGAAGAAAGCAGTAGCAGATTTTGTCTCTCGATGCCCCACTTTTCAGGAAGTGAAGGCAGAGCACCAGGTACCAATAGGCTTGGTATAGTCTTTAGAGGTCCCAGAGAGGATGTGGTATGGAATATACATGGATTTCATGATGGGGATTCCACGTACATCCAGAGGGAATGACTCTATTTTTGGTGATCGTTTACCGACTCACCAAGTCGGCCCACTTCCTACCAATCAAAGAGTAGGGCTCAATAGAGATCTTGGGACACCACTATGTTCCGGAGATCGTATGACATCATGGTGTACCATCAACTATATTTTCCGATCGAGATACTCGTTTCAATTTACAGCTATGTAAGGGGTTACAGGAGGCTTTTGGGATGCAGCTACGTTTGAGCACCGCCTTCCATCCTCAGAAGGACGGTCAGACTGAGAGGACAATTTAGACTCTCAAGGACATGCTCCGTGCATGTGTCCTCGACATTGGTCGCAGTTGGGAGGACCACCTACCCTTGGTTGAGTTTTTGTACAACAACAGCTACCACTCCAACATCGGGATGGCACCATATGAGGCATTGTACGGACGACCTTGCAGATCACCTCTATGCTGGATTGTCCCAAGGGAGTCAGAACATGTAGGACCAGAGATGATTCAGGCTTCTATAGAGAAGGTGTAGATCATCCAGGAGCAGATGAAGACTTCAAAAAGTAGACATAAGTCATATGCGGATAGGAGACGGAGTCCAGTATAGTTCGAGGATGGCGATTATGTCTCCCTACGGGTCTCACCTCGATGAGGTCTATGAAAATTTGGCCGAGGCGTAAAGTTATCTTCATGATTCATCGGGTCGTTCCAGGTCCTCAATAGAGTAGGCGCGGTGACTTACTGCCTAGCCCTTCCACCTCAGTTGCACCGGGTGCATGATGACTTTCACGTATCTCAGCTGAGGAGATATATGCACGACCCGTCCCACATCATCGACCATAGGGACCAGGAAATCGATGATGGGGTGAAATTCACGGAGGTCTCTGTGGAGATCGAGGATCGACAGGAACAGGTCCAATGTGGATGGTCGATTCCTATATTGCACATTCCCTGGAATCACGGGAACCTCTAGGAGAGCACATGGGAGAGGGAGGCTCAGATGCATGCTTATTACCCCCTTTTGTTTCCCTAGTGTGTGTTGTAGCTTTACCGGGACATAAATCCCTGAGGTGGGGGTAATTTAAAGACCAGGAATTTTCAAGGAATTTTTTTCATAAATTCTTCAGAATTTTATAAGTCCACAGTTTCTGACAACGCCTGATTCTGAGGCCCGGTGTGCCCGTAATCAATTTCAAAAGTTTTGTTCGGGTACGTTCTGTAAACGTACGTGTGGGATTTTCTATATTTTAAACCAGTGCTCAGAATTGAAATTTGAGGGCACCGATGAAATCGCAGTGCCACTGTTCACATAAAGAGACCTTTACCGTAGTTGCAATTGGTCAAGATTAGAAGTTATAATTTGGGGATTTGAAGAAAATTAAATAAAATTGATGTATTGTACAATTTTATTTATGAGGTTGTTATTTCCTCCAAAGGGATGTTGGGGCAGGGCCCACAACCCACATAACCTCCCATGAGAAGATAATGTGCGGTGGGGCCCACATGAGCACCTAACTCTTCATATTCCCTTTAACTCCAATGAAACCCCTTTTTAACTTTTGAACTCCCACTTAATGGTGGAGCCTCTCCACCTCCCTCCATTAATTGTGTCAACCCCATAAATTTAATTAATTAAGCACCCTTAATTAATTGGTTCATTTGAATTATTTTGAAATGCATGGTATTATTAAATTTGGTATATTTTATTTTATTTATGTTGGAAAATATTCGATTGGGGAGGCTATAGAGAATTATACGAATGGTGTTCCTCTCTCGACGAAGAACCGTTCTTCAATGAAGAACATCTCTGACGAAGAACGCAAAGAACTTCTACAATGACGCTTCCTCTTTGGATGCACCCCGACGTCAACAGAATCGATGTTCGTATTCCATGACACCCGACCTCCATGATTCTCATCTTCAATGGATTGATGACATGCACCGTTCTTGAAATCGAGGTAGTGGTTTTTGAATAATTTTTATGGAATAAAATTAAACTCTTGTTCATTGATGTTTTCTTTATATGACGGTGGCCTTTCTCTCTCAATTAACGTAGAGGGTGTGGACTGAAAAGACATGACCCGATGTCCCTTCATTGTTTTATTGATTGTTCGTCAATGGAGGCGAAGTCGAGAAGGTGTGGTGCTGTCGCACCATGCCGGAGGAGAACCACGGAGGGGGAAGGCGGCGTCGTCGATGACCGGAGGAAGCGGCAGACGTGTGTCTGCCGCGTGGAGAAGAACTGCGGCCCGCATCCGTGGACCGCTCAGCTGAAGAAGAACTTTCCGGCATTAGCCAGCCGGGTTGGAGAACTGCAGCACCCCCTTTGCATCGCGCTGCGGAGAACCACGGCCCGTGCTGGGCAAGCTGCTTTAGCGGGAAAACCGGCGGGCTCACCAACCGGTCGGGCGGGAGGAACCGTGGAACCTATGGGAGCCACGTGCAGAGGATCCACAGCTAGCAACCACGGGCCCCTTGTGTCGGAGAATATCGGTCGTCTTCAGCTAGACGGACAGGATGGTCGCCATCGCTCGGCGCCGCCATTTTAGAAAACCGAGGCGCTGCGCCCCCCGCACCGCTCGGCCAGCTGGCCGAGCCACGACCATCCATAGGCCGGGCTACCTACCATCGGGCCTAGATGTGCCCCACCAGTCTGGGCAGCCCCTCACCTAGGTCAGACCCACCAAGCCAAGATGGGCTGACCCGCCATCCCACCGGGCTTGACGGGCTGGGCCCGTTTTGCCTAAATGCAAATAACTTCTTGACCGTGCATCTGATCGATGCGCCGTCTATAGAACTGGGACTCTTATAATGATATGGTCCTTTTACGATACTCTATGTGACTTTTGGACAACTTTGGAAAATGTCCGGGTTTGGAATGAGCGTAATTGAAACTGGGCCCCTCGAACAGAAAAGCCAATAACTCTCAGACCAGGAATTTGATTGACGTGTCTTCTGTCCCGTTGGGTTCCTTTTGATGAGACAGGACTTCAGGGTATATAAACTCTGGACATCATGATAGTTGATAAAACTACCCCTTTTCTCTTGTAGCGGACCCTCTCGGAATCGAGCATGCTGTGTGCGGGAACCGTAGAGCGGGCTGCGTCATCCATGACGATTGTACTGGGATCCTTCATGGGTTCTTCAACGATGACTACTGTTCTTGTATCCTGTGTGGGTCCGGAAGTTTACAGCGATGACTACTGTTCTTGTATCCTATGTGGGTCCAGTAGTTTGACCTCTGTACTTGTATCCTACGTGGGTCCAACAGAGTATTTGTTCTTGTATTCGGTGTGGGTCTGATAGATTAGCTGGTCTGGTATCTTTTGTGGGTCCAACAGCTTAGATGATCAATGACTATATCATATCATCTCTATCACTATATAAATTATGTATAATTGTGTGAGCTGAGTCTTGAATTTCAATCATTACCGTCAATGTGATTGACTTTACATCCTGTGTGGACTAGATTGTGCTTGGGCTCGGGAGTTGGAGTCGGACTGATATTGATAACATTTGTATATGTATAGTCATATACCTAATTAGGTTTGGTTGATACTTTGTCTCGTATCATTCTTCTTTTGATTATCCTTAGTGGATATTGTGAGACCTCGCAGGTCTCGGGGTCCCTACTGAGTACCGTTATACTCACCCCTGCTTGGGTTATGCCTGCACTTCATTGTGCTGGATGCAGACGACGGATAGTGTTGACAGAGGCCAAGAGCGATCCAGGACCGACGGTACCCATAGGTGGACCATAGGGCGAGACGGTGCACGGAGAGAACGGATAGACATGGAGTGCAGAGGTGTACATCTATACCTACCCATCAGGTAGGATACTCGGTAGATGTTCTAGGAGCTACACTTTTTATCTGTTGTCCCTTTTTCAGTTGTACTTTCTTTCTGTTGTACCTGTACTTACTGTTGGGCTTGTATTTCTGGCACCATTTACTTTCAGCACTACTTTTTGTCTATAGTATTCACTTAGTGTTTACTTCATATTGCGTACTCTGTTGTGTTTTCTTACTTTGATAAATGAAATGTCTTCCCATCTTAGAGAATTACTCCTTTGGTGCTAGTCGCCAGCCCCTGGACTATGGAAGGCAGGCTTGTGGTAGTCACGGCACGGGCCTCGGGGATGGGTCATGACAAGGATCTCTTGTTTCTAGAAATACATCCTATAGAACCTCTTGATGTTCCCCATTTGAGAACAATATGAAAACTCACTTACATCCCCTTAACATTGAGTGAAAACATACCTTGTATTTCCAAATGGTAATAACTACCTCAATGTCGGAATTGTTTGGCGCCTACCTGAGTATTTGTTCTAGCTTCCCTACTAAGACAACTCATGGTCCTTCTTCTGGCTTCCCGAAGGATCACCACCTAGACTTTAAGAATATTATCTCATCTTTATTTTTTACATCTATCACCAAGCACTAATGATGATGACACTAAATGGAATGCTAATAATGTTCTTATGGTATGATATATTTTGTATTAATTTAATGGAGATAAAGAAGGTAGTTATACCAGTTACTATTCACATTTTTCTTATTCTTGATAAATAATAAGATTATTATTTTATTATTTTTGTGAGGGTTTTATTTTTGTGTTGGGGAAAGATGAAAATATATCTTATTGTGGTGTATAAATTCTCATGTCACAAAAAATGAATTACCCAACTAATTATTTTGGGTTGGTTGTAGTAATTAAATATCATTAGAGTTTCTAAGTATATCCATTTGAGAAAAATATTTTTTTACAACATTTAGCACTAGGTAATGATATATATATATATATATATATTCTCATATTTTTCTAAGTACTCATCATATAAAATTTATTGGGTAAATTTAGTCCATCATATTTGGGTTTATTTATATACCTAGGAGTTTTTATTTTTTTCATGGGGGAATTTAGTAGGAACTCCTATGTAGATTTATTTTGAGAATTTAAAGATGAATGGAAACCTTGTATGTATTTTTATATATCATTCCTATCATAGATGAGGATAATGGTTATTCCTTTTATTTAGAATTTTTCAATCATAACCTCATTCATTAATTACTGTATGGATTGTTAATGATCGGATACTATGTTACAAGTGTATAACATGAGGCTATTTGTTGCAGGGAAGTCTCAAAAATGGGTTCTTGGAGGTGAATATTCCTTGTATATTCATACTATAATGTATGTTCCTATGAATTTATGAGAAGACTCTATGGGAGAAATCTATATTCTAGGATATTATTTTCATCATTGAATGACTATAACGTACCATGGTTTTTGACAAAAATTCTAGTTGATCATAAGGAAACTATATATGGATGAAATTGTTTCAGGGTGATTTTCATGTTACCGGGTTAAAAATGAGAATCACATCCTAGTAAGTAAATAGTACACACAATCAAATATTTGATCTAAGAGGGATATAGTCTCTAGGATTCTCTAATAGGGTTTCTAAGGTCATGGAAATTTAAATATGTGGTATGGATGTTATTGATTAGTGGATAAATGTATCACATTTTTATATCAAGGAGTCCAATATGGTCACGAGGGTTAGGAAACTATATATTGACGAGGTATTATGGTTTCATAGGACACCAAATATCATTATATTATATGAGGATACATGTTAAAAATGGAAATTATAGAAAGATTAATAAAATTATTGTAGCTCTCAAGTGGTGTTTAGTATATATTATTATTCATAGTTTAATTTTAATTCTATGAATAACCCATATACTATTTGGGATATTCCCTAAACAACAATCCCAAAATATTTTAGTGTGTGAGAGGTGGTTATTCTTTTATGGAGTTTTTTTCTTAAAAAATAAACCTTGAATCATTTTACATGCAACCTTTGGAGGGTTTAATGAGTAGGCATTGTCACTCTCATTTTTATTAAATGGAATCTTGGGAAGTATCCTTTGTTGTAATATTAATTAAAATATAGTCTTGTGATTTGGTTAAGTTGGTCAGGAATTAATTTTTTACATATCCTTGATGAAAGAATAGTTTTTTAGAAAAAAATAATTTTACCACTTTTTTGTTAAGGGTCATGTTTTTCATCCTATATCACTATGTTTTGGGAAACATGGAATATATAATCATGAATGGCATGTTCCATAGGATATTATAGTGACTTCTATTTAGGAGTGGATTAGATAAGGTTCCTAAAAGTTAGCACTGACTCCTAATTGGGGATCAATTCATCATTTATATCATGTTCATAAATTGAGGAAGTATGAAAGAGATTATGTTAATGTACATTAAAGTGAGAATATAGACATAGATATGGATTATTTATGTAATAATGATTACATTTGGAATTTTATGTCCTATTCAAAATAAGTCATAGTTATTATTTTGTGCCTCATTTATTAGTCCTCTACAAATACAGATGTTTACATGAGGAGAACATGGTTTTATAACCTATCATAGGTTTCAAATGGGTGGGTTTATTAATTAATTATTATTGATGATTCATCTTGTGTGAAGGAATAATTATTTTTTGATGTTTTTGATTGCCCAATTTTTTGGTTCATTACATCATTAAATATAATATTATTGTGTTTTTAAGAATAGATGTTGTAGTTTTTAAATATTACATCATCATTTTTTAAAGAGTTTGGGTGGGTGATGGGAAGAGAAATATGTAGTATTAAATAAATATATCTCTACTGGGTACATTGTTTATGATAACATGAATGATATGTGCTACTACTAAACACCCCAAAGTGGGTGACCTGGAAACAGGTAGAAAATATGTGGGTCATTTACATGGTCCATATTTTTTTAGATCAGTTATTTGTTCTTAAATGGGGATGAATTCAATTGATGGATCATTTAGATTACTTTTGATGTGATTTTAGATATCTGAATCACACTTATCATTATCCCCCCATATTCATTGAATCTAACTTTATTTGACCTTAAGTTTATAATCTAATTTGTTCTTTGAATCTTTCCAAATATGTTTTCCTGAAATTCTACATTTTTAGGTGAAGTACTTATCATATATATTGATATATAATTCTTTTAATAATTTTCCTTATATTATATTGTTAGAATATATATATATATATATATATATATTTATGTAATTGAGTTTATATTGTCTTATTTCTTGTTATGGTTTCCTTTTTCCCTTATGGTTGGTAAGGTACTGCATCTTCACGAAATTCAGAATGTGTTTACTCATGAATTAGTATTATTTTTTTAATATATTTCCATAAAAATTTCCCTTCCTTATATATGTTTATTTATCATATTGATTGATTTATAATCATAGACCAAATGATTTCAATATGGGATATAATTTTATTTTTAGTTGCTCAATATAATTTAATAGTGAAATAAATACAAAAAATACTATGTTACGAAAATGGATAATATTGTGGTGACATTAATTTGCTAATATTGGATGGAATTTCCGATCAAAAGGTTTGTTATAGTTATAAATTAAAAATATATCTTAATATATTATTGTGATTTGGATATAGGATTTTATCATATTTTTATAATAAATTGACACTCTTGTGTGATTTTATTATGTTGTGTATCAGTTATTATAAACAACATCAATTATGAATATGGTTTGTTAAGTGTGACTAATTTAACATGTATTCCATCAAAATTAAACAAATTCCTTAAGGAGTATGGGGTGTGTATTGAAATTTCATTTTTTGTAAGTGACTATGGGATATTATACAAAAAGATCTCATTGAAGATACTAATTACATAAAGATATGGAAATAAAATTTGATTGAATTGTGTAATATATTCACCTTGATGGGGGTTATTAATTGTAGAATGGTTTATGAAATTAATGGGTTTAATGCTAAAATTGGATTTTTTTTATTCACATGATATTAAAAGAAAATATACTTGAAAATGATTTACCATAGAATATATTGTATTTTTTATGTTTGGAATTTTTTTTCAGTCTTTTAAAACATACCATGTTATGATGTGCGGAACAAAAACAAATAATCACTTGATGGTGATTCATTATGCTCCATGATAAGAAATATAATGATATTGAATACATTACCCTAATCATATGTAAATATGTTATTCCATTACATGTCTCCTTTTACCCTGAGGGGTTGGATATATGATATTCCATGACAGGACATGTGGGAACCACATGTGTTGTATTTATATGATGTTTTGTCATAGGAGTGGATGGATGTTAATTTTAAAGTACACAATTACCCTTGTGGGAGGATAGGATTTTAGGATTATCTATGAAATTATTTATTGACTTCCGATGAATATAATTGAACATAATATGTATGCACTTGTTGGGTTACATGTTACATATACTAATGTGTTTCATTGATAAAATTATTTTTATTGAATTATTATAGGATAACATTTCTAATTAAATATTCACATATATAATCCTTAAATAGGAAATGGAATTAGTGGTTTCTTCTTTGGAATTGAATATGACATACAATATATAATAACCTCATGGCCCAATAGGTTTCATGATTATTGATTCATGTAATGGCAGTGGTCCTCTACTACAAGGAGTTGTAATTTGGAGATACTTTTTAGAGATGATTATTGACTTGTTGATTTTTTATTAGAGTATTATCCATGATTATTTCATTATCATTTTTATTTTAGTTATATAAATTTTATAATAGATGACATAACACTGAATACTTTCTTGGTTTCATGAATTTTGTCTTTATTATTAGATGATACTTTGTGTAATGACCCATGTATTTATAGAATATAACATTTTCATATTTATTAATATTTTTGAAATAAATGAGAGTATCTGATGGCGTCTCCCTCCCCTGGAGAACGGCACAATTAGGGTTCCGCCTTAAGCGGTTCCCTCAACCGGACGTCGGCGCCTCTGCATCGGGCCAGATTCTCTTCTTTAGCATCATTTTTCTTTTCATTTTTCCCACTCCCTGCTTTTCTCCTTTGTCTATCATCGAGCTGCGAACAAAGATGTGCCCTCTTCGTTGCGCGGTCTCTGGGTCTGATGCTTGTCGTCGCACATCTTCCATCTCTGAGGACTTGCAGGTGACGTTTCCAGCTTGCTGTAGTGAAGGAGAACATCTCTGTCTTCGGATCTGATTCTTTTAGATCTTCTCATTGCCACATGGGGATGCCTTCAACAATTTCGGTGGTGTCAGTGCTTCCTTTCTGAAGTTCCCATGTGCGAAGACGAAGGTCTCCAAATGGATCGGGTTCCTTCGAGCGATAGACTCTTCTGTTTCAATGGAGGTATGCAGAATGTGGTGGGTTGGTTCCATGCCTTCTTTGTTGCATTTGACTTTATCTGCTCGGGATGTTCTGCCATTCCTGTCTACTGGTTGTGACCCGCGATGTCTGCAGTGTCGTTTTGACGGATGTTCTGCCTCAATGGTTGAGTATGGGCTTCTCTGGTCGATGTTTTGGTTCCCCTGCAGTTGGCTTTGTCTCTCCCTCAGGCTCTGATCGGACATTCGGATCAGGGCCACCCCGAAATTGGATGTTTTCACTGCTTTTTCAAAGACATGCGGTGGTCGGGTTGCCCACCATTATGCCCCATCCGGTTTTCCATTTGAGGATTTACGATTGAAGGTTGTTCTGAATTGGATTAGAGGGACAATTTGCAATGAGCTTGGCTGCACTGCTTGGATCTTTTTAGATTTTCCCCCAGTTTTTTACTGCTTATGATCTACGAATGGTGGAGTTCGGTTTTGGAGGTCTCAGGTGGAGGCCAAGGGATGTGGATTGCATGATGCATTGAGCAGTGACTTCGGCTGTGTGTGGTTCTGTGTTTTCCATTTAGGTTGCTGGTGGATTTGCGAGCATTTGTTTCTTCCTCATTTCATTTGGCAGGTGTTGCTGCATCATGTAGTATAACGTTGGGTGGGAGACCTCGAAAGGGGATGGGTGAGTTGTCACTCATCATCGGCCATTTGTCCTTTTGGATGGATAGAAACTTTTTTGGATCTTCTACACTGTGTTTCTGTCTGGATTTGTCTTGCATCAGGTTGATAGTGTTGTGTTTTCGCATGCACTGTCGGATGGGCGGCTCAAAAGAGAGATAGGTGTGCTGGTACCTATCATCCGGTCTTCCATCTGCATCTCGGTGTGGATTGGGAGATTGCTCTACCGCGTTGTGTTGCCAGCACAAACAACTTCTTGGCAGGGGGGAAAGACATCTCCTTCGATGGGTCTCACCTTGCATAGTCTGATAGAGGGGGTGATGAGGTTCTTTCTGATGCTTGTTTTTTATGTCTGCTTCCTTTTTTGTCTTCAATGACATATGTTAACCTTCAGGCATCGCTTTCTGGGCATCTGTGCCCTTGTCATGTAATTGGTTGCCTCTTCTCCCAATCCATTTAAGAGGTTGTTTCTTTCTGGTTCAATAAAGAGGGCTTGACCCTCAACCTTTTAAAAAATATTTGTGAATTAAATATTAATTTTACTTTAAAAGGGATTCTATATTAAATGGAGTACCCAACACGGAACTATGGGTTTCTCGGAAGCCTTATGTTGCACAAAATGCTGAGTCATACTGATTAAAAATGTTTGTTATATGTTTTGAAGTGGGATATCAAAATTTTCTTTGTGTAATTGTTTGGTATTTTTATGATAAAGATTTGTTTTTTAATGAATAGTGAAAAATTCTGAATTTTACGTCAAACCTCTCTTTTCATCTTATTTATTTGTATGGTTATATTATCCTTTTAAATGGTATTAAAGTCTAATTGGATTTTATTCTTACCTATTAATATAATTTTGGTCATTGGATGTTATTTCACTTTTTAATTAGACCTAAAATATTGTCAATCTTTTGATAGTTATTATTTCAAAAAAACACGCTTTTTGGTTTTGACAACAGGAAATAATTTTTAATTAATTTCTGAAACTTCTATGTTTTGAATTTGGAAAAATAGATTCCATATTTGGAGTCATATTGTCCAAATCTTATAAATAGTTATCTTTTATTTTTAGAAATTATTAATAGTAACTTGGGTAAATATTTTATTTAACATGGTTATAGGGAAAATCTGGTAAATAAGGGTAAGAAATAATATTTTAATAATATTAAAATACCCTAACACCAATCTTAACCCTATTTATTGATACATTTACAACCATGGTCATCCTTGGGTAGATTTGGGGACCCCATGGAGCCACTTGTAAGTGATAATGACACTTAATGAAAACTAATTTAAAGTTAACAAAAATATAACATAAATATATATCTTTTAGTAAAACATTATTTATATAGGGTTATATAACTTATACTTTTGACTATAGATATTAATTAGAAATATAAACCTATTTCCAACATTAAGGTATTTTATTTATAATTTTTATACATCATATAAATAAATTTATTGATGAGACAGTGGTGATGTAATGATTACCTCATTATTGAAGGTTTTAAATAAATTAGAATATAAATATGAAAATAAATATATTTTGAAACTTTTTAGGACGTAAATGAATTTTTTAGATTATGATGATTTGTTATTTTTGAAATAATGAAGGTTGTTAGAAATAATCAATTTTTTATATATTTTGTAAAAGTCTTGATATGAATAGTTTAGAAATTTACATAAATGATTTTTTAAACCAATTAATATTTTATTAAAAGATAAAATAATCCTAAAAATATAATATTTTTCCAAATGAAATATATGATGTTAAAAATATAATTAATGATACATTTAGGGTCTCTAGGAATTTTATTGTAAATATATTAACCATATAGTATGAATATACAAGTTGACATTGTAAAAGTTAAATTTGTTAACTAAGGGTTAAATCTAAAAGATATGGTTCATTTTATGCCCCAAACATAACTAAAACTCATTTAATGAGAGGATTTAAGAACATAATCACCTTATATTTTAACTAAATGAGATTGTGACCTTTTAAAATCTAAATTCTTTTTATAATAATATAATATTTTCAATCATTTCTAAATAGCCCCTCCCCCCCCCCCCCCCTTATAAAAGGTCACCACCTCTAAACCATTACTCACAACTCTCAATCATTTTTCCACTTAAAAACACTGATAAAATAATCTCCCACTATAAATATATTCCTCCTAGAATCCCCCCACTAGGCATAAGGAAATTCTAGAAAGCCTTTTGGTTCAGACCAAATGGAGTTACCTGATTTAAAAGTATCATCTTCTCTCAAGTTTTTTTATTTCATTTTCCTTCTCCACACCCTATTCTCTTCTTGTTCATTGTATACATAACAACACCAGTATCAAAAATATACTAGGATATTTTTATGATAAGTATTCTAACTACAATCACACACACCTCCATCTAATGGATACAAACATATTGTTCCTTTGTACGGCGAATTACTACCTCACGAAACGATGATTGTTCGATTTTCCCCTACCACCTCTCATGGTGGACATTATGATTCCACTATAATTATATATGATATTTATGATAATTATATTAACTCTATAGTTATATATTTCTCATTTATAACATACCTTTATCCTTTTCATGTTATATAAATACTATAATTTCATTTCAGGAAATGCGGACTGCCGCCCCCTCAAAGTGATAGGACTCGTTCATATCATACATGGAACAAATAAAGGATAATGTTAATGAAAATATGTAATGTATATAAAATATTATATTATTATTTAATAATAATAATATATAAATTTATCATTTTGTTTTCAATCATTTCAAAATGGGATAAAATTAAAGGAAAGTAGTGTTCGTGCATATGTATGCCTTACCAACTCCATGAACAGTGCATTTCATTTTCATATATCCAAATGATAAAGACTATTATAAATAAATATATACTGGATATATATAATATATATGAGATTTAAATCATGAATACAAATCTGGAGATAATGGATGTTGGACCACATGGTCAATTTGTAATTATTAAATGTTAATTTTTTACCCAAGTTCTGAACATCAAAAAAATGTCTGATATGAACTCAAATAATTATCTAATTGTTGATGCGAGGTAATAAGTGATATAAAATTATTGATAATATTTAAAAAATGTTTTAATCAAGTATAAATTAACTTATGTTTATTATTCATGAAGAACAAGGAACATACGTGACGAGTCTAACTAAATGTAAGGGAACTCCTTAACCCAATTTCCATTCATTGGGTTAAAATCATACTTCTAGATTATGTAGTTCTATGATTATATGAGAAATAAATTTTCATATCTTATCATGTATTTTTAACTTTTTTACATTTAATTATATTTAATACACATAATTAATATATTTTATTTACAGAATGATCTTTGTATGGGAACCATTCACCATCATTTTTAAGTAAAAGAATTCATTCTTTCATGTATTTTAATTTAAATTTTATTATAGTGGAATATGTTAATATTTATCCTTATTTCTGTGAATTTTATATCCAAGTGATGATAGACACTTCTCTCTCTCATCAACTCATTTTCAGAATTTTTAAGTGATGTCGTTAGGCTGATAAATTTTCGTAAGGGACGATGTCTCAATATCCTTTCATTGAGGCATATCTTGATATTGCACACCATTATAATCATATAATTTTTTTATAAAACCATTTTGACATTTTATATCCAGAATATCTTTATTCTCATGATATTTATATTTTTCATTGATGTTATTTCTTTAATTATTTTTCTTTAAGGGTTTATCAAGTGGTAAAATATTCCTAAACTAAAAAATCATCTTAAATGTTTTAAATATTAAATATTATAAATCTTTATCTCTAATATAAATGTTTTAGAAATGGTTTTAATAATTTATTTATATAGACATGATTGTTTTAAAGTGTAAATTTCTTTCAAATGTTTTAGATTTGTATGAGACACTTTTATTCGGAACTCTTATTTTTGAATGTTTAAAATGAAGTCATCATGTCAATATCTTGAACTGATATATTTTGAATGAAATGTGGAGATGTAATCATTCCTTTATATATTTTTTATGTGATATAAATATTTTATATTTTTTGGGCATTTTTTAGGTGTACGGGTGGTTCTATGATAAACCTAGGTCAGGTGAGCCCGAGATAGATCTCCAATACATTGGATAACGTCACAAAGGTAAACGTTAATGTTTCTCCTAAGTGATTTAGGGAATATACTGTGATGGGTAATCCAAATGATAATCCATGTGTATATGTGAAAGAAACAATGTAAATATATTATGGATACCACATGTTACCTTTATGATATCTGATTTCTATGTGATAATAATAATTCTTATTATATTGTGAGGTATGTTAAAGCAATTATGTTTTACAATTGAAAAGTATGATTTCATTGATTTGTATGAATTCATGGACTAAAGTTTTCTTCCCTTATTTTATATCCCTTACTGATCTTTTTATACTCATCCCATGTTTTGTAAATTTTTTCCACATGACTTAAAGATGAATAGGGTCAAGGATGGGATCAAGGAAAAGTCATGCTATCTAAAACATGGAACAAGATATGTTTATTTTTTGAAGAGATTTTTTTCTATAAACAAAATTTATACTGAGTAAAAGTGTCTACATTGTAATATTTGAGATGTAATGTAATAGTTACTGTAGAGACTCGGGTATTAGCCCTGTCAGACTTTGGAATATTTCTACAAATAATTCCAGAGCTATGTGTGAAGACGACGTGCGATTTCGAGGTCCGGTGTACCCGAAATTAATTTTATAAAAATATTAAGTATTTTTATACTATGCACGTTGAGGGGGTGTGATATCTCCCAAACGGTAGTTCAAAAACGGAATATGAGGGCACGGTTGCATCTAGAATATTTCGTTTACCCTAGGCAAGGTGTAAACTTTGCGGGTGCGGGCATTCTGTGAAAAGCGCCACCAGGGGCATTTTTGTAAATAAGTGTAAAAGTTTAATTATGAGTGTTGGTTCAAATAACTTCTTAACGGAGTCACAGATCACCAATCCATGTCTGCCATTGCATTCAGAACTACACGTTTACCCTAAGGGTGACCTTACTTTTGTCTGCATCGGTCATCGGGCGGAGGTGAGTCGGGAGATGGAGATATTTGTAAAAAAAATTAAAAAAATATATCTTTATTTCTTCTCCCCCTTGGACATGCGGTGCGCTCTTCCTCCTTCTTCCTTCCTCCTCTTCCATCTGACGGCGAATCAGCGACCAAATCGCGTGATCATGGTGCCGTCGAGCTCGGATTTCGAAGGCGGATGCTTCAGGATCTTCCAGCGAAAGCTTTAGAGTGCGGATCGTCAGTGTTTCACCCACGAGGTAGGTGGTTTGAGTTTTAAAATCCTGGATCCCCTTTTTCTATTTTTTTTCTACAACTTTTTGTGAGGGTTGTGTAGTTCGGGTCCCGAGGTTTCCGAAACATTTTTCGGATCTGAATTTGGGGCACCGGGGTGCTCACGGTGGCTCCAGAAAGTTTTTCGGCGAAAACCCGGTTACTCGGTGACATGGGGTGGTGGCCATGGTAGAATCTGGTTGTGGTGCGGCGACGGCGCGACGGAATCCGGTGGTGGTGCGGTGGTTTCCGGCGAGTTTTTTCCGAGGGGTCCCTAAACCACCATTTCTTGCAATCCATGAGTCTGTTTCGCGTGCTATTTGTGGCAACGCAGCCTTGGCGACAAGCTAAACCCTTAGGGGTGGGTTTGGGAGTTTAAAGGTTCGAGATTCTGGCCTGGGAGCTTGAAATGTCGAATAAAGTAATGATATTTTATAATTATTGGACTTCATGTTGTGTTATATTCTACCCGGAGCGTCCAATTCACGTTTCGTCAGTGGATTTGAGACCCTGATGATACGGAGGACCTTTCTTGAGGGTTTTCGGGTGTTGGGACCGAGTTTGGGGTGCTGGCCCCACGAGGCCGGGTTTTGGCGTTTGCGGAGAAATGCAACTTTCGCACCATGAGTTTCATTTTGGCGGATGAATAGTCGATCCTGTGTGTTTTTCCAAGAGAATCGCAATGGTGTGATCCCTTCGATGAGTTTCGGAATCGTGGTGTGGGCCCCACCTGGGCTGACAAAATTGAATAGTACCATTTTTCACCAAGAGTCCGTTTGGGACGAATGAGTAGTGGATCCTGTGTGTTTTTCTGAGGGGATCGTTGTGGTAAGATCCGCTTGATGAGTTCCAGGATCGTTTTGTGGGTCCCACATGGGGTGGATGCGGTGAATAGTACCTTTTTCACTGGTTGTCTGTTTTGGACAAGTAAGTAGGCTATCCTACATGTTTTTCTGTGTGGATCGCGAATGTGGCCTCGGTGTCGGACTTGGAGGTGCGCGGGGTGACGTTGTGGGTGGTCGCTCGGGTTACCAACGTTGGGACCAGTAGTGGTTGAGGGTAATCCCTTAGATCATTCCTATGAGGGTTCACATGGCATCACAACCTTAGTCTAGGCTTTTGATCCTCTCGATGGGCTGTTTAATAGATTAGAATTGTGGCATCCCTCCGGGGGGCCGTAGTGGGATCATCTTGCAACGTTACCCTAGATCGGGTTCTTGGTATCGTTGTGACTGCTTATCCACAAGTGGCGATCCCCTATCTTGTAGGTTAGCCCCATAGGGTTTGTGGAATCATCGGGAATATTACCCCTACCCAACGCATTGAGCCATGCTCAGTAGGGTTGTGGCATTGTTGGGTGTATGATCCCCTGCTCAACATGAGGTTTTCAGTAGTGTTGTGGAATTTTTGGGTATATAATCCCATGCTCGGCATGAGGATTATAGTAGTGTTTCAGTATCATTGGTTATGTGATCCTCTACTTAGTGCGTGGTTTCTGTAGGGTTGCGGCATCGTCAGTTTGATCCCCTGCATTGCGAGTGATACTCGATAGGGTTCAGGAATCGTTGTGACCACCTTTATATGGGGAATGATCCTCTATCTGAGTGATGTGATTCTGTCAAGTTCCAGATCGGGTTGTGGTATCCCCCAGCAGATCCTGGGTGTGATCCCCTGTCAATGAGCTCTACGAATACCAGATCGGGTTGTGGTATCCCCATGGGGACCCTAAGAGTGATCACCTATCTTTGAGATCCTCGTATACTGGTATGGGTTCTGGAATCCCCTAGAGGACCCTAGGAGAGATCCTCTATCCGAGGAGTTTTTTGTTCTTGCAGTTTCAGCATGGTTTCCTCAGTGACGGTATCCGATGAGCGTGATGTATCAGGTGAGTGTCTGAGATGTTATTGTGAAACCCAATGGAATGTATCTCTCGGACGAGCGTCATCTGGGATGACAATGATCATGGAGTGTGTTCTCCTGGTTGTGTACATGTTTCTGGTGATGATTTCGTCACCTCATGTGGCTTGGTGCGTGAGCTGGGTATATCTGGATTGTTCAAGTGTATGTATGGGAATTAACCTAAGGTGAGCTGACTAGTTGTGTTTAGATGAGGATGGTAAGGAGATGGATTTTCTCTCTCATCTGGGTTCCCTCTGGGTAAGATGAGTGGATTGTTTCCTTTCAGTTTCCCTATTTTGTTTTGGTTTTTTGGGGTGCCTATTGAGTATTGTTATACTCACCCCTGCACGGGCTTTTCCCACACATATGTGTGTCTTGTGCAGACTACATGCCTTTCGACGGAGTCCCAAGAGGACTCGGAGTAGGTGGAGCTTAGTAAGTAGGTTTGACCTCAGTGTTTACCAGAGTTGTTCCGAGGAGCTTACATACAGGTGTTTTGGCAGTGCTTTTCCCTCCTTCTGAGCAGCTTGGACACTTTGCAGTTTTCTTTTGGCGGGCCCTGTTTTGCCCTTTGTACTTCTGATGTTGTACTCTGGTTTGGGATATATGTATGAATGCTTTTTCTTTTCAGTTTTATATATCTCTGCACTGTTTCATGGTGGTTTATGTGGGTGTGTGTGTATAGGTACCTTTGGGTAATGCCTCTCATGTGTGTGATAGCCTAGTCGGTGCTAGACGCCAGCCCCAGACCTATTGGAGGTGGGCTTGGGGAGTTGCTTCTCGAGCCCCGTTGGGTCAGGTCATGACAGAGTGGTATCAGAGGAGGTACCACCTTTGGGATCTCTGAGCGTAGCTGGTCTAGCTGTGAGTATGTTTTGGGTTTCATAGAGTTAGTGACACGATGTTTCATGTTCGGCTTTCAGGCCAACAATTCCAGTGTTGGTGCGACTACTGATGTATCCATACACCTGGACTCTGATAACCTATCATTCTACTCGGTACATTCGTACACTGGTCGCAGGGACATAATGGTACATGCATAATATAGGATTGGGTTTTTGGGTTTTCCTTGTCCTTCTTGAGTCTGCTCTCCAGATATACTCTTTGACAGTTGTGCGTCTTGAATGTATTTCAGGATGCCTCCACGATGATAGCCAGTGATGGTTCCATAGAAGGATTGTGATGACGATCCGCCCCATGTAGAGGTTGTGGACTAGGGTGCAGGTTCTCAGGATGGAACTCCTTGTTGTCCACTAGTTGAGCCACAACCTGTTGAGCAGATGGTTGTGCCGGCAGTGCAGGACGAGGTTGCACGCATGCTAAGTGCACTGTACGAGTTCCAGAGGTTGTGACCTCTGAGGTTCCGGGGTGATCCAGCCCCCAGCCACCTGATGACTGGCTTGAGGAAGTCACCCGAGTTTTCTACATGGTGAGGACACCTCCAAAATAGATGGTGGTCCTAGCAGCGAGCCTTCTGCATGGTTCAGCTGGGCAATGTTGGAGTTTGGTGATGCAGTCCCATGACGAGGATACGCACACATGGGCAGAGTATGAGCATCTTTTTAGGGAAGAGTTCTATCCTGTAACACTGAGGAATGTGCAGATCCAAGAGTTCCTACAACTTCAGCAGGATAGCATGATCGTGTCGGAGTATTCAGCGAGGTTTACAGAACTGTCACACTACTCCCTATATATGGATTGAGACCCATTATTTAGGGCTCAGACCTTCAAGCAGGGCCTACGCAAGTACATCTGGGAGGGTGTGGTTTCCTTGTGTTAGCCCATCTATGTCGGAGTGTTGGAGCGATCGTTGGTGGTGGAGAGCATTCTGGCTAAGCAGATCCCCCCTGTTAGTGGTGGGAACGCGAGATCAGAGACGCTGACATTTGGTATTTGATAGCAGATGTAAGGGACTGGGTGTGGGAGACGTTTCAGGAGGGGACCCCAGGAAAGAGGATATGAGGCTCAGGGCTCACAGGGCTCGCAGGCCAGTTTCAGTTAGCCACAAGAGAGGCGGTGTTACGCTTGCGACGGCCGGGGACATCATGCTAGAGATTGTCGAACCCGTCGTGATGCTGAGATGGAGTCAGTCGACAGACCGCCTTGGCAGAGGCAACGTCTTGAGCAAGGAGGTCTGCAGGGTGGTGGACATGGCGACAGAGCTGGTACAAGATCAGGAGGTGGTAGGCGGTATTAGTTTCCACCACCCCCACCCCCAGGTGGTCCACGCCAAGATCAGGGAGCTGGTGGGTGAGGGCGAGGAAAGATGCATTCCCTAGAGGCTGTTGACCCAGAGGCTCCATAGTTGGATAGAGGTATGCCTTGTGTTATTTCTACATTCTGTAGTAGTTTGATAGACACTGTGTAGTGATACTCTTCCCTTTATATTGCTTGCTCGATTTTTTTCCAGGGCATTGGTAAGACCATGTGTGGGTGTTGTTTGGCATGCTTTGAATGTGTGAGGAAGAAGGATCCTTCCCCCACAGAGAAATGTTTTTGTGACAAGATTAAAACTGTGCGGGATAGTCTGTGCCACCCAAAGAGGATAGTGTTGAGGTGTGGTGGATGAGTCACTATGACTTCTGCATTCAGGTATGGGTGTTTGTTGGCATACTCGCTGGCGTGGGAGACCCAGTTGAGAGTCCAGTTGCTTTCCTTGTACTTATGGCTTTTCGGGGACAAAAAGTTCTATGGGTGGAGGATGTAGAGGCTCAGGTTTTAGCACTGTCGGACTTTGGAATATTTTTAAAAAAATTCTAGAGCTAGGCGTGAAGACGGCTTTCGATTCTGAGGCTCGGTGTGCCCAGAATTAATTTTATAAAAATATTATGTATTTTTAGACAATGCACGTGGCGGGGGTGTGATATCACCCAAAAGGTAGCTCAGATTGAGAATCTGAGGGCACAGTTGCGTCCATAATGTGTCGTTTACCCTAGGAGAGGTGTAAAATTTGTGGGCGCGGGCCTGCTATGAGAGTCATTTTCGTAATTAAGTGGAAAAGTTTAATTACGAGAGTCGGCTTGAATAACTTCTGAATGGAGTCAAGATCACAAATCCAAGTCTGTCGTTGTGTTGAAAACCGCACATTTACCCTATGGGCGACCTTACTTTTGTCTTCATCGGGCATCGGGCGGAGGTGAGTCGGGAGTTGGAGATATCTATAAATAAAAATAAAAATATATCTTTATTTCTTCTCCCCCCTGGACGTGCGGTGAACTCTTCCTCCTTCATGTTTCCTCCTCCTCCTTCAGACAACGAATCTGCGACTAAATCGTGCGATCAAGGTACCATCGAGCTCGGATTTCAACGAAAAACGCTTCAAAATCGTGCAGCGGATGCTTTGGAGCACGGATCCTCGGTGTTTCTCCCATGAGGTAGGAGGTTTGACTTTTAAAATCCTGGATCCTGTTTTTGTGTTGTTTTTCATCAAATTTTTGTATGGGTTGTGTAGTTTGGGTACTGAGGTTTCTGAAACTTTTTTCAGATATGAATTTGGAGCACCGGGGTGCTCCCGGTGGCTCCCAGATGTTTTCCGGTGAAAACCATGTTTTCCGGTGATGAGGGGCAGCGGCTAAGGCGTAATCTGGAAGTGGTGCGGTGGTGACGTGGTGGAATCTGGCGGCGGCGCGGTGGTTTCCGGCGAGGTAGGCGGTGGTCCGGCCAGGTTTTTTCCTGGGGTTCTTTAAACCCCCATTTCATGCAATCCAGTAGTCCGTTTTGCATACCGTTTGCGGTGACGCGACCCTGGGGACGAGGAGAAACCATAAGTGTGGGTTAGGGAGTTTAAAGGTTCGGGATCATGGCCTGAGATCTTGAAACGTTGAATAAATTAATGATATTTTATTATTATTCAACTTCATGTCGTTGTATCTTCTACCCAGAGCATCTAATTGGCGTGACATCAGTGGAATTGAGACCATGATGATACAGTAGTGTTTTCGTGAGGGTTTTCTAGTGTTGGGATCGAGTTTGGGGTGTGGGCCCCCTGAGTCCAGGTTTTGGGGTTTGCGTAGAAATGAAACTTTCACACCATGAGTCCTATTTTGGTGGATGAATAGTCGATCCTGTGTGTTTTTTAGAAAGGATCTCAATGGTGTGATCCATTTGACATGTTTCGAGATCGTGGTTTGAGCCTCACTCGAGCCGACTACGGTGAATATTACCCATTTTCACAGGGTGTCTGTTTTGGATGAACGAGTAGTGGATCCTCTATGTTTTTATGAGGGGATCGCCAAGGTAGGATTAGCTTGATGAGTTCTAGGATCGTTATGTGGGTCATGCATGGGCTGGATATGGTAAATAGTGCCTTTTTCACCGGTTGTCTATTTTGGGTCTGTGAACATCCTATCCTGCGTGTTTTTTCATGTGGATCACGATGGTGGCCTCGGTATCGGCCATGGAGGTCCACAGGTTGGAATTTTGGAAGGTCGCTTGGGTTAGCGATGTTGGGACCAGCAGTGATTGAGGGTACTCCCTTGGTTCGTTCCTATCAGGGTTCCCACAGCATCACAACCCTAGTCTAGGCTTGTGATCCTCTCGATGGTATAATTAATCTGTTAGAGTTGTGACATCCCTTTGGTGGGCCCGGAGAGGGATCCTCTAGCATCGTTACCCTAGATCGGGTTCTTGGTATCGCTCTGACCGCTTATCCATGGGTGGTGATCCCCTATCTTGCAGGTTAGCCCCATAGGGTTTGTAGCATCATCAGGAATATGATCCCCTACGCAGTGAGCCGTGCTCCGTAGGGTTGTGGCATCATTGGGTGTACGATCCTCTGCTCAACATGAGGTTTTCAGTAGGGTTCTGGAATCCTTGGGTATATGATCCCCTGTTCAGCATGAGGATTATAGTAGGGTGGTGGTATCGTTGGTTATGTGATCCCCTACTCAGCACGTGGTTTCTGTAGGGTGGTGGCATCGTTAGATTGATCCCCTACATAGCGAGTTATACCAGATAGGGTTCCGGTATCGTCGTGACCACCTTTATATGGGCGACGATCCTCTATCTAAGTGACGTGATTCTGTCGAGCACCAGATCGGGTTGTGGTATCCCCCAGCAGATCCTGGGTGTGATCCCCTATCTGTGATATCCTCGTATTCTGGTATGGGTTCTGGTATCCCATAGCATACCCTAGGAGCGATCCCCTATCCGAGGAGTTTGTTGTTATTGTAGTTTCTGCGTGGTTTCCTCAGTGATGGTATCTGACGAGCGTGATCTCTTGGGTGAGTATCTGGGATATTTTTGTGAATCCCGATGGAGTGTATCTCTCAGACGAGTGTGATTTGGTATGACAGTGATCATGGAGCGTGTTCTCCTAGTTGTGGACAAGCTTCTAGTGATGAGGTCGGTACATCATGTGGCATGGTTCGTGAGCTAAGTATATCTATATTGTTCAAGTGTATGTATGTTCATTCACCTAAGCTGAGCTGACTAGTTTTGTTTAGCCGAGGATTGTCATGGGATGGAGTTTCTCTCTTTTCTGGGTTCCCTCTGGCTGGGATATGTAAAATGTTTCCTTTCATTTTCTCTCTTTTGTTTTGTGTTTTTGGGGTGCCTACTATGTATTGTAATACTCACCCCTGCTCGGGCTTTGCCCGCACAAGTTTGTGTCTTGTGAAGACTACATGACTTTCGACGGAGTCCCAAGAGGACATGGAGTAGGTGGAGCATAGTGAGCGGGTTTTACATGGGTTTTTACTGGAGTTCTGCCAAGGAGCATACCGGTAGGTGTTTTGGAAGTGTTTTCCCTCCTTCTGTGCAGGTTGGAAACTTTGCAGTTTTCTTTTGGTGGGCCCTGTTTTTTGTTTTGTACTTCTGTTGTTGCACTCAGGTTTGGGATAAATGTATGCATTCTTTTTCTTTTTAGTAATATATATCTCTACACTGTTTCATGGAGGTGTATGTGGGTGCGTGTGTACAGGTAACTTAGGCTAATTCCTCCCATGAGTGTGATAGCCTACTCGGCGCTAGACACCAGCCCCTGGCCTATTGGAGGCAGGCTTGGGGAGTCGCGGCTCGAGCCCTGTTGGGTCGGGTCATGACAGTTATGGCCTAATTCTATAAAACTCTAAACATGAAAAGATCCTCAATGTGAAATATTAACTTAATTCAAGATTATGTAACGTTTAAGGATGGAGTCTTATAGTTTGTATCATAAGTCGATTTAGACAACTTTAGGGATTATGAGTTGTTTTAGACACATGGTTATTCTTTCTGACTACTATTTAAGATAAATCCATATTTTGTTAATTTTTCATTTCAAGGAAAGTATATTTCAAATGGATAGAGGAGGATCTCAAACAACATTCCTATCTCTTCCAGATGAATTTCTTGCAATAATTATTGAAAAGTCATGTCCATACGATTCTGAACCATTTCTAACATATAACCCACATGCAAGAAATTGTTTGTGGTATCAAACACATCCTATATACCTCGATACAATCGTGGATCATGGTTTGTATTTAATAAAATCATATTTCTCAATAATCTAATATTTTCAGGAAAGGTAAATATTATCAAGGTATTTTCAAATATTTTACCTTATCACAAGATTTTGATGCTTATAATGATTTTGAAAAAGGTTCTGAAGAAGGAGACCCTTGTGCAACCTAATTATATTTTGTTTTAAATTATAGTATTTCAACACATACATATGGTATTTTAAAAGGACCATTGTTTGAATGTTTCAACTCAAACTCGGTCAGACTATTTTATAGGAATCATGTTTTATCAGATGTTTTTAAATTATATGTCATACATGATTATTTTCCAAAACTATTTTTCTATGAACACCCATATGACCCAAGTTGTACAAGGTGAATTTGGATAATGGAAACAAATGATTTAGAAGTATATCTAAATCATTGTCGCAATGAATGGACCATCTATCTTAATGAAAAATATGATGATGAAACTTGGTGGACACCATGATCAGGGTACAATGTTCTTTCTTTGGGAATTGTGTTATTTTATGGATTTAATAAATGTCGATATATATAAGAGTTCATGAATTAATAAAATGAGGTCATAATGAGTTGGGATGAATTTGAGAGGTATATGACAACCATTGATGTTAAATCACATTAGGGTTATTTTTCAGTTTTATAAAAAGGGATAACATGCAAGATGGGTGATAAACCATCTCATCCAGAAAGGTCGTAGGAATCGAACCCACAATCAGAGGGTGACAAGGGAGTGTCGCCTACTACTGGCTTACGTGAAGGCACTGGTTGGTGTAACTTATTCATTTTAGTTAAATGATTTTATTGACCAAGAATAAGTTTTTTTGGATCTTATGTATTATAAAATGGATATCCTTAGTATAAGAAAAAGATATGGTGATTAAGTGATAAAGGTTGTTTTGGAAGAAATTTGCTCTTTTGGAAACACTATATGCCTATGGAAAATAAAATAATTTCGGATTTTAATTGAGTATTAAAGGTGGAATTTAATTTTGGGAGAATATTTGTTTTTATTATGGACATATATAAATTTAGGTTATTAATGGAAATGACTAACCTATCTTAGAGAATACGTTACTAGGTTAATTACTTTTTAGTGTGAGACTTTAAGTGTAGTCGATGTTATTTGGAGATAAATGTTATGTTTTTGTGAAATAAAATGTGATCAAATCCTTATGAATTTTTGGTTTCAAACATAGTTTGGATTATTTTGAATAATTTTAAGGAAATTTTTATATTGAATGACCATTTTTGAAATTTGGGTATTGTATGTTTAATTTTAGAGATTAAGATCAGTATTTATTTTTATCCTTTTGGATATTATTTGGTATTTTACTAAACATTTTGGTTTTGGATAATGTCTGAAGACAAGTGAAATATATAGTTCAACAATTTTGGATTATGTGATTCTATAGAAGATTATTCTAGCACTACGGGTGTGACCATGTCATCTTGAATACTCATCATTTGGAGAAAAGAAGTGTTTTTGTAGAAACTTATTTAAGAATAAAGATATACTTGAAAAGTATGTATATTTCCTTATGTTCACAGTCAATCTCATGAACAAATTCCTCAAATTTATGAAATGGATACTAAAACAAAAAATGTTTTATGTTTACATTTCTTATTGGGGAATCAAATATCGTTTAAACATATCATGTTTGTGATTTTCTGGTGGTTAACTTTTTATTAATCATGTTTTCTATCACTCTCCATCAGAACTTTACAGTTAGATTCTCATAAATATTCATATTTTCATGGAATCCAGGTATGATTTTTCTAGGCTGACCTTTGTACTTCTCTTTCTTTATTTTAAAGTGATAGTTCTATTGACTCTTTTTCAGATGTGGGACATAAAATGAAGTTTCCAAGACCAATTATAAAATTTTTCCAAATTGGGGGAAGGATATAATGGCCCAGGTAATTATAAAATCTAAAGTTTTCATATTTAATAATATTTTTGATTTAAATTTTATTATTAATTTAAAGGGGATTCTATGTTTTATAGAGTACCCAACACAAAACAATGGGTTTCTTTGAAGTCTTATGTTGCACCCAATGCTGAGTCACACTAAAAAAATAATATAATAATATTATTTTAAATAGTAGTTAATGCCTAGATATTTTTTTTTTGAGTGAATAGAAATAACCATATTACGATTAAACAAGTTTGATAAATGTTTTTATATTTATCAAATAAAATTTAGAGGCTCAAAATGAGAATGAATCCAATTTATTGCATAAATACTCTAATATTTTTAAAATGTGTTTTAACCACCTTTTGATGGAGAACCCCTTTTAAAAAAAATTCACTTTTATCTGTTTCGGTTTGAAAAAATAAACTTCTTATTTTGATGTGGGATATCAAAATATACATTGGGTAAATTTTTGGTATTTTTCTGATAAAGTTCATTTTTTATAAAATAGTGAAAAAATACAACATGTTAAGTCAAAACTGTCTTTTCATCTGATTTTTTATATGGTTATATTATTTTTGCAATGGGTTTAAAGAGTAATTGGATTATATTTTTACAATTTAATGCATTTTAATTCATTGGAAGTAATCTCACTTTTGAATTACAAATAAACACATATCAATATTTTAAAAGTTATTATTTCTTAAAAACATGCTTTTTGGTTTTGACAACAAGAATTAATATTAAATTAATTACTACATCTTATGTGTTTTGAATTTTAAAAAATGGATTCCATATTTTTAATCAGTATGACCAAATTTTATAAATAGGTATATTTTATTTTTAGACATTATGGAAAATAACTTCACTAAATATTTTATTTTCCATTGTTAAAAGATAAATCTGATAAATAAGGGTACAAAATAATATTTTAATAATATTAAATTACCCTGACACGTGTCATAATCCTATTATATGATACATTTTCGACCATGTTCATCCTTGGGTGGGTTTTGGGACCCCATGGAGCCACTTTTAAGTGAAAATGACACTATAAAAATTAATTTAAAGCTAAGAAAAATGTAACATAAACATATATTTTTAGTAAACCAATTTTTATATAAGGTTACATAAGTCATATTTTCGAATATAATGATTAATTAAAAATCTAAAAATATTTAATACGTCATGGTATTTTATTTATAATATTTAGACATCATATAAATAAATTTATTTATGACACAATGGGATGTAATGAATAACTAATTAATGAATGTTTTAAATGAATTAGATTATAAATATTAAAATCAATTTATTTTGAAACATTTTATGAAATAGAATAATTTTTTGGATTTTTATGAATTTTTATATTTGAGTTAATGAAGGTTTTAGAAAGAATCAAGTTTTTATTGATTTCTTAAAAGTCAGGATTTGAGTAGTTTGTAAATTGACATAAATGAGTTTTTAAAACAATTAATATTTTATTAAATGATAAAATAATCCTAAAAATATAATATTCTACCAACTAAAATATATGATGTTACAAATGTCCTTAGTGATTCATTTTGGGTCTCTTGGAATTTTATTGTAAATATATAACCATATAGTATGAATATACAAGAGGACATAGTAAAAGTTAAATTAGTTAACTAATGGTTAAAGCTAAAATATAAGGTTAAATTTATTCCGTAAAATTTTCTAAAACCAATTTTCTAATAGTATTTCGAACAATACTCACCATATATTAAAATTAAATGACTTTTTTACCTTTTGAAATTGAAATTCGGATTATAATAAAATAATATTTTCAAACTTTCCTAAAAAGCCCCTCCTCCCCTTATAAAAGTTCATCACCTCTAACCCACTACACATGACTCTCAATCCACTTATCTTGTCGAAACTCTGATTCAATAATCTCACAACATCCCTATATTCCTATTAGGAGCCTTCCCTTGGGAATAAAAAATTCAATAAAACTTTTTGGTTCAAACCTAATGGAGTTACCCGATTTAAAGGTAATGTCTTCTCTCAAGTTATTTTCTTTTATTTTCCTTCTCTTCACCCTAGGCTCTTATTATTATTTGTTTACATAAAAACACCAGTACTAAAAATATACAATGTTGTTTTAGGATATTTATCTGAACTACACTTACACACCCCTCCAACTAATGGATACGAACATATTTTTTCTATGTACGGAGAACTGCTGCCTCACGAAATGATGATTGTTTGATTTTCCCCTACCACCTCTAATGGTGTCTATTATTATGGAACTGTAATTGTATATGATAATAATCTTATTTATTTTATTTTTCTATTTAATTAATTATCATTTATAATATTCCTTTATTCTTTTCAAGTTGAATAAATATGATAATTTTATTTGAAGAAGTGAGGACTACCGCCCCCTCAAAGTGATATGAAACATTCATACCATACCTGGAACGTATAAAGGATAAATTTAATTAACTTATGTACCATATATAAAATATGATATTATACTTTAATAATAATATACCTACATAAATTTGGTTTTCATTCCATTATAAACGAAAAAAATGAAATGGATGTAGCGTCCATGCGTAAGTACATCTTGCCGTCTCCATGAACGGTGCATTTCATTTTCATATATCCAAATGATATGGTCTATCATAAATAAATATATAATATATATATATATATATATTATATATGATATATTAAACCTTGATTAAAAATCTTGAGATAATGGACTTTTGACTGCATGGAAATTTTGTAATTATAACAAGTTTATTTTTGACTCATGTTCGGAAATTGACAAAATGTTTGATATGAAAAAAAATAGTTAACTAATTGTTGTAGAAAGTTATAAAGTGATATAAATGGAATAATAAACATTAAAAGTTTTCTAAATCAAGTTCAAATTAACTTTATGTTTACTATTCATGAGTAACAAGGATCATATGTGACGAGTCGTACTCAAGGTAAGAGAACTCCTTTACCCAATTTCCATTCATTGGGTTAAAATTATACTTCTTGATTATATTGTTATATGATTATGTGAGAAATAACTTTTATTATAATATCATGTATTTATAATTTCTTTATGTGTAATTATATTTAATACACATACTTGATCTATTTCATTTACAAAATGATCATTGTAAGAGAACCTTTCACCCTCCTTTTTTAGTAAAAGACTTATTTTAGGTCATGTCTTTTACTTGAAATTTTATTATATTTGGATATGTTATTCTATATACTTATTTATATATATATTATGTCCAAGTGATGAGATTCCTATTTCTCTCTCATGACCTCATTTTCTAAATTTTTATGTGACATCTTTAGGCTACCAAATGTTCGTAAGGTACTACGTCTCAATCTCAATTAATTGAGGCATATCTTGATATTAAGCGCATTTATTATCTTATAAGGTGTATATAAAACCATTTTTATATATATTGCTTTAATTTATATATTCTCATGATATTTATAGTTTTCTTTTATGTAATTCTTTAATTATTTTTATTCAAGAGTTTCTCAAGTGGTAAAGAATTCATTAACTAAAATATCGTTTTAAATGTTATAAGGATTAATTATTCTAAATCCATATATTTCATGTCCATGTTCTAGAAATGATTTTAAGGATTTATTTATATGGAAATGAGTGATTTAAATTTTAAATTACTTTCAAAAGTTTTAGAGTTGTATGTAACATTTTGACTCCAAACTCTTCTTTTTGAATGCGTTAAGTGAATTAATTATGGCAATATTTTGAACTGATATCTTATAAATAAAATGTGTAAATGTTATATTTCATTTATTATAGTTTTATGTTTTATTATCATGTTATGGTTCTTGGGAACTGTTTACATATACGGTTGGCTCCGTGATAAACCTATGGCTGGTGAGCTGGAGATAGCACTCCAATGCATTGGGTAACGTTACAGAGGTAAACATCAATGTTTCTCCTAAGATATTTAGGAAATGTACAGCAATGGGTATTCTATATGTAATTCCATATATATATATATAACTATAAAAGATAAAATGTAAGTATATTATGGATTCCACAAGTTACTTTTACGATTTATGATTTCTATGTGATATTCATAAATTTTATGATTTTGTGTGGTATGTTAAAGTGATTATGTTTTAATATTGAAATGTATGATTTCCATGATTTGTATGTATTCATGGACTAATTTTTACTTTCTTATTTTATATCCATTATTGAGATTTTTATGCTCATCCCATTTTTTTAAATGCTTTCCATAGGGCTTAATGATGAATAGGGTCAAGGTTGGGATCAAGGAAAAGTCATGTTCTCTAATCCATGGAATTAGACATGTTTCCATTTTTAAGAGTTTTTATTTTATAAAAAAATAGATACTAAGTTCAAGTGTCTACTTTGTAATATTGGAGAAGTAATGTAATAATTATGGCCTAATTCTCTAAAACACGGCACCTAAAAAGATACTCAATGTTAATTATTAAATTAATTCAAGATTCTATATTATTTATGGTTGCGGCCTTATTCTTTGAGTGTATGATGTTGATATGATTATCAATCATTGTTGAATGATTTTATGATCTTATTATCCCATTTTTTGATTTAATGGACCATTAGAGAAAACACTGACCCTATGTTAAATTATAGACCATCTTCAAAAGTCACATTCTTATAATGATTGAGAAGTCCACATAATACCATAAAAAATTCTACTGTAGTGGTATGTTTTTACTATAGTAGGATCTTACACATTCCACCTGAAAAAATAAGCTGAATATTCTTCGAAAAAAACTATACACATGTATGTGAATAACATTATTGTACCCATAAACATCTTAAGAATAATCTTATGTTGTAAAAAATTATGTATCTCATGAATTTGACAATAATTTATAGATAATAAATATTAAATAAACAATTTAGAAATAAAATGAAACCATTATATGATATGAAAACCATGATAAAAATATAAATTTAATGAATTTTAAAGATTAGATAAATAATATAAATATAGAAATAAATTCATCTAGTGAATCAAAAAATTATATTTTAAAAACCCCCTAAAAATATCTCTTTATTAATTAGTGAAAATACATCAAAAACTCCCACACACACATATAGAAAAATTATAAAAATTACAATCTATAAGTGATTTGGAGAGGTATTTATGAAGAATTAAATAATGGGGTGGGGTAAGCATTTTATAGGTTAATATAAATAATAATACTACTCCTACCTATTATAGTATTGGTAGTGAATGGTAAAAATTCAACTATTATCCTATCTCCTGTGATAAGGGTATAAACCAAACAAAAAAATAGGATTAAACCCAATTCGAACAAAACAAAGATATTGTAACTAATAAATTTTTCATGTATATAATTTACTAATAATCGATCATAGATGTTCAATTCATTTTTTTCTAAAAAACATATTGAACAAGAATGTGTATGGTTAATTACAGACTTCAACCTGTATACACATTAGAGTACATCACATTAAAAATAAATTATGTTTCAACTAGTTTAAATTTTCATCATGTAAAATATTCCATATAAGACAAGTTATTTATTAATAATGTAAAACAATCTGATGCATTTTAAACAAGAATTAAAGAGTAAGTTCCTTAAAATAAAAGTAGTATTATTTATAATTTAAAATAAAAAAATATTATATTCAATCTTCTTGGGATAATTCAAGAATTGTATCATCCCAATAACTTATGTTAATAACTGTTTTATTTCTATATATTCTACCTTGATAAATATTAGGTTCCAGTAAACTATTGATTTTTAATCTTACTCCTATATCCACCAACAAGGGTAAACACTTAACTAGTAATGGATTTCCATTTATAAGTATCACGTGAAAAATATAAATCAAAATGGCATATAATAGTGACATTAGGTTTTCTATAATATAATTCATCATATTCAATCAATAATACAAATTTTTTTATCTTATTCATAGTGTTATAATTCACTCTTTCTGGATTCCCCAATGTACCAACTAAATTATACATGAACATGTGTAGTTCATGACCTATATAAATCATATATATTATAATACTTCCCACTTTTATGTATATATTACATGAGGTTAAAATTTACTATTTAATTCACATATAATACACACAATTGTTGAATAATGGATGTTAATTGGAATAGGGGTAGATATTTTCATAAATTGGTTCTCATTGATGTGTATTGAATCATTATTTATGAATAACTTCAGAGATCATGAAGTTTAAACATTAAATAAACTTTATTAAACTTTTATCCCCTAAATCATATTTTCATTTCCCATTCCAATCATGATAAACTCTAAATCAATTTATAAATTAAAATTCTATATATGAATGTTTCTGGGGTTTATAACAAAAATATATACCATATATATTAAAACAATTATTAAATCATATAAAACCATGGAATTTTAACATTTAACCAACAAAATTATATAATATCATAGTTCTATTATATAATAATTATAAATGTTTTATAAAAAAATTGAACCTTTATAGTTCCATACAATGATTTTAATTTATTATAAAATAAGTTATCCATGTCTTTTTATAAAAACAATTGGACACATTTTACTAATTTCTTCATAAAAAAATTGTTACAATTTTTTTGTTCAAATATATTGTTGTAGATGAAATATATGAATTTTCCAATTGAAAAAAACCACAAAATAAAAAATATATACCAAATGGATAACATATTTCATTTATATAAAATAATTAATTATAATAATAACATTTCACTATAAATAATCCACGAAATTTATGCATGTGTTCCTTTCAACATATATTGATCTAAAAAATAAATGTGTCAATAATTTATTTCCTTTAATAATTTAATTGAATATGATACCTTGTATTGTTGTTATATGGAGATTAATATTCCTCCAATAATGATACTAAAAATTAAAATACAATTAAATTTATATTCACCTCCTTACAATTAAATTGCCATACATTCATTAATAAATGGAAGAAATAAATACCTTTCTCAGTGATTTGTTTAGACCATATTAATTTTTTTATAGTGTCAACATTTTTCGTCCAACCACAATGTGTTCAAGATAAAAATTATATGTTAAATCAAAATAAGAAATTATTTCTTCTTTCAATTTATCCCCCATGATAATATTAGTTTCTATATGTTTTTTTATATCATCATCCATTAGTATCTATATATTGTCATATAAAATCATAAACAATATGGTAATAAAAAGATTTTCAGGTGTGGGTTTCAATAAATGATAATCTATAATACCCTTAGAATAAGCAGACAAGATATTATTTTCTGAATGAATCTTTGAAATTTCATAGTCATTAAATGGTTCATATTCAAGACATCTAAAATATTTATCCAATAATAATCAGTGGCTTTACTAGTACCCAAATTTATTGGTGTTTCATTAATCATATACATTGATGGAGGTGCATATAATAAATAAGTTATAAAAACCATATAATATATCTAGAACATCATTTAAACAACAATAGTCCACATAACCTCCTTTATCTATTAAAAATATTTTTGTCTATATACACTTTAACTATATGTTATTTTTTATTCAAATCATAAATAAAAAAATACATTATTCATTAGTAAAAAATGAATTAAATACCTTTATTATAAATTTTACACCATTATCTATCTTGGAAAAATTATCTTATTTTTGGAATGATGTTCCTTCCATGGTTTGAATATTTTTAGGTCTTTAGAAAAAATTCATTTCTCTTGATTGGGTATACGATATATCCCCAAAAATAATAATCAAAAATTAATATATAATTTTTATTGTTCTTCCATGATATAGGAATTTTTTTTTAAAATTTTAAAAATTAACAAGAATAAATCACATGTATCCCTATTTTTTCATTACAAACAATATATTATATTTTTTAAGACAAAAACATTCTGATAAAAATGAAATGATTATATTGGAAGTAAAATATTCATATTCATATTTATGATAATAAATATTCCTTTTTCGCATAAATTTGAATATTTTAGATGCCTTATTTTTATCATTTTTTTCTTGTCGATAGTCATAGTGGTAATTATGTCTGGTTATTTTTTCTTCAACAAATAATAATTTATTTGATCATAAAGACGTTTTTATCCTAATTATACATAAAAAAATATTTATATTCATAATCACTCTTTCAATGGGGATATTTTAGAATATAATTTTATCATAATGATCCAAAGATAAAAAATTCTATTTTAGGTCCTTCTCATAGATTAGTAATTATATTGATCATATTATTTGATCATATATAATAAATTTGATGTTACTGAATCCAATGAACTTCTGGGAATTTTTTTTTGAAATGTGTAAAATTTATCTATGGAAAAAGATATATTGACAAAACAATTCCCATAAAGATACTTTATATAATTTCACGTAAAATATGATTTCCCATTTTTGTTGATGTTTCTTATTTGTGTTACAATTTTATTCTCTTCATTGTATATTAATTTATGATTTTAGATGAAATGGATACATTTACCTTAAATTTACTACTATCAAACTTCAAATTCCATGACAAATACTTGATGTAAAACATACTATAATAAATGTATCATGAGACATTATCATTAATACTCATTAACATAGATCATAAAAGTGTTTTTCCTAAATATAATATATACTCCCAAGTTTTCAATTATAAATTTATTAGGGATCCTCATAATTCAATGTTTTATATATTCATTAGATATATTTTAAATAAATTATACTTCAATAATACTTCTTACGACAATACTTAAGACTATAATATCTAGAAGAATATTTGCATGTTGTAAATGATAAGATGATTCAAAATATAAAAAACACTTCAATTCTAAATCTCTACATAATCATTATATCATATTTTATTTCTAATGGGAAGGAGATAATATATTAATGTATCCTAGTTGTTAATATAAATTATTACTAATGATGACTCTATCTTTATAAGAGTGTATAATTTTCACTTCGGGAGAAACATATTGTATAGATACCATTCCTTATATAACTACATTAATATCTCACAAAATTAACACATTTTTAATTTTACAAGATGATTGATCAAACACCATTTAAAAACCCTAAAATATTTTTTGAAAATATTAATAAAAGAAATTTTCTTTATCATATTATTGGAATTTTATTTAATATTATTTATATGATATTATATTATTATAGATCAATTTTATCCATTTCTTCTAAAATATAAAATTATTACAATATAATTTTTCCAACATATTTCTTTTGAATTTAAACTTATTTGCTATCTTGAATAGACAATGATTGAAAATATTGTACTTACTAAAATTAATAAATTAAATTTTTTTGTAAAAGGTTAGATGAAGGTAGTACATCAAAGCTTAATCATAATATTAAGGATAATAATTTATTTAAAAAATTAAATTTTTATTTCCCTAACCCAAACCACTGGGCAAGATCTCTAGAGCCACAAGATATGATGCACACCACCATATATAAAAGAGGCTTCTACATAGCAGTCAGGGTTTGAGAAATATTGGGTGGGACACTATACCCTCAATATCAAATCCTTAAACAAAAAATAAAAGTAAATATATAAAAATACATAATATGAATGAAGAAGATAATGTATCATAATGTAATATCAAATGGAACCAATATCATATAATCCATAATTGGTCTCCCATTTTAGAAATCATAATTACAGTATATGAAGTGATAATAGATACAGTAATTTAACTATAAAACCCTCTAAAGTACATCCATAAGCCACTCCTGGATCAAGGTTTTGAAACTTAGCTACCAACCATGGGCCTCGTAACCATACTTAGATTCCTCATCATTATGTTGTCACACATATAGAAATTCTTGTGATCATATTGGGTAATAAAATCGATTAAGATAGTACAAATTCAACCATTAGATAATTTAGTGTAAATATATTATAGATTATGTCATTAAATAATTAAATTGTTAAATAAACATACAACCATAGATGTTTTCACCCATAATGTGATAACCATTCTTCCATGAACAATTGGCCCCACCGTATTCAACATAATGATGTTTATATTGTATGTATATTTCAATCCTAGTCTATCTTTTATGGAAAATTCATATGCCTCACCCTGATGGAGGTCATTATCTAGAACACAACACACCATATCATGGTGCTTGTTATTATGCTTCGATGATTGTAAGTCCCACAAAGTAAGTTGATTTAATTAGATAAGAACATAATCCATTCATGGAATTCTCCTGAATCAACCCATTTCCGATGGATTATAAATTCAAATTCTTGGATTACTCCCAAATAAATAAATATTCCTAATATTCAACCAATATATTCAAATAAGAAACAAATTCAATCCATTTTTATGTCATCTTGCACCCCATCAATGGGAATTTCTATCCAAACTAGAAAAAAAAATTCTTCTTAATACTCGATAAAAGGTTCAGATTGAAATAAGGTTCCAAAAATAACCAGTAACAAATATTTTAATTAATTGTAAATCAATAAAAGTTATCAATATGATAAATCTGAATCATAGGATCCTAAATCAAGAACTGACCTCAAGTGTTACTCACTCACTAACATGAAATGCATGTTAATCAGAGATTATCATAAATAAACAGCAATACTAATAACATGATAAGACATACCAATACTATATGAAACTCACACCTCTAGGGTATTCATGAATTAATCAAATGCTCATTAATGGATATTAAATTGAACTATGTAACACGCCCAAGTAGAATTGGTTCATATGAAAATGATTACTATCTGTGTAACAACCCATGCACTTTTAAAGTAATTTGTTTTCATTCTGGAATAAAATAGTTAAATTAATTCTTATTTTCTAATGAAATAAGTGGAATTTATAGAAATTATGCAATTCATACAGATTTAACAGTAATGTGACCTTATTAATAGTAAAATGACCATTAGGAATTGTAATCTATTCAATTGAATAGTATCATCACCTACGAAAGTATAAATAAAATTTAGATACCTTATAAGTGAAAATATTATATATTTATTTCATGTAATAAGTTAATTAATGTTTGGGAAATGATAAATTAAGTATTGGTATTTTTGAAAGTTGAAAATAATACATTACAATTTTATAATTTGTATAATTATTTAAAAGAAAATATATTTTAATAAAATATATCCATAAATAATTATTTTTTTCTTATTTTTATAATATAATTTTATGATACCTTAATTAATTTTTCAATCTGTCATAAAATCAGTTATAATTGTAAAACATGTATTTTTTAAATAAATGATGATTTTAAATATAAATAAATTTCACATATTAGAAAATTATTTTCAAATAATGGATTTCATTTTTGAATTCTACACATTAAAAATTGATTAGAGTGAATTCTTTGAAACATTCTAAAATACATGAATTTTTAGTGAATAATAAATTATGACAATTTATGGTATATAGATATTATAAGTTAAATACACTATTTATAGAATCACCACTAATGTAAGTACTATTATATAGAATACTAATTAATTATTTTAATATATATTTATAATTTTGAAAATATTCATAATCTTGTTCTAATATAATAAGCTAATAAATATATTAATGAAAAACAACCCCATCCTTCACTATAAATGCCACATCTCACCACCTCATATGCTCAAACCTCAAAGCCTTCAAACATGTTTAGTTTTTACCCAATTCCCATAACAATCATATTCCTCACATAGAAGACCTTTTTGACTCACCAAAAGGCCAATATCAAGGTCCTTAAGGAGGTTCTCAAGGAGTATAATTAATGTGGTCAAATCCTCTTTCATTTTCATTTATTTTATTTTCAATTATTTTTCTTTTCTTATACTCTATTCACCACAACTTATCTAATATTCATTAAAACTACATTATTTTATATATAATAGAATTTTTTCCTATTTATAGAACAATTCATCATCAAAATTCTTCTCCTATCACTTTTATTCTAAAAATGAGAACATCGCATGTGATGTGTCATTTTACCCCCATCAGGGATGACACACATTCATTTATCATTAGATCCTTCAAGACTAGTAAAAAATAATTATTATGATTAAATAAAATTTTACTATTAATATTATATGTTATTTTATGTTCTAGAAACAAAATATAAATATGATGTTCAAAATATATATATTTATGTTTGGGATTATCATAAAATCTGTAAAAATAAATTAAATCATTCTCATTAATGTTGTATCTAATGATTCATCCTCATATCTAAAAAAAATAAAATATGTTTTCATTTAAAATTTCAGAAACATATTAACACCACTTTTATTCACTTTTGGAGTTATTATTCCATTGAATATGAAAATCCATAGTGAACAAACCATGTAAACCATGAAATAAATACACCAGAAACAGTGATAAAAAAAATTTATTAATAAATGGGTGGAAATATGTAATAAAAATATCATATAAGTAATTATATAAATTAATATGGTTCTCTAATATAATTATTACACTCTATAAACCATTATAAATGAGGTTATACCACGTTTTACATAAGTTGAATCGGGTGTAAGGGAATTACTGACCCAATTTCCATTCATTAGGTTAACCTTACACAACATTGATTATGTGGTACTAAGATTTTTTGTGAATATAATTTAGACTATATTATATTTTATTATGTTTATTTATAGTTTATACACATATTAAATTATTTTTTATCATTTATCACTTCAAATATATGATCATTCTATGAGAATTTTCCTTTAAATCCTCTTTTGAATTTCTATTTTTACACATTTCAAAAGGAATGTTTTGTTATGAAAGTATTCTTGTTTTATCCTTATGTTCTGGTTTATAGGTATTTTTTAATGAAGAAGGGTGGGACCTATATCTACCTCCAATTCAATGGTTATTTTTATGTTTGTTAGTCTAGAATATTGTTACTAACACACACCTATCATAGGGCATGGAAAAAGCAATTTAGTTGTCCTAAAACAGCACAGAGCCTAACCTGGGTCGCCTCACTTGAGGAGTGTCAGAGTCGTTCAATCACTAATTACAATTCAACAAATATAAATATTATTTTATATATTATTTATGAAAACGTTTTTTTTTTGGAAAGCATTCAATTAAAATAATTTACTGATAAAAATAAATTAAACAGAGAGGGCTACAAAAAGAATTTAATGGAGAAAGGTATTAGTCTTATGTTTGGAAATAATGGGTTAATATGTTATATATTTGTTATTTAAATTCAATTTGATAATTATTATATTGAAACCTCATTAATTTATTACTTTCCATTGATTTATTTAATGTGTTATTTTAGCATGCCACTGGAAAACCAAACCACACCTCTTCTAATAGACAAATCAGATAACACATCAACTGATAATACTAATCCTAAAAGACCAAGATCCACTATTTTTCATTTCATCACTTATGGAAATCCCAAATCCATCGTGTGAAGGGTTTTTCTATGATATGGAAAGGAATTTATTAATCAAGGAAAATAAATAGAGTCGAAAATATTGCCATGGTGGACGATCACCGCACCTGTAAAATACCCTCTTATCCCCCGAAAATAGATTAAAAACATTTTTAATAGAATTAAAATAATAGAGAACACCATGAATCTTCCCTAGGGAAACTCCTTGAATTTTTCACTTGCTGAGAAAAAGTGAAAATAGATCACAGTGGAAGATGGAAGAGATAGATAAATTAGATAATGAATAGAAGAATAAAGGTGTAATAGTTTATTAAAATAAATGAATTTGTTACATGTAAAAGAAAACTAAAATAAAAAATAAAACAAAGAAAGATAAATCCTATATGGATATTAGACTCCTCTCCTTGTTTCCCCATATGAAATGAGATGGATTGGAATTATTTGAGAGGTGGGATTTCAACTCTTTTTTAGGAAAACTTTTTCCTCCCAATACGTGGGTTTTAAATCAACCATTAATGATCGAATAATGCATTTTTTCATTCATGAAAGTTCTTCAAAATTTCTACTTTTGTCCTCCCTCAGAATTTCGAAGTATTTGGACATCTATCATGATGGTTATGGCCATTTTATTATGAGAATTTATTCTTCCCATTCAACCTCTTTAGATTTCAAACATCTAGATTATCATGAATTAATGACCATAAAAACGACCGATTAACTCATTTTAGCATTTATGAATGTTGTTAAAAATCATCCTTTTCATCCACTCTCAAAATTTAACTATAATTGACACTAATACAAATATGTCTTTTATCAGCGCTATAAAAGTGCATTAACAGTGCTAAAAAAATCACTGTCAATCAACGAGAAGATGTAGGGGTGTCCCTTTTATCAGTTCCCAGAAAAGCGTTGATAAATACCCCTTTTATCAGCCCTAAAAAAAGCGGTGGTAAAAGCCACATTTTATCAGTGCTAAAAAAATCACTGATAAAAGAGGACTTTTATCAGAACTTTATTTAGTGCTGATAAAATGGGTCTTTTTTCAGCTCTTTTTAAAAGCGCTGATAAAAGTAAAAAAATATAAAAAATATAAAAAATAATTTATTCGGGGGGAGGAGGCTTTTAACAACTCTTGACCACCCTATAAGCGCTAGGCGGCCCCTCCCACTCTCGCGTGCTACCCTTGCCCACGTGTCCCACACATGCACGCGTAATACCTTGCTTCCACCCGAACTCGAACCCGTGTCCTCCCCCTCACGTGCCTGCACCTTTACCACTATGCCATTTTTTTCTATTTAACGATACATCTATTTATTTATATATATATAGTTAAATTTATTTTTATATTAATATAGATTCATATTTGTTTCCGACGCTTTCGCCGGGGCGCGCGCGCATCCGTCCGTCAGGACGCGCGGCTGTTGCCCCGCATTCCCGCTTTCCAAAGGCGGGCGACATTCGTTCCTTGTTCAGGTACGTCTTCTCCTTGATCGAAACGGGATGATGGGATGTCGGTTCTTCCTTCCGTGGATTCCTCCTCGGAACTCGTCACCTAGTCCGGGTCTCCCTCATGGATTTAATACGTTGTTCGTGAATCTCATTCCCGGTGCCATATCGTCATGGACGCCGGTTAATTACACTACTTCCGTCAAGACTTTCCATAGGGTCTTGACATGGTAGTGACCTTCGGTCGGAGTAGACGGCAACATCAGGAATGTCGGGGCATCTCTGGGTGCGTGGACATATGGGAACCTGTATTCTTCCTCATAAGAGGGCATTTCAAGGGTGCAGAACCCGAGGCGTACATCTGAGGTTTTCCTCAGCTTCCTGTGTTTAACACAGGGTATGTTGCAAGATTAACGTCTAGCAGAGACGGTTACACCAAAGGCGTTCCATCCGAGGTTTTCCTCAGGCATCTCATGTTTATCACAAGGTAGGTCGTGAGTTTAACGTCTTACGGAGACGGAATACGGGTGATCAGAACGTCCCATAGAGACGGATCAGATTGGTATATCTCATAGAGACGGCTATGGTCCCATAGAGACGGATCAGAACGCCCAATGAGGACGGATCCGAGGTGGTGCACTCCCTATAGGGGAAAAGGGTGATGAATCGGGGTGTACACAGAGGATAGCGACCCGGAGACATGATGGGGCTTACACATGGAATGCGGCCCATGCGCCGCTAGGAGCAGCGAGGAGGTGGATGGCATGATTCCACCGGGACGTGGTGGCCCGGGTGAGAATCAGGATGGGTGATGGATGGATGAGTGAAGTGGAGGAGGATGAAATGGGACCATCGCAGGGGCGACGATGAAGTTGGGCTTGAGCCTTGAGGAGGCTTCCTACGTATCCCTGTGGCAGGGAATCAAAGTCCGCGTAGTTCGGAGAATACAGTTTAACGCCATGTGGGACGAAGATGGGACCCGGCGTGAAGAAACGACGGGTGGGTGTGTCGGTGAACCGACGTGAAAGTATACATTGGTCCACTATTGGTGGGCTTGAACCTCGTGGAGGCTTCCTACGTACCATGCCTTGGAACGGATCAAAGTCTACGTAGTTTGGATGGGATGGGTCACAATGGCTTACCACTGGACCGGGGTGCAGTTTAACGTCGTGCTGGACGGGGGTGAAACCCGACGTGAAAGACGGGTGGTCATGAACCTCGTGGAGGCTTCCTACGTACCATGCCTTGACATGGATCAAAGTCCTCGTAGTTCAAATGGGGATTTTTCGGCGAATCGACGTGAAAGTAGACCTTGGTCCACTATTGGTGGGCTTGAACCTCGTGGAGGCTTCCTACGTACCATGCCTTGACATGGATCAAAGACCTCGTAGTTCAGATGATACAGTTTAACGTCATGCGGGACGAAGAGAACCCTGACGTGAAAGTGGACCTTGGTCCACTGTTGGTGGGCTTGAACCTCGTGGAGGCTTCCTACGTACCATGCCTTGACATGGATCAAAGACCTCGTAGTTCAGGTGGGTTTGGGTCGCAATGGCTTACCACTGGACCGGGGTGCAGTTTAACGTCGTGCGGGACGGGGGCGAAACTCGACGTGAATGAACGACCGAGTAATATGGCTTGAACCTCATGGAGGCTTCCTACGTACCATGCCTTGACATGGATCAAAGTCCTCATAGTTCGGATGGGTTTTTCAGGGTCGGTGCTCACTCTAAGCCCACGTGAGTCATGCTCGGTGTGAGAAACAAGAGGTTGCAAGGACCTGACGATCACGTCGCGAAGGGTGCGTCCGTGAGAAGCGAAGAGGGGCTTACGCGTTGAGCGGCCCATGGTGTTGGGACATACTCCAGGATGGAGGCCCAGATCGGCTTACCGCTAAATGGGGTCACAACGGCTTACCACTGGATTTGGTCACAACGGATTACCGCTGGATAGGATCACAACGGCTTACCGCTGGATGAGGATGTCAATGGCTTACCGCTGAATAGGATCACAACGACTTACCGCTGGATTGGGTCACAACGGCTTACCGCTGGATGAGGATGTCAACGGCTTACCGCTGAATAGGATCACAACGGCTTACCGCTGGATGAGGATGTCAACGGCTTACCGCTGAATAGGATCACAACGGCTTACCGCTGGATTGGGTCCCAATGGCTTACCGCTGGATAGGATCACGACAGTGAATGGGGCTTACGCTAGAAAGCTTCCCGGGTGCTGCTAAGGAGTGGCAATGGTGAATGGGGCTTATGCTAGGATGCTGCCCGTGTGCCGCTAAGGAGTGGCACTGGTGAATGGGGCTTATGCTAGGAAGCTGCCAGTGCGCCACTAGGAGTGGCACTGGTGAATGGGGCTTATGCTAGGAAGCTGCTCGTGCGCCGCTAGGAGTGGCACTGGTGAATGGGGCTTATGCTAGGAAGCTGCCCGTGCGCCGCTAGGAGTGGCACTGGTGAATGGGGCTTATGCTAGGAAGCTGCCCGTGCGCCGCTTGGAGTGGCATTGGTGAATTGGGCTTATGCTAGGAAGCTGCCCGTGCGCCTCTAGGAGTGGCACTGGTGAATGGGGCTTATGCTAGGAAGCTGCCCGTAATGTCTTCCTCATGTCAGGCCATGAGGGAATCCCAACTCACTGGTGGGTTGAGGTATGTGCCTATGCGCAAGTGCACAAGCGGGATAACGCCAAGGGCGTTGGAATCAGCCCAAACAAAGGGACAAGAAAAGTGTGAATCACATGCCCAATATTCAGAACGTCATGAGATTGGCGTGGTGATGGAGGATTACTGCTGACCATGTTCGCAACGCAGCATCCATATCACGTTAGCCAGAAAGGAGGACAACAAATGAGGGTCGACCGTTGACCATGTTCGAAACACGGGACCATGTCACAAGTGTTGTCGATCGATCCTTCGGGACGTTGGCCCAGGACAGCAGGCGGACCATAGGTCGAGCATCCATACTGTTAGGGGGTCCCTCCAGACGTGATCAGTCTTCCGGGGCATTGGCCCAGGACAGCAGGCGGACCATAGGTCGAGCATCCATACTCTTAGGGGGTCCCTCCAGACTTGGAAGTGAATGACGATCCAGACGAAGGACACGCAAAGCGTGAGGTGGAGTGATGGAATGTTTGAATGGATTCCAACGCTCTTGATGTTACGCCACTATGATCATGGCGTTAGGCATCTTATGCTTGGCGCACAAGGCATCTCTTGTTTAATGGAAGAGGCATCCTATGTTTGGAACATAAGGATTACTACAGTTTAGATTCATGTAGGTAGGACTATTGGCATCTCATGCTAGGAGCATAAGGCATCTCTCGTATAGGGCAAGAGGCATCTCTCATATAGGGCAAGAGGCATCCTTTCATTTGTTAGATAGGGAGAATACTACAGTTTAGAGTCATGTAGGTAGGACTATTGGCATCTCATGCTAGGAGCATGAGGCATCTCTTGCTTGGAACAAGAGGCATCCTATCATTTGTTAGATAGGGAGAATACTACAGTTTAAAGTCATATAGATAGGACTATTGGAATCTCATGCTAGGAGCATGAGGCATCTCTCGTTAGAAGCGAGAGGCATCCTATCATTTGTTAGATAGGGAGTGCTACAGTTTATAGTCATGTAGATAGGACTATTAGGCAGAAGGTGCCTAGAAATGGTTGGTGTTGGGACTTACACAAGGGCGGCCCTTTCTGGTTGAACCTGGCATAGGAGCCAAGTGATTGGGTTTGGAGGAGTTACTTGAGGAATGGTTCGACTCAAGGTACCCGGGGAATTGATGATGAGAACCTCAACTGACGACATAGGAAACCAACCAAGAGGAATACATTAACTCAAGGTGTTTCATGGTGTGTAGAGGAGTGTATCAAATCATGGTATTCCATGGGTGGAAGGTGGGAGCGCATAAGGGCGCAATGGAAAATCCCGGCTTCCTGGCCCGAAAAGTTCGCGGTGCGACTCTCCATTTTTCATGGGGGTCTGTGACGGTAGCGAAGGGACCGGCCTGGAGGGTCGGGACCGCAGCTCGGCACTGACCCCGAGCAGGGGTGCGGGGGCGAAGCCCCCGCGGTATGGACCGGTGGGCCCGAAGGTAGGATCCTCGCGAAGGATGGGTCTTCGCGAAGTAGCTTCGAGAAGCATGGCCTCGCGGAGCAATGGTCTCTCGCGGAGCAAAGGGGTCTCGCGGAGCTTGGTCTCGCGGAGCAGCATCGCGGAGCTTGGTCTCGCGGAGTAGCATCGCGGAGCTTGGTCTCGCGGAGCAGCATCGTGGAGCAAGGGCTCGCGGAGCAAAGGGCTCTCGCGGAGCTTGGTCTCGCGGAGCAGATGGCTCTCGCGGAGCTTGGTCTCGCGGAGCGGCATCGCGGAGCATAGGCTCGCGAAGCATGGACTCCTGGAGTCTCGGCTCGCGGAGCAGCAACGCGAAGGAAGCTGCACGCGGAGCATGGATTCGCGGAGCCGCAATGCGGAGCTCCGCTCGGCCGCCCAAGGGGCGAAGTGGCCGTGGCCGTCCTCGGCCGTCCTCTCGAGAAGAGGGGTGAGCTGGGTATTTATAGGCAGGGGCGCCGCGAAGAAGAAATTCCGCGCCGCCTCAGGAGCTTCGCGGCGCGCTCGCGAACGTCAAATTCGTTCGCAGAGAGGTACCGCCTCCGGAGCTTCGCGGCGGCTCGCGAACGTCAAATGCGTTCGCGGAGCATCACCGCCTCTGGAGCTTCGCGAGGCCGCGATGGTCGGGGCGCTTCGTGGGACCGCGCTGCACGGGTGCTTCGCATCGGTGCTTCGCATCAGTGCTTCGCGAGGGGTCTTCGCGGCGCATCGCAAACGTCAAACGGGTTCGCGGAGCCTCTCGCCTCATTGCTTCGCGGCGGCGCTCCGCGATCACGGAGGGGGGCTTCGCGAATGGGCTTTGCGAACCAGATTTCCAGCCCAACTTCAAACGTCCATAACTCCTAATCCGTAGATCCGTTCGGGCCCTGCGACCTACCAAATCGAAGCTTGCGAAATGGACTACGATCTTGGATCATGTATGGAAGCATTTGGAAAATTTTGGGGACGCGGTTTCTGGGGTCTACAATATTAATATAAATATATTTAGTTATATTAATACATATATATTTATTCAAATATTAGTATATATATATTCATTAGTATATTGAAATATATTTATATTTATTTATATATATTTATAGTTACAATTTTTATCTGTATATTTATTTGTATATTAATATATACTTATAAGATTAGTTTTAAATACATTTATGAAATAAGTTTTTTATGTGTGTTTGTAATTTATTAAATAAATACATATATACAACACACATTCACACATATATATTTATGAATAAAGACATATATATGTGTATTTGAAAATCCATAAAATGTTAAAATGAACCTAACATATAATTTTGAAGCCCATTTCAACTCAAAAACCAGTAAAATCAAAAAAAATCAAACAATCTTAGATATGATATCTGGTACAGGCCTAATGGACATCCGGATCAGAAGTTATACTTATTTTAATGTTTTCAAATCGGGGTATCCTGAAAAAAACTCAGTTTTGGAGGCCTTCTTGGCACTTTTGGCCTAAAAATGTGACAGAAACTTTTCTTCGGTCATAGGCATGTAAAGCATGTCACAGGCTTCGATTTGATATGTTGTAGAGCTCAAATGGACACCCGGAGAAAAAGTTATGGTCGTTTGAAGTTTGAGTTACATTTTCAACTAATTTTAGATCTTTTATTAATTATTTTGATTTTTTGTGTCCTCAATTTTTTATTATATGATTTTTAATCGATATTAATTAGCAAATTATTAATTAATTATATTTTGTAAAATATTTTAAATCAATTTTCTTTCAATTAATTATATATTAAATGTAATTTTCTATTTATACGTATATTAAAAAATGTATATATTATATTTATATCAATATAAATATACTTATATAACAATATATTATTTTTCCTGAATTTTTTTTTGAAACATAAAATTTATTAGCTCTAAGAAAAGGCGCTAATAAATCCCCCCTTTATCAGCACTACAAAAAAAATCATGGATAAAGGGGTCTCCTTTAACAATGATAAAAAAGAGTTGATAAAGGGGGAGCCTTTATGAGTGCTAAAAAAGTGCTGATAAAGGGTCACTCTTAACAGCGCTTTTTTTAGCGGTGTTAATGGCCCGCATTTATCTGCGCTTTTTTTAGCATTGATAAATGCCCCCTTTATTAGCACTTTTTTAGCGCTGATAAAAGGGTAGTGCTTCCCTTGTCCCTTTTTGTAGTAGTGTGATCACACCCTTTATGAGTTGTGAATTTTTTTATTAGATGTTTCTTTTTCTTGATGAAATTTCTAGGAAGCTTACTTCAATTTATGTCATTCAATTTCCATCATAATTAATAAAATTCTCCATGAAATTCATTTAGGAAGAAAGTATATATGTCCTAGTACATATAAATTTATAATAAAATTCATTGGAGGTTTGTATCCATATTTATACATTTGTTACGAAGGTGGGGTCCATGTTGTCCGCCAACAAAATTTCCCAACATTGTTCAATTCTTTAGGACTCTAAATTCTTAAATCATCCCATGGTCCAGAAGACAATGTTGAATGAAATAATATAATTATTTAAAAAAATAGTCAATCAATTTGGAATTGTGTTTTTAAATAAATGACTAAAATACCCTTGATATAAAAATATCAAAAAAATACAGAATTAAGCACTTTTCACAATTTTTCACAAAATGCATCATAAATCCAAAATTGATATGTATAAGATAAAATTGATAATTTGGCGGAATTTAAAAAATTTCAATTTATACCAAAAATAGGGAAAATATTTTCTCTATCTATTCCACCTCACATAAACTATGCGTGTCCATATGAATAAAATATCAACACTAAATTTTTAAGGGAACCAATGTTACCAATATTCAAATTCATATGTAAAAAAATCAAACAAATTTAAATGCCAAATCATATTTTTAAAAATACACATTAAGTATAAATTTAATATCTCATTTTTCAAAAAAATAATCAACTCATTTATTTTACTTTTACCCTTTGAAGAATGATGGAACTTCTCTTTTCATTCATTCAATATCCTCAATTAATTATTATTAATCATGCCACATCATGATTTACCTCACAATTTCTTCTCATCTATCATGATAAAAATTAAGTAGAGTTATGGTCATATCATGAGAACATGTCCATTATCCAAATTCTTGTAAATGAACTGTTTTCTCCAATTTTTGAAGAAAAAATATTCATAAAATCATGAGGACTTGAAATAAATGTTCATATGACTCTCAGGCTTAAGGTTGGTAGGATTTTATTTTTTTAATAAATTAGGCTCAATAAGGAGGTTTATCACTTAAGTATAATGCGTGATATCAAAAATTCTAATAAATTTCTCCCTTTAAAACTAGCAACACCCACTTCCCTAAAACACAAAGTAAAGGTTATCATCAAATAATAATAATGAATGACTTGTGCACCCTCTTGATTTTTTTTAACATTTGTACATTTTTTTATTTTTTTGAAAGTTATGATTATTTCTATAATGTCTTGGTTTCGGGAGACGCCCACATGTTCCACGTACCTGGTTGGTCACATAGCCTCTAGCGCATTTCCCAAAACTACAGAGGCTGCCGACTAATAGTGAGGGCCTTGGGTGTGATAGTGGAGAAACTATGCCCTCATTGGCAGAGTAATGCAGCAGAAATAAATAGATAATAGCAGAAGCAGTAAAACATAAAATATATAAATAGCATAAATATTAAACAATTGGAGAACACATATATAAATGATTCGTGATACATATTTCTTGGAAATCATCCAAACAAGTAACAATTCTAGAATAAAGTACTAAACCAAAGTCCAAAAGAAATGCAAGTAGACAACTCTACAACTATGCATGCCTCAACTTAGTCCCATGCTCTTCAACTCTACAGCAATCAAGTACCTGAAGTAGAAGGGCGCTTTCCCTTATCTAGACCTGCAACAATATAATCTATTTGGGTGAAAAATCATGACCCAAATAGGGTTTGAGATGAATCCTAGTAGGCAACCACCCAAAGATATGTTCCTTATAGATAGTGAATATATATGGCATACAATAATCAAAATAAAGTAGTAAACAATGATGTACTCAAAATTAATCATTCCTATAGTTTCAATTACATGCATTTTAATTTATTAGTTAAGCAACTAATAATCATATGTAACCCTCTGGGAAGTAATCATAGTATAACCCCACTTGTTCAAGCATTCAAACACAAGAATCCCTCTGGTAGGTACTCACAATTTAACCCATGTAGTTAAGCTTTAGCAAAGACCCTATGAGGAAGCACTCACTATCAATTCCCCATGTGGTCCCGTATCTGTAACTATAGACACTCTGGGGAAGCACTCAACATCCAATTCCCTCTGTGGTCTCATAATGAGAATCTACAATAACTCTAAGGGAGCACAAAGTCCTTCCCCCATATGGTCTCACAATGTAAAAGTAAATAGTCACTTAGGAGAATCCCTCAGTGTCCATTCTCCATATGGTCTTCTACACCTGGTTCCTACAACCCTGTGTATGTCAATCGTGCACAAATGATACACAAAAACCAAATTAAACCTCAATAACTACTTGGATAAGCAGTCTACAGTATCTTATAGCATGTCAGACAAATTTACTCAATCCTAACAATACTAGGTATGGAAAACAAAGCATCCTAACAGAGAAATCTAGACCAAATGATCAATGCCAATAAAACATGGGAAATACATCCATAGTAAGGTAAATACATATTTTCAAGCACAAAACCTCTACTCAAGCACACAAGGAATAGCTGGAATTAACAAGGATAAAAAACATAAACACTTAATACCCCGAACAAGGGTATTGGGAACTTTTTCACATACAACTCAAAGACAAACTACGAAAAAGCACAAAACACCAAACACTATGTTTTATGAATGATATATGTGATCCTAATGCCTTAAGTCTCCATAGAACTCGGTATATCTACAAAAATTCCTAAAACTATCAATCGAGGAAAACTCATGAAAGAGGAGGAATTAGGAAAAAATGCTATAGAAGAATAAATATCATACCGTGGAGATTCCAACCCAATCGACTATGGTCAAATCAGAGATCAGATGAAGATTTGGAGGCCCGGAGAATATTCGTGCCATACGGATACTCTTAGAAGAGACTGGTTGAGAAGGCGGAGGTTTTGTCAATTAGATGCATCCATGTCCATTTAATTAAATAAATATAATGTACATGATGTGTCTTTTAAAAGTACATGGAATGTACTTTCCTTTACTAACATCTGCTTTAGGCGGTCTCTAGGTCACCCCACACTGCCACGTGTTCTTCCGCTACACAGTCAGCACATGGCTACCCGTGGAATCCAAGTACATGGTGTGTACTTATATGTACACGGAATGTACTCATGAAAATTCCAGATTCACCTCTTTTCCTCAAAAAAACCAAAAAACGTGATTCATACCTGAAAAGAAGAGCCAGATTCTTATAAAAATCGCTCTTTAAATAAATTCATCCATGAATTTATCTAGCAAGGTGGTGTAGAAGAATGATGATTGAAAAACTCTGGCCACTACGATCGTATATTGGCCTCCATCTCCCAAGTCTCATCATATTCTCACCCATTCATCCACAACACTCTTACTAGAGGAACAGACCGGCCACGGAGAACCTTTGAACTATTATCAAAAATCTAGATAGGATGCTCCTCTAATGATACATCCACCTATAGCTCAACCTCCTCTGGTTAAAAGACACAATATGGGTCTTAGAAGGAATTTCGTAGCTATGAAATGTGGAAGATGTCGTGCGTAGCCCGATACCAATAAGGTAACCGCAGACGATAGGCAACCAGCCCGACTCTCTCCAAAACCTCAAATGGTCTGATGTATATCAGTGAAAACTCACCATGACTCCTAATTCTCCTATGTCCCAACCTCGGTGTGACACATAGAAAAACTTGATCTCTGACCTCGAACTCCAGAGGTCATCTCTATCGATCATTATAAGTCTTCTGTCATGACATTGTAGTATCCACCCTCTTCTGAATCAATTCTATCTATTTTTTGGTCTCCTAAATTAGATGAGGTCCCATCATAGCTGCCTCTTCTACCTCTATCCAGCATAATGGTGATCGACATGTCCTACCGTACAAAGCCTCATAATGTTCCATCTAAATTGTTTACTGAAAATTATTATTGTAGGAAAACTCCACAAGAGGTATATGCTTCTCTCAAGAACCTCCAAAATCCAGGATGCATTCTTGACGCATGGCCTTAAGCACCTAAATCATACACTTGGACTGTCCATCTGTCTAGGGATGGTAATATGTACTCATAAGTACATGTGTACCCAACACCCTTTGTAGTCCTTGCCATACCCAAGAAGCAAAACGTGTGTCCCTATCTGAAATAATGGAGTGTGGAACCCATTTAGATCTAAAATTTCTCAGATGTATAGACTCCCCTATTCATCAAAACTAGAGGACTCATTGATTGGAAAGAAGGGAGAAACATTAGTGAGTCTATCGATGACCACCCATATAACATCATTCTCTCAAGGCGACCTTGGTAAACCTATCATGAAGTCCATTACAACATCATTCCCCTTACACTAGGTAATGGGTAACTACTGCAAAAGCCCTGATGGTCGTTGATGCTCCATGTTCACCTGTTGAAAAGTGGAACACCTCATTACGAAACCCGAAACATCTCTCTTCATACCTGGCCACCAATACTGATGTTTTGGATCATGATACTTCTTGGTGACAACAGGTTAACTGTCCAAACTAAAGAATGAAAATCCTATATCAACTCTTCTTGTATGTCTGCTGACACCCATACGCACCACTGGAAATGCAAGATCTCATCCTCGCCTACAGTCCATCACAGAATAGGGTCCTCTCATAGCACACTCACCTATAGGACTAGGACTTTAGAATATGATAGCTACCACATTCTCACATGATCATGTAGAGTATAGGTAACAGCTATAGAAGAAAGAAACATCTACCCCTATATTTGGTGAGCCTCCAAATGCATCTCAGAGAATGGAGACATAATATTCCACTCACTACTGGCCTCCTGAATTGCCTATATCTGTGTCCTCCTACTCAACTCATCAGCTACTGCATTGCATTTCCCAGACAGGTAGTCAAGCTCAATGTCAAAGTATTGAATGTACTCAACCCACCATCGCTGTCTCAAATTCAGATTGCACTGAGTGAAGATATACATGAGACTTTTGTGGTTGGTAAAAACAATAAAATTCTATCCCAAAAGGTAGTGTCTCGAATAGAGTAAATCTTCAACAATTGCAGCCAACTCGATATCGTGCATTGGGTAATTTCTCTCATGTGGCCTCAACTACTGAGACACTTATGCAACGACTCCTACTCCTTGCATAAGCATTGCTCCCAACTCAATTCCTAATGCATCATAGTAAATAGTATATCTATTTCCTGGCTCTAGAAAAACTAATATCTGTGCTGAAGTCAACCTTCCTTTTAACTCATGAAATGTTGACTCACAAGATTCGGACCACAAGAACATTGCACCATTCTTAGTCAGTCCCATTAGTGGTGTTGCTATGCGTGAAAGGTCCTGTATGAAACACATGTGGTATCCAGCCAGCCCTAGAAAATGTCATCCCACAAAGATGTTATTCGGTTTCGCCCAGGAATCTACTACTTTCACTTTCTCTGTGTCTAATGATACTCTTGTCTCTAAGATGACATGAACCAAGAAGTGAATTTTTTCATCCAAAAGTTGCATTTTGAGAGCTTAGAATATAACTGATGCTCTCTCAATGTTCTCAAAATGATCTCAAGATGTGTGGAATGGTCATATTGACTATGAGAGTACAAAAAGATATCATCCATGAAAACTACGATGAAATAATACAAGTATGGAGGGAACACTAGGTTCATTATTTTTATGAAAACTATAGGCGTGTTCAGGAGACCGAACAGCATAAACACATATTTATATAGACCATACCTACTCTAAAAGGAGGTAAGAGGTATATATGATGGTCTAACGCGCAAATAATGATAAGAATATATAAATTCAATCTTCAAGAACACCATATTTCTTCAAAGCTGATCAAAGAGATCACCAATCCTCGGCAAAAAATATCAGTTCTTGACAATCTACTGGTTCAGCTTCTGATAATCCACAAAATGTTGAAGGGTATCATATGTGTCTTTTGCAAACATGATAGGTGAACCCCAAGGAGAAGTACTAGGTTGGATGAAACCCCTTGTTTGCAACTCCTCTGACTACTTCTTGATCTCGTGTAACTCTTGTGTAGCCATCCGATAAGGAAAAACGTACACCGGTACCACTGCTGAAAAATATCAATAGAGAAGTATACCTCTCTCAATGGAGGAAAACATAAAAAGTCCTCATGAAAAACATCCCTGAAATGATCAACCATAGAAGGAAAGTCCATCTATGGGGTCCCCTGGTCATCCAGATATAGACTAGCAATCTGGGATGTAACTCCTTCAAACCCATGATGCTTGGGTCTTGTACTGCTCTCCTGGACATCCCATTTGCCCTTATGTAGAAACAATCCTCCCTCTAGTGATGTGAAACTCAGTCTTCGGTGATAACAGTCGAAAACTGCCTAGAAGGGAACTGACCAGTCCATTCCAAAAATGATATCATAGTTCTTCATCTCTAAGACATAGAGGGCCCACAAGAAGTGACACCCACCAACCTCTAGAGGGAACTCCTTGCACTAACGTACACTATCCATTCTTTTACCCAGTAGAGTGTTTAGTGTCAATAAATCATCATAAGAAAAGATACAGAGCCCAAGGCTCTCCAAAACAGCAAATGATATGAAACTATGGTAATCCCATGTTTCGAAGAGTGCAAATTTTAAAACTGAGTCAACTAGAATGGTACCTAGAACTGTAGACGGTCCGGAATCCTGCTCCTACTGGGTCTACTCCATGGTAAAATTATGGTCTATACCATGACCATGTGACCCTGGCTGACCACCCTAGGCTGGTCCACCCAGTAGTCACTGATATCCTGCCAACTAGCTACCACAACAGCGACCTCAACCATGGCCTGAATGGCCAGAAGAACAAAAATTCCCAAACTAATGAGAAACCAGTGGTGCTTCTCCTGAACACTGAGTCATAGAGGAACTCCGATCACCAGTAGCTGGTGAGAAGAACTAACAAAATCACTGAAGATATCACATATTGCTACAAGATCAGCACTGGACTGGGTCTTTCAAGCAATGTGGCCTTCTATGACCGCTCTTCCAGCACTGGTAGCACACCACTTGGACACCCGAAGAATTATCCCGCCTAATACGATCTCAACATGTAGACTCCTTGCGGCGCTTCTTATTGTCAGTCTTAGGTTTACCAACGTCGGATGCTGAACCACCCTAGCTCCCAGCTCCAGAATCCCTCTGATTTCTCTCCTTGAGCAGCGTCTGGTTGACCATATAAGGGTTGGAAGTTAACCTGAATATGTTCACATGAGATCAAATTTCGTGTCTACGACCATCCTCAAACTTCATCACTAAAAATAACTCATCACCTCCTAGAATAGTCATGAAGCACTGCAACTCGGTGAAGCGAGAAGAGTACTCCATAACGGAAAGAGTACCCTACTCCAGACTTATGAACACTTGGGATCGAATAGCCCTAAAAGTATTTGGGTAGAAGTAGTAATAGAAGGTACATTTAATATCATCCCAAGACATATCCTTATGGCATCCTTCCTGTGTGATCAAATCCCACCATCTCTTGGAGGAATCCCTAAGCATATATGTAGAGTGATTGAGCCTCCTCTCTAAAGGTGTATCCTCAGGGTCGAAGATAGGCAGCATGGCTTCTTACCATGACTCTATAGCCTCAGGTCCTCATTCCCTTGGGAAGGTGTGAGGATGATGCTACTAGAAAACCCATGTCAATTCTTCCATTAACGGATTAGTATCTAGTACTGCTCGGAATGTCTACATTAACCTCATAAAAACCTCTCGAAACTATGCATCAGCACCTATATTCGGAATATATGCTGGTGCCAAGACTGGCACTATAGGAAAATTTACTGGTATTCCTCATTCAGCCATATCCAGTGTTTGATCAATACCCTGTAACTAGTGTAAAACCAGAGGATGTCTTGGAGGCATGACTCTGCAAGTTCAAGCACACACCTTATATCAATATTATCAGGGACTAAAACATAGAAGTATATGAATGGAAGAGGAAAAAGAAAAATTCCAGTTTTTCAAAACATGGATACACATCATGTATAACACCTACATGGAATGTTCTCTTAATCCTTCACATGGGCGTGTACTTCTACCAAAACTGCTCATGTAACACTCCACACACATTGTGTGTTATCCAAAGACAAGTCGTATACTTTAATCATGTTCCCCTACCCGAGTTCCCTTACATAGCTAATCCACACAGTTCTCCTAGAACAAGACTACACGACATGTTCCAGATGGAAATCGTGTGTACTTTATGATTTTTCATCCACCTGTGACGATAGTCACACATTCGGATACATAGTCTCTATAACACGATGTGTACAAACGGTACACGGTGTGTCGCCCCAAAGATTTTCTGAACCCTATGTCTCTTCCCATACAGCAAGTGACATGGTTAGAGACTATAAAAAGTGTACATAAGTTCATGGCATGACTTAATAAAAACATTTCCTTCCCTAATAGAAGGAATAATGGCATGTATTCATCATTACACGTAGTGTATTCTCGGTTTTTTCAGACATTAAGCCTTAGAAACTACTCTGAAAGCGTGGAAACACACTAAAAAAACATTAAAGGTTCAAATATCAGTTCGTAAGGGCCCATAATCCTAATGAATCAATACTTGGCATCTTATACATGTTATATACAAGCATAACAGTGCAATGAGACAACAAATTTGAATCCATGAGGGCCCATAACACCTCAAGAACCAAAGATTGGCATTTATTCAAACTAAACCTAACATATTAGAAATACCCTATCCAATATAAGGTATTTTATCAAAGTATCTATAAAAACAACAAGCGTATCTAGGACAATATCTATAACAACAACATGCAATCAATGATGCACCCAAAATGTCATGGCAAGAATGCATGACATGTGATCTTTAAAAAGTGCCTATACGATGCATGAGATGGTGTAACCTCTCTCATTAGGTTGAAATAGAAATAGAACCTCAATAATATCAACAATAACAACACAAAAAATTTGAATCACCCAAAGGTGAAATCGAATCTACTGTAAAGATTGTAAAACCAAAAAATAGAAATATTCAAGGTAAATCGGTTTTTCCCTATACGCTGGTTATCTACTCCCAGGAAAAATTTATTACCAATTACCTATTATGTCATATCCCTATCTATAGGCTGCAAAATGAATGTCAAGAAAAAAACAATACCCTTTGATTCCACTTTGTTACGTCCTGGTTCCAGGAGCCTCCCAAAGGTTCCCCGTAACCGGTTGGTCAAATGGCCTCAAGCACATTTCCCCAAATTCTACAGGTTTATGACTTTCAACGAGGGACTTGAGTGTGATAGTAGGGAATCTATTCCCTCATTGGCAGAGTAACGCAGCGAAAATAAATAGAAAATAATAGTAGATGCAGTAAAATAAGCAATAAGTATACAACAAGAAGTAATAAATAACTGGAGCACACATATATAAATGATGCATGATACATATGTCTAGGAAAGAATCCAAACAAGTCACAATAATGGAATAAAGTACTAAAAGAATGTCGAAAATAAAAGTAAGTAAACAGCTCCACAGCATCACAATCCTTACCATGGTCCCATACTCCCATGCTCCTTAGCAATCAAGTACCTAAAGTAGAAGGCCGCTTTCCCTTATCTAGAAATGAAAAAATATAATCCATTCGTGCCCAAAATCATGACCCAAATATGGTGTAAGATGAATCCTAGTAGGCAACCACCCAAATATATGTTCCTAACAGTCAGTGAATATATATGGAAGGTAATAAGGAAAATGAAGCAGTATATAGGATGTACTCAAAAGCAATCAATCATACAGTTTCAATTACCACCATTATAATTTATTAGTTAAGAAACCAATAATCATAAGTAACCTTATATGAATTAATCATAGCCTAACCCCACTGGTTCAACCAATCAAACATAAGAAACCCTCTAGGATGTACTCACAGTCTAACCGATCTGGTTCAACTTTAGCAAAGACTCTCTGAGGAAGAACTCTCAATCAATGGTCTCGTATAGCTAACTATAGACACTCTGGGGAAGAACTCAACATTTAATTCCCCTTTTTGTCTCATAAAGAGGAACTACAGGCACTCCAAGGGAGCACAAAGTCCATCCCCCCTATGGTATCGCAATGTAAAATTAAACAGACACTCTGGAGAATTCCTCAGCGTCCATTCTCCCTATGGTCTTCTACACCATGTTCCCAAAGCCTTTTGTAAGTCGATCGTACACAAATGATATGTTTCAACCAAAGTAAACCTCAAGAACTAATTGTTTATGTAGTCTAAAATATCTCACATCATGTTAGATAAATTCACTCCATCCTGAAAATACTAGGCATGGAAAACAAAGCAGCCTAATAGGAAAAGCTAGACCAAACGGTCAATGTCATGAAAACATGGGAAACACATCCATAGAAAGGTAAAGAACCTACTTACAATTATAAAACCTCTACTCAAGCACACAAGTCATAGCAGGAAATAACAAGGCTAAAATCCCTAAACTTGCAATACCCTAAACAAGGGTATTGGGATCTTTTAGACATATAACTCAATGCCTAAATACGGAAAGGCACACACCACCTACCTCGGTGTTGTACGAACGATATACATGAACTTCAAGCCTTTAATAACCCTATAATTCCATAATTCTAAAAATACACTAAAAATTTTCAACTAAGGAAAAATCATGAAAGATGATGAATTAGGACACAAGACTCTAGAAGAAGGAAGATCTTACCGTGGAGATTCCAACACAATTGATGGTGGTTTAATTGGAGATTAGATGAAGGGTGAGAGTCCTAGAGAATATTCATGTCGTACAAACGCTCCTGAATAAGAATGGTCGAGAAGGAGAAGGTTTTTTAATTAGGCGCCACCTTGGTCCATTTAATGAAATAAAAATAAAGTACATGGTGTATATTTTAAATGTTCACAACGTTTACTTTCCCTTACAAATCTCTACTTTAGGTGGTCTCCAGGTCACCCCACATGGCCATTTGTTTTGTCGTTACACAACCAGCACACGACTACCTGTGAAAATTGAGTACACGGTGTGTAATTATAAGTACACAGTGTGGAATCCTGTAATTTCCAAATTCTTTTCATTTCCTCAAAAACACTAGAAAAAAAGATTCATACATGAAAAGAAGATTTAGGTTTTTACATGTTCAATCTTTTCATCCATCACCTAGCCACATATAATCAGATGATCATCGATATAGAAATTAGTGATTTTTGGTTTTCTCAAATCACAGCCCATTTTTATTTCATTTTATTTTTTTTTCAAAAAACAAAATCTATTCAATATGGGTAATAAATTTTATTCAAATAAATGATTCTGAAACCTTTATTAATTCCCTCAATAAGCACCCCCACACATCATTCTTTCAATGTGAATCATCCTTTCAACCTTGAATCCCTTCACCCCCACACTGCATCATTAAAATATCAGGAAAATACCAAGTGAATGGTATGAATGGAGAAAAATGTCTTCTAATATGGCTCATTCCTCTAAAGGTCATTCATTGTCTCTATGAGATAAAATAAGGATTAATGTAAACGTGGTATTTAAGGATAAGGGTTTTTCAAAAGATTTCTCAATCCTTCTAAATGTGTTTTTGTGAAAACATTATTTAAAAAACTTCCAATACAAGTTATAGTTAGAGACATGTCCCAAGATCACTAAATAAATATTCTAAAGAATAAAATGAAAGTATATGGTATTTAAATTATCTCATGAATGGGAAATTAATATTAGACAATCACTCAATGAATGATTTATAATAATAAAGTAATTCACATGAATTTTAGAGATTCAAATTATGAATTTTTTTTGGGAAATTTCATTTATATGAATCAATAAATTCCCTCAAATCATAAGTCATAATTTCAATATCCATGATTCACATTAAACATTAAATTTTCAATTTAACTCCTTAAATTTATTTAATATTGAATTCTAAAAAATGGAATCACTGGATTCTTATGAAACCCATGTCTCCTAGATAAGTCAAGTAAATCATAAATTCAAGCGTGGGCATGATATATCACTTTAAATCTCAAAAAATGTTTTTGGAAAAAAAATATAAAGAATTTATAAGCTAAAAACAAAAAGTGGAATCCCTGTTGAAATGAAGTTTAGTCATCTTCCTATATATAAGGCTTTCTTCTGCCATCATGAGCCTATAAAAAACAACTTTATTAAGAACAGATATCATTTAATTATTTATCAAAAATAAAAGAGGCGGTGGGATGAATTATTGACTAATTCCAACAACTGAATTTGATATCCAAATTCATAAGATTGAATATAAAAGTAGAAAAAGGAAATTAAATGTTAAATCTTGGTACGATCTCCCAAGTGGGCCCTGAATTTTTACTACCTCCAGTGGGTATTACTAGCTGTTATCCAAAGATTAATGGTGTATGAAGCTTCTTTGACATGAACCAACACATGTGGATTTTTTCAGATTGTAGTTCATTATTCATATTGTGGAGGACTCCATGTATAGAGTACGCCAGATCTGTCCCCTTTTAAATGTGGTATAACTTTTTGGTGAGGGTAGGATGAATTTTAGAGTCTCCTCCTCCTTTGTTTAAACTTGTGAAACATTTTCTTTCTTTTCTTGTAATCCTTCCTCTAAATGTAAAAAATCTCCAAGAGCTTTAAAGTTCCTCAAAAGATGTATCTTATTTTTCATTATCTTCCCACCGGGCATCACACAAGTTGGTTCAATCTAAAAATTCAAAAAAATTGGCAGTCATACTCAAATCAATTTCAATAAAACCAAATGAGTTGGAGTCCATGAATGTATCATCTCCCTGATGTGGTTAAGCTTGAATCTTTTCTTCGATGGATATTTCCTCTTGTAGTTGATTTTCACTAGATAGAGGTTGGTAATCAGGATTCTCCACCTCGAGTTTGGATTTAACTTCATGGATGTCTTCGGTGAAATTTGGGAAGGCCAGTGGCACTTACCTTTTGGCCTTGAATATTTGAATGTCAGTTTGGAGTTAATCGGCCATAACCATCAAATATTCAAGTGAGATCCACATTTTTATTCCTCTTTTATTATGTTAGACCATTATCATTATAGTATCATACCTTCTTTGGAGGACCTCCAAAGTGTAGTCTGTTTCTTCTTCATGCACCTATGAGTAATTAATCCATGCATAATAATTTGAATTTTAAATAATGATGGCAAAGGGAGTTTTTTGTTTTTTTGGGTTTTTTTAATGAAAAAAAATATTATAAAATTATGAATTTAGAAAAATTGATTGAAATAACTCTTTTGCTCCCCAGAAACGGTTCCAGTTTTGATTCACACCTATTGTCGGGCATAGAAAAATCAAATTACTTTTCCTAATGTAGCACAAAGGCTGACCAGGGTTGTCTCACTTGAGGATTATCGTTGTGGTTCAATCACTAATTCTAATTCACCTAATCAAATTATTTTTTGTTTTTTAAAATTATTTACAAAGACGTTGATTTTTTTATATTATTTAAAAAGACGTTGGTTTTTTTGGAAAAAATTCAATTACAATAATTCAATGAAAATTATAAATGTAAATGTAGATGTGTATAAAATGAAATTAGTGGAGAATGGTATTTCTCCTAGGGTTGGATATCACGAGTTCATTCATTATATATATATTTTTTAAATTGAATTTGATAATTAATTTAGTGAAACCTTATTAATGAATTACATTCCATTGATTTATTAATTGTGTGATATTAGCATGCCTTCGACACACCAAACCACAGCTCATGCTATAGTCAAATAGGATAAAACCTCAACTGAGAATGATATCCCTAAAATACAAGGCTCCAGCATATGTCATTTCATATCTTATGAAACGCCCAACTCAATTGTATAAAGGTTTTTCCAATGAGAAAATGGAAAATGATTAATTAAAGAAAATAAATGGAATTGAAAATAATGTCATGGTGGACGATTTCCACACCCATTAAATACCCTAGCATCCAGCCCAAATATATTTAAAACATTTTTAATTTAAGAACAATAAAAAATAAAACTATTAATACTCCCCCAAGGTCAATCCTCATATTAGTCACTTTCTATTGAAAAGTTAAAAGAGATCACATTGGAAAATGAAAGAGAAATAGAAATTGGATTAGGGATGGAAAAATAAAGGTAAAACACTTTAGTAAAATAAATTAATGTGTTACATGGAATAAAAAATGAAATAATAAGAATATAAAGAATGATAAATCCTAAATTACTCTTGTCCTACTCTCCCAGGTTCCCCAAATGGAATGAGACGGATTGGAATGATTTGATAGGTGGGATCTTCTATCTTTTTATAGGCATATGTTTTCCTCCAAAAGATGGCATGTTGAATAACAAATTAATGATTGGATCATGAATTTATCCCTTCTTGAATCTTCTTCAAAATTTACTTTTCCATCCACCCTTAAATGTTAAGAGTATTTAGAAGTGTTTCGTGGGTGTTATGTTCATTTTACTATGAGGATTATTCTGCCCAATCAATTTCTCCAGATTTCAAACTTTTTGATTATCAGGTTTTAATTACCATTAAAATGACATATACACTAGGTGGTGCCTTCATTAATATTTTTACAAGCCTTCTTTCTTGTCCACTATTCATAGATCACTATAATATTCAATTCCATGTATGAGTTATAATTTTTTTTGCTGATTTATTTTATGGATAAAATTTTCAAGATCTTTCCTTCAATTTATGTCAGAAACAATTTCCAAAATAATGGATTCAAGTATCCATGAAATTTATTTAAAAATCTCATTTTTTTCTCATACATATCCATTTTTAATCAACTCCATTGGAGGTTTGTATCCATAGTTACTCATCTGTTGTGGAGGTGGGGTCCATGTTGTCCACCTACAAAATTTCCCAACCTTATTGAATTTTTCAAGCCTTTAGATTCTAGAATCAGCTTCAGGTACAGAAGAAAATATTGAATAAAATGAAATAAGTTTTTCACAAAAACAATAATCAATCAATTTGGAATTAAAGTTTTAATCAAATGACCAAAATACCCTTGCTGTAAAAATCTGTTAAAAATCTAGAATAATGCACTTTTCAAAATTTTTCTCAAAACATTTCATAATTTCAAAATTGGTCCATATAATCTCAAATTGATAATTTGGGGGATTAAAAAAAACTGAAATTCATACATAGAATGTGGAACGTATTATCTCCATTGGTTACTACAAGTGTAACAGTGATGTTTACACCATAAGGTAGTGGTGATGGTTACATTATAAGGTTTCCATGACGGTTAAAAAGCATATGGTAGCTATGATGGTCACAATCAAAAGTAATTATTACACAAATTAACCTATATGGTTTTATTTATGTTTTATATATTTAATTGAAATCACATATTATCACAATGTAAGTATATATTACTTTATGGGTGAATGTAATTGTGAATATGATATCATATGTTTAAATGTATTCATGGACTAGTGGAATCTTTCTTTATTTTTATGTCCCTTATTGAGATTTTAGTTCTCATTACATATTTTAAATTTATTTCATTTTTTTTAAGGATGGGTGAAATTAATGAATTTTAAAAGTTTAATGTTGTGAAGAATTCATGTTTCATTAAAAAAATTTGTATTATGTAAGAAAAGGATATTTTTTATAGTATCTAGTTATTTGGGTAACGTGTTGTCATATATGAGTTATGACCGAATTATATAAAATTGTAAACATTAAATCATCATTGGGAATGTATGAAATTTAATTATAAATTAATTTACTAGATTATGTAATGTTTAAGTTCTGGTGCTTATAGTTGGTATAAGAGAACAATTTAGATAACATTAGGGGTTAGGATGACATTAATAAAATACCATGTATTATTTTTACCTTGTGGTTAATTTTAAATGATATATAATTTCAATATTACCATTTTTATTCATCTAAGATATTTATTTTCAGAATGGTTTTCAGCAAAAGAAATATGTAAACTAAATTAGGGAGGCACCAAGAGAATTAAATCCTTCCAAATATGCAACCTAGAATGGTGGGAATATGAACTGAATTGTTTTTTATATTAATCGATTAGTTAAAGAAGGATATAAATGGTGGTGTAATCCATGCAAGATATTAACAAGAGATTCCATAAAAATTATGATGATATAAGAACATTTTATAAAGAAACAACCCCATTCTTTAAGTGGATCTTCTAACCTAGTAGAGGATAAAGGACAGATTAAATCCCTTAAAAAGATATTTGATATTATGGTGTGTTTATATAACAAAATGAAGGGTATTTACATTTAAAATTTTGAAGGTGAATCTAACCATTAGTGGTAAATGGTCTAGAATATCAGGGATAATGAATACATTTATTCTATAGAAAAAGATGAATTTAAAAATATATTCCATGAAAAATATTTTTCCAAGGTGGTTCGACTCAATATAGAAAATAAATTCATTGAATTAAAAAAATGTGGAGGATTTAGTGGTCATTTATAAAGAAAACTTCCCCATATAGGAAAGGTATTGTCTAAGTATTATTTGGGATCTTGATGTCAAAATCATTCATTTTTACTCAGTATTAAAGCCAACATATCGAAGGGAATTGTCCTTCCATGAATTCAAAAGTTATGAGAACATGTTTGATGTGCTAAGAGGGTTGAAATGGAGTTTATTGATAATCATGTGTAAATTGAAAACATATAGAATAATATTTCCTAATGTAAGGAAATGAGTAAGAATCAATCAATGAAATATGAAGAAAATAATGTCTAGTTTCCACTTTTTGAAATGTGTGGTTAAAATCACCTTGTGGAATGCCATGAAAAAATTGGGATGCATTTTCGAAGTTTTAATATTTGACATATGGACAAATATTTCAATGAATATTTTCTTTCAATTAATTCTAACATAAAATCTATAAAGTGTTTCAAATGTGGTGATATGGGTCATTATGAAAATACCATCCCAATGAAAGATAAGAATGATGGAATGTAACCAGATTATAAGTAGAAAAGTTCATTGAAATCAATTGAGACTACATAAAAAAATTACAGGACAACCAATAAAGTGGTATCAGGTATTTTGTTGGTTTAATCATATTTTTCTAATTTCTTGTTTGATACTAGGTCTGATCATTACTTTATATCTATGAAATTTTCTAGTAAATTATAAATTTTACCTAATGAAATGAGACTAGAACTTATGGTTAAAACACCAGGGGGAATATTACCTAAAAAAGGAATTATATGAAAAATAATTTTTTGGAATGAAATTTACTAAAATCATTTTGGTTTATACCTTAGTAGAGTTTGATTCTATTTTGGATATGGATTGTCTTTCGGTTTACCATGCTATGATTAATTGTATAGCTAAATAAGTTGTTTTCCAAAAAGAGTTTTAGATTGTATAAAACAGTCGAGCCATACAGTTGAGAAAATATCAATAATATTCAAAACTATTAAAAGATGGAAATTAAATTTATATTTCTCATATTGTTAAACACAAGGGAAACTGTTCAGATTAATTATTTACCATTGGTAAATAAATAACTGGATGTTTTTCATACTGATTTTCCTAGTGTTATAACTGGTCATGATGTTAAAATTACTATTCAATTGGTTCTTAAGGGTAATACAATTTCAAAACTTCTTTGTCGAATGGCTCAAGTGGAAACTTGTGAATGGAAAAATTAATTTCAGGAGCTTCTTGATAAAGGAATCATTCATCATACCACTTCACCATGGGGTGCCACTATATTATTCGTTAAAATGGATGATGGTTCCATGATACATTACATTGATTAAAGTTCATTGAATAACATTATTATTAAGAATAATTGTAAATTTACTCATATCGATGACATGTTTTATCCACTCTATGGAGCTTAGTATTTTTTCATGATTGAAATGAGATATGGGTACCACTATATAAAAGTGAAGGGTGATAACATCCTGAAAACATATTTTCATACTAGATATGGCCATTATGAGTTTTTTGTTATGTCATATGGTTTAAAAAATGTCCCTATTGTATTCATGAATCATATCAATATAATATTATGTGAATATTTGGAAATGTTTGTTGTTTTTTATTGATGATGTTTTGGAATATTACAAAAGGTACAAGGATTATTAAAAAAATTGTTCTTTTCCTAAAAACGTTCAATGAAAAGAAGTTATATAGAAAATTTAGAAAATGTGATTTTTGGTCACAAAAAATTTCTTTTCTATTGAAATTTTAAATAATGATGGCATAATATTTTGTCTACCCAAAACAAAAGTTGTTGATGAATGGGAAATATCTAAAATGATTGTAGATATTCATAGTATTCATGTGTTATCTAGCTATTACCGATGGTTTGTTAAAAACATAGAACAATTACCATGTTTGTTAGCTAATCTTACAGAAAAAGGGTTTAAATTTATTTGGAAAAAATAATGTGATGTTTGATTTCAAGAATTGAAGAAGAGATTATTGAATTCTCTAGATTTATCCATGCCTTCTAAAAACATATATTTTTTCATCTATAGTGATGCCTCATTGAAGGGACATGGCTTTGTTGGGATGAATAATGATTAGTTAATTACTTATACTACAATGAAACTTAAATCTCATGAATTAATGTATCCGAAACATTATTTGGATTTACCATCTATGGTTTTCAAATTGAATATTTAGTGGCCCAATTTATATGGATCCAAATGTTATATGTATATGGACCATAAAAGTTGGAAGTTTATATTTACTTATAAGGAATTTAACATGAGTCTGAGAAGTTGGCATGAACTGATAAAGGATTATGATTGCTTGATCAATTACCACTATGGAAAAGAAAAAAAAATGGCAGATGACTTGAGTAGAAAATACAATGCTAAATTAACTGTGATACGTTTAAAACACCACTCCTTGATTAATGATATAATGTATTTGGGATTGGATGTTGTTAGTATAGGAAATTCATCTGTTTTATTTAAGGTTCTAGTGTAGTAATCTCTATATAATAGAATTATTCAAGTGTAAAAGGATTTCTATGAGTTATATAAAAATGTAGAATTGGTTAAAATAGTTAAGTTCCCAAAATTTAACATTGATAAATATATTTTTTATGTTATTGTAATAGATTATTTGCACCTTGTGACTATAAGCTGAAGAAAGAATTATTGTGTGAAAGTCATAGTTATCTATTTTATGTTCATCATGGTACTACTATGATGTACAAATACCTTCGAATGTTTTACTAGTGGGATAGAATGAACATAGGTGTAATAGATTTTACCAAAAAATGTTCGATATATCCATAGGATAAAGTAGAGTTACAATTACAAAATTGGATTCTTTGGACTTTTCCAGTGCTTGAGTTTAAATTGTAAAATATTTCCATGGACTTCAAGGTGGGACTACCATAGTCTTCTTGAAGTAACAATGTGATTTGGGTTATTGTTGACCCACTAACTAAATCTGCACATCTCCTTCATATTCGAGATACAATTTATTTTATTCAACATTCTCAACATTTCCTAACATAGATTTTTAGGTTACATATATTCCATCTATATATTTTATCTTACTGATATCTGAGGTTCTCTATAAATATTTTTAAAGGCCTCCAGAAGTCGTTGGACTCAGAATTAAATTTCATTACTTATTTTAAACAATAATCTGATAGAAATACTGAACAAAAATATTCATATATTGGAGGATGTTATTCATTCTTGTTTAATGGACTATGAGCAAATTTAGGATCAATATCTTTCTTTACTTGAGTTTTCATATAATAATAGCTTTTCATTCAGTATACAGATGTCTCTTTTTAAGTAATTTTATGGAAAGTGGTGTCGAACTCCATCATTTTGGGATGATGTCGGGAAAAGGAATATAATGGGACTAAAATTATATGGGGATGTGGCTGATAAAGTGAATATTATCAACCAACACATGAGGACATCTCAGAGTGAGAATAATAGTTATGCAAATAATAAGGGGAAATACTTTCCTTTCAAGATTGCTGATAATTTTTTTCTTAGAATATCACAATGGAAAACGGTTATGGATTTTGGTATTAAATGAAAGATATGTCCATGGTTCATTAGAAATTATTAAATCCAGGAGAAATTAGTACCAATCAACTACTGAGAATTTTATTTTCTATGATTTTACCACAGGTACAATAAATATTTTCAGGTTTTGATTTTGAGATTTTTTTTCTAGATTCATCTCATGTTATGATCATAGAACTAGTTCAGCTTGAAGAGAACCATTCTTATGAAGTGAAACCTATTCAAATTCATGATCATAGAGAGAATTTATTTCAGAATATGTTAATTCTCAAGGTTATTATTTTGTGGAGAAACCACATGGTTGAAGAACAAACAAATGAATTTGAAAATTAAATGAGGGAAAAGTATCCTCAATTATTTAATAAGTACATAAAAATTACAAGGATACAGTTTCCAGAAGTTGGGGAGAATGTAACAACCCATGTACATGTTAAATAATTTTTTCATCCAACAATTAAATAGTTTAATTCATTATAATTGTCTAGTGGAATAAGTAGAATTTCTAGAAATTAAATTATTCTTAATAATGGTATAGTAACATGACCTTAGGGATAGTAACCATACTAATATGAATAAAAATTTATCCACAAGAATATTAATATCACATAAGAAAGTATAAATAAAATTATTGTACCATAAATATAAAAATATGATATATTTATGTCATGGAATAAGTAAATAATTATTTTGAAAATGATAAATTAAATGTTGGTATTTTGGTAAGAAATAAATATATAATTTTAATTGTATAATTAATATAATTTTTAAATTGAAATATATTTGCATAAAATAAATTCAGAAATAAATATATTTTTGATATCATATTATAAGATAACTTTAATAGGCTTTAATTAATTTCTAAAACTGTCATAAAGGTAGTTCTATTTTTAAAACTGGTATTTCTTGTATAAATAAATAAAATTATTAAATCATAAAGTTACTATATTTATAAAATTATTTTCTAAAAATGGAGTTCATTTTAGAATTCTATATGTTGAAAAATGGTTCAGGTGAAATTTTGGTATTTTTCTAAAATACCTGAATTTTTGGGGAACTGTAAATTATGGTAATTTATGCTATATATACATTATAAGTTAAATACACCATTCCTTGAGTTATCACTGATTTAAGTACAGTAATATTATATCTTTTATTATTTTAACATATACAGTGATAATTCTCATTCTATTCATAGTCTTGATCCAAAATAATAAAATAATGAATGTACTAATGAGAAAAACTCCTCTCCTCCACTATAAATACCACATCTCACCACCTCTTCTTTTAACAAGTAAAATCATTTTAACTTGTTTAATTTCTACCTAATTCCCTTCCAAATCCCCTTTGCCATGTATGAGAACTACTGGTATCCCCAAAAGGCCCAAATCAATGGCCTAAAGGTGCTTCTCAAGGAGGATAATTCAATAGGTAAAATCCTTTATCATTTCATTTTCAATTATTTTTCTCTTATTATAATCTCTTCAACACCCATTATATTATTGTAATCTAAACTCTAGTTTCATATATATATATTATAATTTTATAATTTTTATAGAAAAAAATCATCTTCAAACTTCTTCTCCTCTCACTTTTATTCTAAAAATGAGAACATCGTCCATGATGTGTCAATTTTCCACCATCATGGATGACACACTTTTCTTTTTTATTGGAACCATAAATTATAATCATAAAAACATTATTATGATTAAATAATATTTTATAAACCATTATATAAGTTTTTTAATGTTCTGGAACAAATATATAAACATGATATTGAATAAAATTATATAAGTTCGTGATGATCATAAAAGCCACCAAAATAACATAAATCATTCTCATAAATTTTCAATGTAATTATTCATCATAATATCAGAAAAAATGATATATGGTATTAATTAAAATTATGAAAATATATTAATACCATTATATACTTCTTCTGGAGTATTTCTTTAATTCGATAATAAAATCCACAACGAACCAACCATGTAAACCATGAAATGAATGCAACTAAAATAATGAAAATAACAAAATATTATTAATAAATGGGAGAAAAGATGTATTAAAAATATCATATATGGAATTAAAAATATTATTATAGTTATATAATATATTAATATCAATCTTTATACCACTATACAATAGGTTTGAATACATTCTAAATAAGATGAACTCGTTGTAAGGTAATTCTTATACCAATTTATATTCTTTAGGATAACCTTTTACTTCATTATGTTGTAATAATAATATTTTTGAAATAAATTTTGATTATATTATGTTTCATATGAGTATTTTCAGTTTATACACATTTTCCATTGTGTTTTTTCATTTCTCACTTCAAATATATGATATTTTTTAGAGACATTTCTTTTTAATATTCTTTAAAATTTCTGTTTATACAAATTTCAAAATAAAAGTTTTATGATGAAAGTATTCTTTTTTATGTTTATTTTATGGTTCTTGGAAATTTTTAGGAATAATGGTGTATCCTATATCTCCCTCTAGTGAATTGGTTATGTTTCTGTTTGGAGGATGGTTGTATGGTTACCCCAAGTTAATATGAGATTGTTACACCTTAAGGTAGTTGTGAGGGTCACATTGTAAGGTATCAGTGACAGTTATAAATCATATGGTAGCTAAGAGGGTTACAATATTAATTATGTAATTCCCCAAGTAAACTATATGGTTTTATTAATGTTTTCTATATGTAGTAGAAATCATATGTTTTTAAAATGTATGCATATGATACTTTATGGCTAACTGTATTTTTGAAAATGATTTCATATGATTAAATTTATTCACGGAATAATGGATTATTTCCTTCATTTTGTTCCCCTTATTGATCTTTTTGTGATGATCCCATGTTTTAAAGTGTTTTTCATAGGTTTTAAGGATGGGTATGAAGAAATAATAATAAAATAAGAATGTTCTAAATAATGCTTATTCTATTAAAAACTTTTATAATATGGAAGAATTTGACATTATTTTAATAGTATCCAATTTATATTCTTATGGATTTTCATATATGATTTGGGGCCTAATTATCTAAAACACTAAACCCAAATATATATTTGATAATTTATGGAAGCTAATTCCAAAGGAATTTACCAGATTATGTAATTTGTAAGGTAAGGTCCCTATAAATTAAACATAATGTTCATCAAGAAAAAATGATTAGAAAACATATTCCAGAAAATTAAATGTCTTTAAGGGTGTATCTTGAATAAAATTCCTTATAAATATCTCTAATATAAAATGTTTTTGGGTATATCGAAGGATAGGTTTAAAATCAAATGAATCTATTTTTGATTACTGAACAGATCATTAATTCCACATAAATTCTATAACATAACATCAATACTAGAAAAAAGAGCATTGATCCACCATCAATAAGTTAATATAAAAACTGTCCAGGATAAATTTCAAGAAGGATACAATTATTATATGATCGATTAATAGAAACCTATATGGATATAACCATTTTTTAATCAGGAATTATGTTATGGTTAAATCTTATGTCATGGAATAGTTGGAAACACTTATTTTAAAGAAATGTGTCGACGATTATTCATTAGTTGTCATATTATTCTCAAAAAAATTATATAATTAAATAATAAAACAAAATAACAAATTATTTTTCCTTCATATACATTAAAATGGTCATTCGACACTCTTGGATTCACTGGATGTTTTCTTTGGAGTAGAGGAATTCATAATGTAAGGTCGTACGAGTCTCAATAATCAAGAGGGGTTTCTATATAATGAATAATACATCAATGTTGTAAATTAATGGATTTTTACATGGAATTCATATCATTATTTTCATGTATTCGGTTTTCAGTCACACAGACTGAAAAACCATTATCCATTTTTGGGATTCATGAAAAGGAAAATGGTTTGGTCACACATTTCAAAAAATCATGTGCTAAATCCAATGTTTTCCATTAGATCATTCTTCTTTATTTAGAAAGTTAAGTAATATATTTTTTCTATCTCTTCACCTTAACCATGTGTTTCACCTAGAATCACTTCTTCTAGTTTAATTTCTTCTTAATGAATAATAATTTTTTAGGAAACCCATAAGAAAACCATGAACCCTAAAAATGCCTTAAAAATACACCAAAACCAAATAAAAACCCACAGAACACATCCAAAACAATTTGAAACTCAAATGAAATATTATTATTGAATGAAATTAATACATATCACTCTTAAAAAGTTATAGTATATCATATTATCCCCTTTTAAAACTCCTCATCCTCAAGAATCATCACTTATAATTCCTCTATAATAACGTAGTCCACCAATCCTGAACATCACCATCCTTCTCTGTCACCTCCTAGATTAATTCATTAATTCATCTGTTATTAACTATAGATTTTATCCTCTATCAAATTAGTTTCTATCCTTTTCCTATAGTTTTCACTGGGCTCCCAACTTAGGATGTTTTAGGATCTATATCAATATTATCATAGCACTTGTCTTCTATGGGATCAGGAATGTGCCTCTGGTGCTATGAAATAAGAAAATAATTGTGTATAACTCAATAATTTGGATGATGATTTAGATGATACTCCATTATACCAACTTTCTCAGTGATATTCATGGGTTTAAAAAAATAAGTCTATCTTCCTTTTCTTCTTCATACATTAGTGACCTAACTAAGGAGTCACCCTAAAAAAGCAAAGTCACCTAACAAATTCTGGATTTTACTCCTATGGTAAACATAATATATCATCATGGTCTGACTTGTGATCAACCTATTTCGAAATAATTTTACTATCTTGGAGGCCACATGTACTATACTAGGACCCACATCTACTACCTCAATATCCTCGTTCCAACAAATTTATGAATGATACACACCCCATAGATATACACATAACATTCTATCTGAGTGAAATCCTGCTATATTTTGTTTTTATGAAATCTAAAAAAAGGATAGAATATCAACCCACAATTCAAAAGAGTTTATAATTTATGAATAAAAAATATAATTCAAAATATGAATCACTCCCTATAACTATCTATCTGTCCAATTATTGTACAGTGTGGAATATCACTATTTATTTCCTATGGACATATATAAGACTTTGCAAAACTAATCCATAAATCATGAATCTTTATCACATAAACCTCTCTCAAGGGATCTGCATACAAGGGTATAATCATATATACATAATTATTTCCCATATCATCAAATAAGTGAGTCTCACTATTTGGTATGAAATGATAAAAATTTGTTAGATTCTTTATAATTACCCAAAAACACTATTGTTCCTCAAGATCTTGTTGACCCTAACAAGATGACAATCATTACATATTATCTTATTCAAAATATCGCAGTACGTGGTCATAGTAGTCCACTTGGACACTGGTTCCCTATATTTATCCTTTGGAAGGTAAGGAATCAAGAAAAAAATCTATAAATGTCCCTCTTCATTTTTGGACATTAGAACTACTATGTGAATTCATGGTATATTTTTTCACAATAATATTCACCACAACATAGAGGTATGTAATTCATTTATAATCTTATCCCTTATGGATGAATGTGTTACAACTCTCTCATGTTATAGGATTATATAATCACCATTAAATGACCATCTAGGAAATGGTTCACTACCTACTAGATGTTCCAATAAAAAAACACTGGGATATACTATTGACCAACTAATATCTAGTCTTAAAATGAATATGTTATCAATAACAGAGACAGAATCATCATTTCATAGTACTCAGATTCATCCATCCACCAATAGGACAACAAGTTATCCAGGATCCACCTGTCTTTCCAAAGTCATTGACCATGCGCTTTCTCTAAAAAATATTATATAAATCATAATCTAAAACAATGTTGTATATTTCTATTGTATAAGAGAAATCAATATTGAAATATATAGGTATAAAACCAAGTTCTTATAAATTTTAAAAGTTCCCTTTCAATAAATATATTTTGAGATATTTTCGAATCTATATAGAACAAAATTCACTCACTAAAGTGGTATTGTCTCAAACACATAAATTTCTAGACCATCATTGTGAGTTCTATGTCAAGAGTATGATAGTTCCGCCCATGGTGTTATAGATTATGGGACCCATATGCTACTACCCATACCCTATATCGTTAGTACATCTCAGATAATAATACATGAAATATCTCAATACATTTCATGGCCAATCAATGCTTTAGAAATTATCGACACTAAAGTAGTAGATAACCTCCTCTGAGACTCATGAAAATTCTCCATACATTAGACCAACAACTGGTACAACACCCCTTTCTTTCTATCCATAGTCATCTAAACTGATAAATTAAAATATTACAATGTAAAACTATGAATACATCAAAATAAACAAATAAAAAGTATGATATTAAGAACATTTTGGGAACCATGGATTCATGTTTCTCTACGACTAAAGATATATCTCTATCAAAAACCATATGACCTAATTATTTCACTTCATTAATCAAAAAAAATTCAACAATTTTTCATAATTTTTACGTACACTCATCATACATTTGAATATCTCTAGATTTTTGAAATGCTTCTATCTGATCATTGAGTAGGATATAATATCATCAATGAACATAAGATGAACTAGTAAATATATTGGTTGAAGATTGTATTCATAAGGTCTATGAATGGTAACAGTGCATTCATTTCGACAAAAAACCAACCAAGTACTCACATATCCAATACATCATCTGAAATGTAATATTTGATATCTCATATATAATAAAATAGAATTGGTGATTAGCTGATCAGAGATAAACCGTGGAGAACACTGATTCTTCCTATAGTATATCAAAGCGATCATCAATAATGGGTGAATGTTATCTATTTTCCGCCATCACTATGACCAACATTTGATATTATCCACAAAGTCAATTTATACTATCATTTATCATGGTAAATAGAATTACATCACTCCATAGTGATGTACACATATTGATCAATCCTTTATATTCCACATCATTGAGTTGTACACTATTTTCCTTCGACTCATCAGGTTCCATACATTATGGGGGTATAGAAATTGGTTTCACCACCGGCATGATTACGACCTCAAAACCAATTCCTATATGAGAAGGATATCTTATGAATTCACCTGAAAAGTAATCCATTAATATTTCAATAAGAAGTTGAAATATATTGGGGTTTACCGGTGATCATATATAAGGATCTGATTCCACAATCTACCCTATAATAATCCCATATTAGCTCATGTATGGACTGAATCTACCTATTCCGAACTCTTAATAATCTTCATCATGAAAATCTATCCATAACTGGAAATAAATGATACCAATGTCTGATATAAATCAATGTGATTTTGTAAGATGGTCATCTTGCCTATGATGAAAATCACATTGAATCTTTTCATCTTTATAAACATGATATCCAATTGATTTAAATATATTTAAATTACTATAGAATACTCAGTGAAATAGTAATGATGGTACACTTTCATTCCAGATATTGTATAAAATAGAAGTAACTTTGATCAAAAGATGACTAGTAATTCATGTCTTGTAAAAGCTTGTTCAAATTTAAAGGAATGGGAGGTGATGTTATCAAAAAACTAATTCAGAAATGTAGAGGTAATTAGGATTATTCCTCAAATTGAAGATGGTACCCCAAAAAAATCATCTATAATCTAATCCTTTAAATAAAAATGACCTATCTTAGCTCGTCTACCATATACGAAATCCATCAAAGTCATATATACCATGTGATAAGTTCATACAATTCCAACTTATGTTGATCTCCTAAATCTCTTCATAGAATCCCTTGAGATAAATAATGGAGATGATTTTCTATTCCCCAACTATTGAACTTTACATCATGAATTCTGTAGGTATTTATGGGGTTCAACCTTTACCCATTATTGACGATATTCTAATAATAATATCCCATATATAAAACATAGGATGTTTATCTCAAAACTATTTACCTATTTCAATAGGTATCCTGATCATCCTTATTTATCCTATTACTATAAGTGTCCTCATAGTAGTGATATTAAGCTAATTTTCTAATCCAATATAGGATAGGAGGTAAAACAAAATGCATTTTCTCCTCCATCCCCCTCTCAAATTTTGTGTACTTCTAAATAAAAGTACATATTCCAGCTATTAAAATCCCCTAAAATCACATCTAGGATCTAGATGAATGTTGATATAAAATGAATAATCAATTAATACCTCAAACTGTACCGAATGTGGTGATAAATGTGATAAATTATGAATTCATTTGAATACACAGTGACAAATATAAAACCCTAATGAAACTCTAGGAACTCCTATGATTGCCCTGAAATCTAAGTTTTAGGAAATAATTATATAAAAAATAGATCCTCTTATTCCTCCCATGTGATACCCTCACATCTAAAATTTTATCCCATCATACCCCCACCACCTCCTGGTGGGTCCGTGGATCAATAATGACGCCATCATAACTTTTCATTCCCCAACTTTCTGAACAAGATCCAAAATACACTATATGATCTCTAACTAATCCAATATATTATATAACCCTCCAGTTCCATTAAATAATTATTAGATACAAGTTCTATATCTCTCAATCATAGTAAAAAATTGACCATTTCCCCCTCTTTCATAGATAGGATCCAGTAAAAGGATTCGTGGATGAAGTGGGGCCACTGGTTGGACCACCATTGATGGTATAGGGGAATGAACTATTACATTCTCTTTCATTGTAGTCGGTGGAACAAATGTATTCTACCAAGTGGTATCATCTTTTCCCACAAATGTATCTAGACACATTAGTCTACTTTTGGGAATCATCTGCTAAAATATGAAATAAGAAATTAGATAATGACTTATAATATGGATATAAATCTATCTATTAGATCACACAATGATTCCCCTTTGAAGCTACACCCATCCCAAGGCATAACCCACCAATAAATAACCAAGGTCTTCATACCATAAGATTATTCATGATCAAATATATTTATATATAGACACACAAAATATAATATCATTCTCATGATCAAAAACATGAAAACAATATAAATATACCATACATAATGGAAAACATTTACTTAACTCAATAAAAATTTCAGATGTATAAATAACATATAACATACATCATCGAAATAATTCTATGAACTAGTATATATCACAAGACCGTTATATATATGGAATTTGAACCATACATCCCATTAAGGATTTAAAAAACATATGAAATTCAATAAAATTGTAAGATTATTCTTATCAATGTAACACATTGATCTATTACAAAAAACCTTTCCATGAATATAGAGTCTCCCTTACCCATGTATGACATATACTATCTCTATTTTACCATGTCATATGTTAGTAAAAATTAATGAAGAAAATAATAATCTGATACTATTTTTTAATACCCCAACCCAGACCACTGGGTCTGAGATAGAGAGCCTCAAGACCTCAGGTTCATACTAGAATATGCAAGAGGCTGGAACTAATAGTGTGGGTCCATACACCATCTACAAGATGACTATAACCTTAGTATCATATAATTTCTCTAGTAATATTAATACATACAAAACATCTCATAGTAATCAAGTTGAATGTATGACATCATAATGTCACATCAAATAGGGAGAATGTGATAAAAAAAGATGTGATTATTGATTATCAAGCCAAAATATTTATATATAATATGTGTAGATAAATAAATATATCATTGGAATCCTCTATATTATATTTGTTTTCATACCCATCACAACTCTAAATAAATCAGCTATTTTCAATAATCCCATTTCCCATACATGGATCTCAAATCATGAATTCAACTTAAACATCGAGATTCATTCCCATGATGCGAGTAATAAAACCCATTTGAACACTAGAAAACATCCCAAAATAAGGAGACATATATATATATATATCATTTCTTTCATGATATAATAAACTTCTGAAAAAACATACATCTACACCTATGATGAGTCATCATGAGAAAACCAAGATTCCATGAACCAACAGCCCCACCTAGTTTAACATGATTAAAGATTTAATAAATGTTTCTAAAATTTTATGATTTTAGAGTATGTGAATTCTATATTTCCCACAAAAATGGTTTTTATTGTCAATAAAACCACACAACCTAACCTTGTGATGGAACATATTATTGGATGGTGGTATTTCATAACTAGAATGTTGACATAATTGGATAATCACATCACTAATGCATGAAATTCCTCAACTTTTATCTATATATGAAATATTAATAATTATATTTCATTGGTTACACTTACATTATTGATCATTCCCATGATATAACCAATACTATCTAGTTATTAATAATTCGTATCCATCGTCATGTCACTACACATTCCTTCCAAGAGTTTTACTAACTCAACTGAGAAACATGGTAATCATAATGCAAAAATATGAGTTCCACTTTATATGAAATATCAAAAAAATATAAATTATTATTGAATGGATTATCTATCATGAAATTATGTAAATAGAATACATATAAATCATATGATCAGACATCAATTATTTATCTCAAGAGTTACACATTGTAATGTTCCAACCCTATTTACCCAAAGTTGGTGCATTATTACGTATCATGGGTATGATCAAAAAGATCAAGTCTCAAAAGACCTATTAGTTTAGTAGCCCTGGAAGTACTATATAAATTCATATGGATTACATTATATCATAAAATGGAAAACTACAACAACATTGTTTCCATAGACAACACTGAGATCACATAGACTATCCCTGTAGGTCAGTCATAACATACTTCTTCACATCCGGGGAAAAATAAAACCTAGAAAGGTGTGAGCTTAGATGATCAGTAAGGATAAAAATATAGTGAATGATTTCATAAATAAGCATAAACTTTTACAGCAATGTATAAAAATAAAACAAAAGACTTTTAAACTGGAACTTCAGCATAATATGGAAAAGTTAAAATCAAAATATTTCCATTTACATACTCACATGGATATTCTACTAGTCTAATAATCACATGCAATATCAATAGACACTTTCATAATGATGGAATGCATAATTCCATACATTCATAACCATATAGTCATGGACTTGTGCCAAGACTACAAATAATATTTTGTCAATGCCTTGTTCCAAGACACTAGTTTGATTCATGAGATTTACCGATGCATCGAGGGGCTATAGCGGTCTCCACCCATCAAATACTAAGTCCAATGAATTCCTCATATGAAAGGTTTAAACATAAAATAAACATTCGTATTAAAACTGGCATACGAAATGTCCTACTTTATCCATAAATAATTAATGGTATTAAATAACACATCCATAGTCAAACATATCACAAAACCTTCAATACAATATGGTCATTTTGTATCATAATAAATAAACTTCAAACAAACTTAAAATCCATCAAAGGATGTTGACATAGATGAAATCAAAAACATTTTAGAGAAATATCTATTTCTATTTTGAAATCATTTAAAAGTAACATAATTATAATTAAAAACATTTATATTTGAAAATATTCTTATAAACTTATAAAGGATGCTTCGATAATTTTATAATGGCGGAAAATAGCCATACCCACCGTATAGGTTAAAGAAATTCATTCTTACCTTAATTTTGTTGAAAAGGTTATAAAGGACCTCGTTTGTAAATTGACAGAAAGATTCTTTTATAAATATATTATAAAATTCAAACAAGGGTATAAATTAATTTAACCCATATTCTATAAAATAGTAAGAATGTTTTGAAATACATTTTTAAGAATCATGGATGTGGATGATAAATAGGTCCCATTAGATAATTACATATAAATAACCTCAAATAGTGAAGAGATTGTGAAATTAACCCTTACCTTGTACTTTTCCTTGGTCGAGGGTAGGTTAACCTCCTCTAAAATGGTGAAATAATTTTTATTAAATTATACAAGTATCATATACATTAATATGATATCACATATGATCTTTTAACATTTCTTTGTTAATAATATCTTAGTATTATCGTCGTTTCGTGTGTTAACGGATTCGTTTTCCTTTATATTCATTGTTATGTGAATCATATTTTTTATGGATGGGATATATCTTATTCATATCCAGAATGATATCAAGTATTTAAACATTATTTTTAATAATCAAATAAAAATTAGTCTTGAATGGATACGATGGGAAATTAATCTTATCGCGTTCATGGAGACGGTATTCTGTATGTATGCACGAGCGACAATATCATTCTTAAAATAATATATAATTGGATGGTATATCATATATACATAATCATTATCATGTTTTATTTATTATTTACCTCAATTACATGTCATTATTATACCCATCCAAATAATAATGTATTGAATAACAGTTACACCACGACGTGGAGATGGTAATCCATATGTACGCATGTATGGTGACATTTCATTCAAAGGATGGATAGAATAATGAATATTGTTTTACCATACTTATAATGTCATCATCGTATATATAAGATACTGTAGTTATTATTTTAGAATGGAAATAACAAAGAAATAGGAAGTGTAAGAAGAAAGGAACTTGAAAGAGGTGATGAAATATTTACCTCTTCTTCAGGTTCTTTCTTTTGATTTCATGAAAATGGATTTTTAGGATGGATTTATGACTAAAGTAATGCCTATAAGATGAAGGGAGGATATTTGAGAGGGTATTTGGTAAGGGTTTGACCGAGCCAAATGGCTGTGAATGTGTGAATTTGAGATAAGGGGAAGTGCCCTTTTATAAGAGGGGTGAGGGGTACCTCAGGAAAAGCTAGAAAAGTTGTTTTATAATAAACTCATTTTCGGTTTCCAATGTCACCAAAGTGGATTATTTAAAGGATAAGGTGGGTATGGGTCAAACAAAACTCAACCAATTGGTTTTAGACAGGCTTGGGTCACTATATTATCTTTATCTTTTAGATTTGTCTTTTAGTAAAATAGTTTTACATTTACCATGTCTCTTTTTATTTTTTTATTATATGGTTAATTAACATACTATGTACTTCCAAGAGAACCCCAATTGGTTCATTAATGATAAAAATATAATTATATAAGACTATTTTCTGAACCCTATATTATTATGAATAAAATATAAATTAATAATATAATATTTGTTTTAAAAACCCTTTTATGTCAATTTTGACACTATTTGGTATTTTGTTGTTGCTAAATGCATAATAGCATTATTACTTAGAAAAGAATTCCTCTAACAAACCCTAATATGTCATATTAACATATAAAATTAGTTTAATTAATAAAATTTCTCCAATTACATTTATTTGTATAATCATAATATCAATTATTTTAATATTTCATTAATTAGATAATTATTGTATCATCATTGTGTCATAAATAACTTCAATTATTTAATGTCTAAAAAATAAAAATAAAATACCATTATGTAGGAAATAGTTTTATCTTTTTAATTAATATTTATAGTAGAATATATTATAAGTATAACCCTATATAAAAAATGGTTTAGTTATTAAGCATTGATTTTAACTCTTTTAACTCTTTGTTAAATAAAATAATAATTAATGTCCTAATCTAATCCAAGTGGATCTAAATGATCATATTTTATTCATAAGGTTGTTTTTGGTCGAATTATACTTATCCAATAGAATTAGGACATGTGTTAGCCTAATAATAATATCATTTTACCCTTAATTACCGTATTTACTTTTAACCGTGGTAAATAAAAGTAAAAAGTTACTATTCACCAAAAATTATTTTCATCTTATTGAACAACATTTTACTAACTGATATCAACTGTTTCTCTCGGATTTTTGAAATTCAACTCACAGAAGTGGTAACACTTTGTTTTATGTGAATTCGCAAATTCTCGTAGGAGGTGGGTAAAAGAAAGTGAAAGGTTCTATAAATTTTTTATATATCAAAAATTATTATAAATTGACTCCAATTAATAACATTGAACATATATAGGTATTATGTATATATTTTGACTTAAAATAAATTTATATAAAATAAAAAATTATTTAAATAAAAAATTCGGTTTTAAACTATAACTCAGTGTTTTTCACTATTCATCAAAAATTGAAAGTTTTCAGAAAAATACCAAAAATTCACCCTAGGATAATTTCTATATTCCAAATCAAAAAATAAAGTCCATTTTTAATTATAAAATTTATAAAATTTCAGAAAGTGGTTATTACTATTTATAACGGCTAGTTTGATTCGTTGTGGTGTGTTAGAACTCGAACTTATGTACAACACACGATACTCTATTATTCAAAGAGAAGCGTATCGTGGAAGCTTGGGGTGTTACATTCTCCCCAACTTCAAATAATTTCGTCCTCAAAATATCTGGAATATTATTTCATAAAAAGAATCTTCTGGTTCTTCATCATAATTTCCTTGGGTTCCCACGTTGCCTCTTCCATCTTATGGTTTCTCCATAGAACTTTTACCAGACGAGCAATCCGATTTCTCAACCCTTTTTCTCTTGTATCAAAAACCTTGACAGGCTCTTCAAAATAAGATAGATCGGGTTCCAGTTCTAATTCCTCATGGGTGAGTACATTCATTGGGTCATGCGTGTATTTTCTCAATAGTGATACATGGAACACATCGTGAACTTAGGAGAGACTTGGCAGCATTGCCAAATGGTAAGCTACATCACCAATTCATTGTAGAATTTCGAAATGTCCAATTTACCTGGGACATAATTTTCCCTTCTTACTGAAACGTATAACACCCTTCCATGGAGATACCTTCAAGAAAGCATGATCTCCTACCAGAAATTCCAAATCCTTCCTTCAGTTAATAGCATAGCTCTTCTGCCTACTTTGAGCTACTTTGATGTGGTTTTGGATTACCTTCACCTTTTCCCTTGTTTCCTCCATAAGTTCTGGGCCTACAATTTTTCTTTCACCAACATAATCCCAACAGGTTGGTGTACGAAATCTATTTCCATATAATGCTTCATATGGTGCCATCTGAATACTTTAATCGAAGCTATTGTTATAGGATAATTCTACCCGATGTAAATTTTGACCCCACATACCTTGAAAGACAATTGAGAAAAATCTCAACATATCTTCTAAGGTTTTATTAGTCTGTTCTAATTGTCCATCAGTTTGAGGGTGGTAGTCATTGCTCAAACGAAGCTCAGTATCAAGGGATTTCAAAAGAGTTTTATAGAATATTGATGTAAAACATGGATCACGATCAGAAACAATCGATAGGGGTACTCCATGAAGTTTCAAACCTTCATTAATATATAGTCTTTCTAGACATTCAAGTGGTCAATCTTCCCTTATATCAAGAAAATATGCTGAATTGGTAAGATGACCAATAATGACCCATATTGCATTATTCCTTCTAGGAGCCTTTGGTAGTCCCATGACAAAGTCCATCATAATATTATCCCATTTTCACTCAAGTATGGGAAGGGGTTTCAAGACTCCTCTAGGTTGTTGCATTACAGCTTTCACTTGTTGGCAAACCATACATCTTGACACAAAATCAGAAAATCTCCCTCTTCATGTTGTACCACCAAAAATGTTCTGTCAATTCTATTTATATTTTGGTGCTCCCAGGGTGTATATAGAAATTGGAGCTATGGCTATCATCCAATAATTCACTTTTTAGATCAGGTATATCGGGAACACAAAGCCTCTTCAAAAATTTCAAAATTCCATCTTCTTATACAAATCACTCAAACTCCCGTTATTCACAGCTTTAATTTTATTTTGAAACTCATCATCATTATCTTGAGAACTTTTTATCCTTTCTATTAAATATGGTTTGGAATCCATTTGAAGAAGAATTGATTTTTCACCTTCCATGGTTATTCTCATATCCATCATTACTAGATCTATGTATATTGGATCCTTTTCAACTCTCATCCTATTCAAAACTCCATGATATTATCTGCTCAAAGAATCTTCAACCTTAATTTCCTTCCCAAGGTAGTAGTATATAGTGCAATCAAAATCGTTGAGTTGTTCAAGCCATCTACTTTGCCTCATGTTGAGTTCTTTATGTGAGAAAATATACTTCAAACTCACATGTTCGGTATATATCTCACATTTTTTACCATAGAGATTATGTCTCCATATCGTCAACGCAAAGATTATAGCTGCTAACTCAAGATCATGAGTAGTATAGTTTTTCTCATGAATTTTTATTTTTCACGATGCATAGGCAATAACCCTATCATTCTGCACAAGGACACAACCAAGTCCTTTCTTTGAAGAATCACTGTAAATAACAAACCCATCATTCCTCGATGGTGGAGTCAACATAAGAGAATTGACTAATATTCTCTTCAGTTATTCAAAATATTTTTCACACACTTTATTCAAAACAAATTTAACATTTTTTTGTGTGAGATTTGTTAATTTGTTAACCAATCATAAAATTTTCGGGACGAAACATCGATAATAACCTGCTAAACCAAAAAACCTGCATACCTCGGTTATACTCATTGGTGCTGGACATTCTTGGATTGCACTTGTCATAGAAGGATCAATGGAGATTCCATCAATATAGACATTATGGCCAAGAAAAGAAATCTCCTAAAGCCAGAATTCAGACATGCTAAACATCCCATATAATTCTTATCTTCTAAGAGTCTTCAGGATAATGCGCAAGTGATTTTCATGATCTTCATTGATTTTGGAGTATACCAAGATATCATCAATAAATACCACTAAAAATTCATCAAGATATTCCCTGAAAACTCTATTCATTAGATCTCTATATATAGAGGGTGAATTAGTCAATCCAAAATGCATTACTGTAAACTCGTAATGCCCATACCTGGTTTGAAATGTTGTTTTCGGAATGTCTTCCTTCTTCTCAAACAACTAATGGTATCCCAATCGAAGTTCAATATTGTAAAATTATGGGGATCTATTAAGTTGGTAAAATAAATCATAAATGTGAGGTAGGGGATACATGTTCTTTATTTTTATAGCATTGATCTCCATGTGGTCAATGCACAATCTCCTATATTCATCTTTCTTCTTAACAAAAAGGACAGGGGATCCCCATTAAGAAACACTGGGGAGAATAAATCCATTATTACTCGATTCCTCTAATTGTTTCTTTAGATCCACTAATTCCACAGTTTCCATTCTATAAGGGGTATTCGATAGGGTCCTTGAACCAGGAATTAAATCAATGGAAAACTCAATTACTCATTCTAGCGGATGTCTAGGTAAACCCTCTGGAAATACATCAACATACTCTTGAAAAGTAAGTATATCCTCTATTTTAACATTATTTTCCTCACCCACAGTTGTATCATTCTCATCCTCCCCAATAATTGAATTTAGTTGAGCTACTAGGGGTAGATCTAGATAAGAATTATGTGGTGACGATTCTTCTCTAATGATAAGGTACTCCTTATCATCATAAAAAATTGGAACCTCCTTCTTCCTAAAATAAATTTTTGTATCAGGGTGAAAAATAGAATCCATACCGAGGATTATATAAAATTCAATCATAGGTATGACGATGAGATTAGAAGATAATGAAAATTTGTATTCCCTAATGGGGACTAATTCACTAAACATTATTGTAATGATACTTCTATTAGGAGTTTTGACTGACATCTCCTACGTTAAATCAAATTGGAAATATCAAATTTTCTTAGAAAACTGGGAAGATATGAATAAATGGGATTATCTAGAATCAAATAATGAATTTTCTAAACTTATGGAAACCATTAAATTACCTGCCCCCATGTATTTTAGAGCTTCAACCTCAGTATTAGTGATAACATAATATTGGCCTTTATCCATTGGCCTTTTCTGAGGTAAGTTCCCCTGATGCTTAGGACATTAATTTGAATAATTCCCCCTTTCTCTACAATTGTAGAATTCAATATCGAAAACTTCTTTCTTCCCTTTGCAATCACGAGCATGATGTCCTTTTTCACCACACTTGTAATAGACTCCCATTCCCTTCAGGAAAGTACCAGAGTGTTTCTTCCCACATTTCATGCAGGATGGATATTCAACTTTTCCCTTCTTCCCCTTATTTATATTTCTAGAGTGTTCAGCATATCTCTTATTCTCTTTCCATGATTTAAAGTTGTAAGACTTAGAGCATTATTTTTCTGTCTTGATAGCACATGAGACAATATCTTCATATGACGAGAATGATTGTGAGACTAATGCTCATTGGAGAAATGGTTTTAAACCATCAATGAAATGATCAATATTACTTCTTAGTTTATGTATATAATTTGCAGCATTCCTCACTAACCTTGTAAAGTTAGCTTCATACTTTTCGACATTCTTATCCTCCTTTTTCCTCAGACTTAGAAATTGTCATTCCATATCTCCTTGATGGTCATGAGGAAAGTATTTTTCTATGAAGATTTATTTAAACTCCCTCCATTCTATATTTGATACTTTCTCATCTTCCATTGTGTTTTGAATCAATGACCACCATTGATCAGCATCTATAGTGAGGCGGTAAACTACCATGACAACTTTTTACATTTCGTTACTCCCCAAGGCGTGGAATATTTTCTCTAAGGAATTTATCCATTTCACATCCACTAATGGATTTTTAATCCCATTTAATGTCAGTGGTTTTTGACTCATGAAGCAATATAACATTGATCCTCCATGTTGTGGATCAGGGTTCTCTATACGGGTAAGGTTATTATTCATAACCTGAGAGAGTTGTCCCAATATGGTGATTAGCTGATCAGCACCAGTTGCATCACCAGATCCACTATAATTATCTTGAGTATGAGGGAAATCTATACATGTAGTGCATGCATTGATACAGTTTCCATTCCTTCCACTAGGCTCCAGTTCTAAATAATGGAATAAAGTAGATTAGTTTATGAATTACAATACATAAATCCAAACATGTAAAACATTTAACATAAATTGAACAGTTTATGGATATAATCCATAATCATAAAATTGTTTTCTTTGAGGATTTATATACTCATATACCCTTCATAGTGGTTTGAAAAGAAAATGAGAATTATCCTAAGCATATCCCCCAAAATTGTCGTAACCAAGAGTGCAGCAAGGCGCGTTTTCATGCACCAGTTCCTGTTCGAGTCTAGCTCAAAGCGGTGTTTTCGAGTTTTACCCCTAGGTTCATCTGTGTCAGAGCCGCCTCTACCTACTCATATCTAGAAAGGGATGTATTTCTTAGATTACTCAAAAAATGTCTACATTTCCAAAATTCTAGGAAGTTCATCTATAATTATCCTCAAAGTCTATCTTAAGGCTATGTGCTCTAATCAATGTTTATCTAAATCTAGTTTCTAGGGTTTGTATGAAACTTCCTCTAATACCAACCGTAACACCCAGACCCCAGTTACCCAGAGTCAGTGAATTATTACATATCATTGGCATGATAAAAAATATCACCTCTCGAAAGATCGATTAGTTTATTAGCCAAGGAAATACTAGAAACATTAATAAGGTTTGCATTACATCATAAAATGAAAAACTACAATAAAATTGATTCCATATAAAACACTAAGATCCCATAGAGTATCCCAGTAGTTCAGTAATAACATACTTCTTCTCATCCTGGGAAAAATAAAACATAGAATAGGGTGAGCTCAGATGCTCAGTAAGGTTAAAAATATAGCGGAAGATTTCATAAATAAGTATAAACATTTAAGGTAATGTATAAAACTAAAACAAAATCCCTTTAAACTTGAACTTCTGTATAATATGGAAAATATAAAATCCAAATAATGATATTTAATTACTCACATAGATATTCTACTAGTCAAATAATCACATGAAATATCAATTGCCGCCTTCATAATGATGGAATGCATAATGCCAGACATTCAAAACCACATAGTCAAGGCATTTTGCGAAGAATACAAATAAGATTTTTTCAAGTCCTTTTTCCAAGACACTAGTTTGTCTCATTAGACCTACCGATTCATCTATGAGCTATAGCAGGCTCCACCCATCACATACTAAGTCCAATACATTCCTCAAATGAAAAGGATTAAACATAACATAATCATTAGTATTAAAACTGGCATACGAAATGTAAATAGTTTATCCATAAACCATGAATGGTATGAAATAAAACATCCACAGTCAAACATATCACAAAACCATCAAAACAATATGGAAGTTTTGTAGCATAATAAATCATCTTTAAAAAAACATTAAATCCATCAAAGGATGTTGATAAAGATGAAATCAAATCCTTTTTTAGGAAATATCTATTTCTATTTTGAAATAATTTAAAAGTCATGCAAATATAAAAGAAAACAATAATATTTGAAAATATTCTTATAAGCTTTAAGGGAAGCTTCGACAATGTTATAATAGCAGAAAATAGTTACACCTTCCATATAAGGTAAAAAAGGATCTTAATTTTGTTGAAATGGTTATAAAGGACCTTGTTTGGAAAACGACGGAAAGATTCCTTTATAAAAATATTATAAAATTAAAACAAGGGTATAAATGACATTATCCCATAGTCTATAAAATATAAAGAATTTTTTGAAATACATTATTAAGAATGTACGTGGATGATAAAGAGGTCCAAGTAGATAATTACATATAAACATCCTTGGATAATGAAAAGATTGTGAAATTAACCCTTACCTTGTACTTTTCCTTGCTTGAGAGTAGTTTATCCTCCTGTATAATGGTGAAATAATTTTTATTAAATTATACAATAATCATATACAATAATATGATATCATATATTATCTTTTAATGTTTCATTGTTAATAATATCTTAGTATTATCGTCGTTTCAGGTGTTAACCGATTCGTTTTCCTTTATATTATTTATTATGTGAGTCATGTTTGTTATGGATTGGATTTTTCTTATTCATATCCAAAATAATATCAATTCATTAAACATTATTTTTAATCCTCAAATGAAAATTAGTCTTGAATGTATACGATGTGGAATGAATCTCATCGCGTTCGTGGAGAAGGTAATCCTTACGTACGCACGAGTGAAAAAATCATTCTTCAAATAATATATAGATGGATTGTATATCATATATGTAGAATCATTATCATGTTTTATTTATTATTTACATCAATTACACATCATTATTATACTCATTCAAATAATAATGTATTGAATAACAATTACACCACGACATGGAGACAGTAATTTGTACGTACACACGTATGGTGACATGTCATTCAAAAGATGGATAGAATAATGAATATGGTTGTACCATATTTATAATAACATCATAGTATATAGAAGATACTGGAGTTATTATTTTAGAATGAAAATAACAAATAAAGAGGAAGTGTAAGAAGAAATGAACTTGAATGATGTGATGAAATATTTACTTCTTCTTCAGATACTTCATTTTGATTTGATAAAATGGGCTCCATAGGTTGGCTTTCCGAATAAAGGAATGCCTCTAGGACGAAGGTATGATAGTTTAAAGGGTATTTGGGTAGGGGTTGGCCAAGTCAAAAAACTTTGAAGGTGCTAATTTTATAGAATGGTAGTTCCCTTTTATAAGAGGGGTGAGGGGCACCTTAGGAAAAGCTAGAAATATTTTTTTATAATAAAATTATTTTCAGTTTATAATGGATCCAAAGAGGATTTTTTAACATCTAAGGTGGGGATGGGTAGAAAACCACTCAACCCATTGGTTTTAGACAGTTTTTTGTCACTATATTAACTTTATCATTTAGATTTAACATTTAGTTAAATAGTTTGACATTTACCATGTCTCATTGTATTTTTGTATTATATAGTCAATAAAAATTCTATATACTTCTAAGAGAACCATAAGTAGTCAATTAATGATACACCTATCATTATATAAGTCTTTTTTCCAAACCATATATTTTTAGGAATAGAGTATCAATTAATAATATAAATTTGTTTTAAAAACTCTTTTATGTCAATTTTGACACTATTTGGTATTTTGATATTTCTAAATTCATAATAGCATTATTAATTCTAAAAAAATCATCTAACCAACCCTAATATGTCATATTAACCGAGAAAATTATTGTTATTCAAAAAAAGTCTCAAATTATATTTATTTGGATATTAATATTATCTATTATTTTAATATTGCATTAATTTGGTAATTACGAAAACATCATTGTGTCTTAAATAAATTAAATTATCTAATGTCTAAAAAAATATAAATAAACTACCATTATGTAGGAAATATTTTTATCTTTATAATGAATATTTATAGTCAAATCTATCTTATGTATAACCCTATATTAAAAATGTTTTGGTTATTAAACTGTGATTTAAACTCTTTTAACTCTTCTTTAAATAAAATAATAATAAATGTCCTAATCTAATCCAAGTGGACCTAAAGGATCATATTTAATTCCTAAGGTTGTTTTTCCTTTAATTAAACTTTTCCAATAGAATTAAGACTTTTTTTAGAGTAATAATAATATCATTTTTAACCTTAATTTCCCGATTTACTTTTAACCGTGTTAAATAAAAGTAAAAAGTTACTATTCACCAAAAATTATTTTCATCTTATTGAACCACATTTTACATACTGATATCAACCGTGTCTCTCGGATTTTTGAAATTCAACTCATAGAAGTGGTAAAATTATGTTTTATGTGAATTCGCAAATTCTCCTAGGAGGTGGGTAAAAGACGGTGAAAAGTTCTATAAAATTTTTATATATCTAAAATTATTATAAATTGACACCAATGAATTACATTGAAAATATATAGGTATTATGTATCTATTTTGACATAAAATAAATTTAAATAAAATAAAAAATTATTTAAATAAAAAATTCAGTTTTCAACTATAACTCAGTGTTTGTCACTATTCATCAAAAATTGAAAGTTTTCAGAAAAATACCAAAACTCACCATAGGTTAATTTAGATATTCTGAATCCAAAAAAGAAGTCCATTTTGAAAGATAAAATTTATAAAATTTCAAAAAGTGGGTATTACTATTCATAACAACTAGTTTGATTGGTTATGGTGTGTTAGAACTCGAAGTGGCGTACAACACAAGCTACTCTATTATTCAAAGAGAAGCTTACCATGGAAGCTTGGGGTGTTACACACATTAAAATAGATTAAAATCATATGTTTCATTAATTTTAAATAATAAGAAATAATCCTAGGAACATCATGTACAACTACCTGTATAGTAAGTATCTTACTACAAAATTTTTGTTGATGATTTTCATGAATGTTCAGTAAAAGATTTAAGGTAGAATACCAAATCACATCTATGGAAAATGATTTCACATGAAATATATTCCTATATTGGGTTGTGATTCATCGTGAATGAGGTTTATTAAGGGGAATTAAAAATATTCCATATTAAAAATTTGGTTATAGATTCACATACCATAAGGATTTAGATAATGGAACCAGTTTCAATATATATTGATGGAGATGTCAACAGTTAACAAAATCTGATATTGATTCTTGAATGGATCATGAATTCATCTTCAATTATACAATAGAATCTATATTCTAGAAATTTAATATTTATCCACTAAAAATTATTCAATGAGAAAGAGATAGAAAGTATGATTCATGGAGTATAAGATCTCAAATTGTTCTATCTATGGAATCTTACATAGAAATATTCACTAATCAATTGAAATCGTGCTTCATTAAAAGGGTTGTAATTGTGGATCGAGAAACACAAAAATTATAGAAATGATTCGAGAATTAATCAATTTTTGTATAAACAATATAACATAAAATGATGTCATTGATTGATAATTTTTTTAAAAATTAAAATCTGTAATTCATTAAGAAACATGATGAATAATGTGTTTTATATTAGGTACCTCAAATGTGGACCCTCAACCAACCCAGAATCAATGAAATAATACTTTGGATGAGTATAATTCATCAAGTATTACTAGTGTATTGTAAAAAAATGAACACTACCCCAATATAGAGATGAACATGTCAAAACAGTATATAAATTGACACTAATAGATAATTTAGATCATTAATTTAATTCCAAATAATTTGGCCCTATCTATTGAAAAACATTCCCTAACCATGCACCCATTCTAGTATTTTTTAAAATCTACATGATTAGGTTATAATGTTTTTTATTCCATGTTCCAATGGTTTTGTTGTCCATGGTATCTTACCTCATGGATTATTTGGTAAGTCCATATGTTTTTTCAAATTTTTTGTTATTACAGTTTTCTATTCCAGGTTCCATTGTCTCTTGTATCACAATTTTGGGGAGAATAAATAGTGATTGGGAGAGGAGTTTTCAAACAATTCATCATTTAATGGTATTTTATAATTCATTGAAACCATCCATAGAGCCCCAAAGCTAATCCCAAAGAAATTTTATCCCAAAATATTATTATTAATGTATGAAATTAACCCATAGCATACGTAAAAAAAATTTAAGTCTATTACAAAATGTTTGGACCAAAAACTCTCAATGATATAAAATGATAATATATTGATTATATGTACCTATTAATTAGTAATAATATTGATATAGAAATATTAAAATAAAAATGGGATAATAATATTTCATAATTTATAATTTGGGTAGCTACCTGAAAAATGTTTTAATGAAAAAATATAGTGGTAAATAATATAATATGGGTATGTAGAGTGTGGGTGTTGAGACTCAAACAAAATTATAGATAAAAAATATAAATAATAATTTTTAAATTTTTTTTGAATCCCTATAATTTATAAATAAATTATCAAGACCATATGGACATGGGTTATGGAATACAAGATGAAGTGGCTGGAGACCTCGTATATAGGGAACACCTTCTCATACCATTATTCTTCCACGTACTTCATTTAGTAGTGTTTTAACCCAAAACTACAAGAACCATTTAATATGAGATGGGAAAAACACTATTAAAAAAAATAGTTGGTCAATTTCACATTCAGAATTAATAAATATATAATTTTCATCACCGAGGATTTATTAAAATTTGGGTTATTCTGGTCAATGGTGGGGATTATGAAGCAAACTTGTTATCCATTCAACTCTAACCCTATGAGGACTACGGTATACACTTTCTTTAGTTTGTTATTTAATATCACCATTATATATATATATATATATAATTTTCATAAAGAGAGTGAGTGTGTGTGTGTGTGTGTGTGTGTTTGCGATTATTTTTCTGTGTTTTAGTTTCTTTCTATGTTTGTGGGGGGTGATTAAGTGACTCACTTCCTCAATAAAAATTCTTATCCCACTTACCATTAGTCATCTTGTGGATTAAAGTCATATAAAAAGTAATATTTTATTTCGTGAATATCAATCTTTTTATGGTAATGATACTATGTTATCCATATTACTATTATATAAATTAAAATATATGAATTTAAATATATAAATTTAGCTTTGAGATATAGACCTTTTATAGGGCCATGAACAAATGAATCTCATTGTGTTTTGGGAAATTCTCTTGAATATGTCACACTATTTTTGGGGATACATTTTAGGGATATTTTTAATATATTAATTATGAATATTTAGTTTTTTTTCAAATATATTATGGTACCCTTATATTATATATATATATATATATATATCAATTTATCAAAAAAAATTAAAAAATTATGAAAGATGGATGGACTCATTTTATGGTAAAAAAACAATTAATTACAGCATCAATTGTTTTATTTATATTTATGTCTATTTAGAGATATATTTTATTCAAAAATAATAAAAATACACAATATAAAAATTATAAAACAAATATATTATGAATTTTGAATATAATATATTTTTTTTTATTTGAATGAAATAATTATATTTTGTGAATATATATATATATATTCACATAATAGTCATTCCTATAAACATATATACATCTATTTGGATGTTTGTGTCTGTTTACAAAGAATTATAATATATAATTAATATCAAATTCTCGAAAATAATTTGTTCTTATAAATATATGAAAAAAAATTAAAAACATATTCATATAATGTCACATGAACATATATATATCAATTTATGAATAAATAAGTAATATTTATTTATATATTTATATTTTTGTGTGTGTAAAAAATGTTTTATTATATATTTACACATATAATGCTCAAAACATATTGATTTAAAAAACTCTCACCTAATTTATAATAAAATAGGATATAGAAAAATATTCTTAAATATGTAAAAATATTTTATGCATATGATATTGGTAATTTGGGTATCACAACATGTTTTAATGACATGTAAAAGTGTAGAAAATATTGACAAAATATAAAAATTATATTGATTTTATCATGGAAGATAGAGCATACTATCCAGAAATAATCAAAAAATATATTTGAATAATAGATAAGTAGACTAAGAAGTCAAAAAAATTATTTTATTTTAATGTTTTAAAAACACTTTTTATTGTTCGACTATGTCCTATTTTATTATATTTTACATTGCTTTATTACAAATAATAAATTTATTACAAACATTTAGTAATGAATTAAAACTATGTATGTTTTTTTCGACTCCAGAAAAAGAATATGATACAAAAACAAAGAGGAAATATGACATGTGGGTGCTAATGGAATTAATAGATATCCTTTATTCATCATCATCATCCTCCAACAATGGATCGTATTTCTTCATTTTTTTTATCTAAAAACCTGGTCCTGAAATATCAAAAGACACTCTAAATAATATATAGTTAACTATGTGAATGTTTTATATCATTTATAAGATAAAAACAAAAATTAAATAACTATAAATAAAACATGATGTGGTTATGTATACTAAATAATTCATTAGTGTGGTGAATGGGTGATTAAAAGATATGAACTTAAAATTTTATATACCTTGAATTTTTGAGGATCCATTCCTATATAAATTAAATTTCAATGATAATGGACATGATGTGTTTGATCCCCTTGATTATGAATTGTTTTAGATCTATTACCATGATTAGTATTCTAAGAAAATTATCCCATCATACAATGTTATTTTTTTCTAATCCCTGATATGATTAATCAAATTATTTTGTATTAAGATTACGGTAATATTCTCTTTAATCTACAATATCCAATGTGATTATTTATATTAATATTTTGGGAAAAATTATATCAAAAAAATAGTTTCTTCATCATAGAGAAGAAAAATAAAAACACCCTTCAATATAGATGATTAATGAATTCATGTCAGGGGAATTGTTATTCTAAAACAAGATATAGTGAATATAAAAATTATTTTTATTCATTTTCATATTAAACTATGAAAGATTATAAAAAATAATATGTATGCTCAGGAAATGTAATGACAATTTTTAATGAATCTCTCTAAAAGTTATTTTGTAGAACTAACCATGATGTGTTTTCCTAAACTACGTGCTAAAATTTATACAACAAATGAATATTTTATTCATTTTTAATCATATCATCTAGAAAAAATCTCCTCTACTTCCATGGTAATATTATTAATAAATATTAAACAAATCACCTAAAAATTTCATGATCTTTTTAAACATCACATTACTAGAAATACTAATATTTCCTTTTAACTCAAACTTCTAATGTATGGATAAAAATAACATTAACTAAACTAGAATTATGTGTTTCATAACAAAAAAGAATTTAAATCAAGAATATTATTTAATCTCCCTCTATTTATATTGTTATTTCATTCATTATACATCAAAATGAAATTTATCTTCCAGAAAACATATTTAACTCTATACGTGGAGAAAAACCATGAACCAATACCCCTTGTGTTAACTTCCCTTGTTCTTAACATATTCCCCCCTTTTCTTTAGGAAAACCTAATATATTACACACATTGTTAACAAAAAATATGTTTGTAATTTAAAATACAATAATGAAACTATATGAATATCATGAAGGAATTCTCATTCAATAACATTATTATGTTCACGAAGGTATTCATTATAAAGGGACTCAATAATATATATACTAATTTATCTATAATTTTTCCATATTTAATTTTAATTTATACATATTACACTATCTTTATTATAATGTTTTACATTAAATTAATATGTTTCACCTCAAATATATATTCATTTAACCTTCTAATGCATTGATCCAATCCCATGATATCCTTTAACACACCAAAACATTGATTTTAATTCTATTTGTTCTCACTCATTCTTTTTTATTTTTTATTAGGCATGAATTATACTGTAAAATGTGATTTCTGGTCTTGAAAAAATCATGTAATCCAATATTTTAATATTATTCTGATACTCATTTTCATCAAATATCCGTCCTTAATCATATGATGTCATGTTAGATCCATGTATAATATAATTTTAATATCTCTAGGATTATCTATTCCAAAAAAATAGCTACTAAAAATATTATTTTTATATTTATCGTATGAATTATAATATATGTCCATTATTTTAACGACATAAAAAATATTTTCTTGTAAATCAGGGGATTTTAAAAGTGAATTATACTATTTGTATCATTTAATACTGAAGATTCTTCTTTATTCCATTTAAAAATTAAATTGAAACATAACTTATCATAAGGAGTGTGTTTGAGTTAATTAATAAAAATTAATATAAATCATGTATTTTTTAAATTTTATATTTTTTAGGAAATTATATAAAATCAAAAAGAGTGATAACATAATATTTTTTTTCTTAGAAAATTAATTTTAATAGAATACACACATTAGAAAAACAATCATCATGAATATACCATCACATATGCTTAATGTGGACCTTCTCTATATGATATCAGTTTTGGAATTCAAATTTTATATATCATTGAAACAAATTTTAATTCTTTATACAAAATTTCATTAAAAAATCATTATTTATCTTCCCTATAACTGGAGAAAAATTATCATTGAATCATAATCCTCAATTTTTTAGAATATCATTAAAATTTATCTAATAGTTTTTGTGTTACTTCTCTATTTCAATTTATTTTATTTATAAAAACCTATACTCATTGTTTTATAGTCTAGATTTTAGGATTGCACAAAAAATCAATTTGAGATTTGTGTAATTAAATTATGTCACTCTACCATATATATAATCCATATATTTTATTGTTAATAATCATTAAACAATTCCTTCCATAAAAATACATCTACGATTTTATATTATAATTACTCAATGATAATTGAGTTTAAACTCCCATTGTCCAATACCTAATAATATTTTATTAGTATTAAATGTTTATAATTATTTTAATAATGATCCTTTGTTTTCAAGGTCATACTCATTAATTATAAATTATAAACCATCTTGGGAATTTTAAAATTATATTAAACCAATATCTGTACTGACTAACTAATCATTTCTTTCATTTTGTGATTCCTTAAACCCCTTATTAATAAACCATAGTATTTATTATGAACTACAATATTCCAAGATAACATCAACATTGTTTTCAACTATCTATTTGAGATATATTTATAAGAACTATTATTTTAATTCTACTAGTATACTACAAATAAATAATCCATCACTAAATAATTCATTTAATTTTACTATGTGTCTACCATTTATTCAGTTGCAGTATGGATTTTCATTTATTCATTGGCACTTAATATTAGGATTTTTTCCATAATACATATGATATGGTGTATAGAATCAACATAGACTATGTTAGATCCATTTTAATAAAATCTATTTTGGTCTATTTTCAAAATTATTATGAGGCACTATACTCTAATTACATAGACCATCTGATTAAAACAAAGAACTTATTGGTCTTATCAGCTACTCGGTTCTTTCAAGAAATTCTGGTGTGATATAATAGTTCTCGTTCACCTAATTATCATGATATTCTCCAAATAATTAATTATTTCACTATTATTCATCAATAGACCAAATAATATTGACAAAATAACATATTTGATTGTTAAAAATAAATATAATACATATAAAACCTCTCAAAAACATGATAGACCAAATCCTTTGAAAACAATTACCTTGAAATATATATATACAACTCATTTAATGAATAATAATGAAACATATAATGAATTAAATATACCTAACGGTTGATTTTAGACTCGTTGAGATATATTCATCAAAGTAAATGAGTTCTGTTAGACTCTTTTTTGAAATCCATCGACATCTAACAATATCTCATCATCATTAACTTATAAAAAAATTTAAATGTGTTTCTTATTTCTTAGTTCAAATTTTTAATATATTTTGTTCATTCATATTAGATATTTCTATTCAAATTATTTTGGAATAAATTGACATGCCTTTTTATAAATAACATTCTTCCATTACAGTCAATTTAAAATTTTCCTATATCAGTACAATTTTCCTATATATTTCCCCTTATCTATAAATCACCCTTAAAAACTAGTCAATCCTTTGTTCATTTTATTTTAAATCCATTCCATTACAACATTATATTTTCACCATTTTAAAAAAATTTATATACACATAATGGATTTTATATCGAGTGATTGACAAAGTGAACACAAATCAAAGAATATTTTTTTGTCACTTTCTGTTTGGATTGCTATGAATTTAAATTTTTACAAGCTATCACATTCATCTATATAAACTCATCTATTAAATATTTAAATATCCTGGAAAAAAATATTTCCCCAGTCATATATGACAAGGAAAAATAATACATCAACAGTATCAATTAAGCTTTGAATTAGTTTTATGAAATATTGACATCATGGAACTCTCTTGATTATATTTTATCATCCTAAATATAGATTTAATATTTTTTATTTTACTTTAGATGTATAGACAGTAAAAAAAATTCATTATTTAATCATTAATAGAACCAAAACAAATGACTATCTATAAAGATAAATATAATTTTGTATTTTTATCTTCTCCATGGGTTACCATAGTGGTTATTCTATTGTTTCATGATCATTTCTAACCACATAGTCATTTTATAAATTTGATTAAAAAGAATATATTTTATAAAATTTGGTCCATTATATATACTCATAATAATAGTAAAATCAATCACAAAATCTAAAATGTCATGTTGTTGTATATTTTTCAATTTAATATTGTTTCATTTTATCCTATTATGAAGTCATATATATTCATTATGATGAACAAAACTAGGCTAACATGAAACATACCACAATATTAACATCCATATTGGTAAATATCAATAGAAAAAATAAACATGTATCCTTAGTAAATTCAAAATAAGTAATCAGATTACATTGTGGAATAAAGGAAAAAACTAATTCAATAAAATGTAAAATCCAAATATTATTAAATAAAAAATAAAACTTGTCTGAAACAAAACATTTCATCCATGTGACCAAATTTCACATCTAACCCAACACGAAAGGAAAGTAAAAACATCTATGGGAATCTGAAAAAACTTTATTCCATTCTCTATAAACTATATTTAGAAAATCAAATCTACTAACTATAGAAGGAATAAGTAGGGTGTTATTATTAATCCAAGTATGAAACAACTGATGAATCTATAAAAATTTTATCATAATGAAAAAATTAGTTCTAACATTAAAAATAATAGAGTACTTCCAAAATAAATCCATTTTTAAATCATTATTTTGATACAATTAAGTAATTACATATTTACTTAAATATATAATATGACAAGAGTAATAAAATTAGTGTTATTGGAATAAATCAAAATATATCGGAAAATAATATAAAGATATGAAAGTAATAAAACATGAAACCATACCAAGATTTAAAAATCCAATAATAGTTGAGCACTATTATATTGGTATATGTTCTTATAAAAGTGAAGGAAAATAATACAAAAATACCATGAATCATATATATGCCAAGTCAAGAATAGTTTCAAGTTGTTCCTCTCTCACTATGATTTAATATATCCATAACCATTATACCTCAATGTCTTCAATGTACCATGTTTCAAAAAATCATTTAAATAAACCATTATTTCATTTTTTTAAAACATTATTAGACTAAATATTCACCACGTAAAATCATGAATATCACATTTTAGAGATAAAATCCTCATTATTATATTAATTTAACACCAAATTTTAATAATGTAATATTAAAGAAACCCCTCATTTAAATACCTATTTTCATGCCACTAATAATTTTATTTCATATAATATAGAAAATTATATCATCCAAAATAAATTAAATAATAACATCTAGTAATTCATGACATAACAACATTGTATAGATGTAACTACCTTATGAATGGAGGAAAACTAATTTCCTTTGACAAGTGAGGTGGTAAATAAAAAGATATGAAACTTATAACCCCTAATCCCTATGAGAAATCATAAATTCTCCCATTAAAACATTTATATCTATAAATAACATTATAATATTATTTCAACCTAATAAGGGAAAGGAGATAATGGAAACATCTTGGGATAAGAAATTTAAATGGGTGTATATCACAAGATACCTTGAGATGATCCAGAAAAAGAATGATATTTTCCCCAAATCCATATGGTGAACCCTCTATAGAGCTAGGGAGTGGTTTCCTCGACCAAATGAAATAATAAGAGGTGTTTATGCCTAAAGTGGTCAAGATAACTATGGTAATATTTATAAATAATGATGTTTGGATCAACTTTTTTGATTAAAATAACCATGTGATAACTGTACATTAGCCATTGTCCATTTAAAATAATAAAATTATCTTATTTTTAAAATCCACATGGATTGAAATTCCATGATCATACAATGTTTCAACCATTGTAAAATCCCACAGTCACCCACACAATTTTTTGGGAGAGTCTCCTTATTCGAAGAACAATTCCAAAAGTATAAAAAATATAACTGGATAACAAATATCTATTCCACTTGGTCACCACATGGTTTTTTTCAACCCTTCACAAATAGTGCATCTAAATGATTCTCCGGTAACTCCAAATATCAATCCATAACCCTGTAAATCCTCACAACCCTCAAAAAATAAAACCCATTTTAAAAACCATTCCAGGGACATTGAGGATGAAATAATTCTCTCCACCATTAAACAATTTATCCTTATAAATAATTCATGTTCATTAACTCATAAAAAACAAAATCTTGATAATGAAATGATTATTATTATATATTGGACATCTTTAGTAGATCCCATAAGTTATTCCATATTACTTGATTCGAGGGATTCATTTTACCCCATGTGTTTTGTCCTCATGAACCATAATCTGAACTGGCGACTCAAATAGAAAAGTTTCTTACTCAATATCAACATCTTCCCATTCAATCACATGGGAGGGGTATAGTTAATTTTTTCCCATCCATGAAACATGAAACACATTGTGATTTTCTTTAAAGCATGATCACAATTCCAACTGATAAGACCCCATAATCAGATGTCCAGTTATATAGAAATGTCCAATAAACTACATCCCCAACAAAGCCAACATTCTCAACTTAAACACTCAAAATCAAAAATTATTTCTAATATAGACATGATCACTAATATCAAACACCATTAGATTATAATTATGGTATGTATAGAATTTATAACAACCATGAAAATTCACTAACCTCTTATTGATTATTTATACCATTTGTTTCATCTCATGAATGGTATTTGTACAAACCAAATACTACTCTCCTAATCATGAAAAAAATGTAAAATTATTTCATACTTCTCTTAAAATGATTTTAATGGTCATATTTAACTTGAATATTTATATCTACTTTTATAGGAAAATTTCACCAATGGATTCTTTCCCCATGAAACCCAAAAAACCAAAATTATCTCTTGAAGCATATCCTCATGAAAATTGAGGGCTTTATTAGTTTTATGATCCTTCGGATTGTGGTATTATGTTATTATATTTAGTTGGTTACCCATTTCCTCTTAAAAACATTTCTAAATCATATAAGTAAATCACAAGACCTAGTTAAAAAAGAATAAGAAACAACATATATATTCCTATATTCTTTAATGAATAAGATCCCATGATCTTTAACCTTCATCATCTCTATTATAGGGATGACATGTAAAATTTTCCAAGTAAATAAAATATAACACTAATCAAATCCTTCCCACTAGAAGTATAAGAAAACCATTATTTAATTATATTGATATATAATTCAATTTCCAAACTAGAAAGGGTAACTATGGCAAAAAACATGCATACCTATTTTCCTTCACCTTAATTCTCTGAAATGTTAGAAATCAAGGAAAAATTAAACAATAGACCACCTCATTCTTAAACACAAATATTGATATATTAGATAATGATACACCTTTATATCCCTACTATGTATGGATCAATATAATTGGTGTTCAATTCTTATCAACTCTTACATTATTGATATTATAATAACTGAACAACCTTATAAACCTAAATCCTTAATGGGATTATAAGACTAATCACATGAGTTCTCCCCACCAATATAGATTTTACTAAAAATTGAAATTTTTGTTTGGAACGTGTTTGAGATGAAAATAACTATCATATTATCATTTTTTGATTATAAAAAATAAAAACAGCTATAAACTATCATTTTTCGAACCCCTATATCAGCATAGTGAAGAAACTCATAGTTGACCCTTCCTCTACTAATACATTCCAGGATTGATTTGGTAACATTCTTCTCAACATGATGGAATCCACAATAAATTTTCTTGGTGCATATAAAATATCCAAATTGAAAGTCTGAATATAACATACCCATCTTCTTTATCAAATTTTTATATCCTTACATGTAAATATATAATTGGGGCTCTTATGATCAGAATATATCATAAATTGTTCCTCAAATAGATAGTGATGCCAGGTTTGGAAAATAAGCATCGTGGATGATAATTCAAGGTCATGGGTGGCAAAGTTCATATCTTGAGTGAGTAATTGGTGGATCCATGGGTGACTAACCATTTTTCTTGAATTAAGTCATACCTAAAGCCCACACCAGAGGTATCACAGAGAATTAAATTTCCAAAATTTAGATTCAAAGGATTAATAATAAAATACATGATTAATTCCAAATTCAATTACTCATATGATATTCAAAATTTATCAATATATCCATAATTAACACTATTATATTTTATCTCTATCATAAAAGATGTGGGATTCAATATATCTTAAAAATATTCATTAATAACTAGCTAATCACAAGATGATCAAAATCATAAATATATTTCTATATTGATCAAATAAAATTACCTCCAAGTACGTATCATGATCCATTGAAATTCACCACATAGTAACAAGTCCTAGAAACATAAAAACAATGATAGAAAACTAACATTTAGTAATATTACCTCATAAGAAATTTTATGTTTGGATTCAAAGGTTGATATCCAAATTTTCTAATTATTCATTTTATAATGTGGAGTATAACAACAAATAATCCCCGAAAATATAAAAATATATTCCAACAATGAGATAAAAATTATTTTATCAATGCCATAAATACCGAAGTAGGGTTATTTAGTCTTAATTTCATGACTCAGAATAAGAAACTCTAATACCACCTCTTAAATGTTGTTTTAGGAGTACACTCTTCTCATAATTTCAAAATATCCCCCCTTAATCAATGGTTAATTTTATAAAACCATCCATATTCTCATAATAGATCAAATACAACACTATTCCTAAGAAAGGTTCATTTATTCCAACCAAAAACCATATTATCATTTCATTTGTCTACATAAGGTTTGAGGCCTCTTCCTTCCATCTTGTAAAATAAAAATGGAGTGTCCCATTGTGATATATTTGGAAGTATAAATATCATGTCCTCAAGGATTAAAAACTATTTATCAATCTCTTTTTATATTTGGAAGTATAAATATCATGTCCTCAAGGATTAAAAACAATTTTCAATCTCGTTTTACATAACTGGTGCTATCTAATTTGATGGAACAGTTGTTGGAATCGTTCCAGGAAGTAGGTCACTATGGGAATTGACCACTTTTGTGATCATAACCATGAAAAAGCATCAGTAAATATCTCCGGGCATTCTCTCATTATAGTAGGTTGTATGTTGTTCAATAAATGATAAATGAAATCAAGAAATATCTTACATAACTTGTATTCATTCATTCTAGCATAATGAATGATAGGCCCTACATTCCATGATATGATATCCCACTTACCCTAATATACATCAATGATTCTATATAGATATAAACATTTATCCTAGGGATAACAACCATACATGTAGACCATGAAACTAAAAAACCAATCTATTTTATTAATAATATCAATGATGTTATGATATTGAACTATGATTTACCTCACTACATTGAAGTAAAAAATTGTCACCCAACAAATAGAACATTTGAAACCTTATTCCAATCACTTTATGGAAGGAATAGAAAGATATGACATGAATGACATGATCTCTGAACATTATCATAAGAAATTATGAAATTGTTGTGATATTATGTAATTATACAAACCCCTATCATACAAATCCAAAACCACATACAGTGAAATTAAAACTACTTATATCGATGTAGATAACTGTACTTCAAAATAATATTGTGCATAATCTTCATTTAATTGATGTCTATTCTAAACTCACTCTTGAGTTTTCATCTCTGTGTATGGGTTTTCCAATAAATAAGAATTAGATAAAAAATTATTTAAAACATCTAAATGAAATAGATTGTCTTTGGTAAGAGTTGATCATGCAATATTTCTTAGGGATATATTTCAACTAAACACTTAAGGAGACCATAATGTCCATATTGATAAAATCTCTTAGGTGCTTCCCTAAAATATGACATAGAATAGACCGTACCCCCACATTTGTAGAAAAATAAATAATGTTGTCTGGGAGATTCTCATTAAAATAGTCCTAATGTCAACTAAGTACCCATATTATATTTCTTCAAGCTATATGATAAATTAAGGATAACACCTATAGCAACTAAAGCTTTTCCTAATATTGTTTCTCGTGATATGTCTGCCTCAACCATACCTTCTTTATAAATGACATAATCTTAGGTTTAAATGTATAATATAAACATGATTTACTATATATAATCCTTCATAACAATATCAAAAAAAATTATTTTGTTTAATCATTATAAACAATCTCTGTTTATAATTTAACAAACTTGGTAAATCGTGTGGCAAACTCCATAACTGAACACTCCACTTGTTATGTGTTCAAAAATTTCATATCCATAACTACTCGTAGTGTTTCAGGAAGAATATATCATTTTATAAAATTCCTAACCTATTTCTATTTAATATCCTATAATTAAATTTCTTGAAAAATGTATTCCTACTATTTTCATCATTGAAATTTAAGAATATAGTTGAAATACCCGTTTTAGAGTCCCTAGGAGTCCTAAATAAGTGGAATATAATCTCAATCCACTCGATCCGCTCAATATATTCTCTATATAACTTATCACTATATTGGAAACCAAGATTCTTGTTTGAAAATTCGATGAAAAAAACCACCAATGGTCTCTAGATTCCAACTCCCACCTTAATTATTGATTTATTTGTAAGGAACTGACTTCTACCAGTGAAGGGTCTATATGAGGATTCAATAATTGAACATGGATCACAACTTCCATGTGAGGATTTAAATGTGTTACAATAGGAGGAATATTCTAATAAAAAAATACAATAATTTATTATCATAAGTTCAAATTCCTAATTCAAAACATACGATACATAAATTCATATTAAAGCCTTTAAACAACATGAAATAAATGAAAACATGGATTCAATGAATGAGAGACAAAAATATTAAAGAAGAGTATTTTAGCCTAAATGAACACTAAATAATATACATTCAAATAATCTCATAATATATTCACATTCTCAGAAAAATTCAAACCGCCCATGGTAACACGGTTTTAGAAATAATGTATATCAATCGGTCAACCTTCCACACCTATTAACTAAATTTATGATAGTCCAAACTCATTTATAGAATGAACCATGAAACAATACCACAAATTATTATCACATGTAAAATTGGTATTATAACTAATATAATTTTTTAATGAACCATCCTGGGTCTATATAACACATCACAAAATTCAACACGCCATAATGTATAATATCAATTAGAATGAAAAAATTGCATCATTTGTAATTGAAAAAAATATATAATTCGATTATAGTATATAAGAAATAAGAAGATAAATGATACATAATAAGAAAATACTAAAAGGATAATCTGAAATGAAAACAAAAAATAAAAAATACATTGTCTCCATGAGACCAACTACCATCACTAGACCAACTCACAAAGGAAGTGACCACATCAAAGAGAATCCAATGAGCTATATGACACTATTTCATTTATACTAGTTTTAAAAAAAAAATTAAAAAATGGTGAACTATAAAAGTGGATTTTAGGATCTAGTCCCATTAGGATTCCCCTAGAAAATTTATTATTAATATATATCACAAGAAACAATAGTTATACCTTTTTAAGAAAACTTGTTTATAAATTAATTCACATTTAGAATAATTTTTTAAAACATCCCTTAGTTTTTAATAAATAATTTCATATTCACTTACACAAAAAAAATAAATAGTTCAAGAAAGTTAGTATGAAGTTAATATAAAAATAGCCAATGATATACCACAATATAATAATTTTATAAAGAAAAAAATAGTAAAAAAATATAAAACAAAATGATAATTCTATATGGATGGTTTATGAGTATGGTTGAATTTTTTTTCATTATATAATATGGAATAAAACTCATTGTATAATGAATTATTCCATGAATATTGATTAATAATCTAAATAGAAGGATATATATCCCTTGATAAATATTGAATAAGGTTGTTGATGATTATTTTTTAATTTTTGTTGATTCCTGATAGATAATTGGATGTCATGCCTAAAATAATTTCTTTTTTTAACTTTGAATATTTTTGTCCCGTTCATAAGGTCAAATAATTTGGTCAATTTCAAGAGGATATTCCACATTTTCTACCTTATTTATTAAGGTAATAATAGTGTACATTTTTATATTCATGAATATAATTTGAACAAGGCCATGAGTAATATATTTTATGTGAGGAATTTTTTAATAACCATAGATGATGGGAAATGATAATTAAATTAAAAATTACAGAGGAATATTATTTCAATGAATATATATGAATGGTTAAAACAATGAAAATTGTTATTTTTTTATGATGGCTGAAGAATAAGTTAAATTAAAGAAGATCCTCAAATACAAATATTATTACTTGATATTATTTGAAGTCTAGGGCTAAAGAAAATTTGAAGATAATATTGGGAGGTGAAAAACTGTGATATGATTGTAGTTATACTAGGTTTCTTACTATGTAGGTGTTTTTTGTAAAAAAAGGACCAACCATAGATGAATCAAGGATGTAGTAAAAACTAGACATATGGAACTCCTATGGTAGACTATATGGTATGTCGGTCGTGTAACACCCCAGGTAAATAAAGAGTATGACATTTTCACATTTATCCATATTTGTGAATATAATATTTATATAACTTTAAAGGGGATTCTATGCTCGATGGCGTACCCAACACGCAACAATGATTTTCATGGAAATATTACGTTGCACTCTAATAATAAAATAATATTATTTTAAATGGTAGTTAATGCCTATCTGTTATGATGGCGGGAATGAATAGAACTAACTACAAAATGATTATATATGTTTGTCAAATATTTTTACTTTTTACAATAAATGTTAGAGGATTAAAAATGTGAATGAATCCAATTTTAAGCGTAAACATTCTAATATTCTTTAAAATGTCGATTAGCCGCCTTTTGATGGCGAACCTCTTTTAAATCCACTTTTTGACAATTTTATGTGTTATATTTGACAAAATTAAATTCTTCTTTGGAATCGGGACATCAAAATGTACTTTGTCTAAATTTTTGGTATTTTTCCGATAAAGTTCATTTTTTTAATGAATAGTGAAAATGTTGTATTGTAATTCAAAACCACTTTTTAATCTAATTTATTTATATGATTAGATTATCTTTTTAATTGGTTTCAAAGTTAAATTAGAATATATTTTTACCATTTAATCCAATAGTGGTCATTGGAATTAATTTCATCTTGTAATTGCACCAAACCATTTTTTTCCATTTTCTAATACCTGGTTTAAGGGTTTCCGGTACCCCAAACATCCCTCCAAACATCACAGTCAAACAGGCCCAACATCCCACTTTCAAAGTAAAAATTCAACATTCAAAAAATCACCACTCACCACCTCGATCCACGAACCCACACCGCAGCCTCGAAGCATGAGACCCCTCAAAAACTGCAACACCTCGAACCACGGTCAGCCTCGAAACCACCGACACGACTGGAGAATCCGCAACGAACCACCGACGAGCTTCACCGGCGTTCCTCATCACCGACACAGAGGAAGAACATCACAAGCGGCCACCGCTCATCTGACCGTGCAGGCGCCACCTTCAACGCGAAATCCAACCTTATGCCTCCGGTGAGACCGTGGACCGGCCACTGTCAATCAGCGTCGAATCGACGATCGCACACCACCTTCACCAGCATTCCTTGCCATTTCCAACATCAACCACCACCAGCACAGAAACCGGACGAAATCACCATTTTCAAAGAAAGAATCAAATAGAGCATTGAATACCAACTGAGAAAACCCCACTGCAGCCACCCCAACCACCGAAGAAACCCTTGAAAGTCCTCAAAGTACTCAGCCGCCGCACATCAGGAGACGACCTCCACATGCTAAGAGACGGCCGCAGGATAACAACCCATAACTGGGAGCAAACCCTCGAACGCTCCGTAAAGTATTCCATTGAACAAACCGGTCTTACGCCCGCGGGTCAGACCAATGGAGTCGAAGCCCTAAGCGTTCAGCCACATCAAAGAGGAAGAATCCCAATACCATCACAGAGAACACCCGAGCCATCCGAAGAAATTCCACCACAGGGATGAGGCGACGACAAGAAAATCCAAGCACTGCTAGCTTCAAACGCAATCGCTACGAGAAAATCATCAACACTAGAAACAAGCAAGGAAAACAAGAAATGAGAACGAACCCCCCCCCTCCCTGGGCCACTCCAGATCCGTCGCCAATGTCAATGAAAAGATTACCTCCGCACAATCCGAGCCCACACACGATGAAATCGTCGCGCCAAGCCAACCAATCCGCGGGGAGGAGACGATTCAACGAGAGTCAAACCAGGGCGAGATGGCCAGAGAGGGGAGGAGCGGGCGTACAGGGGATAAACCCTAGCTGCAGCGGGAGAGAAAGATAAGCTACTCAAAGTCCGAGAGGATCATCTTGAAATTTGACTTATGCTAGAGTCAATCTTTTGATACTTATTGTTTCATTAAAACACGCTATTTGTTTTGACAGCGGGAATTAATTATTAAATTAATTAATGCAACTTATATGTTTTGAATTTTTTAAAATAGACTTCATTTTTGAATTCGGAATATCAAACATAGCCTAGGGTTATGTTTCGGTAATTTTCTGAAAAAACATCCATTTTTTATGAATATTGAAACCACTATGTGGTACTTATAAAAAATTATTTTCCCTCAAAATGAAATTTTTCCACCTTTGTGTTTTGAATTTCAAAAATCCGACATACATGGTTGTCATTAAGAAGTAAAATGTGGTTCAATGGGATTAAAATAATTTTTTGGTGAATAGTAACTTATTATGTTTTTTAATCGCGATTAGAGGTAATTAGTGTAGTTTAAGGTAAAAATAATGTTTTAATAATATGAAATTACCTAGACACATGCCCTACCCTCATTGGGTGAGTCATGTCCGACCAATACAATCCATGGGTCTACTTGGGGACCCCATGGAGCCACTTTTCTTGTAAAATGACATAAATACCTTTTTATTTAATGTTAAAATTAAAATGAAACAAACATGACTAATTTTACTAAAAAAAAATTTAAATGGGGTTATACAAGTCAGATTTTGGACTATAAATAGTAATTGGAAAGATATATAGATTTCATCCATCATAGTATTTTTTTATAATTTTCAGACATTAAATAAATTAAATTATTTATGACATCATGATGATGCAGCGATGACCTCATTATTTAACGATTTAAATAAAATGGAAAGATAATGTAAAATATAAGACCTACACATGTCCAAAACCTATTGTATGGGTGTATTTCGAACCCTTACCACCTTATCCTAGATATACATCAATGTGGGACCTTTAAAATCCGAAACTCATTTGAAAATAAAGTAACATTTTGTAACTTCACAAGAGTGCCCCTCCTCTCCTCTTATAAAAGGCCCACACCTCTACCACCATACCCACACCTCTCAAACCTTTGTCTCGGCCAAACCCTGATCATTGTGCCTCTCCACATCCCTCTATTACTCCTAGAAGCCTCACTTTGGGCAGAAGTCTTCTCAAGGAAGCCTTTGATCTCAAATCAAAAAGAGTTGCCCGATTTTAAGGTAATGTCTTCACTTGTGTCATTTTGTTTTATTTTGCTTCTCCAATCCCCTTTACTCTGTTTATTCATTTCTTTTGTAACAACTCCAGTATCTTAAATATACTAGGATGTTGTTATAAAAATTATTCTAGCTACACTTACACACACATTTTTCTAATGGTTAAATAACATATTGTTTCTGTGGTTGGCGATTTTCTGCCTCACGAAACGATGATTGTTCAATATTCTTTTAACACCTTTAAAGGTGGCCATTATGATGTCATTGTATTTTATATATGATATATATGGTATTTATGTTTACTATATGCTTCTGTATTTTATATTTAAAACATACCTTTATTCTTTTCATGTTGTGTAAATGCGATAATTTCATATGAGGAGGTGTGGACTACCGTCCCCTCAAATGATGTGACTCATACTTGCAATACATGGAATGTATAAAGAATGAAATTAATGAACATATGTGACCTATATAACATATATATTATACTGGAATTAATATATATATATATATCATTTATTTTTTTAATTCCATTAATATGACAAAAAAATGAAAGTAGCGTTCATGCGTACCTACGGCCTACCGTCTCCATGAACGGTGCTTTTCGTTTTTATCTCCCAATGATATGGAATATTATAAAATGAATATTTACTAGATATATATGATATTTTAATCATTAATAATATTCTAGAAATTATTTATTTATAACTACATGGATAGTCATTTTTCAAACAAGTTCATTTTTGACTCATGTACCAAACATCGACAAAAACGTCTGATATGAACTCATATTATTAACCTATTATTATAACATTGAAATATGTGATTTGAACTGAATAATAATCTTTATATGAGGTCCTTAATCAATTATAAATTGACCAAAGTTTATTATTCCGGAATATAAAGAAACGAACAAGACAAGTTGGACTTGAGGTAAGGGATCCTACTCCTCTCTTTCTTTTTAAGTACACTATTTTATGTCATTCCTTTTAAAGCTCATCTTTCTTGTTATTGGGATGTTAGTTTATATTAATCTTACTATAATTTTTATGTTCATGTGATGAGATACCATATTCTCTCTCATCAATCCATTTTGGAAGTTTTGAGTGGCGTCGTTAGGCTGCCGAATTTTCATAAGAGATCCAACCTCTCTATTTCTTTTTAAGTACTCTCATTTATGTCATTTCTTTTAAGCCCATCTTTCTTATGTTTGGGGATGTTCTTTTATATTCCTCATACTTTAATTTTTATTTTCATATTATGGGAGACCCTATTTTATCTCATAAATCCATTTTTGGAAGTTTTAAGTGGTGACGTTAGGCTGCCGAGTTTTCGTAAGGGATTTTTCATCTCACTTTTATTCATGTGACATCTATGCTACATTTTCCACTATTTCCATTGAGTGGTGTATGTACTGAACATTATTATACACTTTTTTTAGTATAATTTCATTTATGGGTATTTACATCTTAATTGTATGACCCTTCTTCCATGGGGTGTACTTTTCGAAAGTTACCCAACTCTGTAAGGAGAACTTTCACCCTCCTCTTTTTAAAATACTTATTTTGTTATGTCTTTTAATTCACATACTATTATGTTGGGATATGTTCTTCTATATCCTTATTTATGACAATTTTATGTCCAAGTGATGAGATACCCTTTATCTCTCTCATCAACCCTTTTTGTAAAATTTTATGTGACGCCATTAGGCTGTCGAGTTTTACCGAGGTAACTTCTTAACCCAATTTCGATTTCTTTGGGTTCAACATGTAGTTATTGAATATGTCATACTTTGAATATGTTTGAATGACCTTTGATTATTTTACACTTAATATCCACATATATTGGGTGTATTTATATTTTTCGCACATAATTATGAGATTGATTTATCCTTAATTTAAGGATACCATCTTAATAATGGATTTGATCTCAATTTACATTTCCATTGAGACTTCATTGTTGTTATGCACCAATTCACTCTTATATGGTGTATATACTGTCCTTTGAAATATTATATCATGAATCCCTTTATTCTCATGATATTATAAAGATCTGATTAAATTTTATTCCTCAATTATTGTATTCAAGTGTCTCTCATTTTGTTAAACACCCTTTACCTAAAATATCGTTTTAAATGTTTTAATGATTTATTCTTATAAATATTTCACATTAATATCCATGTTATCAAAATGGTTTTAAGGATTTATTTATATGGATATTAATAGTTTAAAATGTTAAAAAATTCAAAGTGGTATGGGACACTTTGATTTAAAAATATCTTTATTAAATGTTTTAAACGGTTTTAAAAATGGTTTTTAGAATGGATTCATTATTTTAATATCTTAAAATGTTATATTGTTATTGAAATGTGGGAATGTTATCTTTCCTTTATGTTTAAGTCATGTGATACGATTATGTTATGGTTCTTGGGCATTGTTATGAAGACGGGTGGTTCCGTGATAAACTGAGGGGCGGGTGAGCCCGATATGGCTCTCCAATGCATTGGGTAACGCGAAGGAGTGAAACGTTAAGGTTTCTCCGAAGAGATTTAGGGAATATACTGTGGTGGGTATTCCAAACGTAACCAAGAGGGTTACTCCTTACGTAAGAATTTTATTAATTCCTCAAGTTACCTTTTATGTCTTATGATTTCTATGATTTATTCATGATTTTATGAGGAATATTAAAGTGCTTATATTTTATGGGTAATGTATGATTTCATTATTATGTATACATGTACTCATGTTTCCTTTCCATATTTTTATATCCCTTACTGAGCTTTTTATGCTCATCCCAAGTTTTTGAAATGTTTTTCACGGGTCAAGGGAAGGGTATATGATATGATGATAGTGTCAAGGAAGTGTCAAGAAAGCATCCATGTTTTATTTTAAACATGTTTCTGTTGATGGGAAAAATGAATACTATATTTTATGTAACCACTTTGTTTTAAATGTGGAATGTAATGCAAGTTTTATGATCTAATTCTCTAAAACTCTAAACCTGAAAAGTTCCTCAATGTGTAATATTGTAATAACTCAAGATTAATAAGGTTTAAGGCTGGAGCCTTATAGGTCGAAAAGGCCATTCCATAGTGTGACTATTTCAAATAGTGGGATCACTGGGAATTCAAATATGATATTCACATAAAATATTTCCTTGTAAATAAATTTGAAGGAACAATATAATTAAATTGGTTATACATGACTATAAAACCTAGTAATGGCCTTGATTTTTGGGATTTTCAATTTCGATATTCATAGGCTCTCATTTTCAATGAAAATAGATAATCCACACCATTACTATTCATGATATAGATTATCTCCTCATGATCCTTACAAGGATTCACGAAGGAGAAGAGGTCTTGAAAATATTTCAAAATATTTGATGCATTAATTGAATATATGTGAAACTATATAATGTTTTTGAAGATAAAATACATTCAATACACATTGTGTTACTCGAATTTTCATTCTTATTACAACATAACTCTTTTATTTTTGTATGAAAAAGTTCTTATCATACAAAATTGTGTGATATTACTAGACTATTTTTGGTGAAACCATCACCAGAACTGGTTTAAATGATGTGGTTATATTATGTTGGGAGATGAAACTATTAATTCATACATGCATTCCTACACAAATAAATAATCATTTTAATAAATATATTAATCCTAAAAAAGGTGTTATCATAAGTGAAAATTTTTTTTATGGTTTCACATGTCATTGACTAAAATTCTATGTATGAAGTTAATTTGATTTATGATTATTTAATATTCATGAATAATAATTTTTTACTGAGTCCATATCATATTATAGAATGTTTATATGGCTTAGTTTTCAATATAATGAGAATTTAAGTAGAGAAAAAATTGATTCTGTGAAATTTTATTCAAATATAAAATAATTTTTATAATATTTTGTTCATCAGATGAACTCATTTGAATGATTTTGGTAACTTCTATTAAATAAGGATAGTTTCCCATGTTTTTTATAGTTGGGGAAAAATATTGTGTGAATGGTTTCTTGAAGATGAAATTAATAAAAAACATGTTTCACATTGAATGAAATTAAAAAAAGTGTAATTTTATTATTAACTTGGTCTAATCATAGAAAGAATCTATTAAACATTTCAATTTAACTTATTTTAACAATTATACAGTAATTTAAATTGATGGTTTATAATATAATAATGAGAAAAAAAATTCCTACCGTAATCCAAAAACAAGAAACATTTTTCAGTGTATCCATGAATGTCAGAGATATCCATATTGAAGAAAACAATTATGTTCAATGTGTATGAATTATTAGTTAATGAAAAAAAGATTCATAAGGATAATATTAAGAAAATACATTCTCTTCAAGAATAACATAATCCTACTAGAAATTTCATGGAATTACATTTGGAAGTTAAAGACAAAATAATCAATGAAATTTGAAACTATCTAGTTTAATGTATTAAAAAAGATGAGGAATATATTAATAAAATGAAAACTGGTTGGGAATGAAGGATGACATCTGTTGAAATGAGATGTTTCCTTCATCTTTAAATCTCTTGAACAAGATGTAAATTTTATGAATATGATGGAGGCACATGTTGGATTATCTTGAGTTTATAAAAAGTTTATATATTTTACCCAATCATATGATGAGATGTAAGACTCAAAAATATATGTTTTTTTGAATTTACTAATGAGACCCATGAATCTAAATGTTCTCATATTTTTGTCGATATGAGTTCAAAATCAACTATTGATCAAACTTATACCATACCATTGAAGAAGGAAACACATAAATCTGTTAATAATGATTATAATAATGCAATATCATCTTCTGTTGAATGTTCCATGTTATAATATATATTGATATGGGAAGATAGATATTATAATAAATCCAAAAAATTCAAAACATATATATTATAAAAGTTAATAACAATACCCACAAAATAACCTTCCAAACAAGGAATGTAAAATCATGAAAAAAATCTAAATCTCTCTATACTAGTAATATAAGAAAAATTAGGATATTTATTGGCTACTAGTGAAGCTGATTGAACTTTGGAAACCATTATTTTGAATTTTGGCACAAAATTATAATTTATATAGACGATAGAAGGCCTAAATTCAGCGAGAGTTTATGTAAAATTGTGATGAAGTTTTCTAAAGAGGAGTAGATTTCTTTTAATAAATTGAATTGTTTAAAAACAAATAGATTCAAAATCCATGAATATTTCATTGAACACTACAACACATATGGTCATAAATAATAATAATAATATGAACCAACTAGGTAAAACTTCTATTCTAATGTGAATAGATGACCACAACCCAAATATAAGTAGGTCAGAAAGAAATGGGAACTAAATGGATTGATAGATAAATAGATGACGAAATATGATTCATATAATAAAAGACCCAAACATCCCACTTTTAATTAGATAAGGTAGAAAAAACCATGAATTCCATATCTACCTAGAAAATCATTTCTACTATAGAAAGATAGGTCATAGCATGGATAACTAGAAGTACACCATATGGTAGCTGTTAGGGTAACATTGTAATTTAACAGTAAGGGTTACAAATCATATGGTATTTAAGAGAATTACATTTTTAGGTAAGTAATTCACCAAGTAACCTATATGGTTTTTTATGCTTTCTATGTTTAATGGAAGTCACATGGTTTCAAAAAGTATATATATGATACTTTATGGTAGAATGTATTTGTGAAAATGATTTTATATGTTTAAATTTATTCATGTACTAATGGATTCTTTCCATACTTTCATGTCCCTTATTGAGCTTTTTGTTCTCATCCCATATTTTAAAAAAATCCCAGTTTTTATGTATGGGTTTGAGTAAAGAAATCTAAAATTTTAATGCTTTGAAGAAATCATGTTTTATTTTGAAATTTTGTTAATTATGGGAGAAATTGATATTTTTTATAGTACCCACTTGGTATACTTATTGCTTTACATGTATGATTTATGACCTAATTATCCAAAAATCAAACCCAAAAAATATCTTTAGGAATGTATGTAAGTTAATTATAAAGAAATTTACTAGATTATGTAATTTTTAAGGTCACGTCCTTATAATATCACATTTATTCTTGTCATGGAATATAATTATAAAACATACTCACAAAGATCCATGTCTAGAAGGGTGGATCATGAATTAGACTCCTTATGAATATCACTAATGGAAAATTTTCTATGTTATGTCAAAGGAAAGGTTAGAAACTCAATGAATCTATTGTTGATTAATGAATAGATCATCAATTCCTCATTAATTCTATAACATATCATCAGATCTAGAAAAATAACATTATTCCACCATCAATTAGTCAATTGAAAATAGATCCATGATACATTTCAAGAATAATAATAATATAAGATAATATATCTATGAAATAATACAGGGATATGTCCACTATTTCATAAGAAATTATGTTATGGTCAAACGAGATGTCAAGGAAAAGTTGGAACCGATAATATTAAAAAAATTTGTCAATAATTGTTCGTTATTTGGAATATGAAACCATATAACACAAAAAACATTATGGATATTTGATTATTCTCAAAAATATATATATAATTCCTGAATAAAACTAAATAAAAAATTAATTCCCATAACAAAACTCAAAAATGGTCATTCAACGCACTTGTATTCACTAGATTGTTTTCATTGGAGTAGAGGAATTCATTAGGTAAGGATGTAGGAGTCTCAAAAATCTAGAGGGATTTCTATACAAAGAAGAATATATCAATTTGGTCAATTAATAGATATTAAGAGGTAATTAATATCCTTATCTCAATGTCTTCATGGTTTAGTCACACAGTTTGATATTCCATAATCCCTTTATATGTTTCTTGAAAATTAACTTGGTCTAGTTACACATTTTAAAAAATCATGAGAAAAATACGTTGTTGGCCACAAGATCATTCTTCATGATTCAAATGGTTAAGTCATGTGTTTTTCTATCTTTGTACCATAACGATGTGTTACCCCTAGATCCACTTACACAAGTTTCATATTTCTTAAGGAATATGTATTATTTGGGATACCTATAAGAAGACTATGAACCCTAAAAAGGCCTTAAAAATACACCAACACCAAATAAAAACCCACAGAATTCATCCCAAATAATTCAAAACTCAAAAATAACATTATTATTGGATGAAATTAACATATATAGCTCTTTATCAATTAGAGGATATTATATTATACCCTTTAAAAACTCTTCATACTCAAGATTAATATGATGTAATTCCACTATAACAACATAATCCACTAATCCATAACATCACCATCAAATTAATTTTTCTATTCATCCTGTAGTATGAATTGGTCACTCCAAATACGATTCTTTTGGATATATTTCAACATCCTAACGGTACATTACTCAATAATGTGGATGATGATTTGGATGATAACACAGTATAACGACATGATCATTGACATTCAAGGTTCTAACGAAACATATGTCTAGCTTACATTGCTTCTTCGTCAATTAGTTTCCTACCTAATGATTCACTCTTAAAAAAACCCAGTCACCTATACAAAACAACAGGGTTATCCACTTATTGTAAACATAATATATCACTGTCGTATGAGTTGTGATCAATGACTTTTGAAATAGTTTCACTCTTTTTGAGGCCCCATATACCATACTAGGACCAAAAACTACTACCTCAGTAGCCTCATTCCAAAATATTTATGAACGATGATTCCCCCCATAGGGATCCACGTAACATTCCAACTATGTCATACACTAGTATCTATTGTTATATTCAATCTAAAATATGTATATAAAATCAACCCGCACACCATCAGATTCTATAATTTAAAAAACATATATCCTTAAATATATGAATCATCTCCTATGACTATCTATCTATCCTTGTACTATATGTTGTGATATATCACTAGTGAGTCTCACTAATTAGTATGAAATGAGATATATTTCAAGATGAATTATAATTACCCAAAACACCATGGTTCCTTGAGATCCTTGATTACCCTAACAAGATAACCATCATGGTGTCCTATCATATTCAAAAGAGCACAGTAAGTGGTTTTATTAGTCCGATAGGAAATGGGTGCCCTACCTTTATCCTCTAGAAGGTAAGGCATCGGGAAGAAGATCTATGAATGACCCTCTTCATTTCTGGTCCCTGGAATTACTAAATAAAGTCATGGTATATTTTTTCTCTCCAATATTTAAAACAAAAATAGAGGTATGAAATTCACTGATCATATCATCCTTGATGGATAAAGGTGCTACAGCTCCCTCATGTTGCAGTATTATATCATCTTTATCCAATAAATATCTAGGAAATGAGTAACTACCTACTAGAAATTTTAGTAGAAAACACACACTGGGATAGACTCCTAACTAGACTATATAAAGTCATAAAATTAATATGCTATCAATCATGTAGAAAACATCATCAAATAAATGTACCCAAAAGAATCAATCCTCTAATATTCCATCAAGTTCATCAATCTTCACTTATCTACCAAAATTCAGTCACCATGGACCTACTCTACAAAAATTATATATAAATTAGAATCTACAATGATGTTATATATTTCTATTTGCATAATAGATCTCAATGTTTACATCTGTAGGTATACAAAACAATGCCTCTAATTAAAAATGGTCCTTTTGTATAAAGATATAGTGACAAATTTTCTAATGTATATAGAAATAAATTCACATTATCAAATAGGTAGTGTCTCTAACACATCAATTTCTAGACCATGGTTGTGAGTTCTGTGTCAAGAGTATTATAGTTCCTCTCATGGGGTTGTAGATGATTTGACCGATAAGCTATTTCCATTCCCTAATTTTATTAGTACTTATCCCAAAAAAGCAAGACATATCTCAATATATTGCATGACAAACCCATGGTTTAGAAATTATTATCATTAAATATGTAGATAACCTCCTCCTAAACTCTTGAAAATACTCCCTACACTAGACCAAACACTAGTAATTCACCCCATTCTTCATCCATATAGGCATATATATCGATAAACGGAAAAATTACTCTGTAAAACTATGAATAAATATAAGTAAAAAAAAAAGAAAACTAATCATATCAGAAACATTTTTGGTATATATATAAGGGCTCCATGGCTTAAAATTTATCTTTGTATAAAGATATACCTCTCTAAAAAACCACATGATCTAATAATTTCCCACCATTAATCCAAAACATACAATTCAAGAATTTGAAATAATTTTAATGTGCTCTCAGCATACACTGGACTATCTCTAGATTTTTGAAATGATTATCTTGGTTCATTGAGTAGATCAAAATATCATCAATGAACACCAAGATGAACTTGTAAATATATCGGTAAAAGATCTTATTCATAAGGTATATGAACTCTAATGGTGAGTTCATTTGGAAAAATGAATGACCAAGTACTCATTTATCCCAAACCATATCTAAAATGAAATATTCTATATGTCATTTACAATAAACTAGAACTAGTGATTGGCCACTCAGACATGAATCTTGAAGAACATCCATTTTCTCTATATCATATCAAAGAGATCACCAATCATGGGTGAAGGTTATATATTCTTCCCCATAACCATTTCCAACATTCAATGTTCTCAAAAATGTCAATTACTATTATCTTACATCATGTTAAATAGAATTAATTCAACCTGTAGTGATATACACATCAAGATAAATCCTTTAAATTCCATTTCATTGGGTTGTACATTGTTTTCCTTAAACTCATTAGGTTCCATAAATTATGGGGGTATCAAAATGGGCTACACCACTCGAAGGAGTACAAACTAAAAACGAATTCCTATATTAGAAGGATATTCTATGAAGTCATCTCGAAAGGAATCAAACTATATGACCACAAGAATTTGAAATGGATAGGGGTTTACTGGTTATCATGTAGAGTGTTTCGATTCCACAATTTGCACCATAATCATTCTATAATAGCTCATGTCTTGACCTACACTATAGGTTCCCAAGTCGAAATCACCATTCATTAGGAACATCTCTCCATTACTGAATATAAATGATACTAGGGTCTGATATAAATCAATGTGGGCTTCTAATATTTTCAACCGGTCTATGCTGAGAATCACATTAAATCCTTTCATCTCTATAAGTATGATGTCCCATTTATTTATATAACTCGAAATTACTATATGATACTTTCATATCACAAAATATTGTAAAATTTCATTCAAAATATTGTATAAAAAAGAAGTAACTTGGAACAAAAATGTTCAGTAAGTCATCTCTTGTAAAAACATGTGCATAAATAAATTAATGGGAAGTGGCGTCATCGAAAAAATAAGTCACAAATATATAATTGATTTATGTTATGTCTCATGTAGTATTTAATTCCCCACCAATATCAGTTGTTTCCAGATCCTCTAAATAAAAACAACATTGCTCTGCTCATCTACAATATTCTGAATCCAATAATGTTATATATGTTTATTCCATGTGATTAGGTCATTAAATACCAACATACCATTAGCTCCTAACTCTCCACAAAGAATCCCTAGAAGAAAATAATGGATATGATTATCCATTCCCAAACTATGGAACTCTACATTAATCATCCTATTGGTATTACTAGAGTTCACCCTTTATACATAATAAGAGATTCTATAAGAATCGTCTCCCAAATATGACATAGAGGATGTTGATCTCAGACCCATTTAACTATTTAAATGTAGATCCCACTCATCCTTTTTATCCTGGTACTATAAGAGGCCATGGTAGTAGTGATATGAAGTTCTATTTCCAAACCAATGTTGGATAGTAGGTAAACCTACTACAATTTTATCCACTAGTCCCTCCTAAAAAATTCTGGACTTCTAAAGAAAATTACATATGCCTTATATTAAAATCACCTAAATTGTCTTATTGGATTTAGATGAATATTTATATAGAACTGATAATCCTTTCATACCTCAAAACATACCAAATGTGGTGATAAATTTTATTTATTGGGAATTCATAAGAATATATAGTGAAATACATAAAACTATATTACAACTCCATAAACTCTTATGATTGTCCTGCAATCTGTATTTCAAGAAATAATTCTCTAAAAATATATCCTCTAAGGCCTCCAAATTTATACCCTCAATCTATAGTCATATCACATCATTCCCCACTACCTCGTTGTGGGTCCTTGCATCGTGAATGATGCCAGCATCAATTTTTTTCCTAATATTGTTTAAACGAGTTTGAAAATACACTCTATGTTATCTAACAAAACCAATATATTTTATAACCCTCTATTTACATTAAAGGATTATTATATACTATATCCATATATCACAATCATATTAAACCGTGGAAATTTTTCACCTCTATCCTAGGTAGGAATAAGTAAAAGGACTCGTGGTTAAGATGGGGCCATTGGATGGACCACCGAAGATAGTATAGGGGACTGACCTTTTGAACCTTCATCCATAATTGTCTGTAGAGAAAAGGTATTCTCCCTTTTGGGATCATATTTTCCAAAAAAATACAGATGGTCCGATTAGTATCCTTCAAGGTACTATCTATTTATATAGAAAAGAAAAATTTAGATAATAACTTATAGTATGGATCTTAATATATCTATCATATCATATAAAGATTCTCTTATGAAGCTACCCACAACCCAAGGCATAACCCACTTATAAATAACCAAGTTCTATATACCATCACATTATTCATGATCAAATATTTTTATATATACACACAAAAAATATAATATCATTATAAAGATCAACAACATAATGAAAATATAAATATATCAAAAAACATAGAAAATATTTACTTCACCCAATAAAAATTTCACATGTATACATAACATATAACATAAATCATTGAAATAATTTAATGAAATATTATATAGAAAAAAAGTATATATAAGAAATGTTACCCTTACATCCTACAAATGATATACAAACACAACCCAAAATTCCTTAAAATTGTAAGAGAAATCTTATCAACAGTTACACATTAATCTAATACATAAGACTTATCAATGACTATAGAGTCTCTCCTACCCATGTACCACATATCCAATATCTATTCCACTATTTGATATGTTATTAAAAATAAATAGAGAATATTATCAATTGATATAATTTTTTAATACCCCAACGTAGACCACCATGCCTGATATAGAGAGTCATAAGACCTCGTGTGGTCATCATCATATGAAAGAGGATGAAACTAAAATTGTGGGCCTAGAACCATATATGGGATGACTATATCCATTGAATCATATCATTTAGATAATAACGAATATTTATATTAAATATCTCATAGTAATCAAGTTGAATATATAACATCATAATGTAACTTCAAATGGAATGCATGTTATATAATAAATATATGGGATCATAGTTTTTCACCCAAACTATTTATATATAATATGAGTAAATGAATAAATATATCTTTGGAATACTATTGATTTTATATAGGTATCATTCCCATATCCATGCTAAATAATTCAGCTATATTCCATGGGTTATTTTCCCTTACATAGATCTCATATCATGAATTCTACTTGAGCATCAAGATTCCTATGCATGATGTGAGTAATAAAATTCATTAGAACAAAAGACAATATCCTCAAAAAATAGTGGAAATATATATATATATATATATCTCATTTTATTTCATAATACAATTAAATTCTAAATAAATATATAGCTACACATGTGGTGATTTATCATGTGCTAACCAGGCTTCCACAAACCCACAAGTATATAGAGTTAAAAATGATTATAGATTTAATAAAATTTTATATCATTGAATGATTTTAAATTAAGTTAATTACATTTTTTCCACCCTAAGAGTTTTTGTTATCAGAATAACCACACAACCCACCCTTATGATGGTTCTTATCCTCAGATGAACATACATATCAACTGGTATATTGACATTATTGAATAATCACATCACTCTTAGACAAAATTCATCAACATTGAACAATATATGATAGATTCATAATTTTATTTCATCGGTTCCTCTTACATTACTGATCCAACCCATGATCTAACCAATACTATCCAATGATTAATAATTCGTATCCATCATTGTGTTACTACACATTCCATCCAAGAGGAGGACTAACTGAATTGAGAAACATGTTCCTCTTGATGCCTAAATAAAGGGTCCACATGCTACGAAATATAAACAACAATATTCAATAGTATGGAATGAATGATATATAAGGAAATGATTTGAATAGGATACACATAAATCATATGATCACACATAAATAATTTATCTCAAGGGTTACACATTCACCTAGCTCAAAAACATTCCATTAATAAGTTATCAATAATAAGTTGCAATCATGAGAACATTATATACAACAAAACCTATAGTAAATATCTTACTAAAAAAATTTGATGATGTACTTGAATGTTCAAGGATCATAGACTAAATGAAAAATCACATCCACGGAGAATGAGTTCACAAGAAATGGATTCCTATCTTGGGTTGTGATTCATCATGAATGAGGTTTAAAAAAGAGACTTAAGAATATTCCATATTAAAAATGGGGGTTGTAGATTCACATACCATAATGAGTATGAATATGGAACCAATTTTGTTCTATGTTGGTGGATATGTAAATATTTAACCAAATATTTTATTGATTCCTAAATGTATTCATAATTTCTTTTCAATTATACAAAAGAATCCATGTTCTAGCCATTTAATATTTATCCACTAAAAACTATTCAATGAGAAAGAGTTCAAAAGTTCGATTCATGGAAAATAAGATCACAAAATGATCGATCAATAAATATTATCGAGAAACATCCACTGATCAGTTGAAATCATGATTCATTAGAAGGGTATTTACATGATGTTCTAGAACCACCAAATTGATAGAAATTATTTAGGAATTCATCATTTTTTGGTATACCTAATAGACGATGAAAATATATCATAGATTGATAATTTTTCTTAAGGTAAAATATGTAACTCATTAAGAAACATGTTGAATGATGTGTTTCACATCAGTTACCTCAAAACTGGACCCTCAATCAACCTAGAATTGATGGGATAATTCTTTAGAGGAAGAGAATTCATCAAGGATGGATAGTGTATTCCCAAAAATTGGACAGCAACCCTATATTGAGATAATCATTTCAAAATAGCCCATAAATGGTACTAATAAGGAATTTAGATTATTAATTTCATTTAAAATCATTTGGCTTTATCTATTGACACACATGTCAAAATGTTGCTCCTATTCTGGTATTTTGGAAAAGCTACATGGGTAGGTTATAATGTTTTTTATCCATGTTCCAATGTTTTTATTGTCCATTGTAGCATACCTCATTAATTATTAGGTGAGGCCATATGCTTTTCAAAGTGTTCTATTATCATGCACTATCTTAGGTTCTATAGTCTTTAGTTACACAATTTCTGGGATAGTCAATATAGATTGGGAAAAGTGTGTTCGAACCATCCATTGTTTAATGGTATTTCATAATTTGGTAAAACTATCCAAAGACCCCCAAGTATCATCCCAAACAATTTGTATCCCCTAATAATATATTAAATTATGAAATTAACACATATAATACCTAAACAAATTTATAGCTATTAAAAAAAATGGACGAGAAACACTCAATGATATAACATGATAATGGATTTATGATATCTCCCAATGTAAAACTAATAATATGGATATAGAAAAATTATAATAAAAAATTAATTAATAAAATTTCATATTTTATATTTTGTGTAACCATAAAAAATGTTTTAATGAAAAAAATATTGGTAAATAATATAATTTGACTAGGTAAAGTGTGGGTTTAGAGACTCCTAATTTATCTAGGATAAAAAAAATATAAATTTTAATATATTTTAATTAGTGAAAAAAATTAGAAAACACCTAATTTATAACTAAAACATGGGGACCATATGGACATGGGTTATGGATTACAAGATAAAGGGGAATGATCCCTCATATATAGGGAATACCATCTCATTATATTATTCTTCCCAATACTTCATTAAGTAGTGTTTTGAAACCAAAACCACCAGACCCATTTGATAAGAGATGGGGGAAACACTGTACAAAAATAAGAAATGTTTGGATAATTTCATATTAAAAAGTAATAAATATATATTTTTCAACATCGACGATTTATTAAAACCGTGTTTGTTGAGGTCAATGTTGGGGATTTTGAAGTACAATTGTTAACTATTATAGTCAAACCCTATGAGGAATACTGTATATAGTTTATTCAAATTATTATTTAAAATCACCAATATATATATAGTTTTCATACAGAGAGAGTGAGAGTCTTTGTGTGTGTGTGTGTGTTTTTATGTGTGTGTGTAATTATTTGTGCGTGTGGGGGGTGATGATGTGATTCACATACTCAATATAAATTCCTTACCCTCTAATCCTAAAGAAACTTGTGGATTAATGTTTTATAAAAATGAATCTTTCATGTCATGAATATAAAAAAAATTGTTTTTGATACTATGTTACCCATACTACCATTATATATATTAAAATAAATGAATTGAATTATATCTATTTATCCTTGAAATATCAATTTTTTATAGGTCCATGATCTGATAAATCTCATTATGATTCTGTCCATTCTCTTCAATATTTCACAACATTTTTTGGGATACATTTTAGCGATCTTTTAAATATAATAATTAATAATTTATTTTTTACAAATATATTATGATACATTTATCTTAATGATATATATATATAACAATTTAACAAAAAATTATCAATGATGTATGGATCCATTTTATGGTTAAAACAATTAATGACAACAAAAATAGTTTTATTTATAATTATATGCACTTGGAGATACTTTTTCCTCTAGAATAATCAAAATAAACATCATAAAAATTATAAAACCTATATTCTGTGATTTTGGAATATAATATATGATTTTTGAGTTATTTTTAGTGGAAACAAAATATTTATATTTAATGAAAATTTGTATATGTATTTTTTTCACATAATAGCCATGAATATATGCATACACACACACACACACATATATATATATATATATGGATGTCTACATCGGTCTACATAGAATTTAATTATATATTTAATATCAAATTCTCATAAAACGTTATTTACTATAATTTTATAAAACAAAATGTGTATTAAACCTATATTTATATAATTCTATATGAAAATATATATTTATTAATGAATAAATAAGTGAAAAATATATATTTATGTTTTTGTGAGTGTAAATTGTTTATGTTTATATATTTATAGATATAATTTTTCAAAAATATTGATTTTGAAAAATTTCATAAAATTTATATTTATATAGGATGTTAAAAAATAATTATTCAATATGATAAAATATATTAGGCATATGATTTTGGTATTTTGGGTAGCACGTCTTGTTTTCATTACATGTGAAAGTGTAGAAAAAATTAAAAAATTCAAAAAATATATATATACTAAATTAATCATGGAAAATAGATCATAGTATCCTGAAATAAAAAAAATGTGAATAAATGATAAATAAAATAATAACTCCACAAGATATAAACTGTTTTCATATTTTAAAAACCCAATTTGTTATTTGAGTATTTCCTATTTTCAAAGCTTCTAAATTCTTTCATTAAAAATAATTATTTTACTATAATCATTGAACTTTGAATTGGAACAATGTATCTTTTTTGGACTCTAGAAAAAGAATATGATATAAAAATTTTCACTAAATATGGAATATTAGTGCAAATGGGATGAAATGATATCCTGTAATCACCATAAAAATCCTCCGACAATGGATTGAGTTTCTCTATTTATTATCTAAAAACATGATCTAGAAATATCTAAAAACACTCCAAATAATATATAGTTAACTCTGGAAATCTTTTATCTATTTTATAAGATAAACAAAATAATTAAATAATCCTAAATAAAATATTCTGTGTTGATGTATACTAAATAATGTTTTAGTATGGTTAATGGATGATTTCAAAACATAAACTAATAAAATTATATAGCTTAAATTTTGAGTGATCTGTTATTATATCTAATATTTCCATAACAATGTCTGGGATGTGTTTGTCACTCCCCCAATTATGAAGTACTTTAGATATATTATCATCATCAGTATTCTAAGAAAATTATCCCATCATTCAATGTTATTTTTTTTAATCCGCAATATGGTTAATCAAAACCTTTTTTATTTTTATTTTGGTAATTTTTTCCTTGATATAAAATATTAAATTTGATTATTATAATTGATATTGTGATAAAAATAAAAAAAATTAGTTTTTTCATCTTATGGAAGAAAAATAAAAATACCCTTCAATATATAAGATTAATGACTTAAAGTCATGGGAAGAATAATTCGAAACCGATATATAGTGAATATAAAATTATTATTATTTTTTATCATATTAAACTATGAATACCTATAAAAACATAAGGAAATTTAGGAAACGTACTGAGTATTTTTAAGGAATCTCTTTAGAAACTGTTTTTTATAATATTCATGATGTGTTTTCCTAAACTCTGTGGTATAGTTTATACTAATTATAAAAGATTTATTCATTTTTAATCACATCATTGAGAATAAATCACATCTATATCCATGATCATATTATTAATAAATACTAAAAAATCACTTAAAAATATCATGAGATTTTTAAGCACAACATTACTAGGAGGAATAATATTTATTTATTACTCAAACTCTCAACGTAAGGATCTATAATATATTAACCAAACATATGTTATGTTATTCTTAATAACAAAATTCAACTCTAATCATGAAATGTATCTAATATCCCTTTATTAATATGTTATTTTTTTTATTAGGCTTAAAAATTAAATTTATCTTCCAAAAACCTTAAATATCTCTATTAATAGAGAAAAAACCTGAGCCAATGCACCCATGTGTTAACATCCCATGTTTTTACATATTTTCCACTTTTTCTATGAGATCCTAATATATTACACAAATTTTTAACACAAACAATGGTTTTAAAATGTAAATTAAAACAATTAAATTATATGAATATCATAAATAAATTCATATCCACTAACATTATTTTGTTAATGTAGGTATTCATTATGAAGGGTCTCATAAAGATATATACTAACTTATCTATATGTTTTTCCATACTTGTTTTTAATTCAGACATATTCCACAATCTCCATTATAATGTGTTGCATTAAATCAATATATTTTATCATAACATATATATTGATTTATCCTTTTAATACATCAATCCAATCCCATTTTATCCTTTAACACATCACAACCTTGATTTTAATTCCATTTGATTTCACTCCTTATTATTCATTTTTTACTATGCGTCAAGTATATTGTAAAACATGTTTTCTATTCATGAAAAAAATCATGTAATCTAATATTTTAATATTCATTTGATACTCATTTGATACCAGTTTCCTTATGTCATCATATGATGTCATTTTAGACCCATGTATAATAGGAGTATAATATCTCTAGATATATTTATTCCAAAAAAATTAGATACTAAAAATGGTATTTTTCTTATTTATGATAGTAATAATAATATATGTTGAGTACTTTTAAAGACAAAAAAATTATTGTCTCATAAATTTGAGGATTTAGAAGTGCATTCTATACTGTTTAAATATTCCTACATACAATTCAATTTTATTCCTTAGGAAAAAAATGTTGAAAAGTACCCTCTCATAATGAGTATTATGGGTTATTTTTATTTTAAAAAATATTAAAATAAATGTTGATTTTTTTTTAAAATTTTTTCATTTTTTAGGATATTATCTAACATAAAAAAGACTGATCCAATAATTTTTCAAGCCAAATTTTTTTTTCTTTTAATATAAACATTATAAAAATAAACATCATGAATAGGCAATTGCATATGCTTAATTTGGTCCTGCTCTATATGATATCCATTTTGGAATTAATATTTTTTATAATATTGAGAGGGATTTCAATTCATTTTAGAACATTTCATTATAAAAATAATTATTGGTTTTTCGCTTATAATATGAGAAAAACCTTCATAAAATTAAAATCCTTCAATTTTAAAGTATCCCATAAAAAATTATCTGATATTTTGTGTGTTACTTATTTATTCTAATTGATTATATTTATAACAAACTATACTAATCGATTTATATTCAAGAATTTTGGATTTGAAAAAAAACATTTTGGGATTCATTTACATTAAATTGTATATGTCCGTAATATATTTAATCCAATCAATATATTGTTAATCATAATTAAATATTTTCTTCCCAACAAATAAAATATGACTTTGAATCTTTTAATTAGTCAATAATAATTGAATTTGTACTCCCATGGTTCAATACCTAATAATATATTATTGGTATTACATTTTAATAATTATTTATAACATATATCTTATTTGTTTAAGATCATACTCATTAATTAAAAATTATAATCCATCTTTGGAATTACAAAATTCTATTAATCTAATTTATGTGCTCACTAGCTAATTATTTCATACATCATGTGATTTCTTAATCCCTCTATAAAAAACCGTAATGTTTGTGATGTACTATGATAATCCAAATAACATCAACATTGTTTTCAACTATCTATTTAGTTTTTTTAAACACTAAAATGATATTTATACTAGTATTCTTTAAATTAATAATCCCTTACCAAATCATTCATTCTATTTTCCCAGGTGTCATCAATTTTTTGGTAGCAGCGTGGATTTTTATTCATTCACTAGCTATTAATATTTATAATGTTAGAATATTATATCTTATATGGTGTACTTAATCATATTATACTATTTAGATCCAATTTAGATTCAAATAAATACTATTTTGGCCTTTTTTTCAAAATTATTTTGAGGTTCTATACTCCAATTACATAGATTTTCCCTTGACAACAAAGCATTGATTGGTCTTATCAACTACTAAGTTCGTTTAGGAAAATATAGTGTGATATATTAATTCTCAATCATATTATTATCAATATACTCCCCAAATATTTCATTTTACCTCTATATTCCCCCAATAGACCTAATCTTATTGACAAAATAACATATTTTATTATCAAAAATAATTCAAATACATATAAAATATCTTAAAAACTCAATAGACCAAATTCATTGAAAACCCTTACCATGAAAAGTATACATATAAGTAATTTAACTAATATTAATGATAAATATAAGAAATTAAATATATCTAATGGTTGACTTTAGGCTCATCGAGATACACGCATCAATGTAAATGAGTTCTTCTGGACTCTATGTTTTGAATGCGATCAATATATAACACTTTTTCATCAACATTAACATAAGAAAAATGTCACAAATTTTTCTTATTTATTTTTTTCATATTTAATCTACTTGATAGATTCATATTAGATATTTCTAGTAAATTTTTTCTTGCATAAATGACTATGCCTTTTTTTCAAAGAACATTTTTTCCATTACAGTCTATTTCAAAATTTCTTATATCATTAAAAATTTGTTATATATTTTCCCTTATCAAAAATTCAACAATGATAATTATTCCATTTTTTATTCACTTAATTTCAAATCCATTCCTTTATAACATTATATTTTTATCTTTTTCAAAATGTTGATATACACTTAATATAATGTCTATAGACTAATTAATAAAGAGAATATAAATCAAATTGATATTTTTTATGTGATTTTTTGATTCCTATGTATTTAAATTTCTAGGATCAACCACATCCATCTATTAAAAATATTCTATCAAAAATTAAATATCCATTAAAAATTTATTTTTATAATCATATATGATTAAGAAACATAATACATCATCAATTTCATTTAATCGTTTAATTCATTTTATGAAATATTGACATCACTGAACTCTCTTGATTATATTTTATAATCCTAAATATAGATTTAAAATGTTTTCACTTATATTAGATGTAATTAAAATAACATGCATTAATTATATAATCATTTATAAAACAAATAAAATTTCTCTCAATGAAGTAATTTTTTTTGAATTTTCATCATCTCCTTAGGTTTTCATAGTGGTTATTCTGTAATTTAATTAAACGTCTAACCCCAAAGTCATATAATCAATCTGATTGAGGAAAATAAATTTTATACAATTTTTTCCATTATATGTACACATAATAACAGTAAAATCAACCAAAAAAGCTAAAATTTCACCCTATTGGATATTTTTTAATTTTAATATTGTTTCATTTTATCCTGTAAAGAAATATTCTTTATTTATTGTAACAAACCAAACCATTCTCACATGACATGTTCCCCAAGATTATCAGCCATAATTATGAATACCAATAGCAAAATAACATGTCTTATTAGTAAAAAAATAAAAATATATAATCAGTTTACACTATGGATGAAATAAAAAATCTCATTCGACAAAAAAGGAAAATTTAGAAATGCTAGTTCATAAATAAAACTATACTAAAAAAATATTTTCCCTCCATGTGAACAAATTTCACCACTAACCCAACTCGCGATGAAGGTAAAGTTATCCAATAGAATATAAAAAATAGTGGTATTCCATTATCTATAATATATACCTGTAAAACCATATCTACTAATTAACAAAGGAATAAATAGGGTGTGAGTGGTAATCCATGTTTGATACCACTAAAGAATATATACAAATTCTATCACCATGAAAGCATTTGTTCTAAAATTAAAAAAATATAATGTACTTTTAAATTAAACCCATTTTTTAGAACATTATTTGGATACCATTAAATATTTTTATTTTTACTTAAACATAGAATATGACAAGGATTATAAAATTATTATTAAGGGAATAAACTAAAATATATATATGAAATTAAATAAAAAAAGAATGGCAGTAATGAAACATGAGGTAATACCAAGACATATAAATATAAGAGTAGTTGAGCTCTATCCAATGGGGATATGTTCTTAGACAACATAAGGAACTGTAATACATACATACCATGAATGTTATAGATATCATCACATTCCACAATCTATCAATATCACAAGAATAACCCCTAATGGTTCCCCCATCACTGTGGATTAATATATCGAAAACCATTAGAATTCAATGTTTTCAACATTCCATGTTTCAAAAAATCATTTAAATAACCCATTGTATCGTTTTTTAAAACATTTTCAGAAAAAATAATCACCACTCAAATTATTGAATATCAATTTTAGAGGTAAAATCATCCTTAGTAATTTCATTGAACACCTAATTTTAAAAATATATTATTACAGAATAACCACATTTAAAAATACATTTTCATGACATAAATATTCCTACTTCATATAATATAGAAAATTCTAGTATCCAAAAAATAATTAATTAATAACATCTAGTAACCCATGAGATAAAAAAACTATATAGATGTAACTACCTTAAAAGTGGAGGAAAACTAATTACCTTTGATAAGTGAGAGAAGAAATAATGAGATATTGTCCATATAACCCCAAATCCCTATGATACATCATAAATTCCCCCATTAAACCATTTACATCTATAAATAACATTATAATCAGGTTTCAACATAATAAGGGAATGGAGATAATGTAGACATATAGGGATAAGAAATGGAAATGGTTGGATATCACAACATACATTGAAGTGATGGAAAAAAAGATTTATATGTTCCCCAAATCAAAATGGAGAACCATCTATAAAGATAGAGAGTTTCTTTATCAATAAAATTTGAGAATAAGAGGTATTTATTCATAAAACGGTCAACATAAGTAAGGTATTATTTCTAAATACAGAGGTTTGGATTGACTTTTTTTATTAGAAAAACTCTGTGATAACTATACGGTATACATAATCTCTTGAAAAAACAAAAATTCCTTACTAGTAAAATCATCATGGTTTGAAATTCCAGGATCATTCCATATGATAACAATTTTAAAATCACCTTGTCATCAAAACTATTTTTTGGGCGAGTCTCATAATTCAACATGCCATGCCAGAACCATGATAAATGAAACTAGATCTCATTGTTTTTTTCACATGGTTTATTCTAACAATGAAAAAATCATGAATCTATAATGATTCTCTCATAACACCAAATATCAATCTACAATCTTGTAAACCCACTCAACCCTCAAAAGATAAAATCCATTCTAAAAACCATACCTAGGACACGGAGGATGTCACATTTCACTACACCATTAAACATTTTATCCATAGAAATTGTTCATGATTATTAACACATAAAATATGGAAGGTTGGGGTTGCAATAATTAGTCTTATATCTTGTAAATATTATGGATATAAAATAGTTACCTATATTGTCTCTGAATATAGGAATACATTTTACCCCATATGCATTATCATGGTGATCTATAATCAGAACATGCTACTCAAATAGAGGGGTTTCTGACTCAAGATCAACATCTACCCATTCGATCACATGAGATGATTTCAGCTAATTCATCGTCATCCAAGAATCATGAAACACATTTTGATTATATTTTAAGAACAATCACATTTCGAACTGATAAGATACCATAATTATATGTTCAATGATATTGAAATGTGAAAAAACAAAACCCCCAACATAACCTACATACGTGATTTAAAGTATCAAAATCATGGAGTAACTCTAATATATACATGATCACCATCATCTAACACCATTGGATTATAATTATGGTATGTATAAGATATATAATAACCATGATAATTCACTAACCATTTATAGATTATTTATACCATTTTTTCATCTCATTAATGACACTCAGTCTAACCAAAGACCATTCCCCCAATCCTACAATACAAATTAAAAATATTTTTTACTTCCCTTCAAATGAATTGAATGTTTATATTTTAATTGAATATATATATCTACTATTATATGAAAATTTCACCAATTAATTATTTTCCCATCAAATGAAAAAACCCATAATTATCTCATGAAGCATATCCTCAAGAAAATTTATGGCTTGATCAGTTTTCCCATCCTTTGGATTGTGCTTCCATTCCTTTGGATTATGGTATTATGTGTTTATCTTTAGTTGGGAACCCATTTCCTCTTAAAAACCTTCTAAATACTAGATGTAAATCACATATAGTAAACAAAAAAATTAATAAGGAAATACATAGATATACATATCATCTCTAATTTATAAGATCCCATGATATTTAACCTTCATCACCTCCATTATGGGGATAAAATAAACCAATTTAGCAAGTCAATAAAATATCACCCCAATCAAATCCTTCCCAACAGAAGTCCATGTAATCTCATTTCTAAATTATGTTGATATATAATTTCTTCTCAAAACTAGAATGGGTTAAAGTGGAAACAAACATGAATAATGGAAAAATTCAACAATTCACCACCTTTTCATTGACCCCAAATATTGATATATCAGGTAATAATACACCATTTTAGACCTAATTTATCCAAAAAATAGAACTAGTGTTCAATTACCATCAACTCTTACATAATTTATATTATAATAACTAAATTTCCTTAGAAACATAAATACCTAATAGGATAATGATACCTATCACTTGAGTTCTCCCCACCATTAAGGATTTTACTAAAAATGAAATTTTCTGTATGGAACATGTTAGAGATGAAAATGATTATCAAATGATGATTTTTCCATTATAAAATATATGAACTCATATCCAATAGCTTCTTCCACCCCCAATTTCATCATTGTCGATATACTCATAATTGACCTTTCCTCTATTGATACATTATAGTCCTTCTTTGGTGACATCTTTCTCAACATGTTGTAAACTGAATTCCATTTTCATGGTGCATATGAAAAATTAAAATTTAAATTCTAATGATACAGTACCAATAACATTTTTCTCATTTTTATATCCTTATACGTAAAATTATTATTTAGGCTCCTACAATCAGAATATACCAGAAATCATTCCTTAACGAGATAGTGATTCTAGGTTTGGAGAAAAACCATCATCGATGATAATTCAAGGTCATTGGTTAGATAGTTCATATCATGAGGGATTAATTTCTGGGATCCAATGGCCAATTTTTTTCTCCTAAATCAACTCATAAATAAAACCTATACCAAAGTTATCACAATGAACTACATATCCCACATTTAGATTCTAAATATTCATAATAAGAGAAAAGGTAAAACCCTCCATCAGTTAATAAAATGATCAAAAATATTTATCAGTCTACTCATAATTAATACCCTTATAGGTTATCTCTATAATTAAAGATATTGGATTCAATGAATCCTACAAAATACATTTTTAATAATTATATAATCAAATTATGATCAAAATCTTAAACACATATCTAGTTTGAATGATGTAAATTACCCCCAAAAACATATCAAGATCCACGTAGATTCACTAAATAGTTATAACATGTCCCAAAAACATCAATTCATTGATATAAAACTAACATTTAGCAATATTAACTCATAAGAAATATTATATTCAGATTCAAAGGATGATATACAAATTGTCTAATTATTACTTTTCTAATGTGGATTATACCAAAAAATAATCCCCAAAACGATAAAAAGAGATTCCAATAATGAGATAAACATATGTTTCATAAATTCCATAAATACCAAATGATGGTTTTTTTAATGTTATGAATGAAAATAAGAAACTCCAATTACACCTCTTAAAATTTTTTAGGAGTACTGACTTCTATGAATCTCAACATATACTACCACAATAAATGGTCAATTTTAGAAAACTATCCATATCCTATGAGTTTATAAACTACACAACTATTCCTAGGAAAGTATTATTTATTCTAATCAGACAACATATTATCCTTTTATTAATCAATATAATGTTTGAGTCCACTATCTTCCTTCATGTAAAATCAAAAACGAGTATCCCATGGAGACATATTTGGAAGTGTAAACCTCTTGGCCTCAAGGATTGAAAACTAATAATTATTCTCCTTTTACTTACCTGGTTCTATATAATTTGATGGAACATATGTGGTAATTATTCTAGGAATAAGATCAATAGTTAACTTGATCACTCTTGCGGTGGTAACTAGGAAACATTATCAAGAAATACTTCAAGGTATACTCTCACTATAGTAGGACGCATTCTATTCATGAAATGAAAAATGAAATCAGGAAACATCTTCACAAGTGGTATGACTTCATTCTTTAATAATGAATTATTGGCCCCACTTTTCATTATACGAAATCTCACCTACCCGGATATTCATGAATGATTCAATCCAGATATAAAAATTTGACGTTAAGATAATAACCATTGATCTGTTTCATAAAATCGATAATCCAATCTATGCCAATAATATAAGAAATTATGTCATGATGATGAAATGTGATATCCAACACCACATTTATGTAAAAAATTATCACCCAACACATATAACATTCGAAACCTTATTCTAGTCACTTTCTCAAAGGCATGGAAATAATATACATTAATGAAATGATCTCTGAACATTATCATAAAAATTTAACAAATTCAGATGATATTAAATAATGAGATGAACCCCTATCAAATAAATCCAGAAACATTGAGGTTGAAATGACTATAAATTATCTCAATATAGATAACCATTTTTCAAATTACTAATTTGAATACTTCACTATCAATCGGCATCCATTATAAACTCCGAATTGAGTTTTCATCACTATGTGTGCATTTATGAAGGAATGAGAATTTGATAAAATACTATTTACTGAATCAAAATGAACCTGAGTGTCAATAGTAAGAGTTGATAATGATATATGAAATTGGGATATTTTCCCCCCAAAACTCTAAAGGGAACCATAATATCCACATTGATAAAATATCTTACGTGCTTCCTTAAAATTAGTAACAGAATAACCCATACCCACACATTTATAGAAAAATAAATAATGTTGTTATGGAGATGATCATTAACCTAGTCATGATGTTAACTAAGTTCCTCTATTCTATATTATTTTTCCACATGATACACTATTACTTCAACCAATATAAAATGATGCTTCTCCTAATATGGTTTCCTATGGTATGTCTCTCTCAGTCATACCTTCTTTATAAGCAACTTGATCTATGGTTGAATGGAATAATAGAAACATGATTTATAATATATAATCCTTTAGAATCATATAAAACAATATTATTATATTTAATCATTAAAAACAATATTGGCGGATAAGTGAATCAAATTTGTAAATCATGTGGCATAATCCATTACTGAACAATCTGCTTGCTCTGTGTTCTAAAATTACCTATTCATACCCACTAATAGTGTTTCCGGAAGAATTTATTGGGTTATTAAATTCATAAAATATTTATAATTAATATCCTATTATTCATTTTACTTCACAATGTATTCCCTCTATTTTTATCCTTGAACTTTAATAATATAGTGGAGAAAACCCACCATAGAGCTCCCAGGGGTAACAAATAAGTGGAACATACACCCAATTTACATGATCCTATTAATATATTCCATAAATCCCATATCACAATAGAATAAAAAATATTATGATTGGTAAATTTTAATTAATTATCCATCAATGTCCTCTATATTACAGTACCCTCCTTACCTAATGATTTATTTTTAAGTAAAATGACTTCTGCCAATGAAGGGCTTATCGCAGGATTCAAAAATGGAACATGGATCAATAATTCCACATCAAGATTTAATTGAGTTCCTCAAATAGTAATATTCAAGTAATTTATGAATTAACATATTAGCATAAGATAAAATTACTAATTAAAAACACAAGATACATAAATCCATACTAAACACATTAAACAACATGAATTTAATGAAAACATGGATTCAATGAATGAGATACAAAAACATTAAAAAATATTATTTTATCTTAAATGAAAATAAAATAATATTCATTTAAATAATCTCAAAATCTAAAATCATTCTCAAAAAAAGTCACACCATCCATGGTTTCTCTTTTTTTTGAAATAAAGTATATTAATCAGGTACCCATTCCACACTGATTTCCTAAATTTATAATAGTCCTAACTCCATTATATCATGAACTATTAACAAATTCCATGAATTTTAATCACTTGTATAACTGGTTATTATAACAGATATAATTTTTTAAATATTAAAACTATGTCTGAATGGCCCATCATAGAATTCAATACACCATAATGGTTGAGATTAATAAGAAACCTAAAAAAGGCATCATAAGTATCTGATATGAATTGTATAGTTATATTATAGTATTGAATACATTAGAAGATAAATGATACATAATAAATAATATGAAATGAAAAATATGAAAAGAGAACAAAAATTAACAAGTCATTGTATCCATGTGACTAAATGACACTAACCAACCAACTCGCAAAAGAGGCTACTATATCCAATAGAATCCAGTGAACTATATGAAACGATTTTTTTATTTTAGTTATAAAAATTTAAATACAAAAATTTTGACCAAAAAATAATGTTTTGGGATCTATTCCCATTAAGATACCACCATAAAATTTATAAAAATTATACATCCCTAAAAACAATAGTTATAACATTAAAAGAAAACATGTTTATAAATAATTTAAATGTAATGTCTATTTTTGAAAACATCCATTGGTTTCCATTAAATAATTTCATATTCATGTAAACATATAATATGAATGGTTAATGAAAAATAAATTGAATCTAATAAGAAATATATCAAACAATATACCACAACATAAGAATTTGAGGAGGAAAATAAGAAACATTAAAAACATGTACAAAACAAAGTGGTAATACTATATAGATGGTTGATGAGTATGGTTGAATTTTTTTCAACATATAATAAGGAATAAAATTCAATGTATGATAAATTATTCCACAAATAGTGATTAATCATCAAAATTTAAGGATTAAAATCCCTTGAGAATTATTGAATAAGGCTTGTGATGGTTATTTTTTTATTTTTGTAGATTCGTGAAATAAAATTTGATATTAATCCTAAACAATTATCTATGTTTATCTATATATATTTCTTTCTTGTTCTTAAGTTCAATGAAATGCGTCAATTTCACTAAGATAGTCCACATTTTCTACAATATTTAACTAAGTAAAAACTATTTACATATTTATTAGCATGAATATAATTTGAAAAAGGAAATGAATAATGTATTTTATAATCGGATTTGTTGAATAACCAAAGATGATGACGAATGATAATGAAAATTAAAAATAAAGATTATTATTATTTCAATGAAGATAGATGAAAGTTGAATACCATGAAAATTATTATTTTGTGTGATGATTGCAGAAGAATAATTTAAATTAAAGAATATCATGCAATAAAAATACATTTACATGAAGTTATTTAAACTCCATGAATTAAGATACTTTAAATATAATGTTGGGAGGTTAACATATTTGATATAATTATATTTATAGTAGGTTTCTTACTATGTAGGTATTTTTTATAAGAAATTTCCAACCACAAAAGAATTGACGACCCAGCACAAACCACACATGTGGAACCCAAGTGGTAGACCATCTGGGATGCTAGTCTAAAAGGACAATATGTAGCCGTAAGAGAGTTCATATTTGAGGGATCAATGTGGAAGAATTTATGCACAATGGATCTCATAGAGGAAGAAAATATTGGTTGACCCATTTATTGTGTTTATAGTGTATTTAGGTGGAGACACTAATGCTGGATTGAATGGATGGATGAACAAATAATATTATATGGAATCTCTAAATTGATCATGGGATAGATCTGTGTTGGAAAGATAGAGGGTATTATTCAACCATTAAATATATACATATATGTAGCTACACATCTAATGTTTTTTGTTATATACAATCTGATCGATTACATTGGTCATATTTAACAATCACTAGACTTATTTCCTCTCTGATAACACCAGATTGAAGTTAGAGTATTCATGTTATGTGTGATAATATCCAATAATTGATACATACCCAGAAGACAAGGTGATCTAGACATCCAAAATTATTTCATGCAACTTTTTCGTGAATGCATGTTTTATCTCAAAGAACATTTTTTTAATGAATAAAAAATAATTTTTTGAGGTTTCTTTTAGAATCTATAAGGAATAGATGAGTTTTAGATAATAATAATAAAGGATCATGAGATTTTGTAAAAATTCACAAGATATTCTATTTTATAATAATAAATTCCTCAAAACATAGAGTCATGTTTTGAGGGAATAAATATATTGAATCACTTGTGTGACTATTTTAAATACTGAGATATTTGGGAAATCAAATACCATATTCACCAATAATATTTCCTAAGACTTAAATTTTTTGTAATTGTAAAATTTAATTAGTCATCAATTCATATAAATACTAATTCATTTCCACGATTTTTTAGTCTTTCCATTCTATATTCAAAGGCTCTCATTTTCAATTAAAATAGTGAATATGGTCCTTTAGTTTTCATGATGTATAGAAGCTTCCAATGAGACTTATTGAGATTCATGGAGGAAAATAAATATGAAAAAAATTTACAAATCATTCAAGATTTAATTTCATGTATGTGAAACTATAAAATAATCTCAAAGAGAAAATACTTTGAATACAATTTGTGATATATGAATATCATTATTATTACCATATAACTCTTTGGTTTTGTAATGAAAAAGTTCTCATACTATATAATTGGCTGATACGCCTAGAGTTATTTTGTGGTGAACCCATTCACATTACTTATATGAAGGATGTGTTTGAATAAGGTAGGGATATGAGACCATGCATGAAAACATTCATTCCAACATTAATTAATAATCATATCAAAAAATGACCAAATCCTACCAAATAGTATAATAATAATGTATAAAAGTGTTATGTTTTTACATGACATGGACTAAAATATCAAGAATCAAGTGCATTTGATTCAACAAGGTTGAAAATTCATGAATAATAATTTATGACGAAGGCTATATCTTATTATAGAAGGGATATGTGCATTTTTCAGTGTATTGATAATTTAAGAAGAGAAAAAACTGATTCCGTGAAATTTTATTCCTATATGAAATAATATTTATGACTTTATGTGCATCACATGAACTGATTATATTGAGTTCGGGAACTTCATTTATCAAAGTATAATATCCTCATATATTAAAAATTGGGGAAAATTATTGTGTGAATGGTTTCATGAAGAGTAAATTAATAAACAGCAGGTTTCACATTGTAAGATAAGAAAAAAAGTGTAATTTTCTCACAGACCTGGTCTAATCACAAAAATAATCAATGAAAATTTTCAAAAAAAATATTTCAATAATTTTATAGTAATTGATATTGATGGTTTATAACATAATCTTGAGTAAACAAATCTATCATAATCCATGAGCATGAAAAACTGTTCAATGTACTCGTGAATTTCATAGATATTCAGATTGAATAAAATAATCAATTCAATGAGTATGAACTACTAGTTAGTGATAATAAATGTTTCATAAGGATAATATTAAGAAAATCAATATTATTCAAGAATAAATTAAATCTATAAGAAGTGTTATGGAAGTCCAATTAGAATTAAAATCCAAAATAATTAATGAAATTTCAAACTCTCAGATTCAATGTATTCAACACGATGAATATTAGATTAATAAAATAACTACTTAATTTGATGGAAGGACGACATCTGTTTAAGATGATATGTTTTCAATTATCCTAAAATCTCTTAAATAAGCAATAAATTTTGTAAATATGATTTAGGTAACTATTATAATATCATTAGTTTCTAAAATGTAGTTATATGTTTTCCAAACATATAATGAGAGTTAATCCTTGAAAGTAGATGTTTATGTTCAAATTATTTATGTGGATCATGCATCTAATGATTCTCATATTTTTGATGATAAGTGGTCAATATAAAATATTTATCAAACCTCTATTGTATCATTAAGAAAACATATAACCCCATTAATTATTATTATAATAATTTAATATTAATATTTATTTATGTTTCCATTATATAATATATATTTATGTGGGTAGAAAAATTTTATAATAAATCCACTAAATACAAAATACTAGATACTGTAAATGTTAAGAGAAAATAATCACAAAATAATATTCTAAAAAATGAAATAATAATCTATAAACAAAAATTTACTAAATCTATCCATACTTGCACTATAAAAAAATAAGTAAATTCATTAGATATAGGCACTATTGATTTAATTTTTAATATATTTATATTGAATGTAGGAACATAATGAAAATTTATAAAGACTACATGAGGCCAAAATTCTTGTGGATTTTATGGAAAAAAGTGAAGAATTTTTTTAGAAAAGAGTATATTCCATTGAATAAATTGAATTGTTACACTAAAAATAGATTAAAAATCCATGAATATTTCATTTATTAATAAAACACAAATGGTCACGAATAATAATATTTTTGGTATGCCCCAACTTGGTAAAAAACCTATTCAAATGTGAATAGATGACAAAAACCCCAATAAAAAACAGTCAACACAAAAAGAGAATAAAATGAATTGATATATAAATAGATTATGAATGATGTTACATAGAATAAAATACCCAAACTACCCAAACATGATAGGATTTTGTATACAGAATCCATGATGTCATATTTAAATAGAAAATATTCTTATATTGTTGATGGAGAGGTCATACCATGGACAACAATAACACAACCATATAAATGAATGGACGTAAGATTCCATCAAGAAGACAATCATTATAGGATAGAAAAAATATGATTGGATTTCCTAAAGACATTCATAATGATAATTTTTTTAATATACCGAATAATGTTAACTATAAAATATTGATTTATCTATGTGCATCCTCTAAAGAAAAATATTTCAAGAAGGATTGCCTTATTATTTTCCTAATCAAGTGAAATATTCAAGAAAAAGTAAATGATCTAAATATAATGCTCTAGATTGAGAAAAATAAAAAGGAAAATATTTTTTCCTACATGGTAATATCAAATATCATGATAGGTTTTTAGAAAATTATAACTCAATTATTTCACAATGAATACATCGAAGGTACAAAAAATATATAAATAATGCGGTAAATTAATTGACTCTTCTACCTGCTGAAAATTTGATAACCAATAGAGAAAAATAATAATATGATGAAGCTATTACACTTATAGTATATGTAATGATGTATAATCTACACATTGTATTAGTCAATCAAATAAAAGAGGCCATACCAAAATCTTATAATGTGAAATTGTGTAGTGACATAAGTATAAAGGTTACCTGACACATTTGATCTATAATGAAAATATTATCTAGTTTGAGAGCATATACATTATTGTATCCCCATTATATGAAATCATATAAGTGTTCCATATTATTCCTTTACTATGTATTTTGTATTCATCAGATTACATTTCAAGGAATTTAAGGTGAATATCATTATCAATATGATAATTGAGTGATAAACGTGTAAAACTAAAAGTTTAAATGGTAATTCATGAACTGATATAATATTTAATTGGGTAAAAAATGTTTATCATAAATATTAACATCTTCAAGGATGTATTATAACATTTTACTTTAGTTAAAATTAAGTTAGTGTGCCCCATGAAGGGTAGAACACAAAGGAAATTCTATCATGACTTATTCTAAGAGTATCTAGAAATTCAAGTCATCTCTACCAAAGTTAAAAATTATTTTATCCAAATTACACATGATATCCATTCATTGAATATATATATATATATATATGTATATATATATATATATATTTATATTTGGATTTCAATTTGATGAGTATGCTTATATAAAGAGTGTGGTAATTATTTTTTCACATGAAATTTTTAATGTGTTCATTGAAGTGTGTGAAAATATATGTTTCATGATAAAAAATACATCTTATCCCCAATCAGAAACTCATGTATGATTATTAATGGATAGAATAAAAAATTTTGGTTTTATCTCTCTTATTTTATACTCTATGTTATCCAACATAGACATAGAGTATACTAACTAACGGATATTTTTTAATATAACCAGGTGGTACTATCATTATTTTAGTAAAAGGTTAATAACATCCAAAATTAAATAAATAAAAGATGATGAAATCAGAAAATCAGTTCATTAATCCTATTTAATTATTTTGAGTAAGGGGGATAATATAAATTAACATTATTTTGGGTAATGCTAATGACACTAATCTCAAAGGGGAGATAGAAATGCTATTATACATAATAAATGATCATCCAATCCTAATGCAGGAAAAACCCGGATTGTCATCGCCATTTGCGAAGCTGATTCGATCCAAAAGGGTCACTGCAATAACACGATACAAGACTTTAGCATCCCTTGACATTTACGTATTCCTAGAAACTATTCCCAACCTCACCAACATTTTGAAGTCTTCTGACACCCCCCTCTTCCAGGATGGATTAAGGTTAATGTGGATGGTGCTTCTAAAGGCAATCTTGGTCCTTCGGGTTGTGGTGCCATCTTCAATAATCATAATGGTCAGATCGTAGGTTGCTTCTACGGTAGTTGTGGCATTGCTCCCTCTCTGGAATCTAAAATGATGGGTATGATTCAGGCCATCTCGTTTTCCAATCAACATGGCTAGAATAACCTCTAGATTGAGAGTGAATTGACCACTCTTGTACAAGCCATTTGGAATGGTGTGATACATCTTGTGGGTCTAATGACCACTCGTTGGATATACTGCATCAGTGCTCTTCACGACATCAACTACATCATCACTCATATTTATCGTGAATCTAACATGGTTCCTGATGGTCTTGCAAACAAGGGAGTCAATCAAGACATAACTTGGCTTGATGAACTCCTTGATGACCTACTTATTTTTCAAAATAAATATTGTAACATGTTTCTTTATTTTAGACTTTTGTAACTCTTCTCCCTTATATTTATAGTGAATTGGTTTTCTGGCCAGGAACCATCTTATAAAAAAATCCAAAGCGGAGATTGAAAATTCTATAAGGATAGTTGATTAGAAAGGGTGTACTTATTGTTAATATTATATAAATAATCAATGTCATTGTATGATTTACTCTATTATTATTTATAAATCATGGAATGAAAAACATGGTAAATCCTGGAAAAATATTGATAAATTTTGGGGATGATTCTTGGAGAATTATGCAGTATTCATGAAGTGAAATTGGATTTCATGCAGAGAAACTTCACTATTTTTAACTCTTATGATTGTTGTTATGTTCTTAAGATCAATGATTTATTCCAATTATGCTATGAGAGTTCACATTATCTACATTATTTAACATGGTGAAAACCCTGTAAATATTCATTTCTATATATTTAAATTGAATAAGTACATGAAAAATTTATTTTTTATGAGGAATTAGAGAAGAATTTGAGATTAAGATAAATGGGAATCCAAATCTAAAATAATGATGTATATAGTTTCAAGTATATTTTAATAATAATGAAGAACATGATAAATTATATTTTCCATAATGATGGCCTAAATTAGAAGAGAATTTACTAATGTTTATTCAGCAAAAATATTATTTCATGTGGTTATTTGAAGTCAATGTGGGGAGAAAATTTGAAAATAATCTTGATAAGTGAATAAATTTTGTATAAAAGAAATTATACTCAGTGTTTTACTAAGTAGGGGTTATTTATAAAAAAGGCTCTAACCTTAGGATAATCTGAGACCCACCTCGAACTCTACACATGGGACCTAAGTGATACACCACATGGTTTCTGGGTTTACAAGGCTATCCAATAGTGGTAGAAAAATGTATATTAGAGGGATAATATTTCAAGAAGGTATGTGTGGTGGCACAGATTGGGGATGAGTGGGAGGGCCTAACAAATATATTGTATGTCTAGTGTGTATGGGTGTTGATCCATGTCCAATATCATATGTCTTATGGAAGGTAAATTATTATATGGAATCACTCACCTAATTATGTATCCAATGTGATATGGGAAGAGCACAAGTACTATTCACCCATCAAAATAAATTCTTATAATGATATCCATCTGATATTATTGTTCTAGATTGTTCAATTTGGGTCATCGATCATTTTTAGCCTTCATTTCACTTATTACATCTCTAATGAAACTAGTTTGATTTTATAAGATTCATCAAACATCCATCCATCCTGGGTGACCATTTAAATCATATAATATATTGAGAACTTGACATATCTAATCCATTCATGAAACAAAATCTTTAATTCATGTTGTAATTGAAAAATATGGTTTTCAAAATATAAATGAAGGTGTATATGTTGTTTTCACATCAATAATGTATGGGAGAGTTTGAGATTCCCAAAATGATGGATTATGACTTTACATTCATATGATATTGTTTTTTTACCATAAAAAAATAAATGACTTACAACTCAATGAAATGTGGCATGTGAATAAATAATAAATAAATTTATCTATGACTATTTAAAATGTTCATATTTTAGGCATTCTAAAACAGGATAATTATGGGATATTTCTCAGTAATATAATTCCAGGTAAGAGTAGAATTGTGGTAGTAATCCTCGCTTTTTAATGAACTATAAAGGAAAAGGTGATTATTTACTAAAACTTGATATTTATAGGCTCTCATATGAAAAAATAGAGCATGTGCACCATTAGTTTGAGAAAACTAGAGCATCATCCCAATAGAATTACATGGATTGGAATAGAATAATAGATCTGACAATGAATTAAATATTTTATGAAGTTATTTTTTTTCCATAAAACTATTTCATTTTTCATTAAGAATAAGGAACTCACGTACAGATTGTGTTACAATAACCCCATTCATGTTACCTCAATTCTCATTGATAACCTGAGAAAGAAGTCCTCAGGCCACATAGTAGTGTCATATAACTGGACTATTTGATGTTAACCTATCCACATCACTTGTGTGAGGGACAATATTTTATGAGGTAGGGAGAAAAGAAAATTCATGAATACATTCATTCCCATGTGAATAAATAATAATTTTAGAAAATACCTAAATCCTGAAAGTACATAAAATAAAAAAAAATGTGTTATGATATAACATTCCATGCACTGCAATACAATTTGGGAAGTTCATTTGATTTAATCAGGTTGAGAATTAAATAATAATAATTTGATATTGATGGTGGGATGTATTTCTAATATAATTCATACAAAAAATTTTAGGGTATAAGGATTTGAATAAATAAAGAAACTAATAATTTAAATGCTTATTCATGAATAAAATAACATTGAGGATATTGTGTTCATCATAATCATACATTTTATTGAGGTCAAGAATATCATTATTAAAAGGTGATCTACCAAGTCATTGGGTAATCATGTAGGAAGACAACGTGGATTATTTTGAACTCAATAACGACTAATTATATTAATAGAAACCTAATATTTGTAAAAAAATTAATTACTTTGATATTTAATTTCCTATAAAATATCTTTTTATAGATGAATAATATTATATTCTATTTAATTCACTAACATACTTGAGGTATCTATGATATCTATATCAAAAAGTGTTAAATTTCCTATTTGAGGAACAAGTTTTGATAGTTTAAACAATTCCATTGATGAACTAAGGTACCAGTATAAGGAATGGAACACATTAAAGAGGGTATATTATTTCATACCCATCATTTTTATTGATTTGAATAGAAATTATAATAACTAAAATATATAGTGTTGAGAAAATCCATGAAATGACCACAGTTGAACATAGTACAGACTAAACCTTTATATGTAAATTTGTTAAAATATATGTGCATTACTCTCTCATTTATCATCTACATTTCATTTTATATGGAATATATCAGATCCATTCCTCTTAACCATGGAAGATGTTCAATTGTAAGAGGAGAAACATTTCTCGTAATTAAAACATTACAAAAGGTGTGTACACTGATACACCCCCATATCACCATCCCATAATTATCCATCTAGGATCTACAGAAAGTATATTTGGGCTCTAGATTTTAGGAATATGTTTTTAGAGAGTTGAAGGAATGGTAAGCTATTCATATAGTGAATCCTACAGACATCAGTTCATTCCATAGTCTATTGATATCACAAGATTAAACCCGAGTAGTTCCACTCTAACTATAGTAACATATGTTCCTAACCTAATTACCATATTGTTCCCAATGATACATGATTAACAATTCATTTAAATAAATCATGATCATAATTTGAAGTATAATAAATTAGAAAACTTTCACAACTCCAGTACTTGAAAATCCATTTTAAAGATAAAATCATATTTAAGATAGAACACATAATTTTTAAAAAAAAATTGTAAAGAAAACCTCCTTATAGAGTACCCATTTTGTTTGACCTAATAATAAATTTCAACGAACTGACTACTTTCAGAAACTAATCCAATGAAATTGTTAAATAACGACAAGTAATTCATTATATATCACTATCATATAGACAAACCGACCTCTATAAAGGTAGAAAATGTATCTCACTAAATAATAGAAATTAGAAATGATGATATATATTCCTCAAAACCCTTTATCCATAAAAAACAAAATAAAAAACACATCAAACCATCTATACATAGAAGTCATATCACAAACATCTTCTAATGGAATGAGGGGAAGGGAAATTATAGGGTGATATAGATAAATAATAATATAACATGTGGAAATTGAAATATACCTTGAGAAGATCCACAAAAAATGAAATATTTTCATCGAATATCCAAATGGAAAATCACACTAACCATTTTTGAGAAGTTAATTTTATTTTAGTAGATATTATGATGTTTTACACTAAAAATTATCAAGGAATATATTGAATGTTTTCAAATTGATGATTTTAGGATCGAGATACATGCTTTGACACTATGCAAGATAACCAGCTGATATCCACTACCCCTTCATTAGAAAACCACAATATTACCAAGGAACCTCCACATGATTTGAAAAACCACATCCGAGACATGTGAAAAGGATTAGAGAATTACCCAATTAGTGAAACAATCTTTTGGTGGGGTTGTATAGGTACAAAAAAAATTCCAAAACTAGGAACAATACAACTTCATATCATAGTTCAATTCCTTATTGTAACTATGTGGTTGATACTAACCATTCACCTTCTTCATTAACCTAAAACTGCAAAATTTCAACCTATAACTTCTTAAAACCACTCAACCCTCAAAAGAGTTAAAATAAGATAAAAAGTGAAATACAAATTAAGTGGAGGGAGTCACATTAAATCAAAATTCATTTAATTTTATTCTTAGATCTAACATTAATTATCTCTCATTCATAATTATTTATAATACTATTTATACAAGAAGTTATGGAGAAAATAGATGTATCACTTTTTCCTACATAAAAAGCAACATTCATATAATTATTTTCTTCACCAAAAATTTATCATTTTGATATTAAAGTGTCTAAATATATTATTTTTTTCACCATGGGGAAATAAACATAATATTTTATGTCATTTATTTAGTAATTTTTAATATTCAATAACATCATTTATAAAACATTTGAACTCAATTTTTAATTTCATTATGTAATTATCTTCTTTAAGAATCTTTACTAATTGAAATTATTTAATTTTCATTTGACATAAAAAAAATTATTTTAATATCATTCATCTTGCCTCATTTATCATGAATAAAATTTATACCACTATTTATATTAAAAAATATTACTGTATTTTTAGTATCAATCGATTTTTTTTACTCTTAAAGGGATACCTTGAGTTATTCACTTTCATTCATTATGGATGCCTTTTCACATTAATCCATTTTTTATCAGATAGACCTCATTAAATTCATTAAAAATAGATTTATTTTAATTTTTCTATATCTTAAATATCATTGTTTCATACTCTAGTATCATATAAGGATTCATTTTAGTGTTTTGATTGATCTATCAATAAAGATAACATTTGTGCCATATATAATTTTACCACTTTTTTATTTTCATTATTATATAAAAATATATTATATTTCAATATAAAAATTATATTCTCCATCAAACATTCCATTACATTTCATTTAAGGAATTTTCTTTCATTAAGGCCAATTTCTACAATGATTCTTTATGTTCATCACAAGGGATGATCATTTTCATGTTAAAATGAAATTTTCGTAATGATATTTGAGTAAATTTTAGATCAATTTCCATATATAATATATTTCAATGAAAAATTTCGATATTTAAAAATTTTACTCGTATGATTTTTTTATGATAAATAGAATAAAAACTAAAATTCATAAAATCATTTATAGATATTGTTTCCACAATATGAGAACTCTTTAATCACATGATATTTAATTCATTGGTATCCTTAAATGAAATATATTTTTTATATTTCAATTTCTTCTTCAATGAATTTCGTAATTTAATAAAAAAATGTTAGCAATATTATTTGGGTGTTTTCCATGGTAAACTCATCCAATGATTGATCATAAAAATTAGAAATTGTAGAATGAATCATATCTGATTGAATCTATAAAAAATTTCTAAAAATGATATAATTATCAATAACATCACCATATTATAATATTTTGATTCAAATTATGTTATAAAAAATTTAATAAATCATCTAATGGTTTATCATCAATAATGAAAATATCATTGAATTAAGACTAACATATTTTATGTAATTATTGTCAAACCGTATTAACTTCACCATAAATATCAAAAATATTTATCTATATATAATTAACTAGATTAGAACCCATAACCCATCCAAGTTACTTCAAAGATAATTTTTAATATAATCAATTCCCACTCTCATTAAATCATAAATATAAATTTTATACTATAATTTAATAGTATTTATAGCATCATGTGATTTAGGACTATTTTATGTTATGTTAGAATAATCCAATACCAATGATCGGGCATATAAAACCATATTATTATTCAATTTGGGGGATCTAATCCAATTAATACAAAAGAAACTAAAGTCTTTATGAATCTAATGTTATCCCTGAAAAATTCACACTGATAATATAATTTTCATGAATAATATTCATAAATACATTAAAACAATTATCCCAACAAACTAAGATATTTTCCTTGGGATTAAACATTTAAAGCATGAAGAGGGGGTGTATCACTGAGAAAAAAAATATTACTAAAATTATAAGAATTATCCCAAACTAGTAGAATTTTATGATCTAGGGAAATTAATGATAAAATTTTAGACTGGACATTGATTAATTCAAATTAGTACAAAACATATTAAATTATAAATTTAGATTGACTATAGATATTTATTGGTTATGTCCATGGTTATTAGTAGTTTTAATATCACTTCACAAATAATAATTTAATTATGTTTAAATAATAAATTATATTGATTTATTGTATATATGTAATCATTTTTACAATATTTCCAAAGAAAATAGGGAAGAAATATCATATATGATTTCCCATGCAATCATTTGATCACAATTATTGCTCCTTAAATTTAAATAATGATGTATCAGGTGTTCATTATTGTTCATGATTTAAAAAATTATAAATAATATCACAAATACTCAAAATAAAATATGTCCATATTTATCAAATATTCACATCTTTTTATTTGAAAAATAAAATATTTAAAAAATACCACTAAAAACAATAAAATATTATGTGCAACATGAGGTGATTATATAAAGTTAATGTTTTATAACCCACAACTGAAAACATTATTTATCTTAACTTTTTATTTTCATTCACTAATAAAATATTTATCATTGACCATAAAATTGATGTGGTTTATCTCTATTGTGATATAGTCCATCATTATTGTCTCAATGATAACCATGATATTAGTTTTTCCATAATAATAATGAAATAGTTTCAAAAACCATTTTTTCTATTCTCTAATCATGGAGTTACAGGATTTTAGAGAAAAATTCACAAATTGAAATTAAAAATATTACATGATATCGACAATATATTTAATTATAATCCTATTTGTGGATAGATATACCTTTGATTTCTTGAACCTACTTCACTAACATATAAATAAACCTAATAGGATACAAATCAACATATGTTCATAATCATATTCCATAGGAATCCAACTTGTAGTGTGGGCCTAATGATGTATGATGGGGAGAATATACCCTCATTATCAGAGTGGATAATGGTGGTGAAAAAATTATATTAGTAGTAGAAATAATATAATAAATAGTGTAAAACTTATTATAGGGTAAGTAAACATCCATAATAGAATAAATATCCAAAATACATATGTGGTATCATATAAAAAACCATAATTTCAGACATATATACAAAAAAATGAGTGATACATGGGAAATGATAATGAATTAATACATAATTCACATGGTACAAAAAATATCAACAAAATCAGAAAATCTATCATAAAAAAGATTCATGTCCACAATCTCAGTCCACTACACTCTTCCACTATTATAGATCCAATAATCATGTTTCCATGAAGGAAACTATTACTTCTATAGTCATGAATCAATTAAGACTATCTAGGTACCAATTACTGGCATGAATGTAGTATCTGTGAAAAATAGTAGGTCATGTCACGAACCAAGTCGGGATGTCATCGGACCCAACACCCAACCCTGTCCGCGACATGACCCGAACGGCGTTCCTGATCCCCACTAACTGTAATCTAGTGTCGAGCATCATATGTAAATTGAGTGGTAACAATTTCATCCCAATAACCAAGATCAAATAAATAAACTATTACAAATGAGCACGTAGAAACAACCCATAGCTTAACATAAATAAATAAATAGTTGATCCATATATAATATGAAAATGAACAGACATAAGACTAAAACAAGAAAAATGATACTGAGAAAAACTAAAATTGGACCAAGATGCCACTATCTTCATGTGACATCTTGTTCACTTTCAACCACAAGACCAAACTTGCTCAAACCACGAGCACCGGAACCGTGATACATGAACAAATGCTAAACCTACAAAATAGCTCGGGACTACCGACACTGAGTGGTATATGTATGGTGTGAACTGACAGTTTGTAGGCAATCACCATAGATTACAAGTGTTTCCTTTCCCAAAACATTCCATTAACACTAATTTGAAATAAAAAAATAAAAATATATATTTCACATTTTATTAAACAACCAAAACATTACTGTTTCAAAGGCCATCATACACTGCCATCCATTTTTCAAGAAAACTATCATTTTATAACAAAAACCCAACCCAAACAATATTAGTAAAAAATTTCAATGTAAAAAAATAAATGGAAAACAATTTCAAATAATTACACTTTAAAGAAAAAACACATAAATTTAAAATTATCAAATCCACCTACTATATACTGATATGAGGTGTAATATAATCATTGAGCACTAGTCATAGGAACACCCCTAGGAAATAGCTAGTTGTGGGCCCCAGGTACCTCGTATCTTGGAGTAAGAGTAACCATAACAATATCCATTCCCATACACGATCCACTAGTAGGGAACATACCCATAACCTAGTGTTCCCCATCATCATCATCATGATAGTCTAGTTAGTGTTGTCATCATCAAACTTGCTACGTGAAACAGGGTTCAAACCCCACAGGACCACTAGCATACTAGTACAAGCCTTCCCACAAAAATACATGGGCTTCCATTTTTGTGATCAATTAAATTTTAAAAAAGACATGTTACCACATACACCGTATATCAACAAAACTGATCATCTCATTTCATAAGCCGTCTCTTGCACATCACAAACCCATTCTACATAACTTATGCACACCAGAACATTTACAAATCAATTCTAAAACCATGAGGAACACCACTTCCACAAGAATTTTCTAATGAATCCTTTATACATTTTAGGAAAATGAGAAACTCTAAAAGCATACCAAACAATGATTTATACTTAAAAACCCAAATACATTTATCAAAACATTTACAAACCATTTCTAGAAACATCTTAAAATGTTCAATGTCAAATAGACCCTCAAGCCGAACATTTCCCAAAACACACACACAATAATAAAAACGGGCATGCACTCCATGGGGTTCAATTTTAAAACACATTTAGGAAAAAAATATTTCAAGGAACACCCAAAAAACATTTCCAAAAAACTCACTATTTTCATGAAAACCACATCTAACCATCCACATTATTTAATAAAATAAAATAATCCCCTTGTAACCATAAAACCCTTTTTATATAATTTTAACACATTTAACAGGATAAATCATTACCAAACCATACACATGAAATCAATACCGCAAACAATAGAAAACCATCCCACTATAATCAATGCTTAACATTTCATAAAAACGCCCAATTTAACATAAAAGAACAATGAAATTTTAAAAAATAACCCTAGGTGCAATTACCCAAGGTATTTCACACAAATCCAATGGAAATCCAATTTTTACTAAAATTTAGCCACAGAAAATCATCATTTTCATCAATCCATAAATATATTATAGGTGAGAAAAAAATTTGAAAATTAATTGAAAACACACAAGTGCTCGTAGAGTGTTCCGGAAAGGAAAAATTTGGAAACTCCTACCTCAACCCTGTGCGGATGCAATAAAACTTCAAGGGAGGAGATATCTATGCCCCACAGACCATTTACACACCCTAGATCCAGTGAAAAACGTACCAAACATAAAACCGAGACATTATGGTTCTGCCATGGAAGAAAACCCTCAAAACCCCTAGAACAAAGAGGGAAAGATAATGAGAGAAGATTTGCTGAAGTAAATATGAAGAATCACCAACATTTCTTGAGAAATAACCCCAAAATCAACCAAAATCGAATTAGGATAGAGAGGGAGGAACCTATGATCGATGACCAATAGATATGGATTCATTTTGGATGTGGAATCTCCCAAATCGGAGCACCACGTCAAAAGTTATAAATAATGCACAAGTGGTTGTATTGTTTTCCTGCAAGGTTTGTCAAACCGTGTGAATACTATGCGAGGGATACTGGAAAACTCATGCAACTTCGCATGGTTAGGTTTCGCAGTTTGGCCATGACATTTTCAGACCATGAGACCACATAAATTGGCTGAAGACCTCCCAAATTACACCCCAAACACTAGAGAAGTTCACCCAATGATACATGAATGTTTTAAACGCAATGTAGTGACATTGTGGGTGTCACAAACTCCCAAACATGAAAATTTATCCCAATACCATCTTGAATAAATAATCATAGGTATTAAAGGAAACCCAAAACCACAAAAAAACAATGACTTTTGTTGGGCGCTCAACCTGAACCTAAACCAAAATATCCATCATCGAGAAAAGAATAAAATAAAGGAGTATCTCTGGTCAGGGTGTGACAATTCTCCCCACCATAGACACTTTCTTCCCATAGAAAGTCACCTAGCCGAAAGTCAACAAAAGCTCAATTCCATGCCCAACCAAAACTAAGGGGAAACCAGAATCCCTGGGATGACTATTTACCCCACAAGTGACACCCAACCAATAAAGAAGAAACCACAACACGTGAATCAGGATTAGAACATGATGGGGGTTTCCCCACCCTAATAACTCAACTAATAAGAACAACAGCTAAACCCCAAACAACACCCACACTGCAACCAAGAACAAGGGATTTCAAAATTTAAAATTTCTATACAACTCTCATGGTTTGGACGCATGGTTTACCAAACTGTATGCCAACCATAAGCGAACTACTGGAAGGAATGGGAACCCCGTATAGCATGGTCGCATGGTTTCAAAAGCATGATCCAACCATTCCAACATCTATTCCAAAAAAAACACACAACGATGCTTGATTATGAGACCTACTGTATAGTTATTCCCTATCCATGCTATTGGTTCTAGCTGCCTGGCTGGGGCTGCACAGTTTTGACTAGCTGTTCAGTAACCGTACTTCACCTTAAAAAAATCTCCCAAAACTTCAAAAATCAAAAACCTCAACCACGGTCAAAAATTAACTTCGATATACAAGTTGGAGACTACCACCACTGGAATAGAGAACCTCCCAAAAATCTGAACCCCCAATAAACCAATTCTACAAAACTCAATCATCTCCAAATGAGCACTGCCAAATGTTAAAACTGCGACTAACCTACACAATGGTAGGACACACTCAATGGAGAAAGAAAATATACTAAGACCACATTCAGATAGACTCAACTATTTGGGTTAAAAGAGATATAGTTCATCTAACAATTACAACAACATGTTAACTTATAAAATCAATGCAACAAGATCAAGGAGATGTTAAAATCTTCTATCCAAAAATAGAAAACAAAACTACGTTGGGTTTCACACCCCCCTGTCACTCTTGACTATGCGAGAGCTTCACCCTGAGACTTGTGGTCGGGGATCTGATGGCTAAAGCATCTCTTTCCTCAAAGATAGGCAACACATCGTCTAATCAGGACTTCCTTTTCAAATAGAGCCTCTTACAAAACTTCTTCAAATTACCCAAATGGCCACAGCGGCAGATAGTGTTCATAGGAATATGAAAATGCATCTTTGAGTGACCAAACCGAATGCACTAGAAACATATAGTAAAATGGTCTAACGAACTAGAAGTCGGATCCGAAAAAAGATGCTTTTTAGAAACTGGTTCCCATAACACACTCTACTAGCCAGATCGGGAACCTTCATGGGAACCAAAAACCACTGGATTCACCTGAAAAAACCATCTCATCCATGAATGTCACATCCACCAAACCTCTCAATATAGGTTTCACCAAATGAGAGAACTTACTCTTTATTTTCAGGAGGAATACCCCCAAAAATAGAGGGGCCTACATCTGATCCTTCAATGCTACTTCCAAATATAATGGCACCATCTCTCTGAAATGTTCAACATAAGACACTACAAATCATTAAACCATCCAAACATCCTATATCTCTACCACCTTCCTATGATTCACCTCCACTGGTATTAAAAGTTGGATGAAAGTGTCCTCAAACACCTTCCAAGACATCTCACCTTCCATCGATGATGGGGAAACCAACCCCAACTAGTCCAAGACTAGACCCTCAAATAACATTTGAACTGCACAAACTCTAATCGAATCGGAGGTTTCCTATGACTTAAAGACACGCTCCACTTCTTCAAGCCACTCCACAGTCTCAAGTGAACCATGATCACCACAGAAAAGAGGAAAAACTTGGGAAGGAAAGGGAACTGTGCATGACTCATATAGAACATTGGGGACCTTTCTGGGTGGCTTTTCCTGAACAATGCGAATAGATTAGGCCAAATCCAACATCAAACTGAGGCACAAACAAATAGGAACACCTAAAACCAAAACCAAATAGCTCATAATCCAAGTAAAAACAAACAAAACCCTGATATCCTTTTCCAAACCCCATCATTTTCCTTTTAAAAATCAAAACATCCTTCTTCCAAGGAAAATTCCCTTGTACCAATAACCCATTTTTCATGAAAAAAACTAATTCCTGAAATTATTTTCTCAATCAAATCAACTTTAAGAAAAATATGCAAATACATTAATTCCAAAACCCAACCCATGGTATCCCATGAACTGTAAGATGTGTGTTTTTCAATTCCTATCCTCACCTGCCAACACGCAATTATCACATATACCCACACACATGTCAACGTCCATAAAAATTACCATGGGAAATATTCCATTAACATTTTCAAACCCAAAACACAATCAATGTTTGAAAACCCATTTTACCAATTTGTTTCCATTTCATGGAAAACACTTCCATTTTTAAAACCATTTTCATTTCAAAATCCAATGTCATTTTCAAAATATACTTACACCAACTAAAACCAAAATAAAACCAATCCAATAATGGACCACTGGAATGAGGGACTAGTGCATATGCCTAGCCCAACAACATGGTGGTGATCCATGACCCTTGTAAGGCATAACACTCTGAGTTACTTGAAATGGGCACTTGGACATTACATGGGTCACCACCCCATGTAGGCCACAACATAACCTGACTCGCCTCCATTGTCATCCCTCAATTCCAAAACAACACAAGACACAAGACTCAATATTGGACTACCCCTGGTGACTTGAGGTTCAAAATGTAAAAGGGTTCATGATACCATTCCCGCACCTACATCCCATGTCCTGACAAACCTCGTCTCCATCTATCGGACACAAAAAATATCAAGAACTTCCTCTGATACCATTTTTTTTCATGAACCAACCTAGGATTCCATCTAACCCAACACCCGACCCAGTCTGCGACATGACCTAAAGGGAATTCGCGATCCCCATGGGTTGGGTGCTGAGTATCACATATTAGTAGAGTGGGAAGGATTTCAGCCCAATTACCATGATCAAATAAAAAAAATAATCAAATAATCACGCAAAAACAACCCATAGGTGAACAGAAATAAATAAATAGATGATCTAGATACAATATGAAACTAAAAAAGAAGAAGACTAAAAAAAGGAAAATGAAACTGTGAATAAACTAAAACTAGAACATGCTACTGATATCTCTGTGTGACATATTTGTCACCTCCAACCACAATACCAACCCTCCTCCAACCATGAGCACCTAAACCAGGATACCTAAACAAATGATGATCCCGAAAAATAGCTCGGGTCTACCAATACCGAGTAGTATTGGTAGGGTGTGAGCTAACAGCTCAGTTGTTAATCTCCCCAAATTCTAAGTGTTTCCTTTCAAAAAACATTCCATTAACACTAGTATGAAATACAATTTCAAAAATATATTTTTCAAATTTTATTAAACAACCAAAACATTACCGTTTCAAATACCAACACATTCAACCATCTATTTTTCAAGAAAACTATCATTTTATAACAAAACCACAAACTAAACAATACTAGTGACAATTTTAAATGGAAAAACATTAAATGGAAAAACAATTCAAAGAATTATACTTTAAAGACAAACAACATTCATATAAAATTACCAACCCCACCTACTGTATGTTGACGGGTGGTGCAATATAATCATTGACCTCTAGTCATGGGAACGCCCCTAGACACTAGCTATTTGTAGTCCCCATGTACCTCATATCTTGGTGTGAGAGTAACCATAACAATTTATGATCGCATGCATGATCCACTAGTAGGTAACATACACATAACCTAGTGGTCCCCATAATTATCATCATCACTGTTTAGTTAGTGTTGTCATCATCAAACATATTATATGAAATAGGGGACAAAACCCATAGGATCACTAGCAAACTAGTATAATTCTACCAACCAAGATACATGGGCTTCCTTTTTTATGATCATTAAAATTTCACACATAACATGTTACCATATACATCATATATCAACCATAAAAATCATCTAATTTCATAATACACCACTTTCACATCACAAAACCATTCATGTTAACTTATTCACACCAGAAAATTTAGAAATCACTTCTAAAACCATGAGGAACACAACTTCCCCATGAATTTTTTAAACAAGCCTTTCAACATTTTTGGAAAACACACAACTGAAATATTATGAAAAAAATGCCTTTATTATTAAAAACCCAAATACATTTATCAAAACATTTACAAACCATTTTGAAAACAATCTTAAAATGTGAAATGAAAAAATATCCCCTCAAGCCAAAATTTTCAAAAACACACACACAAAAAGAAAAATGGGTGTACCCCCTGTGGCATTCCATTTTAAACCAAATTTAGAAAACCAATATTTAAAAGAATACCCTAAAACCATTTCCACAAATCCCACCATTTTCTTTATAACCACATCCAACTATCTGTATTATTTAAATAACATAAAACAATCCCATTACAACCACAAAACCCATTTTACATCCTTTTAACCCATTTAACAATATAAGTCATTACCAAAACCTACACACCAAATAAATACCACAAACAATAAACAACCATCACACCATGATCAAGGCTTAAAATTTAATGAAAATCCTCAATTTAACTTTATATAACAATGTCATTTTAAACAATAACCCTATGTACAATAAAACTAGGTATTTCACAAAAATCCCTTGGAAAGACAATTTTTAGTAAATTATAAATAAATTAAATCATCATATTCATCAGTCTTTATATATATATATATATTAGAGGTGATAATGAAATTTAAAAATTAATTTAAAACACACAAGTGCTCATAGAGTGTTCCAGAAAGGAAAAAGATGGAAACCCCTACCTCAACCCTATACGGATGCGATGAAACTTCAAGGGAGGAGAGATCTAAGACACATGGACCATTATCACACCCTAGATCCAAAGAAAAATGATCCAAACATAAAGCAAAAACATTAGGGTTTGACCATGGAATAAAAACCCCAAATAAACTTTAGGACAAATGGGGAAGGAGAAGGAGAGAGGATTTGGTGAAGGAAACATGAAGAATCACCAACCATTCTTGATAAATCTCCCCAAACTCGACACAAATAAAAGAATAAGGGAGGGAGAGGCTCCTTTGGTAGAATACCAAGAGAGAGGGATTTATTTTGGAGGTGGAATCACCCAAATCAGAGCTCTATGTCAAAGGTCGTAAATCTCTAAAGTGGTTGCCCGGTTTTACTGCATGGATTTTCAAACCATGTGAAAACCCTACAAGGGATACTGGAAAACTCCTAAAACATTGTATAGTTAAGTTTCACTCTTTCTAAAATCCATTCTCAGACCATGAGGCCCCAAAAATTGTCCAAAAACAAACAAATTACATCCCAAACAATAGGAATGTTCACCCAATGATCCCTAAATGTTTTAAACACAATGTAGACATTGTGGGTGTCACAAACTCCACAACATGAAACTTTATCTCCATACCAAAAAGATTAACTAATCATTATTATAAAAGGAAACCCAAAACCACAAAAACACAATGACTTTTGTTGGGCACTCAACCAAAACCTAAACCAAAATATCCTACATTGAGAAAAGAATAAAATAAAGGAGTATCTCCGGTTGAGGTGTGATAGGCCACCTCTAATGTCATCTATAACTATCACATTTTTGAATATATTATAAATTATTGTAATGAAAATAATGGAAACTATTTAAATGAAATAAATAATACCAATTTCATCTCAGGTTCCCCTTGGGACATGAGTCTAATACAAACTACTTTAGACTAACCTAGAATTTTTCATAACATTAATTACATAAAAAATTATAAAGATCATTATATCCATAAATTTATATTTGAGAATAGGGAAAATCATGTAAATTAGTCAATAAAAATCATTATGGAACATCATTTCATTTTATACCACATAAATATAAGGATCCACATGTTTATAAATCCAAAATAACTATGGGGGAATGAAATTTGCATTTAATTAAAAATAAAAAATATGGAATTTAATGTATTTAAATTCAAAATAAAATGTATTGAATGTTATTTCCATGAATTGGGTATAAATAATAATAAACATCATGACATTATTCACCCAATAGAAAAAAAAGGAACTTTCTGTCCATTTATTTGAGATAACACATAAGAATGTCATGTGTGTACATTTTATTAATCCAAATAGTACATAATGTACATTAAAAACATTTGAATGATGCAATCAAATACATGTCATCAAAGAAATTCAATCCATAATTTAATTCATCTTACTCAAGATTAATATAAAGGGGCTACACGACTATAAAAAACACCACAAGTGGGTGGATTGACTCAAGGAATTATACATACAAAGAAGCAATGTGATATGTAGTGTCTAACCATTTTATTATTTAAAATTCTAATCAATTAATTTCACATTTTTTAGATGAAAAAAAGAAGAACTATTATGAGGCACCTAGTGACATAATATAAACATCCAAAATTTTAGGGAAAATATATAAACAACTTATAATAGATAAGTATAAGAAACATCATCAAATATATACCTCTGATTTGGTTTGGAATTAGAGAAATCATAATATAATAAAAACAATTATCTGAAAATAATGTGTATTAACCCTCAAAAAAATAACACTATATTTAGAGATATAATATAAAAAATTAATCAAGAGGATGCATATTATTATAGTTGGTTATAGAATATAATTGATGAATCTTTGGGTGGAAACTTCATTAATGTGATCCAATAAAACCTTTAAGTTGAAAGATAATGGGAGATCCAATAGCTATATGAGCTACTATGAATTAATATGAGATGATAAATGTGGAGGAAAGGTTAAATCCTTAAGGGTAAAAATGTAATTCCCCATATTTTTAAAGGGACCATAATTTGAAAAATTGGTTTTCCAAAACATGCACCAACTATGAACTAGAAATTTATAAACAAAAACCCCCTCACATGGATATGCATAGGGTTTGAAAAAATGATGGAAACCAATTTGTATTTACTATCCCTATATTCTAAAACCACTCACTTCTTGTCCAATGATAAAAAAAATGTTTACCAACCATGATATATGTACTTAAAATTTATTTAATGATTTTCATTATTTTGAGGCCTCCCTTACATGGTTATATTAACTATTCTCCATATTTATAAGGATGAATGGTTGATTCACATAGTTACTACTAACCATGTTCCAACTGTATTCCTCTTCATCTTTCTCTAAAAAATGGATCTCTAGGATTTCAATAAACCATAGAAGCTCATGAATCCCTTCATTCTCCCATAAGTGACAATACAAGGGTAAAATAAGGGGATTAAACTAAAATTTTTTGAAATAAAACTATATTGAAAAAAATAATCTTACAGCCACCACTAATTAAAACAACTCATCTAAGAGTTTCCCAAAGAGTTAGAAATCTATTTATTTAAATAACTCTAACCACTGAGCACATACATCGCCCTCTATCTCCCATGTATCGTCCTATGGAATGATTTTCTTTCATTACACATAAACTAGTGGTACTTAAATTCCTCATATTTTCTTTGTGATTTGGTTAGATATATGAACATGATACTCCTCAATATAATAATCAATATCCAATTCAACATAATCATCCTGAAGGACTTCATGTGGGATAGAATGATTACTAAATTTCTGATAAATATGAAAGACTCCATGCATTATTAAGTACCATTGAGGAAAAAATGATATCCTATTCGATTGCATCTCTCCATGATATCAAGAGGTCTAATGATCCATGGTTCAAACTCCCGCTGACCCTTAATCCATTTATGTTCCACTCTAATTTTAACACATAAGAATACCATATCATCCACACCCTACTCAAAACAATAGAGAAGAAAATAATCATAATTGTTTTACTCGACTATGTTATTTTAATAAACACTATGATAATCAATACCTCCTCCTAGTTAATAGGAATGATACATGGTCCATGTTTCTTTATCTCCCATGACTCAATCCAGAATAGGGGCTATCAATATAGAACACTATATTGGGACTCATATGGATCCAACTGAATCGTTTCATGTAAGAATTATTTTTAGAAAAATATGATATAAGTAAATGTTTCAATGAAGACCCACCAAAATAATTGAAACATACTCACAACATTTCCTTTATCACTTGTATAGTTTTCTCATACTATACGTGATTTGATGTTAGGTAGGTTGCGCTCATATGTAACTTTAAACCCAAAGACATCTAGAACCCCTTACAAAAACTATGATATGAACTAAAAATCATTTCATGAAATGATGGTAAATAGAACATATCAAAGTTTTATAATATCATTTTTAAAAATTATCTCCTGATCATCAACTGATAAGGTCTCCCTAATAGGAAAGAAGTGGAGAAACATTTTTTGCCAGACCTCAAAAACCCATGATGTTTCACAACCCTAATGTGGCATCCGAATGTCCTTCATGAAATACATTGCGATTTCACTCCATTTCTAATCTATGATGGGTAGTGGATGTAAAATGATATAAGGATTATGCTTCTCTATCTTCACCAGAATCTAGGTGGAACACTAAGATACATAGTTCATAATCTACTATTTCATTTTAGGCCACAAACACTCATGTCGTAAGTCATGTAAATATTTTTAATTTAGTTATGTACTAACCATTTTTATTAATTAAATTTTCATATAAATTTCCATCATGTATCTATAGAAAACTATCTTGATACTTGAATATGAAATATCCCATCCATATCTAAGACTTCGCAAAGATATAGGTCCTCATCTGATATAATTTCCCTTATAACTATTCCATGGGATCATAAATCTATCTCATCATCACATGATCTGTAAGGGAAGAATCCAAACCCTTATCCATAATAGAAGATTCCTATAAACCACTTAAACCTCCATATTCATCTCAAAAAAGTTATCCATCAAATACCATTAATTATTTGATTCTTGAATAGCTTGTGTATGAATCTTCAAGCTCAAGGAATCACCCACTCATTGCCCTACTTAGGGTTATCCAAAAACTCTAAATCAATATCTAGTAGGTATTCATCTCATCTTATCTCTCTAATGAAAAAATAAAATTTAAAAATATATATTTTCAAACATTATGGTATATTTATACAATGAACCACTCTCCCAACATATAATTCCTACAATAATGTATGTAATGAAAAAAATATAATGATCGAGATCATGCATAAAATAATTCCATTTGTCATGCCCCAATAATAGGGACTCATACACAAGGACACAATCCCCATGAATTAAAATAGCTCATGACTGAATTCCTAATGCATCATAGTAAACTTTATATCCTCTACTAGGATCAAGCATAATCATGATTGGTGGTGAAGCTAATCATCCTTTTTGACCCTAAAAATATTTATTAGAACCTTTTTACAATGTTAATTTATTATCTTTATATTCCAATCTGGTACGCGGTGTTACATGTGACGAGAAATCTGGTATAAAATTAAAAAAAATGGCCATCAAGACCCCAGAAAACTAGGAATATCAATGCTTTTCAATGGTTTCTCCTAGAATACTATGTAATTAACCGTCTATGGATCCATATATATTCTATATTATGATATGATGTGGACATGGAAGTGATATTTATTGATCGTGAAATGAAACTTTCTTAGCATGGAATATAATTTATACTCTCTCATTGTACATGTTATGATATCAACAAAATAGTATTATCTAATCAAGAATGAGAATACACCATGATATTTTCAATAAACACCATAATGAAATAATCAATGTACATATTGAATACATGTTTCCGTTGGGCCAAAAAAACATCCAATGTGTTCATTGGACTGAACCACATCACTAATTTCTTATAAAGGCTCTATCAGTAAAAAACTATTTGAACAATATCTAAGGTTTTGGACCTTTTATGATGATATCCAAATGTCAAATAATTTTTGTAGAATAATACATATCCTCAAATCTAGTCAATGATGTCATTTATAAGTGGTAATGGATACCATTTATTAATTGTTCTGTGATTTACCTTTCATTTACTAACTTGAATCCTACGGGTCCCACCAGAATTCTTGCTAAGAATCTTGGCTAAACCACAATGTAAATTATATGGTCATTTAAACCCTTTTCCTTCTCGATCATCTAAATTTTTCTTGAGTTCCTTAATCTTAGTATAATAGACATATAATAAGGAATAGATATTGTTTCGACCACTATTAATACATCAAAAGTAAACTCTAAATCTCTAATGTGTCGTAACATAGATAATCCATCAGGTAAAATGGCCCTAAAAACCACTATTAGAGGGAATCCATTCTAATGATCTCCTTAATCATATAGAAAACAGTTATCAATATGGGTTGTATCTTCAATAAACCCATGATGCGTAGTTTGATCTCAACATTATTGGACATCTCAATCCCCATTGTATACATATTTACCACCCTTAGTTAGTGAGAGAGAAACATTATGATGATATAAGTAAATAATGGAGTAGTAGGGAACCAAACATTACAATGAAAAAAATCATGTAAAATCAATAATATCAATGATTAAGATATTAAATAATAAATTTTAGATTGAAACCCCATGGGTCTCACCCTACATTATCATACTCTTTGTGATCGGACTCCCAATGCATTATTAAGAGACATCAGTCCAAATATTAATTTGATCTCGTGAACATTAATTTCCATGATATTCATATATATGAATGAGTGTTAAGTGACTATATATATTATAATATATTCTAATGTTGAAGCTACTAGAATCTCACCATGAAATGATGATGGTTCAACAATCAGTTCACTTATTGAGGGTTATAATGTATATTTATTTCCTAATATATGAACCTAAGTCAAATCTTTACTACCTGATTGAGGAATTTATTATTAGAAATATATATTATATGTATAACTTCTATGAACTCATTTATCACTATTTCATGAACAATTGTTAGTACTCTAGGTACCATACTAAAATGGATCTTCTGATCCTGATCTATAATCAAGGGTCAGAGGAAAACCTATATAATTTACCACAAGTGGATTTATCCATAAAACCCAATTGAATTTGACACATACAATTTTAATCCCAATATACTACTAGGTCATTGTAATACCTAGGATATATTTATTTTAGCTTCCCACAAGGAAAACATAACACCTAGAAAATAGGGTGCACGCTATGACTATTTATTCTTATTTGATAAATCTCAAAAAGATTCTTTATATTACTAAATAAATTTCCACCCAATATTTGCATTTTATTATCATTCCCCACATATTTATTTTCCCTTTTTTTATGCTCAAAAATGATCTCCTGGTTCATTATTTTATGTAGGGTAGTTAAATAAAAACATTCACTTGAGAATGGATGGTCTACTTAAGTGCATTCATAGATTACCTCACTCTAGTCAATTTGTAAATATAATGTGTTGTTATGGATTGTAGAGCTTATTTAAGCAATATGAGTATGAAAACATATACATATAACTGTGATGAAGGTACATGAACTTTCTAGTTCATTCATCTCAACTGATTTTCAGAAGAAAAAAACATACAATGTACATCGTAAATCCATCAAACAAAATATCATTGATGATCTTCCTGGGTAAAAACATCACCTAACAACATAGAATACCATATATACATGTAATCTAGGATTATTATCCTCCTTTGTAGTCTTGCCACAAGATGCTGAAAAATTGAAAAAATTCCTCCAGTCAATACATAGGTTCATGGTTCCCCCATCCCCCAAGAATATTGGTGGATTCCACTACTAAAATTCTCATATCATTTAAACCATTATAAGATAAGATCATATAGCTCCCAACATGTTCTACCTGAATCACATGAAACCTTTTAAAAATAATAATCAGTGACCAAACTAGATAAAATAGGTTGTGTTGAATATTAGAACTATAAGAGGTAATACTTGTGTTATAAGCCCCACCACCTCTATGGAATAGTCTTTGACACCTTCTTGGAACTTTAACTGATGTCGTCAAGGATTAATATATATATATATTTCAAAATAAAAACCTTGAAACAAGTTTTTCTAAATGAAACAGTTTCTCTAATTGAATAATATATGAACAAATACATCATATCATAGTTCTGATACCCTCAATCCTTCTTCTACCATTTGGTATAGGTAATTTAGAAAATTTTATAAGAACATGAGTTAAATTCTAAAAACCACTACTATGTTCAGGTATGGTTCAATACCTAGTGAATTATATCTAATGATCAATAATATGCAGTTTCAGTTATATGTTATAGAAGAAATCAACACTTATGTTTTAATTGGAATCCCCATTTAATAGTTACAGTTTCATTCATTAAATATAAATCATAATTTTTACATATCTACATCATATACCAGTATATTAAGTTATTATTACCATGTTATTATGTCATATTATTTATAAGTTTCAATTAAAATTTCATATTACAACAACCAATTTGATGTGTTTTATCTAGTATCAATATGTAAATATCCATGTTCAAGGATAAATTATATTGTTCCTCATAAAAAATTTATAAAGTCTAATACAACTTCAAAATAGCAATTGTAATCCATTTAATTTCAATCTCAAATGTTTCAACCCATGAAACCAATGGTTCATGTCATAAACATGTCGAAGATGGTCACTTAATATTTCACCATCTTGATATAAAGGATACATTATTTTTGTTGATGTAATAACATTAATTACATAATAATTTTTATTTCTACTTGAAACATTATTTTCATCCAAGATATGTCATTCATGGAACAACAACCTGTTTCTCAATATACATGTATTCAAATAAACTTTTCATGGAATATGCATGACATATAAATCCTTATATTCCAATAATGATTTACGAATAATACATCTTTATTTTACTAAGACAAAGTTAAAATGGAATATATTATAACAATGAACTTCATAAATAATGTATATCATCAAAGAGGGAAAATAATAACAATGGAACTACCCAAAACTAGTAAAAAATCATACTGAGAAACATGGATTTTTTCTTGTACATGGGCTAGCTACTTCTTTCCATAGGCTAATTACTAAATTCAAATATGTTCTAGTCCCCTATCTAACATCCCCAAATATTAATAAAAATTAAAATAATAATATTGGATACAAGTTTTTAATATCCTAGATGTTGTTTAATCACATGTAATAAATCTCAGTTTTCCACATAGCCTCAAGAGAAACTTACCATATGCCGATGTATTTCAACTAGTATTGAAGGTATATGGTTTTATGTTAGAGATAATATGACCACATAAATAGATTTTAGAACATTGGTGAAATAAATAAATAAGATTATGAAATAATAAAATAAATAATATAAAACATATGGAAGAAAAATTAAATACACACAGAATAATAAATTGAGAAATGAAATAATTAGTAGAATATATAAATGATGATGTTATGATGCTATAAAAAAGGTGATATAGTGATAATAGGGTAGAATTTATACATCATGTACTTGCAATAAAAAATGAAAAATTGTTCAACAACTTTATTAAATTTTATCTTTTGCACTATCTCAGTTCACTTTTATGGTATTGCATTGTAGTACTAAAACATGTTTCCATAGCATTACAGTTTCCCTTGTACAGTCCTAGATCTGTGATATTAATCCAGGTTGCTATCGGGTGATCAATAGGGTGTGAGTAAAACTCATTAATCCACCACCAATAGTGTCTATGACTATCATGTCAGTGAATATATCATCTTGTATTATGGTAGTAATAAAGGAAAAAATTTGTAATAACCCTTTTCGACTTAGTTTTTCCATGGGACACCTATCAGATCCTACTAGATACAGGAAATCTGAGAATGTCTCAAAACATTTGTTACTATAAAATTAATAAGGATAATTGTGGCCATAAATTTCAAATACTGGATAATGAAAATCATGTCCATTAGTTATGAATTAGAAATATGGAATTACATTTAATTTATTTCACATAACGATAAGGAGATTCATGTCCATAAATCCCGTGTAAATAATGATGAACATCATGTATATTAAATTAAAAAATAATAATATGTCATTTTATGTCCTTATATTCCAAATAAATAGTGTTGGGAAAAAATACCTCAAGGTGTCCTCTCAGTATTTTTTGGTTGTGATTGTGTTTGTTGAATTTTCTAGATAACTGCAAATCAGTATGGTTGGTGTTTTCCGAAAGAAGGTTTTTTAGACTGCATGGTTTACCAGTGTTTGCCCAATATTTGGCCCTCAAAATGGGGAATTTTTTTTTGGAAATGGAATTCTTTCATAATAGTATTGAATGGTATGAATAACTATAAATAAAATTTGAAAAATAAGGTAACTACGTACCTCGGAACATGGATCACATACCATGTCATAGAACGGTTTTGTGGATGCATACCAAGTAGGAGGAACGTTACGCGGAATAGTTCATGATGAAGGGATAGTAGTATGTGAAAGGCATGGAAGTTTTTGAAATTGAGTTTCACATAGGTAGAGATTCAGTACATGTACTTTAGTGGAAAATATTTTGTGATGGGGTTGTGGTACACAATAGGAGTATTGTTATGCATTGGAGGCTTTACTGAATCCAAGATTTGGTAAATCTCTAATTAGTAGATTTTGGAGATATCTTTTCCTAAATAAGGTAAACTAATCCCACCAATTATAGGAGAGAGATAATATTACTAAATAACATCTCTTTTCTTTAGGAATTTGGAAAAGTATTAAGGTAGTTGACAACGAATCATTTCTAGCGATGACTCTAATGAGGTATTCAAGACTGCAAATGGAGAAGTGGTTTGTAAGGATGATTCTGGGAAGGGAATTGATTCGCATGGAAGGAATTCCACCAATGGTTTTTATAGGGTTCTGTAGGTAGTAAAGGAATAATTTCCATTCATGAAGATTGTAGTACGTGGATGGGGAGCTTTGGTACACAGAAGTGAAGGTAGTCTGCGAATAGAGAACAGTTCACGGGCAATGGTTGATTCGTAGAAGGGGACTTGGTATGCAAATGTAGTACACGAACACAATATTTGGAGGTAGTTCACATAGGTAGAACAAAGAGTTAGTATGCTGAAATAGGTGGTTTTCGGAATAGGCAGCAGTGCGAAGAAGAGTTGGTCTATGTATAAAACCAGCTACACAGTATGTAGGAGGAGTAGGTGGTTAGTGGAACACTCATGGAAGCTTAGAAAAGATTTAAATTAGTTTATGAAATCATTTTATAGTATATAGCAGTACTTGGGAAGGTTTACATCGTCTTTGGGTGAAAACGGGGCTTCAATATAGCATCTACCTAATGTTGAGGATGAAAGAATTCATGAATATGAAGGGACATATATATCCATAAACTGCGTATGACCTACAAGTATATAAACTGTTAGTGGATTCCCTTCATAGAGTCATGAGTGAAGCTAGTGGAAGATAGTGACCCTTTCCACTAGCAGTGATCCAGATAAAGAGGCATAGGTAGTGGTCCTTAGGTATTTGGTGATCATAGCCTAAGCCTTGTAAAGGTTGTGATCCTGGGAATAGAAGATTTGGCCTAATCCTTGTAATCATTATTGGTAGTGAACCTTTGTGAATTTGGTATAACGGAACATCACCTATTTTATGTTCCTTGGATGTATACCAGTGAGGGTGAACCAAGTAACATTAATTCTCTCATGTGCATGAATTCATTTCTATTCATATATTGCTATGGGAGAAAGAGATAAGTGTGTTTTTTTCAATGAAACAAGATCCAATGGGGAAGAAGTTCTAATCTATCATAACATGATTCACCCCCTCCCCCCCCCCCTCAGGGTACTCGACGCAGTAGACCTAACAATTGGTATTTGACGGAAGGGATGAAAGTAAGTGGTTCTGTCTTATTAGATGAAATATAGAAGTTCTATCACAAATAAAATCTGATCATTGATGGAAATAATTTTCAACTATGGAAGAATCAGATGAAACACTACTTTTGATCATTAGGAATGGATGTCTTCATAGTAGATTTGCATGGAATATCAGCTGATGTCAATAGTGTTGCCTTATCAGAAGATGAAAGAAGGTAATTTTATGTTGATTCTAAATGGATCAATGTTTTAGGGGAGCCCTATCAAATTAAATTTATATAAAGGTGACATAATGTAAAACATAACATGCTATGTTGGAAAAATTGATGAATCACTATGAGGGTGACAAAAATGTCAGAGAAGTGAACCTAATTGTTCTATGGAATAAGTATGAGGATATCATAATGAACCCCAATGAGTATATTGATGAATTCCTTGATAGGGTAAATGTCATTGTGGAATAAATGTGTGGGCCTGGAGAAGTTATCAAAGATATAAAAAAATTTAATCATATCTTGAGAAAAAATTCACCTCGATTAAATTCAAAGGTTTTTGTTTTAGAAGATAAAGACCAAAAAAAATTGGACACTGGTCAAATTTCACAGTACCCATGTAGCATATGAAATGAGAAATGATCATAATGATGTTGCGTAAAAGTGGAAATCCAAATAGGTGTAATTAAAGTCCAGGAATAATCACTCTATTCAAAATGGAAAAAAGAAGATGATGAGATAGATGAGGTGATTTTATTCCATTCTTCAAAGCTTCAAAGATGAAAATGAACTTTCAAAGGAAAGATTTCACTTATATGATTTCGATGTGGAAATATTGGACATCCTGCAATATGGTTCCCAATGAAGTGTCTAGAAGATGATAAGGATTATGTTGAAATTCTTACAATGATATATTTTGCCTACATGAAAGGGAAACAAGTATAAGAAAATTTTCATCAAAAATAAGAATCTTCTATCAAGAGAAGATGATAGTTTAGAATAATCTAAGGCAGAATAATTAGAGGACTATAAAGACCACGGAGCTGAGGCCACGGTAGTTTCTATCAAAACATTTTCAACAAAATAAAAAAGAGACAACGAATAAAGAGATGTTTATGGACGATTTGACCTTAAGGTCGAGCTTAAAGATGATCTTGAGGAAAAAGATGTTTTGAGAACCATAACATGGAAGGAAAACAAAGTGTTTCATGATTCCAAACTATATATACACTAGTTGGAAGGAGAAAACATTGAACTGAAAGAATAAATTGAAAAACTAAACTCTTCAATGTTAGAAAATTCAATAAAGGTTGTTGAGTACATTCTAAAAATTGAGGAATATAAAAGGAAAATCAATAATATGACTGAAACTAGAAAAGATCAAATCAAATGTATAGAAGAACATGAAGATGAAATCATCATTCTATGATAAAGAGTTAAGGATCAAGAAAAACTATTGACTCTCAATACTACATCGAGAAAGTAGATCATACATGCAACATTGATGATGAATGTTGAGCACAGTGGCCCAGCAGAATAGAAACAACTATCAAATCTGAATGATAAATCTGGAGTAGGGTTTGGTCAAAAAAACAAAAAGTAGTATTGGTCAAAGTCATATGAAAATCACCAACTCTGATATTTAAGAATGATTTCGATACAAATAAAAATCATAAGATTCAGATAACTCAATGTGAATTCAGTAGTGTAGTAGTGGAATAATGTAATATACCTTGCATAAGATTCTATTGTTCTGGAAAGATGGGAAATTGAAAAAATTTGTGTTATATAACAAAGAGGTATTGAAGGGAACAACACCAATAGTGGAAATTACACAAAGCTCAGTATTCCATATCATCATTTGAGGGTCACTATTTTATATGTGGAGGAATCTAACATATGGAAAGATATTTCTCATAAAAAATATAATATAATGTACCCAAGTTGATAGAATGTAGTAATAAGAATAATAAACTGAATTATTAGATGATCTGAAAATGAAAAATCAATTGTTATCTCTACAAGATTAAGTTGTTCCATCATATACTGAGGAAGATCAGGATTATCATTTCATGTCGGGTATGAAGTTACATACATGGGTTACAAAGAAAAGAGTTGAACATGAGGTTGTTGAAGAAATTTTTTTTAAAGCATTAGATCACATTGGGACATGGATTATTGATTGTGGATGCACTTCCCATATGACAGAAAATAAGGATCTAGTGATCAGAATCTGGTACGAATAAGAGGGTATTGTATGATTTCTTATTGATGATGGCCTAAAAATTTTAGGTTCTTGAAAATCCATGTTTGGAGGAAAATACATGAGAAGAGTAGATGTCTTGGATGACGAAGGGGTTAGTCACAACTTGTTTAGTGTCAGTCAATTGTGTGACTCGGGTCATGCCTTATTATTTTCCAAGAAATTATGTTTCATAAAGGAAAAATATTATATTATTGTATTGTAGGTAAAGAGTACAAAATGTAATCTCTACCTCATCATTTGAGAATAAGATATGTGATTTTAGTCTAAGGAAGAAGAAATCAAGTTGTGGCATAAGCATCTTGGCCACATAATCCAAACATCCTTGGAATATCTGGTGAAATATGTGCTATTTGAAATCACCCTTTATTATCACATGATCATATCCATACATGTAATGCCTTCCAACAAGAAAAGATCATTCAAAACACATATAAGCCAAAGGAGAAAAATCAACAAGATTTCTTGATTTTGTGCATATTGATGTGTGTGGGCCAATTTCACTATGTGATATTGATATGAGAAGATATTATGTTATTTTCATTGTTGATTTTAGATTAATGGAATGGGTTTCAATAATCACCCACATATCTGAAGGGTTTAGTTACATTACAAGATATCATCGAGAATGTGAATATGTGATTGGTCAAAAAAATCCAAATGATTAGAATAGATAATGGAATAGAGTTCACAAATATCCAAGTGGAATATTATCTCAAGAAACATGGGATAAGGCATCAAGTTTCAGTTGTAAGAACTTTATAGTAGAATGAGGTATTCAATAGAATAAATAGGATTGTAAACAACATGGGCAGAACAATGCTTATTGACAAAGACCATCTAGAGAAATTCTGGAAAGAAGCAGTGATGATAGAATTCTACCCTTCAAATAGAGATTTTCTTTGTCTAAAGGATTAATATGCTCTATACGAGTTATGGTATGGAATGAATCTATCATTAAAGTATTTTAAAGTATTTAGAGGTAAATGTTTGATTCTCAGTAATAAGAAACATAGGAAGTTTTAATCTTGTGGGGGTGAAGAGATATTTCTTAGCTACTCAGTGAAAATAAAATAATATAAATGCTTCAATAAGTACGTAGGAAAGATATTTGAAATCGTGATGTGACTATAGTGGAGAATGAAGAGAATATTGAAAGAATACATGATCAGACTCATGAGGATAGTGATGAAGTGATGAAATGGTCAGAGGAAGATCCAGCTCCATAGGTTGAATATAAAGAAGATGGAGATGATGAGAATAAATTATTCCCTTCCCAAAGACCAGTGAGAAGATATGAAATTGAAAGGTAGAATATAATTGGTGATCAGACAACACTAGTGCAGACATGGGGAGTAAAGAATCTACAATAGTTATCATACTTATCATAGGTGGAACGAAATTATTTTGATGATGTAGCTGGAGATAAGAACTGGGTTCAAGATATGAATGCATATCTTGACCAAATTGAAAAATATTTAACATGGGAGATTTTTTCAAGACCTTTAGAAAATAATATCATTGGGGTAAAATGGGTCATTTGTAAAAACAATTAATAAATATGATGTTGTGATTATAAATAAAGAATGAATTGTGTAAAAAGGGTACTACCATGATAGAGGGTATTGATATTGATGAGAAATTTTCGATTCTTGAAAGTCTGGGGAGAATCATATTATTCCTGGCCATAGTAGTGCAAAAAAAGTTCATGGTTTTCCAAAAGGATTTCAAGTCAGCATTTTTGAATTGATTTCTAGAGGATGAAGTCTACATTGGGAAAAAAGATTTTTTTTCTCAATCATGAGGATGAGAACATATTTTTTTGTTGAATAAGGATCTATATGGGTTGAATCAAGCACCGAGATCATGGTATTAGAGACATTATCTATATTTAAAGAAGCTTGGATTTCAGAATAGTGGAGCTGTTACAATCTCTATTTCAATAATAGAAGTAACCCATGTATGATGGTTTTGGTTTATGTCGATAACATAATATTTAGTGGATTAGATGAATCATAATGTATAAATTTTTCTGAATTCATGAAAAGTGAGTTTGAAATGTCAATTATTGGTGAGACGACATTTTTTCCCAGTTTCCAGGTGACACAAGGATGGAATGGCACTTTAATTTCTCAATCAAAATATGCCAAGGAGGTTTTGGGAAGATTTGGAATGGGAAATTCCACAGAGATGAAGACTGTGGTTGCTACCCAGATGAAATAATCATAATATTATGATGTAAAGTCAATTAATATCACATAATATAGGCAAATTGTTTGATGTTTACTATAGCTGATAGTTATAGTGCATGATAATGTTTTTTCCACATAACAAGAAGTGCGATATCAATGAAATCCCAAAGAAATCCACATGCCTATAGTGAAAAAAATAATTTGGTATATCAATGGAACTGGGGATATTGATTTGATGTAAAATGAATGATCTTAGTACGATTTATTAGGATATACAGATGCATATTGGGCCAGTTTAGTAGATAATAGGAAATCAATTATTGTATGTGCATTCTATAAGTCCCCATCCTTATTCATTACATAATCTTGAATAATGTAAATAATTCACATTGAGGATATTTTTTGGTTTAGTGAATTAGAGAATTAGATCATTACTTATACATAACAGGTTGAATATTACATGTAGACACTTCAACTTAGTATGCATTTTTTCAGAAAATAAAAACTCTTAAAAGAAAACAAGAATTATTTTCTTGATATAAATATTCTTTAATTATTTTTTCTATTAACCTTCCTTATACCACATGAAAAACATTTAAAAACTTGGTATGATCATCAAAATCCTTGTAATTGTTATAAAATAAAGAAAGAAAACATTAGTCCATCAATACATACAAAACATAATCTCTTTAACATAAATCATGAAATCATAAGATATCTGAATAACACATAAAAATAATAAATAATAAAGGTAACTTATGGAATCTATATCATACTTACATTATAGATTTCATAGTTACATAGGGAGTTACATTTGGAATACCCATCATAGTATATTCCAAAAATCTCTTATGACAAATATTATCATTAACCTCTGTCATGTTACCTAATGCATTACAGAGCTATCTCGGTCTCACCCGCCCTAGGTTTATCCCATATCCACCCATATATGTAAACAATGTCCAACAACCATAACATAATCATAACACATGAACATAAATAAAGTAAAGATAACATTTCCACATTTCAATCACAATATAAATTTTTTATATATTCACATAATCAATCCATTCTCAAAATACACATTAAAAACATTTAAAAGGAATATTTTTTAATCAAAGTGTTCCATACCACTTTTAAAATTTAAAAGGAATTATCATTTTAAAATATTAATGTCCATATAAATAACTCCTTAAAACAATTTTGAAAATATGTACATTAATGAGAAATATTTAGAAGAATAAATCTTAAAAATATTTAAAACAATGTATTAGTTAAAGAATACTTTACAACTTGAGAAACTCTTGAATAAAAATAATTAATAAATAAAATAAAAAAATATAAATATCATGATAATATAAAAATTAATGAAATAAAATGTCAAAATGGTTGTATATACACCTTATATGATAAGAAATATGTATAGTATTAAGATATTCCTCAATGAAAGGAGATTGAGACGTAGTCCCTTACAAATATTGTACCATTAGATTAAGGATAAATCCATGACATAATTATGTGTGAAAAATATAAATGAACCCAATATAAGTGGATATTAAGTATAAAATAATCAATGGTTATTCACACATATTAATATCATGATATAATCATGAAGTATAAGTTTAACCCAAAGAATTGAAATTGGGTTAATAAGTTCCCTTACAATAATTCGGCAGCCTAACGGTGTCACATAAAAATTCAGAAAATTCGTTTATGAGAGAGAAAAATGGTCTCTCATGACATGGAAAAAAAATTGCATCAATAAGGATATATTATAACATATACATAGAATTGAAAATTTGAATTTCAAAGGCATGACATAAAATAAGTCTTTGACAAAAAGAGGACGGTGAAAGGTTCCCTTACCTCATGTCCGACTTGTCTTGTTCATTCTTTAATTTTTTGAATAATAAACATAAAATAATTTATTCTTGATTAAGAACCATTATAAAGTTTATTATTACTTTTATATCACTTAATACTTTTCGAAATTAATTATTTGTTCATTTTATTTCATATCGGATATTTTTTCAATGTTCGTAACTTAAGTCAAAATTGAACAAGTTATAATTACAGATTGTCCATGTGGTCAAAAGTCCGTTATCTCCAAATTTGTATTCATGATTTAAATATAATATATACCCATTATATAGGTATTTATATATGGTATATATTCATTTAGAATAGTCCATAACATTTTCATATAATAAAATAAAATGCACCCTTCATGTAGATGGTAAGTCGTACGTACGCATGAACGCTAATTTCATTTCTTTTTTTCATTTCTAATAGATTAAAAACTAAATGATACATAGGTATATTATAATTAAATTATAATATATATTTTATATATGTTACATATGTCCATTAATTACATCTTTTATATGTTTCATGTATAGCGTGAATGAGTCATATCACTTTGGGGGGGGGGCGGTAGTCCGCACTTCCTCAAATGAAATTATTGTATATATACAACTTTAAAAGAATAATGTTAGGTTATATATGATAATTACATAATAATAGAGATAAAATATATAAAATATATATCATATATAATTATAGTGTCATAATAATGGCCACCATGACATGTGGTATGAGATAATTGAACAATCATCGTTTCATTAGACAGTAGTTCGTAGTCCACAGAAACAGTATGATCGTATCCATTAGATGGTGGTGTGTGGAAGTGTATTTAGAATCCTTCTCATAAAAAACCTAATATATTGAGGATAGTTTTTTTATGTAATCAAATAATTAGAAGAGCATAGGTAGTGTAGAAGGAAAATAAAACAAAATACCTTGAGGGAAGACGTTACCTTTAAATCGGGTAACTCCCTTTGGATTGAACAAAAAGGATTTCTTGAATTTCCTTATTCCAAGGTTAAGTATTTAAGGAGAAAAAGAGGGATGCTGGTATCTTATTGGATCCGAGGTTGGATGATCCAAGAGGCTTAAAAGTTGTGAGTAATTGGTTAGAGGTGATGACCTTTTATATGGGGTAGGGGGTGCTCTTTAAGAAAGTTTGAAAATATTATTTTATTATAAACTAAATTTAGATTTCAAAAGGTCCCCAACTAATTTAATTTGAATCTAAGATTATTATTATTCTAAATACTATAATCCATGGATTTTATAAATGTTATGGGCATAAAATTAACCTTATCTTTTAGATTTTACCCTTAGTTAACTAATTTAACTTCTACTATGTTCACTTGTATATTCACACTATAATGTTAATATATTAATTATAAAATGAAAAGATACCCAAAATTGATCATTAATGACATTTTTAACATAATATATTTCAGTTGACCGAATCATAGATTTTTTGGAATATTTTATCATTTAATAAAATATTAATTGTTTTAAAAACTCATTTATGTCAATTTATAAACAATTCATATCAAGAATTTTAAAAACTCTATAACAGCTTGATTATTCCAAAAAACCTTAATTAATTCAAAATGAAAATTCATTTTTTCCCTAAAATTCATGGATGGCATAAAAATATTTTAAAATAAATTTATTTTAATATTTATAATCTCATTTATTTAAAACATTTATTAAAAAGGTAAGGACTACATCATTATTGTGTCATAAAAGAATTTATTTATTTGATGTCTAAAAATTATAAATAAAATACCATGATGTAGGAAATAATTTGAAATTTTTAATTACAATTTTTAATTCAAAATATCACTTATATAACCCCATATAAAAATTATTTGACTAAAAGATATATGATTATGATATATTTTCCTTAACTTTAAAATAATTTTTATAAAACGCCATTTTCACTTACAAGTGGATTCATGGGGTCCCAAAATCAACCCAAGGATTCTCATGGTCGGAAATGTATCATAAAATAGGGTTAGGACATGTGTTAAGATAATTTAATATTATTATAATATTATTTGTTACCCTTATTTACCATATTTACCCTTTAACCATGTTAAATAAAAAATTTAATGAAGTTTCTATTCATAATGTCTACAAATAAAAGTTACTTATTTAAAAAATCTGGACATCATTATTCAAAATATGGAATCCATTTTTTCAAAATAAAAACACATATGTTGCATAAATTAATTTAAAATTAATTCCCATTGTCAAAACAAAAAAGAGTTTTTTTAAGAAATTATTACTATCATAAGATTGACATATGTTTATATGTAATTAAAAAGTGAAATTACCTCCAATGATCAAATTTAGATTACATGGTAAAAATATAATCTAATTAATATCTAAAACCATTTAAAAATATAGTCTAATCATATAAATAAATTATATTAAAAGGAAATTTTAAATTAAAGTGTAGTATTTTCACTATTTATCAAACAATGACCTTAATCAGAAAAATACCAAACTTTTTCCAAAATTAAATTTTTATTTCCCACATCTAAAGAAGAATATTATTTTATACAATGGAACATATAAATGTGGAAAAAACCAGTTTTAAAAATGGTTCACCATTAAAAGACGATAAATCGACCTTTTAAAGAATATTAGAGTATTGAATGCTTAAAATCAGATTCATTATTATTTTAAGCCTCTAAAATTTATTGGATAAAAGTAAAAACATTTAATAGAAATTAGTAATTATATTGTAGTAAGTTCTGTCCATTCCCACCAATATAATGGCTAGGCATTATCTACTATTTAAATAATAATATTAATATATTATTTTTCAGTATAACTAAAAGTAGTGTGCAAGATAAGATTTCAAACAAACCCATTGTTGTGTGTTGAGTATGATATCGTACATATCATCCCCTTGAAATTAAAATTAATTTTTAATTCACAAATATTAATAAATATGAAAATTTCATATTCTTTATTTACCTTGGATGTAACATCTTTCCCCCTTTTGGGAATTGCATCCCCACAATTTTAAAATTGGGCTAGGAAATTTCATTGAACGTCTCTTATTAGAAAAAGTTTCAATAAAACTATAACTTTAAAAGAAAGAAATATTAGTACAAATATCACCTAAGATAACTCATACTATGATTCCATGTAGGAAAAATTGATGTGGAGGAGAAACTAAGTGTCATGTTCTGATGGGGAGAGATAGAAAACATGATTAAGAGATAGTTAACAATAAGAAAACTACAATCTTATGATGGGTTAAACAGTCATTGGTTTCCCAATATGAAAAGTAAATGGGTTGTGTTTTTTATTTCCATTTCAAAATATTTTATGATTTATTTATGATATCGACTAAGGAAATAAGGATATATACTTCTATTTATGTAGAGTTTCTTCCTTTAATAGGTTTCTACCTAAAACTCACCTTTTCTCCAAACGATGAGTATTCAAGATGACTTGGTCACACCTAAACCGCTATAAACAACTTCTATATAATATAATGATCCACAAAAGATGAACCATATATTTCCTAGGTCTTTAGACATTAACTGAAACCAAAGAGGTTAGTACAAGATCAGATAATCTCCAAAAATAATAATACTTAATAAAAATAAATACCACTCTTAATCTACAAAATTCAAAAAACAATACCCAAAGTTCAACAAATACCATTCAATAAAAAATTGTCCTTAAAATTATTTAAATTAATCCAAAATAATATGGAAAACTAAAACTCAACAGGATTTAATAATGTAGTCTTCCACAAAAATCTTATCATTATTCTCCAAAAATCATCGACAACTCTTAAAATATCATACTGAAGTGTAATTTACCTAATCACATATTCTCTATGATAGGTTAATCATTTCCAAAAGAAATCAAATCACCATATGTCTACAATAAAAACATATATTCTTCCAAAATAAAATTTCAACCATTACTCCACAAATGAGTTCTCATCGTATTCTATTTTTTTAAGCATATAGTGTTCGCCAAAGAGAGGATCTCTTCCAAAATAACATTTATCACTTAATCACCAAATCATTTTCCTATACTAAGGATATCCATTTTATAAATCATAGGATCCCAAATAAAATTATTCTTGATCAATAAAATCATTTAACAGAAAGTAATAATTCATACTAACTAAGGACTTCACGTAGTCCAATGGTAGGCGATAAATCCCAATTTCACTTTAGTGGTGGGTTTGATTCCCGCAACTTTGCCTGATGCGACATTTTGTCACAGTGTCTGTATGTAATCCTTTTTCAAAAATTATATAAATTTATAACATTCCCAAGAAATGAGATAAATTCCTCAAATATAACCATAAAATATTTTAACCACAAATTTTATCTCATACCTCATATTTTCATCCCAAAAAGTAATAACCAGTAATTGCCTAATATTCAAGGATCATATAAACACAAATGGTTATTTATAACTATATCCAAAAATGAAAATATAATTCTTCCTTGAATAAAATTTTCACATAACAAACATCAGGGTTACACATACTATAAAAAGTCTTCCAAAGTAATCTTATCATCAAAAGTTCCTTAAAACATTTAAGTATTTCATCATCCTAAAATCTACCATAACTCTAGAATCCATTATATGTATACTTATTACTCATTCAATGTTAATCATGATCCTTTACCATTATTTTCTAACTTATTTTGTAATACTTATTTCCTATAAACAAAATCATGAATCATATCTTAAGATTCAATAATGTCAAAACATTAGCTAAGAAATAATCCATACCTTTCATTTGTTCTTATTAGTTTCCTCATACTCAATTAGAATTGAATTAGGTATTGTAAACATTTATTTATACAGTCTTGATGATCCCATTCCCGAACCATCTTCAAAGGGAATCTATTTAAATAATGACAATGTACTCCAAATTTAAAAACTTTAATTGATTATTAAGAAATAACTTCCTTCCCTTTCCTGGATTCAATTGGACGCTTCCTTTTTCCATGGTAGGTTATTTCTTTATGACCCTCATAACGACATCTAAAACATCATCCTGTTACATTGAATCATTTTACTAGGTGTTTCTTTCTACATCATTGACACACAGGCTTTCTTAATTTACTTACCTTTATGATTATGACATGAACATCCATTGGGATTCATTTCTCGCATATATGATTCCTTAGAAAAGTCACGAAGGTTAAAGTGGTCAATCACGACTCCAGGTAGTTGGATAAGAATAACCACAAAATTTCTCTTTACAAATCTCATTTCATTCGGTTTCATAGTTAGAAAACCACCACAGTTTCTTCCACATCTATTTTTACTTTGGTTCCTGGAAGATCCATACATATACTAAAACCAAAAATTTCAGTGTGAGAATATTCATAAAATCATCATATACTATATTATTAGGAGGATAAACACTAAGATATACTTATTCATGTTATCTTAAACTCATTATACTTAACTAAAATAAATATGACTCTTTATAATATATTAACCATTATGGTTATGTCACTTATGTTTAAATAATAACCTAACCTCTAAAGGTGTCTAAACCAAACTTTGATACCAACTATAAGGGCCAACCCATAAACAGAACATAATCTTGAATTATGTTAATAATTCACATTGAAAACATTTTCATGTTTGTATCTTTAGAGAATTAGGTCATAACTTATTCATAACAACTTGAATATTACATATATACACTTCTACTCTGTATATATTTTTTTATAAATTAAAAACTAAAAAATGAAAACATGAATTATTTTCCTGATATAAATCTTCTTGAATTCTTAATTTATATTATCATTCATTATACCCTATGAAAAACAATTAAAAAAATGTGGGATGAGCATAAAAATCTATGTAAAGGTTAAAAAAGAAAGAAATAAAACATTAGTTCATCAATACATACAAAACATAAGATCTTTAACATACCTTTTGAAATAATAAGATTTATGAATAACATATAGAAATCATAAATCATAAAGGAAAATTATGGCATCCATATAATACATACAATTTATCTTTCATTGATATGTAGGGATTTACATTTAGAATACCAATAAAAGTATATTCCCTAAATCTATTAGGAGAAACAATAAGTTTTACCTCTTTCATGTTACTAAATGTATTTTAGAGCTATTTTAGGCTCACCCGCCTTAGGTTTATCACCGAACCACCCGTATATGTAAACAATGGCCAAGAACCATAACATGATCATAACAAATGAACAACAATAAAGGAAAGATAACATTTAGACATTTTAATCATAATATAACATTTCAATATATTTATATAATCAATCCATTCTCAAAAGACACATTTAAAACATTTAAAAAGAATATTTTTGAATCAATGGGCCCCATACCACTTTGAATCTTTAAAAGAAATTAAAATTTTAAAACATTAATGTCCTTATAAATAAATAATTAAAATAATTTTGAAAATATGGACATTAATGAGAAATATTTTTAAGAATAAATGTTTAAAGTATTTTAAACAATGTTTTTGTTAAAGAATATATTTCCAATTGAGAAACTCTTGAATACAAAACATTGAATAATAACATCAAAGAAAACTATAAATATCCTGAGAATATAGAAATTCATGATATAAAATGTCAAAATGGTTGTATATACACCTTATAGGATAGTAAAGGTTCACAATATTAAGATATGCCTCAATTAAAGGAGATTGATACGTAGTCCCTTAAAAATATTATACCATTATATTAAGGATAAATCCATGACAGAATTATGTGTGAAAAATATAAATAAACCCAATATAAGTGGATATTAAGTATAGAAATATTCGAGTTCATTCACACATATTCATATAACAACATAATCAAGAAGTATAATTTTAACCCAAAGAATTGAAATTTGGTTAAGAAGTTCCCTTACAAAAATTTGATAGCATAACAATGTCACTTAAAAATTCAGAAAATGAGTTGATGAGAGAGAGAAATGGTCTATCATCACATGTACATAAAATTCACAGAAATAAGGATATATAGTAACATATCCCAGCTTTTTAAAATTTAAATTTAAATACCTAACATAAAATAAGTTTTTGACAAAAATAGAACGATGAAAGGTTCCCTTGCCTCGTGTCTGACTTGACATGTTTGTTCCTTAATTTTATGAATGATAATCTTATGTTAATTTCTAATTGATTAATAACCTTTATAAAGTTATTTATTCCTTTTATATAACTTATTAACTTTTTAAAACATTTAGATAATTATTTTAGTTCATATCAAACATTTTGTCAAGGTTCAAAACTTGAGTCAAAAATGAACTTGTTATAATTACAAATTTCCTATGTGGTAAAATGGCTGCTATCTACAGATTTGTATTAATGATTAAAATATAATATATATCCATTTTATATGTTTTTATATCCAGTATATATGTATTTATAATTGTTCATAACATTTGGATATAAAAAAATTAAATGCACTGTTCCTGGAGACGGTAAGCTGTACGTACGCATGAACGCAACATTCATTTCTTTTTTTCCATTTTTAAGGGATTAAATACTAAATGATCCATAGGTATATTATAATTAAATTAAAATATATATGTTATATATGTTACATAAGATTATTAATTCCATCCCTTATACATTCCGTGTATAGCGTGAACGAGTCATATCACTTTGAGGGGGTGGTAGTCCGCACTTCCTCAAATGAAATTAACATATATATAAAACATGAAAAGCATAAAAGTATGTTCTAAATGGGAATTACATAAGCATAGAGATAAAATAAATATAATATATATCATATATAATTACAATTCCATCATAATGGCCACCATGAGATGCGATATGAGAAAATTAAAAATCATCGTTTCGTGAGGTATTTCTTTGTTGTCCACAGAAACAGTATGTTTGTATCCATTAGATGGAAGTGTGTGGAAATGTAGTTAGAATAATTCCCATACCAAAAACCTATTATATGTAGGAAAATGTTGTTTATATGTAAACAAAGAATAATATGATCATAGGTAGTAGAGAAATAAAATAAAATAAAAGAACTTGTGCGAACATGGTACCTTTAATTCGCATAAATCCCTTTGGTTTGAACCAAAATGATTTCTTGAATTTCCTTCTTCCAAGGGGAAGGCATAAGGTATGAAGATAGGGATTTTGGGATCTTATTGGATAAAATTTTTGAGGATCCATGAGGCTTGAGAGTTGTGAGTAATGGGTTAGAGGTGATTCCCTTTTATATGACGTAGGAGGGGCTCTTTAAGAAAGTTTGAAAATATTATTTTTTTATAAAATAAATTTTGATTTCAAAAGGTCCGCACATAATTTAATTAGAATATAATATTATTATTGTTCAAAATAATTTCAACTAATGGGTTTTCGAATCTTTTAGGTCATAAAAGTAACCCTATCTATTATATTTAACCGTTAGTTAACTAATTTAACATTTTCCATGTCCTATTGTATATTCATACTATATGGTTAATATAATAACTCTAAAATTCAAAGTGACCAAAAATGAATCATTAATTATATTTGTAACATCATATATGTGATTTTTCTGACTCATATATTTTTAGGATTATTTTATCATTTAATAAAATATTAATTGTTTTAAAAAATCATTTATGTTAATATGTAAACTATTCATAACAATACTTATAAAAATCAATTAAAACATTATTATTTAGAAAAACGTCATTAATTCAAAGATTAAAAGTCATTATTATCCCTAAAATTCTTAGATGGCTCAAAAAGGGTCAAAATAATTTTATTTTAATATTTATAATATCATTTATTTAAAAAATTTATTAAAAATGTAATCACAGCATCATCATTGTGTCATAAATGAATATATTTATTTGATGTCAAAAAATTATAAATAAAATACCATGATGTAGGAAATATTTTTATGTTTATATTTAATATTTATAGTTTAAAATATTACTTATATAACCCCATATAAATGTTTTTCTACTAAAAGATATATGTTTTTGTTACATTTTCCTTAACTTTAAATTAATTTTTATGAAATGTCATTTTTACTTACAAGTGGCTCCATGGGGTCGCAAAATTGACCCAAGGATTCTCATGGTCGTATATGTATCATCCAATAGGGTTAGGACACGTGTTAGGGTAATTTAATATTATTATAATATTATTTTTTACCCATATTTACTATATTTACCATTCAACCATAGTAAATAAAATATTTACTGAAGTTACTATAGATAAAGTCTAATAATAAAAGTTACTTATTTACACAATTTGTACTAGATGATTCTAAATATTGAATCCATTTATCCAAATTCTAAACAAAGAACTTTCAAAAATTAATTTAAAATAAATTCCCATTGTCAAAACCAATAAATGTGTTTTTAATAAATAATAACAGTCAACATATTGATATATGTTTATATATAATTAAAAAGATAAATTACTTCCAATGACAAAAATTGTATTACATGTTTAATATATAATCAAATTACACTTTAAAAATATTTTAAAAAGATAGTAAAATCATATAAATAAATTATATTAAAAGATAGTTTTGAATTAAAATGCATTATTCTTCACTATTAATCAAAAAATGATCTTTATCTGAAAAATAAAAAATTTACCCAAAGTAAATTTTGATTTCACGATTATAAAGAATATGTTTATTTTGACACATGGAACATATAAAAGTGAAAAAAAAATAGATTTAAAAAGGGTTCACCATCAAAAGGTGGTAAATCGACCTTTTAAAAAATATTTGAGTATTTTATGCTTAAAATTAGATTCATTCTTATTTTAAGCCTCTAAAATTTATTAGATAAAATTTAAAACATTTAAAAAAAACCTATGTAATAATATTGTAGTTAGTTCTATTCATTCCCTCCAATACAATGTCAATGTGTTATCTACCATTTAAATAACAATATTATTATCTTATTTTTTGGTATAACTCAAAGTAGTGTGCAACATAAGATTTAAAAGACACCCATTGTTGCGTGTTGAGTACACTATCAGACATAGCAACCCCTTGAATATAAAATTAATATTTAATTCACAAATATTAATAAATATGAAAATGTCTTATTCTTTATTTACCTAGGATGTTACACTTTATATCATGGTGGATTTTGAATTTCATGGTTGAGGAAGAAACAAGATTGTGTTTCATTAAGAACAATAGAAGTTGAGCATACTGCATCTACTCAAGAACACACACAATTATTGTGGATGAATAAGTAACTTGAGGATATGGGGGTTGCATTAAAACCTCCAATTAGAATTCATTATGATAATTCAAGGGCTATAAATCATATAAAAAATCCACTATATCAGTCAAGGAAAAAGAACAATAAAATCAAATATCATTTTATGAAGGATAAGGTGGAGAAAGGGATTGTGAAGTTGGGTTATGTTCCAACAAAACCACAAGTTGTAGATATTCTTATGAAGGAATTTCCCAAAGTAGTGTTTGAAAGGCATCGACTGGTTTTGGGAGTCCAGTCGACTCCCCTCACTTGAAAAATTGTTGATGTGGGACCCCCTCTCCCTAAGGTATGATGTGTCTTTACCTACTAAAATGTTATTTTTTCTTTACCCTGTTATAGATAACCTTGAATTCTATTCGGGTTTATTGACAACGGAGGTAAAAAAGTGTAACTATTCCAGGAGAATAATAATATAGGGATAAGTTGTTAATTGGACCAATGAGATGGACAGAGTTGAACCTGGGCGTAAGCTATTTAAAGATGTAGAAAGATAGGGGGATCATTAAATATGATGATGAAATAAGTGATCGATCAAAGATTACATATCATGATATCTGAGGTTATTGATGAACACAATAGTTTGGTTTCATGAATTGGTGTCAGGAATGATGTGACTCATTGATTAATTTTTCATACTAATCTTTTTTCTCAGGCCAAGCATGGAATATTTGGGAATAGAGTATGTGTTGAGTATAGCATTTGTAAATATCTTAATCGCTAGAAGTGAATGCTAGTGGATTATGGAAGAAGACATAATGATGTAACTGAATAAGGATAATTTTTAAGAAAGTGTATTCAATAAACCTAAAGGGGTAGATTTTAAGGAAAAAATCCCCTAAGGTGTCCCCTAGGTATGTTTTGGGTGTGATTTTTTTTGTTTACAAAGATATATGACCACGAATGAGTACTGTTGGTGTTTTCCAAAATCATGATTTAAAGGTTACACAGTTTCCAATTGTTTTCCAAAATTTTGGGCCAAAAAATAGGGAATTTGTTTTTGTAAAAAGAAAATTTTTATTATATGATTTAATGGAATAAAGAATTGTGGAGTAAATTTGAAAAGAAAGGGAACCGTGTACCTCAGAACATGGACCGCATACCATATAATAGAAAAGTTCTCGGCTGCATACCGATTAGCGGGAATGGTACGCAGAATGGTTCATAACAAAGGGATCGCGTTATGCGAAATGCATGGAGGTTCACCAAATGGTCATCCATGTAGGAAGAGATGAATTATACTGAATGTAGTAGAAAAATGGCTTGTAAAGGGGTTTTGGTTCATGGAAGGAGGATCGGTATGCGGTGGAGGTTGTTGCAAGTAAAAGATTTGGTAAAACATTAATTATTGGATTTTGCGAATATATTTTCTTATACAAGGAGAAGTAATCCCATATATTATAGGAGAGAGAATATCATTAGATAACATCTCTTTTCTCTAGGAATTTGGTGATGTTTGAAGGTAGTTCACATAAAAGAAATTAGGAAAAATTTTATTGTGAGGTACTGACGCCCAAACAGGGAGAACTGGATCTCAATGATGATTCCGTGAAGGTAAATGGTTTGTGTGGAATGAATTACACCAACAGATTTTTCTGGGGAGTTTTGGGCCGTAATGGATGAACATCCATGGAAGAAGAATGTGGACGACTAAGGGGGAGATTTGGTACACGGAAGCGAAGGCAGTCCATGAATAGAGAATTGTTCAGAGATAGCGGTTGATTCGTAGAATTAGAGACGATATGTGGACATGGTTTACAGATGTAGTATGCAGAGGTAGTTTAGAGAGACACACCATAGAGTCAGTATGTGAACGAATGTGGTTCCTGGAATAGGTAGTTGTACGTGGAGGTGGTAGTCCGTGTAGAAGACCCACTACATAGTACGCAGGAGGAGAAGTTGGTTCGTGAAACACTCAAGTTTGCATGAGAAGGCATAAAATCAGTTTTTGAAAGTATTCACTAGTATCTAATAGTACACGGGAAGGTGTAAATCTTCGGTGGGTGAAAAAGAGTCTCCAACAGATCATTTACCTAAAGTTGAGGATGCAGGAATTCGCGCAAATGAAGGGACCTATATGTCCATAAACTCTATTTGACCAAAAATTCTATAAACTATGATTGGATTCCTTTCTAAGAGTAGTTAGTAAAGGAAGAGGGAGATGGTGACCATTTCCACCAGCAGTGATCCAGAGAATGAGACATAGGGAGTGACCCTTGGAAATATAGTGATCAAAGCCTAAACCTTGTGAAGGTTGTAACCCTGGGTATAAAAGATCATTCCTGAACCATGTAATCATTATTAGCAGTGAGCCTTAGTAAATTTGGTACAAAAACACATCCTCAGTTGTATAATCCTTAGATGTAGTCCAGTGGGGGTAAACCAAGTAAAAATCGTTATGTCATGTGCAAGATTTCATTTCAATTCATATATTGTTGTGGAAAAAAGAGAGAAGTGTGTTTTGATTGACAAAAAAACATGATCCAAATTGGAAGACGTTTTAGTATGTCATACCCTGATCCCCCCCCCCCCGTAGTGTATTTAACCTAGTGGACCTAAAAAATTGTATTAGAGGGAAACGTTGAATGTCAGTAGATCTCTCTCAGTAGAAGAAATGGATTTTCCCAATAAAAAAGGTATTATAATCTTCAAGGGAGATAATTTTCAACTATTGAAGAATTAGATGCATCACTACTTCCGATCACTAGAAATGGATTTCTTCACAATAGCTTTTCCTAGAATATCATCTGTGGTTAATAGTGGTGCCTTATTAGAAACATAAAGAAGAGAATTGGATTTTGATACTAAAGGGATAACTGCTTTAAGGGGTCCATATCCAATTAAATTTATATGAAGGAGATGTCACATAAAATAACACATGTTATGTTGGAAAAATTGCTAAATATCTGCTAGGGTGACTCAAATGTCAAGGAATAAAAGCTGCCTGTTCTATGGAACATGTATGAGGATATCATAGTGAACCCTAGTGATTATTTTTTGGCATTATTTGGTAGGGTAAATTTCATTGTGGAAGACATGTGTGGTCTTGGAGAAGTTATCGAAGATATAAAAAATTTGAAGTGTCTATTTTAAAAAAAATCACTTCGAATCAATTCAAATGTTTCAGTTTTGGAATATAAAGCCCCAAAAGAGCTAAAACTGGACAACTTGCATAGTACCCTTATAGTATATGAAATGATAAATGATGATAATGATGCTATAGAAAATGGAAAATCTAAAGTGGTGGCATTCAAGTCCATAATGAAGCTCTCCATTGAAGATGTACAAGAAGATGAAGAGATATATGAGGTGATGTCATTCATTTCATCAAATCATCAAATTGGAAAAGGAAAATTCAAATGGAAAATTACACTTGAATTCTTTTGATGAGGAAATATTTGACATCTTGTAGTAAGGTTCCCAAATAAGTGTCTGGAATATGATGAGTATGATGTTAAAATTCTTACAAAGAAATATTTAGCCTACTTTAAAGAGAAGAAATAGTTTAAGAAAAATTTCTTCAAAAAGATGAAAATTTTATCAAGAGAATATGATAATTCAGTATAATATGTGGTAGAAGAATTGGAGGACTATACGGACTATAGAGCTAAGGCTATGGTAGATACTATCATAAATTCATAAACAAAATAAGAAAATGACAATGAAGATGGAGAAGTTTAAGGAAGAGTTGACCTTTCGATCGAGCTTGAATCTTCCCTTGAGGAAATAGATGTTTTTGGAGCCAAAACAAGGATATCCAACAAAGTAGTTTTTAGATGGAAAACTATATATATAGCAGCAGGAAGAAGATAAGTCTAAGCTGAATGAATAAATCAAAAAATTGAATTCTTTAATTCTAGAAAATTCAAAAGAGGTTGTTGAGTAAAAGCTCAAAATTGAGGAACAAAAAATGGAAATTGATGGTTTGACCCAAACTAGAAAAGATCAAATCAAATGTGTCAAATTACATGAGGAGGAAGTCCTAGGTCTACGAAAAAGAGTTATGGATCAAGAAAAACTATTGACCCTCAGTATGATATCACGAACGTAGATCATACCAGCAAAATAGATGATGAATGCTGATCGTAGTGACCCAGTTGAAAAGAAGAAATGGTCGAATCTAAATGATAAGGATGGAGTAGGGTTCAGAATAAAAAAAATAAACAATGGTCAAAGATAGTCCACAAGCACTAACTCTACTATTGATGATTTATTGGGGTATGGATCACAATCAGAAGATTCAAAGAACTCAAGGGGCAGTCAGTCGTATCGTAGTGGAACACATGAATATACCTCACATAAGATGGAAATATGGAACATTCTCAAAATGTATATTCTATAGAAAAGAGGTATCGAAGATAAAAAAACCAAAAACAGTAGTGACACAAGGTCCAATATTCCATGTAATCATTTAATGGTAACTGCTTCAGATTTAAAGGACTCAAACATATGGCAAGATATTTCTCGTCAATAATACAAAATAATTTTCCCAAGTTGACATAATATATTAATAATCAGAAAACAAAATAATTATCTTGTGATATGAAAATGTAAAATTGATTTTTCATCTTTTCAAGATGAAGTAAGTCTATCATATACTGATGAATATCAATATTATCATTCCATATCGGGTATGAATTCACAAACATTGGTTAAAAATAAAAGAGCAGAACATGATGTGGTTGCTGAAATTGTGTTCAATGTATCATATCGCATTGGTATATAGATTATTGATAGTGGATACACTCCCCACATGATGTGAAATAAGGATCTACTGATCAGAATTAGGAACGATAAAGAAGGTATCATAAAATTTGATAATGATGTGGGAATGAAAATTATTGGTTCAAGAAAATAGAAATTTGGAGGAAATGGCATGAAATGGTTAGATGTCTTGGTTGTTGAAGGGGTTAGTCATAACTTTTTTAGTTTCATTTAATTGTTTGAATTAGGGAATTCCATATGCTTTTCCATGAAATTGTGTGTCATCATAGAAAATATAGTACTATTGTATTGTAGGGAAATTATATAAAATGAGAATATCAACCTCATGAGTAGAGAAGAAGATATGAGATTTTTTTCCAAGGAAGAATAAAAAAAATTGGAATAATAATATTGGCCACATAATCCAAACGTTCTTAGAAGATCTGGTGAAATGTGAAGATACTTGAAATCTCCCTCAATTATCACATGATCGTACCCATATGTGTGGTTCCTACAAACAAGGAAAGATCATTTGAATGATATATATATAAAAGGAAAAAAAGATAACTAGATTTCTTGAGCTATTGCATATTGATGTCTGTGGGCCAATTTCTACAATGGATGTTTATGGGAGGAGATATTATGTTCTTTTCATTGATGATTATCGAAGAATGGACTGGGTTTCAATCATCACCCACAAATCGTACATGTTCAGTTACATTATAAGATATCAACAGGAATGTGAAATGTTGTCTGGTTAGAAGATTCACACGATTCGAACAGATAATGGAAGATAGTACACAAATAACAAAGAGGAGGATTATCTCGAGAATCATGGGATAAGGCATCAAGTTTCAGCAGTAATAACTCCATAGTAGATTGGATTAGTTGAGAGAAGAAATCGTATTAGCAATTACATGGCCAAAAAAATGATCATTGAGAAAGACCTTTCAATGAATTTTTGGAAATAAGTAGTGATGACTAAAGTATAAACTTCAAATATAGCCTTACTTTCTACAAAAATGAAGAAGATTTTGTAAAACTTATGGTATAGAAAAAACTATTATTGATGTTCTGTCGAGTCTTCATAAGTAAATGTTTCATTATCAATAAGGAGAAACATATAGTGTTTTAATCTCATGTGGATAAAGGGATATTTATTGGATATTCAATGAAATAAAAATAATTTAAATCCTTTAATAAGTGTCTAGGAAAGATTGTTAAATGTTTTGATTTGACTATAGAAGAGAATGATCAGAATCAGTAGCAAATACAAGATCAGACTCAGGAGGATAGTGATGAATATATGAGAAGGTAAGGAGATGATCCAATTCCATAAGTTGATTCAGTATAAGACTCATATGATGAGAATAAATCAGTTTCTTCAAAGAGACTACTGAGAAGAGATGAAATTGAAAGACAAAACATAATTGGTGATCATACAACATTAGTACAGACAACGAAAATGAATAATCTATAATAAGTATCATACCTATCACAAGGTGGAACCTAAATGTTTTGATTAAGTAACTAGATATGAGAATTGGGTTCAAGATATGAATGAAGATATTTACCAAATTGAAATGAATCAAACATAGGAGACTATTTCGAGACTAGCAGACAAGAACTTCATCTAGATAAAATGGGTCTTTGGAAATAAAATAAATTAATATCGTGTTTTGATTCGAAAAAAAAGTTGGACTTGTGTGCAAAGGGTACTCCCAGATAGAGGTTACTGATGTTGATGATATATTTTTACCTATTGTAAGGTTAGAGACAATCATATGAATCATGTCCATAACAGTGCAAAGAAAGTTCAAGGTTTTCTAGATGGGTGTCATTTCAGAATTTATGAATGGAGTTCTAGAAGAATAATTCTATACTTAGAAACTAGATGGTTTTATCAATCATGTATATGAGAATAATGTTTTTCGATTAAAGAAGGAACTATATGGGTTAAAGAAAGCACCGAGATCATGGTATTCTTGGATTGATCAGTATTTGAAGAAGCTTGGATTTCAACGTGGTAGAGTGGTTCACAATATCTATTACAATAAAGAATGTAATCAAAGGATGATGGTTCTGGTTTATGTCAGTGAAATAATATTTGGTGGATCAGATAAAGTACAATGAAGATATTTTTATGAATTCATGAAAAGTGAGATTGAAATGTCAATGATTGGTGAGATGACATTTTTCCTTGCTTTTTAGGTGACACAAAATGAAAGGCACTTTTATTTCTCAATCTAAATATGCATTGGAGGTTCTAAGAATACTTGGAATGGAAAATGCCAAGTAAATGAAGTCTTTGGTAGCTACCCAGATTAAATTATCAATGTATGATGATGGAAATGTAGTTAATATCATTGAATAGAGGCAGATTATTGGAAGTTTACTATAGATTATGGTGAGAAGACCTGATATTATTTTTTCCAAAAGCCAAGAAACACAATACCAAATAAATCACAAATAAATCCACATACCTGTAGTGAAAATAATATTTCAATATTTCAAAGGCACTATGGATTTTTTCTTCATTAAAAATGACCAATCTCATCATGAGTTATTGGGATATACAGAAGCAGATTGGGCCGGTTCAGTAGATGACTGGAAATCAATATCGGGAGGTGATTTCTATCTTGGTGGACTTTTTTTTTCTTGGTTGGTCTAGAAAAAAGACTTTATTTCATTAAGCACTATAGAATATGAGTTTAATAAGGCTACTCAAGCACGAACATAATTATTTTGGATGAAGCAGTAGCTTTCGGATATGGGAGTTATAGAAAAATCTCCATTCAGAATTCATTGTGATAATTCAAGTGCTATAAATATTATCAATAATACAATCCATCACTCAAGGAAAAATCACATTTAAATAAAATATCATTTTTTCAAGGAGATGGTGTTGAAAGGGTTTGTGAAGTTGGAGTATGTTCCAATACAACAACAAGTGGTAGATATTCTTATAAAGTTTTTACCCATAGAAGTGTTTGAAATGCATCAAATGGCCCTAGGAGTCCAGTAAAATCCCCACACTTGAAAAATTGTGGATGTGGGACCCCCTATCCTTGATGTATGATTTTTCCCCTAATATATTGATATGTTTTCTTTAACCAGTTTTAAAGAAACTTGAAATGCCCTTTGGGTTCGTTGACAAAGGAGGAGAAAAATTTTAACTATTCTAAGGGAGAAAGACATGGGAAGAATCTATTAAGTGGATTAATGATATTAGAGGATTTGAATCTATGATTAAACATTTTGGATAATCATCTAGATAGGGGGAGCATTAAATATGAATATTCTTGAACTGATCTATCAAAGATTACATATCATGATAACTGAGGTTCGTGATGAACATAGTTTTTTGGTTTTATCAATTGGTGTCAAGAATGAAGTGATTCATTGGTGAAATTTTCATACTAATCATATTTCTCATTCTAATCATGGATCATGTGGTCTTAGAGTATGTGTTGAGTAAATCATTGATCACTATTTTAATCGCTAGAAGCGAATGTTGGTGGATGATGGAAGAAGCCATAACAATGTATCATAATGTGAAGAATTATTAAAGAAGTGTTGTCAAAAAACCATTAGGGGGATATTGTTAGGAAAAATCCCTCAAGGATTCATCTTGGTATATTTTGGATGTAATTATGTTTGTTGACAAAGCCATATGTCTGTGAATGAGTATGGTTGGTGTTTTCTGAAAGCATGTTTTTAAGGTGGCGCGGCTTCCAAGTGTTTGAAAAAAAAATTAGTCCTCAAAAAAGGAATTTGTTTTTTGAAAAGGAAGGGATTTATCAAATGAGTTAATTATATGAAGAACTGTGAATATAATCAAAAAAATAATGGACCCACTTACCTCAGAACATGGACCGTGTACCATGTCTGAGAATAGTTTGCGGCCACGTACTGAGTTTCAAGAACAGTACGTGAAATGGTTTGAAGTGAAGGGACCGTAGTATTCCAAAGGAATATAGGTTTATAAAATGGAATTTCATGTTGTAATAGATATATTATGCAGACTGTAGTATAAAAATTTCAAGAAAATGGGTGGCGGTTTGCAAGAGGAACGGTATGCAGTGGAGGCTGTATCGAATCAATGATTAGGTAAATCTCAATTTAGCGGATTTTATAGATATTTATTCCTATATAAGTAGAAATAATACCACTGATTAGAGGAGAGTAAGAATATCATTATAGAATGTCTCTTTTCTCTTGGAATTCCGTAATGATTGAAGGTAGATCAGGAAGAAGAAATTTTGGGGAAGGTTCTTGCGAGGTATTGACGCCCCAAAAGGGAGAAGTGGTTCTCTAGAATGATTCTGCGAAGGGAAGTGGTTCAGATGGAAGTAATTGCACCAAAGGTTTTTACAGGGCATTGTAGGCCTCAAAGGAAGAACATCTGTATGATAATAATGTGGTACATAGTGGGGGTGTTTTAGTATGCAGCAGCGAAGTCGGTCCCTAAATGAAAAATAGTTCATGTAAAGAGGGTAAATAATATAATTAAATCTAGTATGAGAATGTGGCATGAAGGTGCAGTACACAAAGGTAGTTCACAAAGACACAACACGGAGTTAGTAGGCAGACTTAGGTGGTTCTAGAATAGGTTGTGGAATGCGGAGGAGGCGGTCTTTGTAGAAAACCCTCTATTCAGTATGCGAGAGGAGAAGGTGGTTCGCAAACCACTCAAGGATTTTTGATAAAGCATAAAATTAGTTTGAAAAATTATTTTTCTAGTATCTAAAAATACCCTAGAAGGTGGAAATAATCTGTGGTTTAAAAAGAGACTTCAACAGATCATCTACCTAATGTTGAAAATGAAGGAATTCATGTAAATGAAGTGACCTTATAAAGTGAGTTTGACATTCAATTCTATAAACAGTGAGTGGATTCCTTTCCAGGAGCAGTGAGTGAAGGAAGAGGAAGAGGGTGACCATTTCAACCGATAGTTATCCAATTAAATAGGCATAGTGAGTGACCCTTGTTAATTCAATAAGCATAGCCTAAACCATGTAAAGGTTGTGAGTCTTGGAATAGAAGATCTAGTCCAAACCCTGTAATCATTATTGGTAGTAAGCCTTAGTGAATTTGGTACAATGGAACATCTCTTGTTATATTCACCTTGGATGTATCCTAATGAGGGTGAACCAAGTAAACATTGGTGTTTCTTGCGCATGAATTCATTTATGTTCATATATAGCTATGGGAGAAAGAGATAAGTTTGATTTGATTAACAATGAAGCAATATCCGAAGGGGAATAAGTTTTAATCTTTTATACCCTAATTCACTCCCCCCCCTCTCAGGGTATTTGACCTAATGGTCCTGAAAATTATTATTATAGGGAATAGTTTAAGGTCATTGGTTCTCTCTCAATATAATAAATGGATGTGGTCAATCACAATGGAATTCTCATCTTCGACGGAAATAATTTTCTACTATAGAAGAATCAGATGTAGCACTATATCTAATCATTGAGAATTGATGTCTTCACACTAGCATTGCATGAAATATCTGCTGATATCAATAGTGATGTCTTATCAGATAATGAAATAAGGGAATTGGATGTCGATGCTAAATAGATCAATACTATAGGGGTGCACCATCAAATTAAATTTATATGAAGATGATTTCATGTAAAACATCACATTATATGTTGTAAATTTTTTTGAATATCTATGAGGGTGACTCAAATGTCCGAGAATCAAAGTTTCATGTTCTATATAACTAGTATGAAGATTTTAGAATTAACCCCAATGAGTATGCTAACGCATTATTTAACAGGGTAAATTTCATTGTAGAAGACATATATAGGCATGGAGTAGTAATAAAGGATATAAAAAATGTGAAGCATATATTGATAAAATGTTCACCTCGATTCAATTCAATGGTTTTATTTTGGGAAGATAAACACCTGAAACAGCTGACATTGGATAAGTGGCAAAATACCCTTGTATAATATGAAATGAGAAATGATGATAACGATTTGTGGAAAAGGGTAAATCCATAGAGGTAGAATTCAAGGCTATGAAGAAGCTCTCCAATGAAGATGGACATGAAGAAGAATATACAGATGAGGTGATGTCATTCCTATCCTCAAATATTCAATGATGAAAAGGAAATTTCAGAGTGAAATTTCCACTTGCATGATTTCATTGTGTAAATATTGGACATCATGCGACAGGGTTCCCAGATAAGTGTCGGGAAGATGATGAGGATGATTTTGAAATTCCTATGAAGAAATATTCAGCCTACTTGAATGGGAAGAAAATGATTAAGAAATATGTCTTCAAAAATAAGAATCTATTGTCACGAGAAGATGATAATTAAGGGGAATTTGAGGCATATGAATTGGATCACTGTAAGGACCATGGATCTAAGGCTATAGTAGATATTGTTAGAAATTATTCCATAAAAGAAGAAAACAACAATGATGAAGGATAATTTCAATGAAGAATATACATTCATGTAAAGATTTAATCTGCTCTTAAGGAAATAGATATTTGTATATCCCAAACAAGTATAGCCAATAAAGTGGTTCGTGATACGAAACTATATATGTTGCAGCATCAAGAAGAGAAGTCTGATCTGAATAAAGAAATTGAAAACAATAAGTCTTCAATTACAAAAGAAATGAAAGAGGTTGTTGAGTACAAAATCAAAATTGATGAAAAGAAAACATAAATCAACAGTTTGACTAAAAATAGAAAAGATAAAATCAAATTAATTGAAGAACATGAAGATTAAGTCATTGGAATACAACTAAGAGTTAAGGGTCAAGAAAAACTTGTCACGACCCGTCCTCGGGGCCCGTGCCGTGACTACCCCAAGCCCGCCTTCCATAGGCCAGGGGCAGGCGACTAGCACCAAGGCGTAAATCCCAACAAAAAGGGAAGGCATTGCCTTTGAAAAGTAAACAAGCACCACAGAGTAAGCAAGCGGAAAAGTAAACACTAAGTAAAAACTGTACAAGCTGTGCTGAATGTAAAAAGGGGCCGGAAATACAAGCCCAACTGTAAAGTACAACTAAAAGGAAAAACAGCAACTAAAAAGGGAAAACTGCAGCGTCGAGCCATCCTCTGGAAGTCCCACCTGAAGGGTGGGTACAGATAGCCTCCACTGCTCCTCGGGTCCACCTGACCGCTCCGAGTACGTCCCGCCCAGTGGTCCACCTCCAGGTACTGTCCTGCTCCGCACGCCTCCTCCACGATCAGCGTTGTCCGTCGTCTGCAACCAACACCACGAAGTGCGGGAATAGCCCATGCAGGGGTGAGTATATGCTACTCAGTAGGGACCCCGAGACCCCCGAAGGTCTCCCGAAATCCACAAAGGATAAATCACGAAGAAGGGATACAATAACGAAGTAACATCTGACACGGCTTAGGTATATGCCCATACATATACCTAAGTCATCAATTCCCCGATTGGCTCCAACGTCTGAGCCCAAGCACAACCCAGTCCACACAGGAAAGCAAAACGCATACCCACGCAGGATAGAACAACACAATCCACAAAGGAGAGTAAACAGTAAATCCGCACAGGATAGCTCAACACAATCCACGAGGAGAGGAAAACGTAATCCACACAGGAAAACTCAACAGATAACTCTCATAGTATATGCCCATACATATATCGAAATTATCAGATAACCCATCTCAATCAAGAGGAAACACAAGGATCATTGACTCAGCTCAACCAGGATTTTCATTATCAAAAGCATAGCTGCTGAAGAGCCTCATCCCTGAAGTGTACAGTGGTCCTGTCACGACTCCGAGGTACTTCTCACTAACCTATGACTGCTGAGGTACTCCTCCTGTTGGGTACCGCGGGTCTGCTGCCAACTACCGGGCGCTCCGTCCGCTGAGGGTCTGCTGCCAAATACCGGGTGCTCACCCAAATAGCCTACAGAGGTACTCCTCCAGTCGAGTACCGCGGGTCTGCTGCCAACTACCAGGCGCTCCGTCCGCCGTGGGTCTGCCGCCAAATACCGGGCGCTCCGTCCACTGGGCTAGTCAACTCACTCCAAGTCGAGTCGGTCGAGCAGTCTTCAGGTCTCAGCCGGCTACACGGTCTTCGTACTCCATACGCTCGTCTCCAGTATCGCGGGTCTGCCGCTACAACCAAGCGCACCACCTCTATCGAGTAAAACAGAAGATTCAGCTCACACAGGTATACTTCTTCGGATGACGATAAAGATGATCACTGAACCATCTAAGACGTCGGACCCACGAAGGATCGATAGGTACTAACCTCGCAGTGACCCACACAGGATCAGACCCACCAGGATCGGGCCCACGCAGGACCTGTAGTAGTTGGCTCACACAGAACCGCTGAGTGATGACCCACACAGGATCAGACCGACACAGGATCGGGCCCACACAGGACCGGTAGCACTGATCCACGTAGGATCGCTGAGTGCAGTAGTCGTCGCAGTCCGCTGAGGATCTCTGCACAGTCATCTCCGCAGTCCACTGAGGATCTCTGCACGGTCGTCGTCGGAGTCCACGGAGGATCTCTGCACAGTCGTCGCCGCAGTCCACTGAGTATCTCTGCACGGTCGTCGCTGTCGAAGTAGCAGTCGCAGCTAGCACTAGGGTTCCCGCACACAGCAAGCTCGTTCGGGAGGGTCCGCTCCACGAGCCGAGAGTCTGATACATAAACTGACACGAAGTCCGAAGTTGATGAATACAAAGGTTCCGTATCGTCAACAGGAACTCAACGTCGCAGACGGTGCGTCAATCGGACGCCCGGTCTGAGAGATATTGGCATTTTCGTCCCAGGGGCCCGGTTGGTTTTTAAGGCAAAACCAACCCGACCGCACTCCACCTGCGTCCAAACCTCGGGCGGAATATTCCAAAAGATCCGTCTCACTTAGAGGAATTCAACAAAGCTGACGGCAAGTCAATCGGACGTCCGTAGCTCAAGATATGAGCGTTTCCGCTCCGAGGGCCCGGTTGGTCTCGTGTATGAACCAACCCGGCCGAACTCAAAGTATTCCGAAACCTTGAGTGCGATATACCGAAACGACCGTCTCGATCCAAGGATCGCGTTGCCGCTGACGGCGAGTCGTTTGGAGGCACGAAGCTCAAGTTACGGGCGTTTGAACGAAAATGTCCGAAGAAGGGGGGTACGGGCCCGGGCCGACCCAGCCCGACCCCCCCTGGGTCGGCCCGAACCGGGTCGACCCGACCCGGGTCTGACCCGGTTGGCCCGGCCCAGCCCGGCCAGGGCCGGTCCGGCTCGGTCGAGCGGCGTGGGTGGAAGCCGCGGGCGTTGACCCGCGGCCTGAGGAAAATCGCGGCCCGCGTACGGGCCGCGCTGGTGAACCGCGGACGCGGCTGAGCCGCATCCCGCCTGGGCGAACCAGACCCGCACGGCCGCGGGTCCGTTGGCCGCCGCCGCCGCCTCCGGCTACCCCGGGCCGCCGGCGTCGCTCCGGTGGACCGTTCTCCTTCTCGTCTGCGCCGTTGCTCCTCCCGAGATCCGTTCTTTACTGCGGGATCGCCAAACATCCGCTGCGGCACGTTCTGTCATCGTCCGTCAAATCCGCACAAAACGAAGAACGGCGGAGGGTCGTCAGGCCGTGTTCGTTTGGCCCGCACCCTCCGCGTTAGAGATAAACAACCGGGAGAAAATTATTCCACACAGGAAACAACAATTTTTAATAAGATTAAAAATTGTTCACAAAAACGGTTCTTTAATTTCTTTAAGAAACATAGACGGGAATTAATTTAAAAATGGGTAATTCCCATAATGAAATCCCTACCTTGATGATCGTCGCACGCGGGCGTTCTTTGCGGATAAGATCGTCGCGGAAGAGAGGGATCGTCGCGTCGTCGCGGGGAGGCGTCGCGTCGTCGCGGAATCCGGCGTTGAGTCGGCGAGCTCAATGAACCAAGAAAAATAGATTTAAATTATTAATATTTAAATCTATGTTTCATTTAAAACTAAAAGAAAAGAACTTTTGAGAGGAAATCCGAAATCACTCACCTCAACGGTCGGTGATCGGAGATCGGGGCGTGGAAGAACGTCATGGACGAAGGCGTCGTCGATTTCCGGGTTCGGCGTTCTCCGCGTTCTTCGCGTTCTTCGCGTTCTTCGTGAGGGAGCTGAAGAAACATGGATCCTCTCAAATCTTTTCAAAAGATTTTGGGTTGGTCTTATTTTATTAACATGCCAACACATGATAACAGGTTAAGAAATGATTGAATTAATTCGTTGAATTAATTCAACGAAAGAAACAGGCCATTTAATTAACGAAAGAAATAGCCCATTTAATTCACGAAAGAAACAGCCCATTTAATGGTCTGTTAAGAATTTAGAAAACGCGTCGGTTGACTTTCATTAAGACGGGTTTTCACGGGTGCGTTTCTTAGCGGAAAGAAACGGCGGGGCTCGTACGGGCCCCACCTCACAAATATCCTACCAAGGGGGTAGGATATTTCTGGATAGAATCCTATCCAGTTCAACTCAGTTCAAGCCGCCTTTAAGTGGCTTCAAGTGGCTTCAAAGAGGCTTAAGTGAAATAAAATAAAGTTGTCGCAAAATTATTTTATTTCTTAACTTTAAGCACGAAAATTAAAAACCACACCCGAGCAAACGCAACTCCGGAAGAGGCGTTTCTAAGCGAATACATGCGCTGTGATTTCATCGGTGCCCTCAGAATTCGATTCCGGGCACCGGTTCAAAAGTTAGAAAACCCCGCTCATCCGTTCACTGAAAGTACCCGAGCCAAACTTAGGAAAATGATTCCGGGCACACCGGGCCTCAGAATCAGGTGCCTTCAAAAACTCCGCTCTTGTAAAATTCCAAAGAAAATTAAGAAAAAAAAATTCCTTGAAATTTACGGGTCTTTACATTACTCCCACCTTAGGACTTTACGTCCCCATAAAGATACATCAAAAACTAGGGAAACAAATGTGGGTACTGAGCACACATCTGAGCCTCCCACTCCCAAGTGCTCTCCTGGAGGTTCCCGTGCTGCCATCTGATGCGCACAAGAGGAATCGATCGCCCACGTAGGACCCGCTCCTGTCGATCCTCTATCTCCTCTGGGACCTCCGTAAAAGTCGCTCCATCATCCACGTCTAGCTCCCCATAGTCAATGATGTGCGTCGGGTCGTGCACGTATCTCCTCAGCTGGGATACGTGGAAGACGTCGTGCACCCGGTGCAACTGAGGTGGCAGAGCCAGGCGATAAGCCACCTCGCCAACCCGTCTGAGGACCTGGAAGGGTCCGATGAAGCGTGGAGACAACTTGTCGCCTCGACCAAATCTCCTAAAACCACTTCGAGGTGAGACCCAAAAGAAGACGTGGTCGCCATCCTCGAACTCTAGTGGCCTCCGCCTCCTGTCAGCATATGACTTCTGCCGGCTCTGTGCTGTCCTCATCCGCTCCTGGATGACCTGGACCTCCTCTGACGTGGCCCGGACAATCTCTGGTCCCACAAGAGCTGCAAGATTTCTTCCTTGCCGATAAGAGAAACCTGGTCTCATCCCCTGGATGAACCACATTCTTTGCCTAAAACAGTCAATCCTAACATGGATGATACTAATCCATACCAAGGATGACGTCGTAAGGCCTCGACGCTACTACTAAGAGATCCAACCGTTACTCTCGCCTCCAAGGGTTGAGTCACACTGTCGGCATCAGTGTGTGGTAAATGGTTTCCTCCAGTAGATGTCTCACAAGTGAGGGTCAAGTCAACAGCCAAAACTGGAACCTCTTAGTAACATCACGAAAGAGGACAGAAACGAAAATATCACAAAGGTATGCGTCTTTTATTATTGCAGCTCATAATACAAGACGCTACACAAAAGCAACAAGGAACCAGAAGTACAAAGGACGTATCCACTAGTTCTGCTCCTGTCCATCTGCTCCCAGAGCTCCATGATCGAAGGCCTCGGCTGCCTGAAGCTGAGCTCTCGCATGTTCACCTACTCCCTGTGGTCGGGGCGGACCTCCTGGTGGTGGTGGTGGCAGAGCCTCAAAGCGTCGCCCACCTCCTGCTGCGCGGCCAGCTCATCTGCCTCGTCCGCCTCCTCCATGCAGACCGCCACGGTCGAACCTCTGCCTCTGCCTGGGAGGTTCTTCACTTAACTGCTGATCATCAGTATGGTGGGTCGGACAGTCATGAGCCATGTGACCAATCCCGCCACAGAAGTAACACTGCCCACTCTCGGCACGCCTGGCTCTGACTCCACCCCGGCTCCCCCGCACAACTGAGCCTGAGTCGTGCAGTCGGCCACCGGTAGGTCTGGTCTGCCTAGAACCCTGAGTCATACGTCGGCTACCTCCTTCCGATGACTCCGCTATCTGCCGCCCTGCGGCAGGTCTCGCTGTGGACTCATCCAGGAAGCTCTCGATCAGAAGGGCTCGCTCTAGCACTCTTGCCTAGGTCGGGATGATAAGAGAGATCAGCGATGCCCTGATCTCATGTCTCAATCCCTGCTCGAAGGTTCGGGCCCGGAAGAAGGGGTCCCGTACCATGTCTGTCGAGTACCGAGAAAGGTCAGTGAACCTCGCCGCGTACTGAGCGACCGTCAAGCTGCACTGCCGCAGCTGGAGAAGCTCCTGGATGCGCACCGCACGGAGGGTGGCCGGGACGAACTCTGAGCGGAAGAGGCTCTCGAAGTCCGTCCAGATGAGGGTGGCCTCATCGTGTACCTGGAGCATCAGGCTCCACCATCATCCGTCTGCTGCGTGCAGTAGGCTCGCCGCGAGGATCACCATGAGGTCTGCTAGTGTCCTCACTAGCCTGAAAACTCGGACGACCGCCTCCAGCCAGTCCTCGGCTGCCTGGGGGTCCGACTCCCCACGGAACCTGGGTTGTCGCTGGCGCTGGAACTCATGCAGAGATCCAAGGCGTCGTGCGTCGTCAGCTGCCAGTGCTGGAAGCATCGGGGGCTCGGCGGGTAAAGGTACCGCTGGTGCCTCTGCTGTCAACGGGCCCTGTACCGAGGCCTCGTCGCTCGGCGGGCTGTCGTAGCGCTCTACTCTAAGAACCCTAGCTGGCTGCTGTCATCGTGCCATACTGAAAAGGAATCAAGTATGCCACGGTCAGAACAGTATACCTGGTGAGCTGACACAAGTAATCACTGAGAAAACTTGAAACACACATGCAATCAATGTTTTCGTGCATTAAGTCGGAAATCAGAAGTCAGGGTCCTGGTGTATGGATACGTCGGCCGCCGCACCAACACTGGACTCCATGGACTGATAACCACACTCAATACGTTAAACACTATTGCTTCACATAGAAGAAAGATCAGAGTCTGCGGTAGAACCGACCACCTCTGATACCAATTTGTCACGACCCGTCCTCGGGGCCCGTGCCGTGACTACCCCAAGCCCGCCTTCCATAGGCCAGGGGCTGGCGACTAGCACCAAGGCGTAAATCCCAACAAAAAGGGAAGGCATTGCCTTTGAAAAGTAAACAAGCACCACAGAGTAAGCAAGCGGAAAAGTAAACACTAAGTAAAAACTGTACAAGCTGTGCTGAAAGTAAAAAGGGGCCGGAAATACAAGCCCAACTGTAAAGTACAACTGAAAGGAAAAACAACAACTGAAAAGGTAAAACTGCAGCATCGAGCCGTCCTCTGGATTTCCCACCTGAAGGGTGGGTACAGATAGCCTCCACTGCTCCTCGGGTCCACCTGACCGCTCCGAGTACGTCCCGCCCAGTGGTCCACCTCCAGGTATTGTCCTGCTCCTCGGGTCCACCTGACCGCTCCGAGTACGTCCCGCCCAGTGGTCCACCTCCAGGTATTGTCCTGCTCCGCACGCCTCCTCCACGATCAGCGCTGTCTATCGTATGCAACCAACACCACGAAGTGTGGGCATAGCCCGTGCAGGGGTGAGTATAAGATACTCAGTAGGGACCCCGAGACCCCCGAAGGTCTCCCGAAATCCACAAAGGATAAATCACGAAGAAGGGATACAATCACGAAGTAACATCTGACACGGCTTAGGTATATGCCCATACATATACCTAAGTCATCAATTCCCCGATTGGCTCCAAAGTCTGAGCCCAAGCACAACCCAGTCCACACAGGAAAGCAAAACGCATACCCACGCAGGATAGAAAAACACAATCTACAAAGGAGAGTAAACAGTAAATCCGCACAGGATAGCTCAACACAATCCACAAGGAGAGGAAAACAAAATCCACACAGGAAAACTCAACAGATAACTCTCATAGGTATATGCCCATACATATATCGAAATTATCAGATAACCCATCTCAATCAAGAGGAAACACAAGGATCATTGACTCAGCTCAACCAGGATTTTCATTATCAAAAACGTAGCTGCTGAAGAGCCCCATCCCTGAAGTGTACAGTGGTCCTGTCACGACTCCGAGGTACTTATCACTAACCTAAGACTGCTGAGGTACTCCTCCTGTCGGGTACCGCGGGTCTGCTGCCAACTACCGGGCGCTCCGTCCGCTGAGGGTCTGCTGCCAAATACCGGGCGCTCAACCAAATAGCCTACAGAGGTACTCCTCCAGTCTAGTACCGCGGGTCTGCTGCCAACTACCAGGCGCTCCGTCCGCCGTGGGTCTGCCGCCAAATACCGGGCGCTCCGTCCACTGGGCTAGTCGACTCACTCCAAGTCGAGTCGGTCGAGCAGTCTTCAGGTCTCAGCCGGCTATACGGTCTTCGTACTCCATATGCTCGTCTCCAGTATCGCGGGTCTGCCGCTAGAACCAAGCGCACCACCTCTATCGAGTAAAACAAAAGATTCAGCTCACACAGGTATACTTCTTCGGATGACGATAAAGATGATCACTGAACCATCTAAGACGTCGGACCCACGAAGGATCGATAGGTACTAACCTCGCAGTGACCCACACAGGATCGGACCCACACAGGATCGGGCCCACGCAGGACCTGTAGGAGTTGTCTCACACAGAACCGCTCAGTGATGACCCACATAGGATCGGACCTACACAGGATCAGGCCCACACAGGACCGGTAGCACTGATCCACGTAGGATCGCTAAGTGCAGTAGTCGTCGCAGTCCGCTGAGGATCTCTGCACAGTCGTCACCGCAGTCCACTGAGGATCTCTGCACGGTCGTTGTCGAAGTCCACGGAGGATCTCTACACAGTCGTCGCCGTAGTCCACTGAGGATCTCTGCACGGTCGTCGCTGTCGAAGTAGCAGTCGCAGCTAGCACTAGGGTTCCCGCACACAGCAAGCTCGTTCGGGAGGGTCCGCTCCATGAGCTGAGAGGCTGATACATAAACTGACACGAAGTCCGAAGTTGATGAATCCAATGGTTCCGTATCGTCAACAGGAACTCAACGTCGCAGACGATGCGTCAATCGGACGCCCGGTCTGAGAGATATTTGCATTTTCGTCCCAGGGGCTCGGTTGGTTTTTAAGGAAAAACCAACCCGACCGCACTCCACCTGCGTCCAAACCTCGAGCGGAGTATGCCAAAATATCCGTCTCACATAGAGGAATTCAACAAAGCTGACGGCACATCAATCGGACGTCCGTAGCTCAAGATATGAGCGTTTTCGCTCCGAGGGCCCGGTTGGTCTCGTGTATGAACCAACCCGGCCGAACTCAAAGTATTCCGAAACCTTGAGTGCGATATACCGAAACGACCGTCTCGATCCAGGGATCGCGTTTCCGCTGACAGAGAATAGTTTGGAGGCACGAAGCTCAAGTTACGGGCGTTTGAACGAAAACGTCCGAAGAAGGGGGGTACGGGCCCGGGCCGACCCGGCCCGACCCCCCCTGGGTCGGCCCGAACTGGGTCGACCCGACCCGGGTCCGACCCGGTTGGCCCGGCCCGGCCCGGCCAGGGCCGGTCCGGCTCGGCCGAGCGGCGTGGGTGGAAGCCGCGGGCGTTGACCCGCGGCCTGAGGAAAACCGCGGCCCGCGTGCGGGCCGCGCTGGTGAACCGCGGACGCGGCTGAGCCGCGTCCCGCCTGGGCGAACCGGACCCGCGCGGCCGCGGGTCCGTTCGCCGCCGCCGCCGCGGCTTCAGCCGCGGCGCGCCGGGGTGCCGCCGCCTCCGGCTGCCGGCGCCGCCACGCCGGCAACCCGCGCCGCCGGCAGCTTCCGTGGGCCATCGGCGTCGCTCCGGTGGCCCGTGCTCCTTCCCGTCTGCGCCGTTGCTCCTCTCGGGATCCGTTCATTACTGCGGGATTGCCAAACATCCACTGCAGCATGAACCGTCGTTGTCCGTCAAATCCGAACAAAACGAAGAACGGCGGAGGGTCGTCGGGCCGTGTTCGTTTGTCCCGCACCCTCCGTGTTAGAGATAAACAACCGGGAGAAAATTATTCCACACAGGAAACAACAATTTTTAATAAGATTAAAAATTGTTCACAAAAACGGTTCTTTAATTTCTTTAAGAAACATAGACGGGAATTAATTTAAAAAGGGGTAATTCCCATAATGAAATCCCTACCTTGATGATCGTCGCGCGCGGGCGTTGTTCGCGGATAAGATCGTCGCGGAAGAGAGGGATCGTCGCGTCATCGTGGGGAGGCGTCGCGTCGTCACGGAATCCGGTGTTGAGTCAGCGAGCTCAATGAACCAAGAACAACAGATTTAAATTATTAATATTTAAATCTGTGTTTCATTTAAAACCAAAAGAAAAAAACTTTTGAGAGGAAATCTGAAATCACTCACCTCAACGGTTGGTGATCGGAGATCGGAGCGTGGAAGAACGTCACGGACGAAGGCGACGTCGATTTCTGGGTTCGGCGTTCTTCACGTTCTTCGCGTTCTTCGCGTTCTTCGCGAGGGAGCTAAAGAAACAGGGATCCTCTCAAATCTTTTCAAAAGATTTTGGGTTGGTATTACTTTATTAACATGCCAACACACGATAAAAGGTTAAGAAACGATTGAATTAATTCGTTGAATTAATTCAACGAAAGAAACAGGCCATTTAATTCACGAAAGAAACAGCCCATTTAACTCACGAAAGAAACAGCCCATTTAATGGTCTGTTAAGAATTTAGAAACTGCGTCGGTTGACTTTCATTAAGACGGGTTTTCACGGGTGCGTTTCTTAGCGGAAAGAAACGGCGGGGCTCGTACGGGCCCCACCTCACAAATATCCTACCAAGTGGGTAGGATATTTCTGGATAGCATCCTATCCAGTTCAACTCAGTTCAAGCCGCCTTTAAGTGGCTTCAAGTGGCTTCCAAGAGGCTTAAGTGAAATAAAATAAAGTTGTCGCAAAATTATTTTATTTCTTAACTTTAAGCCCAAAAATTAAAAACCACACCCGAGAAAACGCAACTCCGGAAGAGGCGTTTCGAAGCGAATACCGGTGCTGCGATTTCATCGGTGCCCTCAGAATTCGATTCCGGGCACCGGTTCAAAAGTTAGAAAAACCCGCTCGTCCGTTCACTGAACGTACCCGAGCCAAACTTCGGAAAATGATTCCGGGCACACCGGGCCTCGGAATCAGGTGCCGTCAGAAACTGCACTCTTGTAAAATTCCAAAGAAAATTAAGAAAAAAAATTTCCTTTAATTTTACGGGTCTTTACAAAACTATTGAATATCAGTACAACATCCAAAAAGCCCATCATATAGGCAACAAAGATGAATATTGTTGAGAAAAGTGGCCCAGTAGAACATAATCAATGTTCAAATCTGATTAATATGGCTGAATTAGGGTTTGGTCAAAAATAAAAGGTGGTAATGGTCAAATTCGTACCACAAGAACAGAATCTGAGATTTAATATTGATTTGGGTTTGACGAAAAATCAAAACATTCAGAGAAATAAAGGGGCATCCAGTAGTGTAGCAGTGCACATGGGAAAATACCTCAAATAATATTCTCTTGTTGTGGATATATGGGATATTCACAAAAGTTTCTATATCATAGAGAAGACATATCAAAGTGAAAAACACCAATAGTGGAAGTCACACAAATATCAATATTCTAGGTAATCATTTGATGATAATTATTTCAGATGTGGAGGAATTGGAGAAATGGTATGATATTTCTCAACAACAAAACAATATAATGTCCCCAAGTTGACAGAATGTAGTAATAGGAAGCAACCAAAATAATTATCCGATGAACTGAAAATACAAAATCTATTTTTAATTCTAAAAGATGAATCTGGTCCATCATATATTGAGGAAGATTAATATTATCATTTCATATCGGGTCTGATGTCACAAACCTGGGTTAAAAAGAAAAGAGTTGAACATGAGGTGGTTGAATAAATTGTGTTCAAAGAATCAGATAGCATTGGGATATGGATTATTGATAGTGGATTCACATCCCAATGAAGGAAAATAAGGATATATGGATCAGAATCAGGTATGATAAAGAAGGTATTATAGGATTTGGTAATGATAAGGGCCTAAAAATTATTGTTTTTGGAAAATCCATGTTTCGAGGAAAGGACTTGAGATGTGCATATGTCTTGGTTGTTGAAGGGGTTAGTCATACCGTTTTCAGAGTCGGTCAATTTTGTGACTCAGGGCATGCAACATTCTTTTCCATGAAATTGTATGTCATCACAGAAAAATTTCATAACATTGTATTTTAGGGAAATCATAAAAAAGGTAATCTCTACCTCAAGAGTGGAGAATAACATATGTGCTTTTTGCCAAAGGAATATGAAAACAATTTGTGGCATAAGAATATTGGACACATAATCCAAATGTCCTTGGAATATCTGGTGAAATATGATGCCACTAAAAATCTCCCTAGATTATCACCTAATCATACCCATATGCATGATGCCTGCAAACAAGGTAAGATCATTCAAAAGACATATAATCCAAAGGATAATAAGTTGACAAGATTTCTTAAGTTAGTGAATATTTATGTATGTGGTCCAATTTCACCAAGAGATATTGATGGGAGGAGATATTATGTTCTTTTCATTGATGATTATAGAAAAATGTAATGGGTTTCCATTATCACCCGCAAATCTAAAGTGTTCAATCGCATTACAAGATATCGATGGGAATGTGAAAAGTTTCTTGGTCAAAAAATATAGACTATTCAAACAGATAATGGAATAGAGTTTACAATCATGCAAGTTGAGGATTATCTTAAAAAATATGGGATAAGGCATCAAAATTCAGTGGTAATAACTCCATATAAGAATATAGTAGTTGAGTGAATAAATAAGATTGTCAACAACATAGCTAGAACAACGCTCATTTAGAATTACCTTCTGAATAAATTTTGGAAACAAGTAGTTATGACAGAAGTATATAATTCAAATAGACCATTAATTTTCCTAAAAGAAGAGAAGACTCCATAAATGTTATGGTATTGAAAGAAACCATCATTTAATTTCATTAGAGTCTTTATAAGTAAATGTCTTATTATTAATGAGTAGAAACACAAGGTGTTTGAATCTTCTGTGGATAAAGGAATATTTCTCGGCTACTCAATGAAAATAAAATAATATAAATGTTTCAATAAGTGGATAGGAAAGATAGTTAAAAGTTTTTTTGTGAATATTGTGGAGAATGAATAGAATCAGCAGCAAATACATGGTCAGACTTAGGAGGATAAAGATAAAGAGATGAGTAGGTCAGGATATGCACCAGATCCATAGGTTTATTTAAAAGAAGACTTAGATGATGATAATAATTCAATGTCACCCCAAAGACCAGAAAGGAGAGATGAAATTGAAAGGGAGAACATAATTAGTGATGAGACATCACCAGTTCAGACAAAGAGAATTAATAATCTACAACAAACATCATACATGTCACGGGTGGAACCTAAATGTTTGGATGAAGTATCTAGAGATGAGAACTGGGTTCAATCTATGAATTAATATCTTGACCAAATTGAAAAAGAATCATACATGGGAAATTGTTTTGAGACCATTAGACAAGAATATCGTCGGGATGAAATGGTTCCTTCACAAAAAAATGAATGAAGATGGTGTTGTGATTTGAAAAAAAGCATGACTTGGGTGAAAAGGATACTCATAGATAAAGGTTATTAATTTTGATGATTTATTTTCACCTAATTCAAGGATAGAGAAAATTAGATTATTCTCAGCCACAGTAGTGCAATGAAATTTCAAGGTTTTCTAGATGGATGTCAAGTTGGAATTTCTGAGTGGAGTTCTGGAAGATGAACTCTATATTGAGAAACTAGATGGTTTTCTCAATCATGAAGATAAGAATGGTGTTTGTTGATTGAAGAAGTCACTATATGGGTTGAATTAAGCACCAAGAGAATGGTATTCGAGACTTTCTCGGTATTTTAAAAAACCAGGATTTCAGTGTGGTGGAGTTGTTTACAATATCTATTAAAATGGCGACATTAATCAAAGGATGATGGTGTGAGTTTATGTCAATGAAATAATATTTGGTGGATTAGATTAATCACAATGTAGATAGTTTTTTGAATTCACGAAAAGTGAGTTCGAAATGTCAATGGTTGGTGAGATGATGTGTTTATTTGGTTTTCAAGTAACATAGGTAAGGAATGTCACTTTCATTTCTCAATATAAATATTCTAATGAGGTTATGAGAATATTTGGAATGTAAAATTACATAGTGAAGATTACATCCATTGCTACCCGGATGAAATTATCAAAGGATGGTAATGGAAGTGTAGTTAATATCATAGAATAGAGGAAAATTATTGGAATTTTACAGTGGCTAATAGCGACAGGACCTGGTTTTATTTGTCTTCATGCCAAGAAGAGAGATATCCCGGAAATCCGAAAGAAAGCGACATGACTTCAGTTACATGAATATTTTGGTATATCAAAGGTAATGTGTATTTTGGTTTGATGTGAAATGACCAATCTCAATATGAGTAATAGTGATATACAGATTCAGATTGGGCATGTTCAATAGATAATAGGAAATCAATGTCTGGAGGTGATTTCTATCTTAGTGGATATTTTATTTATTGGTTGAGAAATAAACAAGACTACATTTCATTAATCCCTATAGATGTTGAGTATATTTTAGATACTCAAGCATGCACTCAATTACTGTGGATGGCATAGCAGCTTTAGGATACAATAGTTGTAGTAAAATCTCCAATCAGAATTTATTGTGATAATTCAACTACTATAAATCTTATCAAAAATCCATTCCATAACTCAAGGATAAATAAAATTGAAATAAAAAATTATTTTATCAAGGAGAATTTGGAGAAAGGGCTTATGAACATGGTGTATGTTCCCACAATATAAAAATTGATAGATATTCTTACGAAGGCCTTACCTAAAGAAGCGTTTTAAAGTTTTAGATTGGCTATGGGAGTCAAGTAAACTCCTCGCACTTGAAAAAGTTTTGATATGGGACCCCCTCTCCCTAAGGTATGATGTGTCTTTCCCAAATGTATTGATATATTTTATTTACTATATTGTATACAACCTTGAAATTCCATTTGAGTTCGTTGACAAAAGAGGAGAAAAGGTGTAACTATTCCAGGGGGAGAAAAGACACGGTGATAAGTTGTTAAGTGGAGAAATGAGAAAAGGGGAGTTGAAGCTGAGATAAAGCTATTGGGAGAAGTACAAATGTAGGGGGAGAATTAAATATGATGAAGCTAGATGTGATTGATCAAAGAATACATATCATGATAGTTGATTTTCATGATGAACACGGTTTTTTGGTTTTATAAGTTGGTGTTATGAATTAAGTTATTCATTGATGAACTTTTCATACTAATGTTGTTTCATATGATGATCATGGATCATGTGGGCTTATGTTCTATGTTGAGTAAGTCATTGATCTATATCTTAATTGCTAGAAGTGCATGCTAGTGGATTATGGAGGAAACCTTAACGATGTATTATAATGAGAATAATTGTTAGGAAAGCATTGTCAAAAAACTCGCAGGGATATAATTTTGGAAAAAACATCATTCAAGGTGTTCTGTAGGTATTTTTTATGTGTGATTGTGTATGTTGAAAAGTCCAGATGATCTTGAATGAGTATAGTTGGTGTTTATCAAAAGTAGGTTTTTAAGGTTGCGTACATTCCATGTGTTTGCCAAATTTTTGGGCCAAAAAATCAAGAATTTGTGTTCAGAAAATTTATTTTTTCACCGTATGAGTGAATGGTAGAAAAAAATGTGAAGAAAATTGTAAAAATAAGGGAACTACATACCTCAAAACATGGACCGCATACCATGTCTGTGAAAAGTGTGCGGCCGCGTACAGAGTAGAAGGAATGGTACACAAAATGGTTCATGGAAAAAGGATAATGGTACGTGGACGACATGGAGGTTGGCGAAATGGTATTCCATGTATGTAGAGATTCATTATGTGGACCTTGGTGGACAAATGGTATGTAAAGGTGTTGTGGTTCGCATAAGGAGGATTGGTATGTGGTGAAGGTAATACTGAGTCCAAGATTAGGTAAATATAGAATTAGTGGATTTTTTGGATACATTTTTCTATATAAGGATAAATAATACCACTGATTAGAGGAGAGAAATAATATCTTTATATAACATCATTTTTCATAGGGAATTTGGTAAATTATAATGGTATTTTATGAAGAAGGAATTCTACCGAAGGTTCTTGTGAGGTATTAACACCTGTAAAGGGAGAAGTGGTTCGCAAGGATGATTTCATGAAGGGAAGTTGTTCATGCAGAACGAATTCCACTGAAGGTTTTTGTGGGGATTTATAGGCCATAAAGGAAGAATTTATGCTGAAGAAGAGTGTGGTACACTGAGGGGGGAGCTTCTGTAGGTAGAAGCGAAGTAAGTCTACGAATAGAGAACTGTTCACAGATAGAGGGTGATTCATAGAAGTAGAGATGGTATGCGGATTCGGTATAAAGATGCAGTACATTGAGGTAGTTAGCAGAGACACAAAATGGAAACAGTATATAGACATAAGTGGTTTGTGGAATAGGTATAGATATGCATAAGAGACGGTCTTCATAGCAGACCTGCGACATAGTACATGAGATGAGCATGTGGTTCTCAAAACAATCAAGGATTCTTGATAATTCATAAAATCAGTTTGTGAATGTATTTTCTTGTATCAAACAGTACCCAGGAAGGAGTACAACATCTGTATGTGAAATAGTGACTTCAACAGAACAACAACCTAATGTTGAGGATGTAGGAATTCATTCAATTGAAGGGACGTACATGTACATAAATTGTGTTTCACTTACAAGTCTATAAATTGTGATTGGATTCCATTCCATAAGCGGTGGGCTTAGGAAGAGGAAGATAATGACCCACTACACTAGAAGTGAGCTAGAGAAAGAGGGATAGGGACCTGCCCTTTGGAATGCAGTGAGTAGGCCCTAATGTTTGTAAAGGCAGTGATCCATGTCATAAAAGATCTAGCACAAACCTTGTAATCATTATTGTTAGTGTGCCTTGGTGAATTTGGTACAACGGTACTTCGCCGATTGATTCTCCTTGGACGTATCCCATTGAAGGCGAACCAAGTAAAAAATCATTGTTTTATGTGCATGGTTTCATTTCTATTCATATATTGCTATGATAGAAAGAGAGAAGTGTGTTTTGTGTAACAAAAAAACAATATCCGAAGGTGCGGATGTTTAAATCTATCTGCCCTAATTCACCCCCCCCCCCCCCCCCCCCGTCAGGGTATGAGACCTAGTGGACCTAAAAAACATTAAATTCCATCATGTTCAACAATATCAAATAAACAAGAAAGAACATATTTTACATAAGATTCCAATAGTCAATAATTAATGTTGTTTCCATTTATTTTAGATAACATAAAGTAATTTCAGGCCTATAAACTCAATTAAGAAATATTGAACATCATGTCCATTAAACAGTAAAATAATTTTTAAATCAAATATCTCTCTTTTGATTAATTAAAATTATAATTTATGTTATTTAAATCTTGATTAATAATAAGGGGGTCATAGTATACTGAATAGAAAACCCCAAGGGGTGTTTTGAGTTGAAGTATACAACATCCAGTAATGAAATTTGGTGTGAAAATTCAATCCAATATATGGCATAATAGCCTCATTAATTAATTTCATATTTTAGAGGTGATACATGCAAGGTATGGTTTCCAAAATAATTATTTCATAATATGAACAATAATACATTCAAGAAACATGTATAGACCACCTAACATAGATTGGTATAAAATACCTCATATAATATCATCTATTTTTTGTGAAAAAAGATACAAGAAGATATCAATGTGTTAGTTATAAAAATACAAATTACCCACTAAATTAAGGTGTTAAACATAAAATCTAAAATTTTATGTAATTACTAACACTATTTAGAGAAATTTATTTTTTTTAGTTTTCTATAGCATCCAAATTATTATCTAACCACATGGAAAATATTTATATGATCTTATATTATTATGTATATGAAATATTCCTATAACATGATTCATGATTCTTATATGATTATACACTGATACTGAACCACATTCACTCATTTAAAAAAAAATTATTTATAATTTTATGTCTCCAATGATTCTACCTTAGCTGGTTATTATCTCACCATTTATTTTCTTTATACATGTCCCTATGATGTCAAATTTTTTGATTTATTTTCTAGGTTCTCATATTAATGTATAGAATAATCATTGGAATTTATTTTGGTTATTTTTATAAATTAGATCCATGACATGAATGATGTATGTAAATACATTTTTTTGATGGGTATCATAGAGTTTTTAATATTTCAACTATTATGTATATTTTATAAAGAAATTAAAAAATATTTTGTTATGTATTGGATAGTATTATTGGTATCAAATCCTATTTTTAGTTTTTCTAGGGATAAATTTTGTTATTATAATAATGATTATATTATATATATCAAAATATTAATTAAAATAATAATAGTCAATGCTATACTATAAAATTAGTGATAATGAATGAAATTAATTTTTTTAATGATATACTATTGATTAATATATTTTCTTATTATTTTAACAATCATTTTCTATTTTTAGAAAATGATAAAATAATGAGGAACAAGCTATAAAACAAATATTAATTTTAGTGAAACAAGGATACCAGTGAATGTTAAACATGGTATATATAGGTGCTTAAATCCTTATAGTAGGGGGAATTCCTATTATCTCGGATTAAATGCACTTATAGGAATCATGTAGAACCCCATAAAATTTCATATACAAAATACCATGTAACTAAGTCCTTCATGGGATAATGGACTGAAAACTTTTTTAAATATTTTATAACATTAATTATAGATTGGGATTCAAACCAATTAAAGCATATAATTTATTCTTTATTATTTTGAGAATTATTTTTCCTTCAGGGTGGATTTTCCTATAGAAGTGGAATACAATCACTAGTGTAAACTAATAAATAAAAATAATACTATAAATGTAACTACCTTAATATTGTTTTATTACAAAGTATTCATAATAAACTCAATTTAAGTATTAGGGTTTTGGAACGATCTTGAATGAAATTCTAATAAATTATTTATTATACTAAAATATATCCTCTACAAATTTCTTGAAACTTATTAAATTTAAAGATATTAAAAAAAATTGATTGGATATTTTGGGTATGTTGGACACTGGTGAGTCACTATGGTCTCATACACTTATAAAATAAAATAGAATAATGGACATGCATATCAGTGTATTGGGTGAGACAACTTATGGTTGAATTTAGATATAGTGTCTAATAAGCATTAAATAGGGGAGGTATCACCTAGGTAACAATTTTAAGGGATATTATACATATCTAAACTATTGAAAAGAAGAATATAAATAACATGTATTTTAAAAAGGTCTGAAAATGTCAAAAAATATTATTGAATACACTATGACCTTACTAAATTATCCACACAAGTTTTTAATTTTAATATAGATAAAATCTAGATGTTATCAAATAAAATGAACCGTTCTAAGGGTTATTATTGAAAATAAATTCCAATAAATACCAAAAAATATATTTTAGGGAACTGATATGCCATTCAGATTATTGAGCTAAATCAATATAATATAATTCTAACAGGTACACATTTCACACGCTAAAAAATGTTGACCACATCATTTGACACTTTTTAAATGAAATAGTTTATATATTGTATATTTTTCTAAATAAAAAATCACTACCCTAAATATAAGAATATTATTTGTTGATTAAAACACTTATTGCTGTAATTTCATAGTTGAATCTTCTATCTATTATAACAGTTCATTATTTTTATGATTTATATACCATATTGGGTGTTGTATGAATATCCATATATAAGGATTAAATTATTTTATATGATATGTAAATTATATTTTACATCTAAAACAATCTACATACTTTTATATAATTTTATGAAGAAAAATGGACATCCTCTAAAATCTGCTTCAAAAATATATTAATTGGAACCCAATGGAGATGAATAATTATAAATAATACATCATAGAAATGGAATTATCAATATTTAGTAAATAATAAGTTTATAGAATATAATTTTTTGGAAATCATCCCTAAATAATAATGATGATTTCCCAATAGAACATATAATTGGTTCAGTTCCTATAGGCTAGATCCCCTATATAGTGACACTAGTTTAATTTTAGCACCAAAATAAGTAACAATAATATAATTTTGAAAAGTATATTATATGAAATAAAATTATACTATAAGGTAAACTAGTCCCATTTTTATGAATATTGATTATTCAATGTATCCGTGCATTATTTTTTAGGAGGAAGAATGATCAAAATTATGAATAGAAATCAACTTCCCCATTTTGATTATTTTAAATACTACTCATATAGATCAATGTAACACTATGAAATTTTATAAAATATTTATTTTTAAATAAATATAATCATCTTGATTGATTGTGATTCATGAAACATCAAGTCTAAATGAACCATAATATAGTATAATATTATAAATATGATATTAAATAAGTGATATAAATTGGTGTAAAAACATTTTATAAATATGTATAATGGTTTAAGATAAATAAAATAATTTTTTATTAGTCAAATTATATTTTTCAAAAAGATATTTTTTAAAATGGATTTTGTTTATTTTGGTGAGAATAAAATAAAAATAATTATTTTACAATATTTCAAAAAAAACCACAAAATGAAAATAATTTTCTAGTTAATCATGTGAAAATTATCTTAATGTAAAATTTTTATAACTTTTGAAAATATTATATTTTCTACATATAGTGAAAATGATTATTTTTGTTAAATATTATATTTTTTAAATAATTTATGAAGTACAATTTTTTAAAAAAATTGTTTTAAAAATAGAACTAGTTACATTATTTTATGATAATACCAATTTAATTTATTTAAATTTATTATATGTTGAATTTTTATAAAAATAATTATACTTTAGAAAAATCATTCACTGTAAAACTAAATTTAATCTAAATTGAAGGGAAATTTTAAATTATATTATACCACTTATATGAAGTTAATTTAATAAAATGGATTTCAAATTTTTAAACAAAAAATATAAAATTACACTATAATGTTAACCTAATTTTTTGTCATATTGAATAGTAAAAATAGTAAAAAAATATGTTACCACGGTTAAGGTTAAAACAGGTTTACCTAATGGTTAAACTAAATATATAATAATTAAATGACATAGAAACATGTATAAATTATATTATATTGTAATATAACAACCCTATGTCATTTATTTTTTATTAAATTGACAATATTGTATACATTTTGAGTGAAGAATACATTAATATATTTTCCCCTTTCTAAAAATTCCAAATGGGTTCTCACCCCCACATATAAAATGAGACCCCATATCCTCTCATATAAACCATTCCAGAATTATTTATAAATATAATCAATTTGAAATGTAATTATAAAAATTCCTTACCAAAACATATAGTCCTTTTATTGATCATAAAATATACCATGGAAAGCATTCGGTATAAATCTAAATAGGTTTTATGTAAAAATGGTATAGTTCTTAACCATGCGTTTTCATTTTATTTATTCTTATACCTCCTTATGATATTCATAAAACATGATGTAATAACAAAAATTATCTTAATTATTATGAATTTTTATAATATTAATGGAAAATATATAACCATTTTATTAACATCAAATGGTAAATGAAATTGATGAAAGTGTGTACGGAGGACAACCACCTCACGAACTATTGTAATGCATTTTCCTTCACCGTATCTCAGGGATAGACATGATGATGGATTAATTTTATATATATTATATTTTTGATATAAATCAACTTTATAAATTATAATATCCCAGATACCTTCTTACCTATAAATATGTAGGAAATAATGGCTTCACCCTTGCGTACATGTGAAGTACCACCACCATGAATCGATGTGATTTGTTTTTTTATGATTCAAGTTGGTTGTAATAAAGTTATATTTTATGAATATATATGATTAATATGATATAATAATTATTATTTAATTTTTTATGATTATTTACCTTTATTTAGTTCCATCCTTCAATAAATGAAAATAATGTTCATTTATAGTTATAGTTGGTCATTTACATGAATAGTGTAATTCATTTTCTAATATCTAAATTTTATATTATACTCTAAATATGAATATAAGTATTATATATATATATATATTATATAATAATTAATATTATATGTATTATTTAATCATTATATAATTTCAAGGACTAAAATATCCACAACAAAATACACTAAGAACAGTTACTAATTAAAACATGCATTTAAATAAGGAATTATAAATAAACAGATGATAAAAGGTTAGAAGTAATTTTATATATTACGATATATGTGTGTGTGTGTGTTTCTGTTTATGGAATATATGTATAATTAATATATATTTCTAATACCATAAGTTCTAACATTCATAATATAAGTTTGATCTGATGTATGGTTTTTATGTCACAGTCTTGTCGTTTATCATAATTATCTATGATGATTCTTCCTATGAAAAATTATCATAACATACCTCCATGGAATAGAATGATTTTTAATTTACTCTAGTTATATCTATAATATAAATGTTATCCTTTTATTTTCCTCCTTTTAAGTGCTAAATAAAACTATGAACTTGTTATGTTAAATCGATTATGTTTCTCTCTTTGTCTAAAATCATTTTATATTCCTTGTTCATTTATAAAAAAATCAATGTCATTTTTATTATTCTCAAATTATTTTTTAATTTTATTTTTAATGGTATTTTAATATTTACATAATGTTTTAAGTGGAATATTATTGTTCCATTATGAATGCGGAACATTCTATTTTTTCAAAAATGATGGAGGAATATTATTTTAAGTTATAATGAATGAATGAATCCTCCCTCCAATAAGACTTCCCAATTCTTATGAGATTCCATTATAAGTTTCTGAAGTTATTTTCAATGAAAATTTTTTATTTAATATTTATAATTTTTTTTGATTATAAATAATTCAATATAATGTAGAAATCATTATTTTCATCCTAAAATGTTATATCTGATCTATTAAATGAATTTTCCATCTATTATGGTATAATTTTATGTTTCGTATCTTATAATAATTGTATGATCATATCATAACATCCTTATTATTTCTATATATATAGTTACTTAATGTGACTTAAAGATGTAAATAAAACTCCTTTTCTTCACATGGGTTATTTTACAATGACTAGATGATTGTTTAATTATCTTCTGGAGCACATATATATGGATTAAATTTTGTTAAGGACAAACCTAGAATTATATAGCCCGCAGATTAATTGTAAAAATATATATCTCATGATACAAATAATATTGTAATGAGGAGTTAACCTAGTACATAAGGGGACTCTATCCATTATTATTTTATTAGGAGTGAACCTTAAAAACTATTATGGTTATTAGAGTGATAACATTCACCTATGATAGTCTCAGTAGTATGCTTCACCAATTAAGGAAATTCTTTTCTAGGATTATTTATATGCCTGAAAATTATGTCTTAGGAAAATATTATTCTCTCATGACTCATATTCATTTATTTCTTTATGAATCATTTTGTTATGGATAAAAATATTTTATACCATGAATCATGATTATGATCTATGATATGTAGGGTGTGGTTTCAAAATTTAATGATCATTTTCTTATACCCTTATGCTCTTGTTATGTTTGTGTAATCATTTATATCTACCTTTATTACCATTATTAAGCATCTATGGTAACCATTATTTTGTTTCCATTCCCTAAATAATCAAAAATAATAGCAAGTATGATATTTCAATAAAGGGTACTGTATATTATGAAATTAGTATGAGATGATGCAGTTCACATAAAAACAATTTGTTTATGTATCTATGATCCCTATGATACCGTACATATACAATTCATATATGGAAGATAATTTTATTTTAAATAATATTCATCTATTAACATGTGACATCTATTTAGGAAAATTATTTTTATCTATAGTTGTTATCATAGAAATGTATAACTATCCTTTAGAAAATATGATCCCAGAGTTTTAGTGAGAACCCGTATGATAATCCTAAATATAGTATAATTTTCAATGTGATTGTAAATAAAGGTGTTCATCTTTTCATGATGAAAATCTCTATATAGATAATAAAAGTGGTTGGGATTTTTGAATAGATTCATCAATGGGTAAAAAAAAGTGTTAGATGAGTATATATCATCTATGATTCTAGTTTATTGTGAATATTCCCTTACTATGACCCTAGTAAGAAATTTTCTGGTGCTATGATTAGGATAATAAAATTTTCCTATAAAAACCAGACTGATGTATTTTAATAGATAAGTATAATTATTGAACTATGTTAATTATATGGTGTATAATATTTTAAATTAGGTGTCGTTATTTTTACACCGTATTATCTATTTATCAAGATTATATCATTTTACACTATAATTATTATTACTCACTATATTATTATTTTTTAGTCGATTTCATGAACATGAATGAATGGTTTTAATACTAAATGGGGTAGACAATGAATGATTTTCTTATTGAGAATCCAAATTTAATGGGGGTGGAATGTATAATCATTTATTTTTTCTTTCAAAACATCATAAATCTATGAATAAAGTTAAACATACATGCATCAAAAGGAGGGAACAACATTATATTTATTACATCATGAGGAATCAACAAACTTATCTTATTGGGTCCATTATTCCTCTAGTTTCTATGCAATATACTAGTACCATTGAAAATATATTTCCTATTATCATATGACCACATCATGAAATTCATATTATTTGTCTACCATTTGGAAGGTGAGGCGGTTCAATGGTGTAATATTATAAAGTATATAAGGATATATAAATAATTTCAATGCATTGAGATTGATTATTTTAATATCTTATATTTAAATAATAAAATTCCATATATTTCTTATATATTAATTTAAAATGGATTCCTTGAGATAGATTATAAGGATGATGAATCATTGGTTACTTGTCTGGAAAATTATGCAAGACCTATGAGGTATATTTCTTTTATTATCATCCAACATGAATGTATAGTTGATTGATTATTTAGTGGATTATAATTAAATTTATGAATTTAATTATTCATTAGGGATGTGTATAGATATAAATAAATAATTCAATATGTTATTAAGGTGAAAATTGGGATTAGATTAACCCCTCAATATCATTGTTTAGATTAGAATATAAAGATATAAGTCAAATAAAATTAAAAAACCCATATAGAAAAGATGGTGACCCTTCTATTATTCTGGATGTGTGGAAGGAATATTAGAGGGGAATATTTTAAGTGGAGTTGTATTTTTTTTATGTTTTCAACATAAGGTCACTAGGAAATTGAATTTGGATGTTGTTGAAAGATGTTAACTAATCATGTGAATAGGGATAAATCCCTAATGAATGATCCACCCACACTCCAGTATTTCAAATTCAGGTATTATAGTAATTATAAAAACCATTGATCTAATATGATTGTTAATGATGATGATAATTATTATTAATATATTAGTCCTAGATTTAGATTGAAATATAATAATATCACTTTTTCTAATGACTCTTAAGATAGTGAAATTATTAAAGGTATACTTACCATCCACTCTAGAACTACTAATGTGTTATTTAACTATGGATCTACCAAATATTTTTTATATTAATAATTATAATAGGGTATCAAAATTTAACCCAAAAAATTATATGTGGAATTAATAGTAAAACCCCTTAATGGTATAACGATTGCATCTGAAGTCTATGAATCTTCTCCGATTGATGTTTTTTGGAAAGAGCTTCCAATTTATATTTTTATTATCCCTATAATATAATTTTTTTTATCCTATTAATGGATTGGAATTATTTTCATAATTCCCCCACAAATTTTGATGGTAGGAAAGTCATGTTTGATATTCTGAACCATCATTTGATCATTTATTAGTGTAAAGGTAAATATTAACTTCTGATGGAAATAACATCCATTGTATGGGTATTCATTCCATTTCAAAATGGTTTTATTATATCAAAATTTTAGCAAGAAACTCAACATAAATGATATGTAATTTTTCTATAGTTTTTTGATGTATTATTTAAATAGTTTACTATATTAAAAAAATTATGATGTTAATTTGTAAATAGAACTCATACCGAGTGGTACAATTATTTCTAAGACTCCATTTATAATATCCATGATTGAATTTATATAATTGAAGTATAATCTATACGATAGTATTTAAAAGGGGTTTATTAAGACATGTGAGTCACCTTGGGGTGAAAATATAATTTATTTAAGAATAAATATGGATCTATGTGCCTCTTGATTGATTATAATTCACTGAACAAGATCAAAATCAAAAAAAAAGTATCTTTACCTTGTACTAATGATATATTTTGTTAAAAATATGGAGCATAATACATTTAAATGATTTATACTAATTCATGAAATGTAAAATTGGGGGGTCATGAGTTAGGCTATACATAATATATAATTTCATACACAGTATAACCACTATAAATACTTGGGGATTCCATTTCATCTTACTAATGAAATCATTATATTCTTATGCACAATGAATAGATTCTTCATATATTTCGATGATCAGTTTTCATAAGTCTATATAGATGATATTTTTAGATATTCATGGAAAAATGAAGAGAAATATAGTCACTAGGTTATTTTATTAGGGTACCTATAGAAGGGTATGCTTTATAAAAAATTTAAAAGTGATGAATCTTTTGTAAAAAATGTTTAATTTTTTGCCATATATTTTTAATAGAGGCTATATCGGGGGATCCAACATAGACGGAACATGTTAATGATTGTCCTAGAACATCCATTATGATTGGAACCTGTATTTCTCAGGGTTTTCTGGGATATTCATGATTCTTTTGGTATAATTTCTCATAACCATATAATCTAATTAGCATGTTAACTTTTATTGGAGGAAAGTTCCTTGAAAAGTTATATGTGAGAAAATTTTCAAGGTATATGGTTGTAGCTTGTGCTTTATAGTAGATGATGGTTCCTGATAAAAAAAATCTGACCCAATTAGCTATAATAATTCTTTTATAAATGATACAAATTCATTATCATTATGGAGAAATTTGTTATATATATATATATATATATAATCAAACATTAGAAAATATATTCAATCAATAAAAGATGAATATATTCTAGAGACGTTGGTTAGATATTATTAATGATTATGATTGTTTAACAACACCACCATATAAAATCAATGAATGTGGCCGATTCTCTAAGTCCAAATGAAAATGATAACCATCTATGATGAGGATCCAAAAAGTTCCATTATTATGTATTTTAAATTAATGAATCTGAAAGTCATGAAAGGGGGGTAGAATAATTTTCTCAAATGCATGTTTAAATATGTATCCATATGAGGATTAAATTGGAGAAGAAGGATGATTTGGAACTGCAGAAGATAATGAGAAATATTCATATGTTTAACCGTTATTATAATGGAATATTAAGGTTATATAACCACATATGTCTCTTATTATTAAAAAAATTATGAAGGAACTATTGGATGAATGTCATAGTTCATCATTATTTTTACATCAAGGAAGTAATAATATGTATAATGATTTTGAAGGGTATTTTAGATAGGAAAACAAATTTGTGAGATATTGTAGAGTATATATCTCGATGAATTGTATGTCATTATATAAAGGATGGGTGATAGAATAATAAGGGAATTTTATAAAAATTACACACACCATAATGTAAATTGGAAAACATAAAAATGTATTTTTTGGACTCTTCAACACTTATGAAGGACATAATTCTATTTTTGTTGTAGTTGATATATTTTTGAACTAAAAAAACATCGCATCCATTATACAATATTTCTCTCTTGATCAACTTTATAGAATTAACATTAACGAAGTAATGATCTTTAATAGAGTAAAACATTATATTTTATTTTACCAGGATCTATAGTGTACGTCAAAGTTCTAACAATGTATTCAATTATCTCTAGATGTAAGGTAATGTTTCAATACGTCTTATCATCCTTGGATAAATGCTCTATCTGAGAGAACCACTCGTACCCTAGAAGATATATTGAGGTATTTTTATATAAAATTTATTGTTGGTTGGTATCAAAACCTCCCTCTAATAGAGATATCATAAATTAATAGATTTCACATGAGCATTAATTATTAAGGACTCTGCAATAAAAAATACATGGACCTGTTTTTTAGACAAGATTTAATTTATATGGATTTCATATAATAGTTTATTTTTAAATTATATATAATTAGTTAATAAATCATACATAAAAATATATATTTCTAAAGTTCACAATTCTATTCAAAATAAATATTCCCCATAATATAATATTCATATTATATAACATGTTTTATTTTTTTGAAAATCCATCATGAAATTAAATATAAATTCACCATTCATCATAATCATCCTAATATCTTTGGAAAAACATATTAAAATTTGGGATGAGAACAAAATTCTCAATATGGTTCACAAGAAAATAATGAATGAAACCATTATTCCATGAATACATATAATGATTTTCTTTTTTTTAAATAGACATCAATTTCAAAATAAGCATGGTTGTACCCATTAAATCAAATTTACTACAAAAAACTATTCAGGGATAATTTCATAGAAAATATTATTGGCCAAATTATACACATAAATATTTATTTTAAATCAGGAAAAACACATGGATGGTTTTTCACAAAGTCGTAGTTTTCACTCTTAAGAAGAAACATATACATGCCCTTTTAAAAAAATATTATTGTTATTTCTTACATTTTTAAATTCTTGGATTTCCATAGAAACCAATAATAGTCATAAATAAATTATATAGATGGAATGGGGAATAAGTTTCATATCAATCTTACATATGGAAAATCCATTGCAAAAATAAATGGAATAACATTCACGATTCACACAGAATAAGCATCATGATTATACATGTTGTAACCAACATTGTTAAACTAGAAATGACCATCATGGTTATACTTGGAATGACCCTTATGGTCAACATCCAAACATAAATCTTAACTAATGAATATGTGGTCTATCATAGACCCATAAGTCATTAATTTATAACAGGATAACATGTCATAATACAAAATTCATAAGAACCATAATATAATCATAACATATGAATTGTTTCATCATAAAAACATTTTTTGTAGATGTAAGAATGTATTTTATGATACTGATATATCCAATTCAATTTAAAACTCGTTTTTCAGAACTAAAATTCCAATAATAAGGGGAAATTATGATATTTTTTAATGAAAACATTGATGCTTATTTATGATATTAAGTATCAAATAATGGTTATGAATTTCAAAAATGTTTTTTAACATAAAAATTATAATATAACATTTCTTTTTTATTTTAAAGATAAAGTCAAAATGTGTCATAAAAAATACATAAAAGTTTTCCTATTAAAAATATTTGAAACAAATTAAATAACTAAAATAAAATTCCATTTATAATTCATTTAAATCCTTTTTAATACATCCATAAAACAATATAAAAATAATTACATGGATGGAAAAAAATTTATTTAATGAAAACATTTAAAATGTTTTTTAAATGAAATTCCCATTCTCCAAGTACGATATCTTAAATTCCTTATTTATTTTCTTGGTTAGTAATAAAAGGTATGTTATTTATTTTAATATGTAATTTTTTTTGTTTTTTTATAATATTTGATTTTTTACTACTATTTTTTATATAATTAATAAATCATTTGTGTTCACTTTGGTTGTTTTGATGGTATTCTGATCGTATATCCAAAATGAATTTAGTAGGATGAAAATGGTCAATTAGGTCATCATTTTATCAAAACCATACTAAAAGCAATGAAAAATGTATTATTTATATACATAAAATATGGAGGAGTTATTTCACCATACACGTGAACGATGGATACTATTCCCCAGTGATGAAGGTTAAAGATGGCTATAGGTTATTCCAATATCGTAATATCATATACATATATAGACTATACTTAAGTTTTTATTTTATCATTTTTAATTGATATTTTAATAATACTGAAGAATAAATAAAATCCAAATGCTTTATTAAGAACTATAACTATTCTATGGGAAGCATCATTTGATTTACACATTTTTACCTTTAAGTATGGTATTTTTCATAAACAAAGGCCTTTAAAATTATGACATATATGTTTGTAAGGTATTTATCATAGGATTGAGTAATAAAAAAGGGTTTTTTATAAGTTATTAATAGGATATTGTATGTTCACTTTCATAATAGAGTGGTTTAGAAATCATCGAATTTAATAACATATTAGATTTATTTAAAAAACATTTCATCTTCAAATGGATGAAAATTGATATCATTAAAAAATAAGATGATTTTTAGTGGAAATATTATATTCCAATAAAATTTGGACAATATTAAACTATTTTTTACCCATATCATTAGGTTTTAACCCCAATTAGAACCCTTTCACACATACTGTGATATGGGTTTTTTTTTTAAATTTTTATGGTTTTAATAGAGAATGTTTAGGGAAAAATACCATAAATGTAACATGGTAGATATTTTAAACCTTATATAAGTTAGTTTGATTATGATGATATTGTTATGAATTATAATTCCTTTAATAAATTATTATTTACTATATAATTTCATTAATTTCATTTTCATATATATTTCATAGAACTCAATCACATTATCATAAAATTTCTAATAATGATTACCAAATGTATTCCATAGCCAGACCCTGATTTTTTGGAAACCTCAAGTCCCTCTAAGTCATGTATTTAACCATTCATATTCAATATATGAGAACAAAATAAAATAGATTGGTTTATTTTTTATATAAACAATGACATTGAAACTTTATGTAAATACTTATATGATTCTCATTAACATCTTTATTTGTTGAAATCATTAATATTTTTATTCAATGGACGGTGTTTCACAAACACGTTGATTTTTTAATAAATAATGAATTATTCATAATTTCTTATACCATTCTAGAAGTTCCTTCAATTAAAGTTTTATTTTAAAAGTATTAATTTTTCAATAACATTGGATTAATATTTTTCCAATTTATCTACTAAATGTAATTTTATCATATTAATATGAAGTATTAAAAATAATTTCAAAATTTTTGAAGTTCATTATGTCAACCCAATTAGATATTACACAAGGATGGTTGATTAGGATAGTCATTTTTCAATATATTATATGAATAATGTCAGCTATATTTATCTGGTGTCTTTGTTATGGATTTCCCAACAAGGTGTCATCTGATGAAAATTATAATAAATTTAACCAAAATATTAGAGTAACCTTGATATAATATTCCCAATCGAAAAATATTCTCGGATAACCTAGTATTGGTATTAAACTACCATGTTAGATAATTATGTCCTTTATATGTGTTTTCTTCATAAAGAATTTGGCACATTATATATTTATAAGTGATTTAAATATTTCCATCATATGTCATTAATTCTATACAAATTTATTGAATCCTCTAAAGTGTTAGTCTGGAATACCTTTTTTCCACCCATTTAATACATTTAAATCAAGTTCATCTATAACTCTTTAAATGAACTATGAACAATTTAATGTTGTTGTATTAAAAAATAAAACTATTTTTCATTTCTATCATGTCACACATTAAATTATCATATGTTTTATCACACCCTTCCTCCAAAGATACCCCTCCTGGGATGTCAATGAGGAAATGGAGATAATGACCCCAAATTCCTGCCACCAGTAGGCCCTAGGGTGGTGACCAGCCCCAAGGGTATACAAATCTCCAAAAATGGGAGGCATTTACCTTTTCATAGAAATAAATATCATTATATAAGATGTATCAGCCTCAAAAAGAACTCCAATACATTTATAAAAGAGTATGAAAATACATCCAACTTGCATGTTTAAAATAAAATTTTTAAAAATGACATGAAGCTCCAAAATAAGTACCAACATTATGGCTATAAAGTTGCTCCATATCTGTCAAGATCCAAGATAGTAAAGTCCAGAACGGTCCAAAAAGTCCTCCTAAAAACCTAAAACAAGTTTCATATAAGTCGGGTTAGCATATAAGTACACTCAATCGGAAAAACCTAAGTCTATAATGCACATTTAAATGTATGGAAAATAATTCCCCTATGAGAAAACAGTAGAACCATATAGCACCTTACAAGTTATACTAGCCATCACATCCTCACCAAGGAAAGATCACTAATTAACGCAAGTCAAGTAAAACAACATAGAAATAAAATCAATTATTTGGGTACCCAGCACCACTTCCCAGTAGTTTGTCTACTTGTGGTTAAGGGAAAACATTATCGCCCTCCCACATCTTCCAAAAAACCATGTCATAACCCACCCAAACACACCTAGGCCCCAAAAAACCACATCTTGTCCCATCACTTGAGCCTTTGTAACATCACATCCTGACAATAGACACTTGGACCACAAACCACATCTCATCCCGTCACCGAAACATGAGTCACATCACTTCCAATCTGCAAACACCTAGGCCTAAACCACATGACATCCCACCCAAAAACCCATTGTCCAAAAACCAAACATCATTTTGTATACACTAGGGAAATTACAACACATATCGTCTTAAAAACACCTGGGAAAACATAACCCACCCACACACACCTCGTCCTCATAAGAAACAACATGATTAAAGAATCTTGTCTTATCTCTTCCATTAATAGGGATCAGGGAAGATTAGGTGGACATCCATCAATCCTCCCACAAGGATGTTTGGGAAAGACACCCTCTTCTATGATGATAGGGGTGTTTGGCATGTAATTATCAAATGGGGTAGGGTGAATATAGAAATCACAATCAAAATAAATGTATATATATATATGATATAAAACACGCATGCTCATCCTATGGGTTCTAAAACAGACAACCAACTCCTAACACTACCAACCTTGCTGCTACCTCAAAATGTACAACACCACACCACAAGCCAGAAACCTAATTCATGTTTGAAACCAATTAATTTATCCATTACTATTCTTCATCAATAATTCATTTATTCATTACATTATCCAAACCAATACAATCCAGTGTCAAAATTAATTAATCAATTTTTTTCATTCTATTCCATTACTATCTAGGAAAATACCTATCACATCACATAACAAGAAACACTGAAAATTTAAAATATGGAGAAACTCAAGGTTAATTACCCATACCAACCGAAATAATTCCCCAACTCTCAACCACATACAACAATACAACATAGAACAACCAGATCATATCCATGTAGTTAAACACATCTTATGCATTTCCCAGACAATAAATCTCTCAACCAAAGATTCCATTACATATCCATATTGATGTATCATCTACATGTTAATCCTAAACACCACCCAAACCAAACCATAACATGTACTCTTCCTTCAAAACCAATCCCAATCACAAACTAGGGAAAACCAACATGTCACAATATAGGTAGTTAACCTTTTATAAATCTTACACACACAACTATGGATACCCCCCACAACACTTTTCCCCACAGGAAAAAGCATAACAAAATCCTTGATTAATGAATAAATTCCTTTTTTAATTTCGCTTGTTAATTCACGGGGTTATCACAAAAAATGGTTAATATTGGGGAATCTATTTATTATCCAAGGGTGTGTTATTAACCATTTTCCATATATATGTGTTCAACATAAACCAAGCAACATGCAATTCATTTAGTTTGAAAACAAAGACACCAACAGCCACCATTTTTAGTGGGGCGTTCAACCCATAAAATCACAACATTAAAATCAATATCAAGGCTCTAAAAAGCATGGGAACAAAACCCATTTCTCCATTCAAATAAATTATCAAGTTTCTTATCTTTTATTGTGTCATATAAACTTTATTAAAAAGGTGAAAGAAGAAAAAACCCTCCCACATGTTCCACAATAATCAGAAATAGGGGGAATCCTACCTCGAATGTCTGTCAAAATTCATCACATGATAATGGAACATGTAACAATCCTCCAATTACCTCTCCAAAAATATTTTCATCTATCTAAGGATACCTCGGAACCATCGCACAAATAAGAACCCCGAGAGACCCCATTAGTAATAATGGATATACACATTCAATATCACCCTGAGGAGAATGTACCTTGGATCAACCTAGATCGCAAATGAATGATCACTTAGAACAGTGGATTGAAGAGGGCGGAAGAGGGTTCTAAGAATTCCTTGGGGTGCCTAGGGTTCATCAAGAATGAGAGATATCACTAAAGTAATATGGTTTTTGAAAACCTAATTAACTCAAAGGTTTTAAAACATTATAGCATCAAGGTATTACATGAAGTGTAATCCACTTTCACATCACATAATACCATGAGGTACACTTTGTAATAAAAACATGTCACCATTCGATTTTATTTTCATTTTTCAGACCCCAATGTATTTCACATTGTGAATCACTCTTTTAGACCATGTGAAAGTTTATATGTCTTGAAGATTTATAGGAAAAGTCATGAAACAAAGCCTCACACTATGAAATCATGTTACATGATTTGTAACCTCCCTACATCTAGTTTATTGAAACTAAACATCTTCAAACTCCATCTGAGCCTCCTATAAGAACTTCTAATGACCAAACTCGCAATGTAATGGACCGAGAAGGAACAAACCATTACATTAGATACCTCTAAAAAAATTCTTGTCCTCAAGAATCCAATACTAATCCTCAGAGAAAAGGGTCCCGAAAAACCACCCTACGAGATTCCTCTTAAGGATCTCGCTACACATGAAACTTTGCCAATAACTAAACACATCAACATTCAATGATAAACCACCCGGTGTTGTTCGAAAGTTGGGCTGGAGACCTCCACATCCATGAAAACCTCTTCCAATATCTACAATCCCAAATGACCAACAAACACACCACACGAGCACAATGGCCATTCCATCTCAAACACATGAATCATATAATGTCTTCCTCCAGGTCAAGATATTTTCCTCTCTAGGTGGCACTGACCCACCCGCATGAGTTTAATCACATCATAGTTAATATTTCATTATTAGGAATATGGTCTTACCCTTTTTGACATGTTATGAATTTATCACACATTATACCAAACACATCTCAACTCAATGGAAAACAACTCATCTAATATAAAACATTGTTCAAGAATAACCAAAAAAGAAAAAAAGTACAAGGAAAAACTCAAAACAACTCTGGGGATGGGGTGTCCATCTACGTTCCTCAATCCTAACTACTCTCTTACATGCCATCATGCCTCCACAACTTCTTCACAAACACGACTGCTACTATCTCCAGATAATGGGCTATAAAATTATGTTAGTGGGGATGTAAATTTTGAGAGCCATAAGAGATCAAATCTAGTTGATACATCAAGATGCATCCCAATCATAGATGGGAAGCATCACAAAACACCTCAAACATCACCCCTAACTCTGTCAACCAGATCACTGGATCATTGATCAACATCCCTTTCAGATTGATGAACACTACTTGGCCCTTCTCATTCCATATAAAGGCTTGGTCCTTTCAAGTCAGAGATGTCAACAGAGTTGCAACTCAAGAGAAGTTGGTTACAAAACTCTTGTAATGGACTATAATACTGAGAAAATTGTGAACTTATGGCACATTCTTGGGTTCTTCCCAAGAAAAAACTAATTCAACCATTGATGAGTCTATGCACACATCCAATTGAGACACCAAGTGCCCAAGGAAATGAACCTCTCATGTCCAAAACTTTGACATGTACAACATTCTGTAGAGCTGTTGGTGTCAATGAACCTATAAGATGATCCTGATATACTCAGAATTCTCCTCCTTTGACCTTGAGTAGACCGGGATGTTGTCAATAAACATGTTGACGAACTGATCAAGAACTCGCAGAACACAAAAATCATAAGTAACCGGAATATAGATGGTGTGTTTATAATGCCTAAGTACATGAACAAAAACATGAAGTTCCCATGCCGACATCTAAAAGAATTATACAGTACATCACTCTCCTTCACACTCCACTAGTTATATACAGACAATAGATTGATCTTAGAAAACCAAAATTCCCCTCTCATCTGGTCAAAAGTATAGTCTATCATCTGGAGAGGCTAACGATTCTTAACCTTCACCTGATTCAACCTCTATTAGTCAATAAAAAACCTCAAAATACCATTTTCTTTCATCGCTAACAAGACTAGATCACCCCACATAGATAGAATGGGCACAATAAACCCCTTCTAGATCAGATAATCCACTTCGATCCACAACTCTGATAGGTTAGATGATGTCTTATGATAAGGATCCATAGAAATTAGATAAGCAATAGGTCACAGCTCTATCTCGAACTCAACATCACATCGAGGGGTAAAGTCACAACTTCCTCAAAAAACATCCAGTAACTACCCAAAAACTCTGGGAATCTCCACCATCCCAACGTCTTCTGATTTATTAATAGCTCACCCAACAAGTAATGAAGAGTCTCTGTATGACAGCATCCCACTTGATAGCTCAAATATCAAATTAAAACCACACACCAACCATCCATATCTAAAAGAACAAATCTTCTCCATAATCAATCAATAATAGTATGAATAGAATACAACAAGTCAATTCCTAGAATGTCATTGTATGGATATATCTATAGTAAGAAAATATTACCACAGGATTAATGTTGTCCCATCCTCACTCTAGATCCCAATAACATGTCGAACAAGCAATCATAGCCTCTGATTATCATAATCAAAATCCAGGTCACGAGAATCCCCTCTATGTTTAGTCCCAAAGCATGGGATAGATTAGGTGAAAAATGAGTGTAAAGATCCCGAATAAAATTAAGAAAATGAAATGGTACTAAAAACACTAATCATACCTCTAAAAATCTTTGGCCCTTCTATAACTAATACCTCTATTGTGTGAAATAGACCACGTGTAGCTCCTATGACCCTCTACTGAAGACCTCACCCATGACCACACCCATTTTGAGGTCCCTAATGAATATCTTGAGGTTGGCCTATACCTGCTCTATATCCCCTCAGTGGAGCACGAGTCTGTTGTCCTTGCTGCTGAAATGGCCTAGCTTGGAACACCTGTTGAGGCTGGTACTAAACCATTCCACCTTCACCATATTGGGCTCGAGTGGATGATGGGCACTGGTTATGAAGATGACCACGAACTACACATATGAAACACCAAGTTCCCATGTTCACAGGAATGGCACAAGGAACGGAAGGTTGAAACCAAAACTTTTGAGGTTGATTCTCTACCGGTCGAACCTAGAGGGACCTGGAACCCGATACCTATTGGTGGTAAACCTTTATCTCAAAAACCCTGACTAGCTCCACTATCATGGTAGACCTCCTCACGAGTGGATCCACTCAATCAGTTCCACCTTTTTCTAAACCTCCATGTTTTTTGGAAACACAAATAGAGTAAAAACATATTTGATAGAAGGAATAAGTTCCTCCTCTAGGAGTCTCACATGAGACTCCTCATCCGTAAAGAGATCTGGGGAGAAGTAAAGAAAAACCTTGAACTTAATCACCAGCTACCATATCAACATACTTCCCTACTGGAGGGAGGTCAACTCTGACCTCTTCTCATCCATCATGTTCAATCAAAGCAATTATGCTCAAAACTCCTTCTCAAAATTGACCCAAAAAATAGAATCCTCCTTCCTCTACTCTAGGTAAAACATCCACCACGGACACGAAGGTCCCCTCATCTGGCTCATAGCCAATGGAACCCAGTACTCAGTTAGATCCCAAATCAAATTGAAGGTGACCTCAAGATCCTCGATCCATCTCTCTATCTCCATGTCCAAAACACTTCCCTCATAATTTCCCACTCCATGTTGTTGGAAAGTATATAACCTTATGTTCCACTATTCATCCTCCTCCATTGGATCTACCCACCGCCAATCAACTGGATCAGCCTTCTGAACCTCAACTTCCTGATCCACACACGAACGACGACAGGGAGCCAGAGATGAATGGTAAACAAATAATTACCAAGTCCAAATAGTATACAATTTTATTAAAATTCATTTTATTTCATTTAACTCATAATTCATTTCATCCTTCACAAAAAAAATTTCAAGAAAGATCACAAGTCATTATGATACATGTACCTTTCCTACGGTCTCTGCCCTACAAATAGTGTACCCTCAAATGGTCGTTTGGTAGGCACATAGTCTTTATATCAGATCATAGGGGGCTAAGATCCTATGACCTAGCCATTATTCCCTCTCCTATGTCACACAAAAATATCTCTACACATTTTTTCCATACCACCCATACAAACCTCACAATTCATAACTCTAAACTCTATCATATATCTTAACCATCAGCCTCTGATACTATTTTTTCATGACCCCCTCCCTCCAACGATACCCCTCCTAGGGTGGAAATGAATATAGGTAGATAAGGACCCCTATGTCTCGCCACCAATATCCACTACGGTGGTGACCAACACCAAGGGTATAAAATTTTCAAAAAGTTGGAGGCATTACCCTTTTTATAGGAAACAAGATTAAGATACATAATTTATAAACCTAAAAACAACTCAAAATCATTAATAAAATAAATAAAAAATTCATCCCACATTCATGTTTAAAATAAAACTATTATAAATGAAATAATTCCCCAAAATAAGTTCCAAAATTAAGGCTACGTAGAAACACTAGAACTATCATGATCCGGGATACTAAAGTATTGAATTGTATGCAATGTCCTCCTCGAAACCTGAAAACGGTTTTATATACAAATGGTGAGCATAAAATTATACTAAGTAAAAAAATCTTAAGTCTCTCATGCCCGTCAAAAAGGAAGAATATTAATACCTATGTGAGAAAATAGCAGAACCTAACAGCTCCTAACAAGGTACACTATCCATCCCATCCTCACGATGGAACGCTCTCCATGTAATGAAGTCGAGTAAATGAACATAGTAAGAACATCAATGATTTGAAAACCCTGTAACAGACCCCACTATTTGAGCTACTCTTAACTAAGAGAAAACATCATCGCGCTCCCACAAATTCCGAAAGAACCACATCACAACCAACTGGCGCACACTTGGCCCCCACAAAAACCACATCTCTTCCCCTCAACTCAGCTCGAGTCACATCACATCATAACCCCAAACACATGGGCCGCAAACCACATCTCATCACATCACCTGAGACCAAGTCACATCACATCACAACACATCCCTCCCATAGACACCTAGGCCACAACCACATCACATCACACCCTCAGACCCTTGGGACACAAACCACACCTCATGCTAAATACAAATGGCAAAGCAAGACACATCTCATCCCAAAAACAGCTAGGAAAACCAAACTCTCCTACATAGACCCAATCCTCAATAACTCTAACCTGCATGAAGAATCATAGGCTACCTCCGCCTAGAAGAGGGTGCAGAGAAGATCGGGTGGTCATCCATCCATCCTCCCACCATGATTTTTGGAAAGGACACCCTCCTCCAGGACTATGGGGTTGTTCATAACATAGTTCTCAACTAGGGTGGGGTGAATACAAAAAACACAAGAAAAATACAAGTATATAAATAGATTATACCAACCACTCAAGCCCATCCTATGGGTTCTCAAACAAACAACAATCTCCCAACACATCCAACTGTTTTGATACCTCTATATGTGCAACACTACACAACAACCCACTATCCAAATTCATGTTTCCAAAAAAATTAATTAGCCATTTCCATTCATAATTCACAATTCATTTAATCATTTTTTTTTCAAACCAATCTAATCCATTCTCAAACTTTATTAATCAATTATTTATTCATCTATTCCATTATTATCTGCGAAACTTCCATAAAAAACAAGAAATAGAGAAAACGTGATATATAGAGAAAAAATTCTGAATTACTCATAGTAACCCAAACAAGTACTCAACTCTTAACAACAACCAAAAACAAAATATAATATAACATGATCACAGTATCGCTGCACAAAAATACTCATACATTCCAGAAACCATCAATATCTCAACATGAGATTCCATTACATAGACAAGTTTATGTACTATCTAAAAGTTTATACTCAACACCACCCAAACAAACCAACATCATGTACCTGTGCTTCACAACCAAACCATAGCATAACCTAGAGAAAACCCAAACATCACAAAATAACCACTTCACCTCCTTTCATCCTCGTACACACAAACACGGCTATCCTACACATCACATATCCCCATATTCCAAATCATAACACAATTCTATATTTATAAAGGCATTCTTTATTTAATTTAACTTGTTAATTCAGGGGTTTTCACAATAACCGGTTAATCCTGGGGAATCTGTTAATTATCCATGTGTACGTGGTTAACCCTTTTCCATATTTATGTGTTCAAAAAAGTATAATGAACACACAATCCATTTATTGTGAAAAAAATACACCAACATCCACAATTTTTAGTGGTGCATTTACCTTGTTTATTCACAACATTGCAATCAATATCAAGCCTATAAAAATCATGCAGACAAAATACATTTCCTCTTTCAAATAAATTAACTAATTCTTTATCTTTGATTAAGTCAGAGCAACTATAATCCAATGAATTCAAAATGAAAACCCCACCCACATAATGCACAATAAATAGTAGTAAGGGAAGCTCTAACTCAAAGTGGTGTCAACATTCATTGCATGAGAACAGATCATGTAAGGTTCTTCTGATTACCACTCCTGCAAGATATGCATCCATCTAAGGATGTCTCAGAACCACCAAACTAGAAGAAACTGTGAGAGAACCCATTAGGAATCATGGATAGGAACAAACCATAGCACGATGAGGATTTTTGGGTGATAACAAGACCATATCATAAGAGAATTCTATAAAAAAGGGAGAACGTACATTGGATAACTACGGATCACCAATGAGTGATCACTGAGATCAAAGTATTGAATAGGTAAGATAATGGTTCAAATAACTCTTTGGGGGACCTATAGTTCGTATGGAATGATAGGTATTTATAAAAACATAGGGTTACTAAAAACCTAAGTGGATGGAATGTTTTAAAACATTACAGCATCGGGTATTGCATGACGTTTAATATCCTTTCACGTCGTGTAATACCTCACGATCCGCCTCCTCCAAAAAATGTGTTTCCTCTCTATTTTAATTTTATTTTTCAGAAATAGAATTATTTCACTCTATGAAACTCACTTTTACACTGTGTAAATGTTTGCACATCGGGAATCTTTCTAAGACAAGACATGAAACCAAGCTTCACATCATGAAATCAAGTCACATGACATGAAACCTCCCTACATCGAGTTTTTAGCAACTAAACTTCACCAAAATCTCTTTGAGACTACTCTAAGAACTTCCAACTACCAAACATATAGTTTAACTGACTGGGAAGGCACAAACCATTATAGTATTATATTTTGAAGAAATAGTGAATTAACACAAACTAAATACTATATTAAATCAGTATATTTTTAATTTATATCTTCAAATAATAAATAAGAGAATACAAATAATAAATGAATATTTAAAATATATATTAGACCAACATAAATGATAAATGCATAAATAAAATATTAAAACATTATAATTTAAGAATAAATAAATTTTGATATTTCCATTATATAAAATATAATCATTTTTTGTTATAATTAACATGGTTTAATATGTAATACTTCGTATTAAGAAACATATGAAATTTTGGTCTATTTTTATTATCAAATAATAAAAATTTAAATAAATTAGTATAAATTTATATATATTACACAATTTTAATAAAATGATTCTAATAAAATCATTTTATATTTACTTTTATGATCTGATCCAAAATATTTATAACCACTTTAATCTTCCACATTATTTAACCATTTATGTTCACTAAAAAAATGATCACAACTAAAAAAATTCCTATAATTATTTAATATATCATTATATATCATAGAGGCCCCTCCTCACCCATTCCATGGAATGTTTTATTTGTAATCATAATATAAATATGATTACCATTAATATTCCATTCAAAAAAATTATGATTCTGTGAATAATTTCATTCTATTATAAAAAAATATAAATATTACATATTTTTTTGAAATAAACAAGAGTTATGGCCCATTAAAAAATATTTCAATTTTTCCAATGGGGACAAATCTGTTGTTAAAACAAAATTTTTTTTTGGTAAAAAACTTTATCTCTAAATGTTATTTTGACATATAATATAGTTATTTTTCATTTATAATAATACCAATATATAATATATATGTTGGTTGAAGTGTCTAGCCACAGGTTCTAGTGATAAAACTATCTACAGGTAATAATATTAACAATATATAATATTTGTTAATAAATTACATTTAGATAAAAAATTATAAATTTTTATTGCCAGTAAAATTTCATATTATATATATTAATTTATTAAATATAATACATAAGTTTTAATTATTAAAAAAATTGATTTTAACACATGTTCAAAATTAGAAAAGAATTAATTATATTAATAATAAAATTCATGACAAATAAAACATGTTGGATCACCACCTGGATTGTTCAACAATTCCAAACAACCCTTCCCACACCCAAAGCCCATTATGTCCCATAATTCTATTACCCGACAACACCCCCACCCCCTACCCCCACCATGCTGAATCCCCCCTAAACAAGATCAACCACCCAAGCAACTAAAGACCATCATCACTAGTTACTCCAACACCAGTAGATCCAGCCCATTAATGTCAACTCCATCCCTAGACCATCCATGCCAGCTCTAGACCCATCCATTCTATCTCTATCCTATGCTAAATCATCTAGATCTATCCCAATCCATAGCTGCTCTAGCTCCAGCCAATCCATTCCAGCTTCAGTTTATGCCATCTCTAGCTCTATCCCCATCCATGCCTGATCAAGTGTATGCACAAAATGATGATAGAATATATGAGAAAAGACCTCCTACTGAATTTCCGGAGGTACATAGACAAGTGACATAAATAGGATTACACCATAAGGATAAATGTGGTACATTCACAATAATGAATAAACATTTGTTTTGACCATCTTGCTTTTTTATTAAACTTCCTTTTGACTTTCAACAAAGGTATTACCTTTATTACAAAGAAATAAACATTGATTGATAGCCTTTAATTTAGTAAAAATATATAATTATAATTAGGATTCAAATAATAACTTGAAAAGTACCCCTGAAATCATATTTTTCTAGTTAGTGGGTCTAATAATATCAATAACCCGACTTCCAGCAATCATCTCTAAGAACATGACACCAAATATCTACAAATCTGATTTGGTAGTCAAATGGACAACCCATGCAAACTCATGAGCACAACATACATAGGTCCCCACAATCAAATTGTTGTAGATATTACATGGGAAGATACTAGAGGTTTCCACCTATATTATAGGGAAAATAATTTAATTCGCCCATATTCTATTTATAATTAACAATATTTTTTATACCCCCTAGGGGGGGCCTTCTTACTCTACTTCTATATTGTTCTCCTGAATCCTATTATTATCAAGGTTGTTTTACTTACATAGTCTCAATATATCCTACTGATTTATCTTCTTCTAATTTTTATTTTAATTCCATCAACCATTTTCATCAAAGATTAAAATAAGACAGTCAATAATTTTTAAAGGAATATACATAGAAATGTGAATACATCAAAACAATGAACAAATTAATATTAGGAAAAAACTCATCAGAATATCAAACCATGATACAAATCTAACAAGATAAAAAATTAAGGATATTAAAACAAACTAAATTTCATGGTTTTGGGAGGAAGTTTCTTATCGCTCATATTCTGCCAGATACATAGGCTACCCAAACTCAAATAAAATTATATGTACCTATACACCTTTCTATTGGAATTCCAAAAAGTAACCTAAAAATCCAGGAAAATACCAGAAGACTTACAATGAGGGGTCACAACACACCTTAGTACATGAAACTGGATGATCCCATCAACTGGAACTTGGATATAAATGCCCAATATACTACACATCACTATCTTATTTACACTTCCTATTAGTATTAATGATGATAAAACTAAAATAGATACCATATTCTAATGATAATGAAATGAGAACTCTAAAATAGATTCCGGATTCTAGATTTCACACACAGGACATGGGTGTAATCTATGTAGAATCTAGACTATGGTTGTAAATTTGAAGAATAACAAACCCATATGAGAAAAGGTTAGGGGATATATTTAATAGAAATCAATTCAAATTTTATTTAAACCAAATAAAAATATGCATATGTCTAAAAATATTTATCTTTCCAATAATTGTTGTATAAATTCTAATTACACTCATCAGATTTAACTAGTGCGCATTTCTCCTTTCTAATGGTTCTCTCTAGTAGTTTAATTTATTAATTAATAGAAATAGAGGTGAATGTAACTTTTTTTCTTAGGATTATTTTTTCCTTTACCATCTAGTTAAAAAATGTATGTCAATGTTGATTCATCCATCTAAGAAACTATACAGGTACATGTTTATAAAGTGACTTCCTATGGGCAGGATATCTATCCTCTTTTACATGGCCTCATACCTCCCATTCCAAATCTAGTAATATTACACTATAGGATATCCCATGTGAGTCTAGTCGTCGATGCTCATGCTCTACATGTAATGAAAATTATAGATTTCAAAAATATTACATGGATTCAAGATTTTACACACACACTAAGGAACACACATGGCTTCGACATAGATTTTTCCCATAGATGAGGAATTGATTGCCTAAATTAATGAGTCATAAATATATTTTTAGTGAGACCACGAAAACACATTCCAAATTTCAAAACAATGCATTATAAATAGGTGAGGGGAATTAGTATGTTTGTGATAACACTAAAATAGTAATGATGCACCATATATTACCTTAAACATGTGGTCCAGACTACTCCACACACAACATGAACACCTACAGATGAAGTAACATTATTTGGATCTTCATGATACACATTATCAAGACATCAATGGAATAATACATATCCATGTAAACATCTCTGCTAGATTCATTCTTTTCATCCACAAGAGGTAGAGGAACATGAAAGTAAGAGAAAACATCATTCATATATTATTATAATCACTGACGACATTGAAAAACTGTTTAATAAAACAATCATTTTTTTCATGTTAAGACATTTATCCTTCTCATTTTGTTAGTGAATTTGGAATTTAATTCAAAGTGTTCTGTCCCTTTTGATGTTTTTGACACATCTATCCAAATGGTTTGTTCGAGATAGAAATATGATCCCTTTTTTCCAACAATGGAAAATAAGGTCATTTTTCAGGATTTCTAGATTTACACATTCAGAATAAGGTTTATAATTACCTTCACTCTAAACCAGATTGATTATATGTACAGGGAAGATAAATTTCACAAATAAATAACATATCATAGATGAATCGCATTGACAAGAAGATCCCAGTCCTCATCCATAATGTTAAGCTGGTGTACATATTCATATCTTAGTGTCTAGTACATCAATAAGTTCTAGCATTAAATCACTCTATTGTTTCCCTATAATCATTAATAGTTAGTAAAGACTAGGTTTTGGGATGATATTTGTAAAAAAATTTATAAATTTTGGGGAGGAATATGTTGACCAGAGAAAGGGAAAGCATGGATGGGTGAATAAGGATCTCATCAGCTGCTTGAGGGAGTTAGAAGGCAAGATTGGGGAGAAGATTCTCATTAGTTTCAAAGACATAGGGTACAAGGGCATCATGTTAGTGAAGTTATATCTCTATAAGAGACATGGAATCTTCTATACTGTTGTACAGTGCCCAAATATAATGGTATGTGAAAGGTTTATTACATATATTATATAGAAAATTTAGGCAACTGGGTGGTTGATTTGATTGGGAAGCAATATAATTCCTAAATTCATTGTTTTTCTATGGTATTTTTAATTTTTTATTTCATTGTGTGGTAGAATATTCTTCAATATGTCTTCATCATAGGATAGTGAAATTACATTGCATGTTGGAGTGTTAGGGATTCCGTACTTCCATGATACTTATCTAGTATTTAAGTAGAGAAGGAAGATGGAACTGTAATGTTTTGGAATTAAAAAAAATACTAGTATAAAAAATAAAACTAATCATTAATAGAAATAAATTTAGTTTATATGTCTTATCTATGAATCGTGTTCTTAAGAAATGAAAAGGGATACAATAATCCAACTATATCACCATCACTCAAGTTAAAATCAGCCATAAATTAGGATCTATATATGAATAAGTATTGGATTCATGACACTAAATGAAATATTCTTAAAAACTGGTAAATTTTGATAAGTTCATCTATACAGTTGTTTCCATATTTCATATTGAATAAATTCTTTTTTGAAACATCATTAAGTTGTTTTCCTCAAGATTTTATAATATTTTTTCACAAAAGGAGTGATTCATCATAGAAATTCTTATCTTGGTATGATCATTCTAACCATTATATTTAAATTTCTAGAGGTGTTAAGTGGAAAAAAATCTTTACTGGAGTTTTTATCAATGTAAATTGATTTTTTAATTTATATAATAACAAATACCTAATTAAATTAATTAATTTATAACCTCTACATCTATAATAATGATCAAGGGATTTAGGTTTCATTGATAGTTCATAACTATCATTTACTTCATATCATGGTCAATTGAATTTGGTGTCTAAATAATGTTTTAGATTCTCTTAAATCATTTATAATTTAATTTATTTCCAAAATTATGATTAAATTAAGAATTAGAGTACTGATATTCAATGAAGGTATTATACCTTATCTGGCCACAATTGATGAAAACATCTTATGGTGCTTTTTAATTATGATAAGTGGTTTTGTATAAGTCCTTTTATCTTACTGAAAATTGTTTTACTACCCCTTATTTATGTGGTATTCCTCTAGAATTTATGATTCTATTTGAAAAAAAAGGTCCATGTTTTTATCAAAAGATATAATATTTAGAATGTCTAACAAATCCCTATGGTGCTTATCGCTTATCATAAGGTTTTATACATAAACATTTCTTGATTTTTTATTGAAAAAATGTTTCCATCCAATTGAGTGGTATTCTCTTGGTATTTAAGTATAGTATTTTTACAAAATTAAAGAACAAAATACAATTATATTATTCATAATGTTGAAAAAAAGTCATAACAAAACACACGGTACATATTTTCTTGAAACTGATTATCATAAATGATAAGTGCTATAAGAAATTTCAATATGTGGTATCAAAGAGACCCTATATGCAAGTGTTTTTTGAAGAACATGACAAACACAACATGTTTTTCAAATTTAATATAGTAATTGATGAGTTAAATGAGTATATTTCAATAATTACTACCAAAACTACCCAGATTCTCATAGTTGACACCCATATCAACCAAATTCCATGTATTATTGCCCTAGTATGCATTAAATATCAATTATTTCAATAAAGTTGGGGTTTTCATTTTTTTCAAAGATAATGATTATCCTTTTATCATTATTCTTTCTAACTGGGTGTGTTCATAATTATTTAGTCTATGATTAAGTATTGTTGATGTAATAAACTCTATAAATGAAAGAACACAAAGTACTTACCTAGATTCATATGGTGGTTATAATCTTGACTTGGCAATAATTTTTAAATTTGGAAACTAGAGAAATAATCTCACGATGAAGAAAAAATTTTAGTTTTCATGAAAAATAAAAATCAATCTCAATAATACTATACACATTTATTAATTAGACGTTTCATTTTCGATAAGGTAAATATATAGCAAAATGGATAGAAATTTACAAGGAAATTCAAATTTAGATATGAGTTCTAGATAGTTTAAATATTGATCCTACAAAATAGATTCACAAGCTCAGTACTTGCAGAGGGGTTTAATAAAGAACCAATTACGTGACTATAGAAAAATCACATTAAAATAAAAACATCCCAGCATACTCATCTTTTTCAACCTTTTATTTTTTATTATTAGCATCAAATAAATAACATTCCATTTTCTAGTGGGAGTTTCATTTCCTTATTAAATATCATTTATTAGAGATTGGGGTTTGGGAATTAGAACTAGATATGTAAAATAGAAAACCCATGAGTTCAAAAAGTGTCACTTGAGTTGGGTAAAATTGAAGATCATTTGATGCTATTTTAAGGAAGTGATCAATGAAGGGTCACGAAATCATCTCAGAGAACATGTTGTAGATCATATCAATAGTACATTCACTAATTCTAGACCCACAAAGATAAATAAATTATAAGTATTATATATATTTAATAAATGGAAACAATATATACATCAGTAATTTCTGATGAAGGCATCAATAAGAGCATCTGTAAACTCCAGAAGTTAGCAGCCACTAGAGTAAGTATAATACCAAGAGATAAATATACTAAAGAAACATGTATTTTCATTGACGAAGAGTAAGTCCTTCCCAAACTATTAGTATTAAAAGTTTCTAAAAGAATATATATATATATATATATTGGGTTCCATTTTATTTTATTAGTTTATGGATATCTTTATAACGGAGTGAAGATTCAAAATAAAAAACACAGAAAGGCTAGAAGAACACAAGCTGAAATTCATAAGATAACCACACACTTCCATATTCAGTAATGATAAAAACTAATTATTTGTATGAAATAATCCTAATTCATCCCAAGTTAACCAATTGAAATTGAATGGAATGGTTTTATTTATGTTTCATTTGTGAGTTTTTTGGAAAAGAAATTAATTGTTGTTGTAACACCTAGATATTTTATTAGAGAGATTCATTTTTTTGTCTTTGGTGTCTTGTGTTTTATGCTCCACCAATACGCAGCACTGTATTATTTTACGGTATATGCAACACTATGGTTTTATTTTTTTAGACACGATTTCAATATATTTTTATATAATTCATTTCACACAAGGCCGAGTATAATTGAACAACAAAATTTTATAACCTAGTCATTATAATGGTGGGTATGAATAATTTTAACATTATTATAAAATCAATTTAAATGAAAAAAGGTATGTCTATAAAACAATAAAATAAGACTTTATGGATTCAATCTAATGTTTAAAATTCATCTTGTATTTCTTCTATACATTATATAATAACAAAATCAATTTTTTGGATAAAAGGTGTATTTTAAAAAAACAGCAGAATTACTTCCTTTTGATGGCACAATGAATTTAAATCTAGTTTTTTAAAATTTTATATATTATATTTAAAAAAAATAAAATGATTCTTTGGAAGTGGGATATAAAAATTTATTTTGGATTAATTTTGGATATTTTTTGATAAGTTTTAAAGTTTAAAGAATAGTAAAATTAAACTGATTTTAAAATGAAACCATCTTTTTTCATCAAAATAATTTATGTAATTAAATTTTATTATTGAATGGTTTTAAATTATAAATATAATATACTTTTATCATTAAATATAATTCATGTCATTAGCATTAATTTTACATTGAATTCAAATGTTAAAACAATTCAATCTTTTACAATGTTATAACTTTTAAAAACATGTTCTCTCTTTCCGACAATGGGAATAATTTTAAATCGACTACTACAACTTCTCTATTTTGAATTTTTGAAAATGGATTCCAAATTTGGAATCAATGGGCCCAAATTATGTAAATATCTAAATTTTATTTTTGGCCATTATGAATAGTAACTTAAAAAAGTAATACCATAAAAGGGTATTACGGGTAATTAACGATGATAATAGTATTATAAAATTACACTAACACTTGTCTTAATATCATTGTAACCATATGTTTTGACCTAAATCATCCTTGATTTGAAATTTTGTCCTTTGAAATTTATTTAGATGAGACTTGGACATTTAATTAATTTTATTTAAAGAAAATTTAAATATGTCTCACTCAAATTTTAATAACTAAATAATTTTTTTATAAGGTTATACAAAATTTAAATAAAATTATAAATAATTATATGAAATATAAAATGTTTTTATTTACCATGTTATTTTATTTTTAATTTTTAATAAATATATAATTACCTTAAATACCTATTCTTTGATGATGTAAAAATTAATTAAATGATGAGAAATCAATCAAACAATTATTATTAAAAGGCTAATAACCCTAAAAATAACCAAAAAAGTGCCCAATTTTAATTGGTCAGCTTTATATAAAACATATTTATCCAAGGGTCACGTTATTGAACATTTAGATCCCTATGGAAGAGATTTTGAAAATTATATTATTTTATTAAAAGTGATGTTAAAGTTGTCACATTCATAATTTAATAAGTATAACATTTTTAATGTTGAATTTTCAGAAGATAAATTCAACTGCAAGTTATATTATGAAATATTGTTTATTTATATTCATCATAGTATTTTATTTTTATTTTTTACCTGAAAAATATGTATATTAAATAATTACACAAAACTGATGTCGTAATTTTTTTTAATGGAAATATAAAATTAATGTTATTATAAATATTAAAATAAATATAACTTTGACCTAAATAATATGTAAAATGATTTTTCAAGATTCAGTGGACCCCAATAGTGATATAATAATATAATTGGCTCGATGATGACATATTTTCTTGATATTTCTTAAAATCCATAAATTTAATAATGTCAAAATTGACACGATTGTTGTTTTGTGAAAACAATGTTTTGTTAAATTATTTAAAAATTATAATTTTTTTTAAATGTATAATAATTATAATATAGTATTAAATTCTCTAAGATACTTATTTATGGTATTTTTTACATCAAATAGAAAAATATTTCAACCTTATAATATTAAAATATTTGTTAACATAATAAAAATCAAATAAAACAACTATGTTTTAATTAAAATTATAATATTTAAATTGACATAAACACTTGTATAAAACATATTGGATGATGATATTGCAAACTTATCTCATCTACTCTTCAAAATTGGTTCATTTTGGATGTTTTTAAGGGGTTCTTATTTAATTATAAATTAATATCTTTCAGGTTTTAAAAATTGCCCCTCACTGGAATTATAAAAGGCCACATCCACGCTCACTTGTTCACATCAATTTGGGCCTTAATTCTATTAAATACCATACCTTATTTCTTTCTAGACTTCTCTAGTTACATTCTATAGGTTCTAGTATTTTTGAAAGACCAACTATAGTTTTCTAAGAGGAGATTTAGAGGGATCACGCCGAAGAAAAGGTAATATCCTCTACCGATTCTATCAAACTATTTAATTTTCTACTTCCTCATAATGATTTATTTTATAATAAAGTAATAAATATATTATAAATTATTTACTAAGATGTTATTATAATTATGAGGCAACAACATTCCACCTTCTAACTATCCTACAAAAAAATTAAATCACTTAGTGTGCGTATGTGCGGTTTACCGTCTCCACATCGTGGTGTAATATATTTTTCAACACCACTATACACTGATTGTTATAATGATGTAAATAGTAACTATATTTTATTTTTATCACGTGATATTAATTTTTAAATATTATACACCATGAAATTCAACATCATTCAATAAATATGGGAATAATATTGTTGCTTGTGCATATGTATGGCCTACCATCTCCACGATGTGATGTGATACATTCTAAGTTATATTCATTAAATAATGATAATATAAATTTATAAAATGAATAAATATGGTATATATTATGTTAATATCATTTTTCAATGATATAAATTTGACCTAAGAAGCAGAACTGGAACATATTCTACCAAACACACATAAGAACATATTGCAGTTAATAAATGAATAATGAGTAATAATGAAATATTATTACCAAAAAATGATAATATGATTCTATATGATATCATAAAAATTAATATAATTCCAAAATAATTCAATTACATTATTTAAATAATTATTCATGAGGTTTGGATATTTACAAAGGATAGCCGACCTAAGGTAATGGATAATTTCGTAATATTATTATTACGTGGGTTTGTTTATATGGGTATATTTATCATCCACATACATGTTTCATAAATTTTTAATATTATTTCTATTCATCAAAAAAAATTAATGTCAATTTTACCCATTAATTAATTTTTACTAAATACACTGAAAGGAATTTTTTTTCATTTTCAGTATGATGTACTTTTGGACTTTTCCCGAAAATGTATGATAAGAATGTTTTATATTAACTTATATGATATGAATGTATTTTCAAAACACTTTATATTCAAGAATATTACCTTATAATTTTTGAATGTTATTTTAAAATAAATTCTTTTCTATTAAAATTTCACACCGTTTTAAGAAATGTAAATTTGTTCGATGAAGAAATAATATATTTCTCAAGAATTAATTTTGAGTGTTTTATCAAAATTATATTCAATATAAGATGAATAAGGATATGATTTAGGTGTAAAATACCTTCTGTTCCTATGGATTTACTATGATTATAATTTAATTGGTGAAATCTATTTTTCCATGGATTATGTTATGATCGAATGATGTTTAAGAAGACCATTTTATTCATTGGGTTATGTTTATGACGAATGTTTTATGTTTTTGTGGTACACATATGTATGAATTCATTATAAAATGGGTGGGACCTATATCTACCTCTAATTCATTGGGTAAAGGATTATATCTCATGAGTTATATATTACTGGAATGACTAGTAAATCAGGTTCAGTAATAGAGGGATGTATAGGCACGTAAATTCGGTTCAATATTACATTTCTTGAACAAGTAGTGAACTTTGTTCTTCAATGAACTTTTTCCACTATTATGGTCTTAGAAATGAGCCTTGGATAATGTGGAAATTATTTTCTATGCTTATGTGCTTTCCATAATTCCATGTTTTATGCCAATGCTATTTTATCATGGTTAATTTACCTTTATGATTTATGCCTTATGTACTGCTAAGATTTATTTTTATGACTCAAGATTTAGATATTAAAAATATATGTTCGTGTTTTACATTCTTTTGTATATTTTTTGGTTTTCTATTTTTTTACCCTTACATAGAATTTGATATCACAATTTTAATGTTTTATTTCCCTCATGATATAAAAAAATGTTTTTGGTAGGAAAACTAAAGGGGAATATTTTTATGGGATATATTGAAGATCTTTCACCAAGATATAAGAATGTTTTACATTTTTACAAAGACACTAAAATAATACATCCTTTTGGAGTATATTTGTTTAATGTAGTAATTATTCTATAAAGGAAATTTAATTTCCATTTACGGCATGCTTGGGTCGTTACAGTTGGTATCTAAGCAAATGATTATTAATCCTTGGGAAACTAGGGTACGAAAACGTTTGTGAGATCCCTAGAGATATTTCTGAGGATATGTATGGGGATGTACCTAAGGGTAAGTCTAACTATATGTTACAGTGCTAGAATTATGGTAATTATTATGAATAACACAGTACTAAACCTTTGATGGTAGAGACAGAAAGTAATCCCCCTTGATTTTTTCCCTAATATGCCTTTTTCCTATCACACTATTCTTTTTGGGTTTTGGAAAATGGCTGGAACCTGAAGGAACCATGTTAATGATCAATTAAATGGTAAATGTAATGATTTTACTCCTAAAAAAATAAATGGTATAGGTTCTGGAATAAAAAAAATTTTCACTATACTTACACAATCTATGAATAATTCTGGACTTCCAAATGAGCATATAATGGAAAGACATTCTGTTAAGTCCTTCACGAGGTAAAATATACCATCGTTCAGTGGGTCTCCTTATTAACATGTTTCTAAAAAATGGATTAGTACCATTGATAATATATTTTTAATCCTTCATTGATCAGAACATGAATAAATCATTTTGACTATTTATCATTTAGAAGGAGAATTGGACCAGTGGTGGACTCTAATCAAGAATACAAGGCAGTAAGATGAAATTTAATCCATAGAATGGGATGATTTCAAGAATATATTTTTAAATAATTAATTTCCTCATATTCATTGAATGAATATGTAAAATGGGTTTTTTTAGGTTATGAAAATGTTTAATGAATTAGTTGGTACATATAAGGAAAATTTTACAACCCTTTCAATGTATGCTTCTGGATTTATCATCCAACCTGAACTTAAAGTTTCTCAATTATTCAATGGATTAAAACCAAATCATCAAATTTAATTATCTATATAATAATTTACTAGCTATGAAATATTGTACATTAAGCTCTCAGGGTAAAAATAAAATTTGGTGTTACATATCAATCTCTTGGTTTTTACAAGAAACAAAATATTGATTTCAAAGTAAAATCTAAAAAATGGTGAAAAGAATATAAGTGTTTCTTTATACTCAAAGTGTGGAAATAAGCATTGTGGAAATTTTCATAAAGGGACTAGTAAATTTTTTCTGTGTGGAAAATAAGTTCATCGTGCAGTTGAGTGCCGAAGTAATGAGAAAAAAGTATCAAATGATGTTAATAGAGAAAAGTCTATAGGGAATGCACCACCCACACTTAAATGCTATAGGTGCAAGGAAATGGGTCATTATGCTAATTAATGTCCTAATCCATGGGTTATTAATGATGATTGATGTCAAAAACCTCTTTATTCTAATAGAAAAAGAAAATCATGTTAGATCACTATTAGAGATGATGAGTATGAAAATGAAGTGAAGTAATGATTGAGTGTTTATGTAATGGGATTCCATAATAACATTTTAGAATATCTTCTTTAGTATTATGTAATATTGAAATACCAATTTATTGGTCCATTTCGGTTTTCAAAAATTATATGGTATTAGTTACCATGAAAAGTGATTGATATAATTTTTGGGAAACACATGATATGTGAAAAATGAGGGGATAAGTAGATAATGAGATGTTTGATAGTATTATTAACCTTAATAATGATATAAGGACAATGTGAGTTCCTGGTTTGAGTATATAAGTTTTTTTTTGGATTTTTGGTATGTTTAAAGAGTTAATTTTGGATAGAATTATTTTTTCACTATGTTTCTATGGTAATTATAGTTATTACCATGTTTCAGGTGAATACATGATTAAGGTATTCACATGTTTAGAATGTGACAAACAATAACGGTCTATGATATATGGTAGATAAATGTTAAGCCGATTTAGTTCACCATTTCTAATGTTCTAGATTATTATTTTTTGGATGTATTATAAGGTAATCCATTTATGGATATTATAAGTTATACTCTGATTTTAATTTTGTTAGATTAATTTATTATCTCACTATAGGTGAAATTATTCACATTTGATAACTAGTGCTAAGATTTTTGTTGAGACGGATGAAATGACATGTCATTCTATTTATGGATTGCATGATCTATTAACACTTCAGGAATGAAAAATTCAGTTAAATTTCCTTGAATAAGTGATAAAGTATAAATTTTTCAAGTCACGAACAATGGGGATAATGTATCTATATCAAGTAAGTATTTATTCTTTGGATAAATTCTTCAACTTTATGAAAAGGATATTGAAACTAAAAATGTTATATTAGTACCTTCCTATCTGATGAATTAGATGGCCCCTTAAATCGTCACATGTTTATGGATTTTTGGTTGTTAACTTCCTCCAAAACATGTTCTATATCACTCTATCAAGAAATTATGGTTAGATTTTTCTTCTATATCTATGTTTCTACTTCACTCCTATGTTATTCTATATGGAAACCCAGTGAGGAGTTACTTTGGGTAACCATTTTGTTTCTAACATTATTTTTTAAAATGATGTTTTTTATTCATTTTGATGATGTCTACTTCTATGAAAGAAAATTTCATGTAGTAATGCTTTTATAACCCCAGTGAATTTCAAGGGAGAAATTCATTTTAAGGGGGTAGAATGTAACACCACGAGATATTATGAGATAGATACTTTTTAATTTCATTGATGTATTTTTTTGTACGTCACACCAATACACACCACTTTATTAGCTTCTGGTATACACAACACTATGCTTGTCTTGTGTTACACACAATTTCATGATCTTTTTATAGAATTCATTTCACGCAAGACTGAGTATATGTGAACAACTAAATATTATAACCTTGTCATTATAATGGCAGGTATGAATAGTATTAAATTCATTCTAATTAATCTATTTAAATGAATATTATAGAGTCTATAAAATAATAAAATCACTCATTATGTGTTCAATATAATGTTTAACATTCATCTTATATGTTTTCTAGACATGATATCAGAACAAATTCAATTTCTAGTATAACAGAATAATTTTCCACAAAAATGTTGTATTACTGCCTTTTGATAGAACACCAATATTAATTCTAGTTTTTTAAAAATTTATATATTCTATTTAACAAATAAATTTTTTTTGGAATTGGGATATAAAAATTTACTTTGGAGGAATTTTTGATATTTTTATAATAAGTTGAAAATTTTAGTGAATAATAAAATTATAAAAATATTTTAATTGAAAACAACAATTTTCATCAAATTAATTTCTGAAATTAAATTAAATTATTTAATTGTATAAAAGTATAAATAGAAGTTATTTTTATCATTAAATATAATGCGTGTAATTAAAATTAAATTTACATTGAATTCAGATGTAAAAACATTTCAATCTTTTGTAGTGTTTTAACTTTAAAAACTCATTCTATCTTCCTGAAAAAGGGAATAATTTTAAATTAATTATTAAAAAATCTATTTTTAGAATTTGGAAAAACAGATTCCACATTATGAATCAGTGGGCCAAAATTATGTAAATAGATTTATTTTAGTTTTTGTTATTCTGAATAGTAAATTTATTAATTTTTATTAATACCGTAAAAGGGTAAGTTGGATAATTAATTGGAAGAATACTATTATAAAATTACTCTAACACTTATTTTAATATCATTGGATGAGTGTGTTTCAACATTAATCGTCATTTTGTCGAAATTGTGTCCTTTTAAATACAAATTGATTATATTAGGAAATTTAATTTATTTTATTCATATAAAAATTAAATATGTCTCACACAAATTTTAATAAGTAACCCATTTGTATATAAGGTTAAACAGAAGATAAATTCGATTATAAATACTTATTTGAAATATATAATTTAATTTTGTCATGTTAATTTGTTTTTTATTTTTAGGAATTATATAATTACCATAACAACATATACTTTAGTGGTGTACAAATTGATTAATTGAAGTGAAATCATTAAAACAATTATAATTAAAATGATAATAACCATCAAAAGAACCAAAAAATTTCCAAATTCTTATTCATAAAGTATATTTCAACCATAATAATCCAAGGGTCGGGTTATTGACAATTTGGAGTCATATGGAAGAGGTTGTGACTCTTATATTATTTTATTTAAAGTGATTTTAATATTTTCACATTTATAATTTAATGAGTATGATATTATTAATGTTGAATTTTTCAGAAGATAAATTATACTAAAAGTATTATTATTTAATATATTATATTTATCTTCATCATATTATATTATTTTTAATATTTAAAAAAAAGTAAGTATATTAAATAATTACACAAAACTAATGCAACAATTATTATTTTAATGGAAATATCAAATAAATGTTATTACAAATATTTAAATAAATTTAATTTGAGGTAATTAATTTGTCCAATGATTTTTAATGAGGACCTATACTCCCAAATGGATATAATATAAAAATATGTTTGATGATAACATCTTATATAGATATTTTTAAAAATCCATTAATTGAATACGGTCAAAATTGACACTATTGTTGTTTTGTCAAAATAATGTTTTATTAAATTATTCAAAAATAATAATATATTTTTAATGAAATATTAAATAATTATATTATGGTAAAAAAAATCAAATTTACTTATTTATGGTCTAATTGACATCAAATAAATAAATATTGGACCCTTTTAATATTGAATTATTTGTTATCTTAATTAAAATTAAATAGAATAACAAAATATTAATTAAATATTCAATTTTTAAATTGAAATAAAAACCTGTATAAATCTTATTGGTTGATTAGGTTACAATTCTATATCATCTAATATTCTAAATTTGTACATTTTTTAGGATTTTTAGTGGGGTTTTATTTTATTATAAATTAATGTTTTGAGGTTTCCAATAGTGCCCCACACCTCAATTATAGAAAGGCACATCCTCCCTCACTTATTAACATTAATTTGAGCCTTCAATATCATCCATCACCTACCCTTTTACATTATCAACTACCCTAGTTACAGTATATAGGTTCTGGTCTTTTTCAAATACCAACTCTAGTGCTCTAAGAGGAGATTTAAAGGAAGCGCGTCGAAGAAGAGGTAATATCCTCTACCGATACTTTCAAAAATATTTCTTCATGAGTTACTATTCATGAATTATTTAATTATAAATTAATAAATACATTATCACTTATATAATGAGAAGTTATTATAATTATGAAATAACCATATTTTACTTTCTATCCATCTTATGAAACAAAAATCAACATGCATTCGTACGTACGACTTACCGTCTCCACGCCATGGTGTAATAATTGTTTCACCACCACATTACATGGATGGGTATAATGATGTAAATAATAAATATATATGATTAATATAACAACATATAAATTCCTAAATATTATAAACCATCCAATTCAATGTCATTCAACAATTATGGGAATGATATCATCGCTTATGTGTACATACAGCCTATTGTCTCCATGATGCGATGTGATTCATTCTACATGATCTTCATTAAAGAGTGATTATATAAATTTTTATAATGAATAAAAATGGTATATATTATGTTAATATAATTCTTTAATGATATAAATATTACCTAAGAAGTATAATCAGTCCTTATTTGACAAAATATACATAATAACATTAAGTAGTTAATACCCGAATAAGGAGTAATGATGAAATATAATTACCAAATAGATGGTAATATAGTCATATATGATATCATAAAAATGACTATGATTCTGTAATAAGTCAATTAAATTATTTAAATCATTATACTGGAGGTTCAAATATATACCAAGGATATCAGACCTAAGGTAAGAGATAATTTCGCAATCCCTTTGTTATCTGAGATTGTTTATATGGGTATATTTATCAACCACATCCATGTTTTGTAATTATGTAATATTAATTCTATTCTTATATAATTTTTTGAAGTCTATTTTACTCATTTTTTATTTTTTATTAAATTGTTTTAAAGGATAATTTTTTCATTTTCGGTACGATGCACTTTTTGACTTTTTCAGCAAAATTACAAGAAGAATTCATTCACTTAAATTATACAAAAATTAGTGGATTTTTACGCTTTATTAATGCCTTATTTTCATTAAATTCCCTTACAATTTTTCAAGGTTATTTTAAAAGAAATTATTTTCTTTTAAATTTTCACAACATGTTAAGAGAAGGAAATGTTTTTTAAAATGAATGACTACTTTCCTCAAGAATACATTTCGAGTGTTTTATCAAAATTATATTCCATCTAAGATGAATAAGGATATGTATTAGGTATACCATCCATATTGTACCTATGGTTTGATTATTTTTATGATTTAATTTTTGATATCCATTTGTTTTCATGGATTATGTTATGATGGAATGATGTTTAAGAAACCCATTTTATTCCATGAGTTATGTTTATGATGAATGATTTATGTTTTTGTGGAACACATATTTGTGATTTCCTTATTAAATGGGTGGGACCTATATCTCTCTCCAATGCATTGGGTAAATATTTACATATCATTATATTTACATGTATGGAACATTAAGTAAATCCATTTATTTTATACAGGGCTAGAACGACCTATAAATTAGGTTTAGTAATACAAGGCCCGAATGAGGAGTGAACACGATTTAGTAATATACTTTTTCCACTATGATGGTCTTATCTGTGAGACTTGGATAATGTGGAAATGATTTTATATACTTATGTGTTATCCAAAATTCCTTATTTTTTGTCAATGCTATTTTATCATTGTTAATTTTCAGTCATGATTTATGCATTATGTACTGCCAACATTTATTTTTATGGCTAAATATTTTGATATTTAAAATTTAGGTTTATGTTTTTAAATTCTTATGTTTATGTTTTATTTGATGTTATCCATATTTAAACATAATGATCATATGTCATAACCCTTTTTATGTTCTCTTTCCCCCATTATATAAATAAATCTTTTATGTCAGAAAACTAATGTGGGACATTTTTATGGGAGTTTTTACAAGTCTTTCACCAAGATAGAAGTATGTGTTCTGTGTTTCCAAAGACACTAAACTACTACGATCTTTTGATATCTATTTGGGTAATGTATTAATTATTCCACAAAATAAATCTAATTTCCATTTATTTGAATCCTGGTTTTTTATATTTAGTATCAAATGTAATATTTATTTAACCTTTGGAAACTAGGATGTCATAACATAGTGAGATACCTAGATATATTTCTAAAGATACATATAGAGAATTCCCTAAAGGTATGTCTAACTATAAGTTACAGTGATTTAATTATGGTAACCATCATGAATAACCTAGGACTAATCCTAATATTATATATATTGAAAGAAACCCCCCTTGATTATATTATTTTCCTAGTATGATTTTTTCCTCTCACACTATTTTTTAGGTTTTATAAAATGTCTAGAACCCGAATGAATCATGTTAACGATATATGCACTAGGAAATGAAATTATTTTCATCCTAAACAACCAACTATTATGGGATCTGGAATTCAAAATATTATCATTATATCTAAACAAGCTATAAATCCTTCTGGACTTCTAAATTAGTAGAGAAGGGTGAAAATTTTTGTTGAGTCCTTCATGATGCAATATCCACCTTATTTTAGTGGGTCTTATGATACACTTGTTGTTGAAAAATGGATCAATACCATTGAAAATATATTTTATATCCTTCACTGTTTAGAAAATGGAAAGTTTATTTTTGGATATTTATCATTTAGAAGGAGAAGAAAACCAGTCGTGTACTCTAATCAAGAATATAGTGCAACGAGAAGAAATTTAATCCATGTAATAAGACAAGTTTACGAACATATTTTTTATAAGTACATGACTCATATTATTTGAATGAAAATGGAATAGGAGTTCCTTGATCATAGGTAAAATGATGATGAGTCTATTGGTACATAAGAGGAAAATTTTACAGAACATGCGTGGTATACTTCTGGCTTTATTATCCTACCTGAAATTAAAGTTGGTTGATTCTTTAGTGTCTTAAAACCAATTCTTTAAGGGAAATTAGCAATAAGAGACTTTATTATCTATGTAGATATTGTGTTTTTCTCTATCAAGGTAGAAATGGAACTTTTTGTTACATATCAATATCATAGTTTTGATGAGAAATTAAATTTGGAATTCAACGGAAAATCTAAAAATACTGGTAAAAAGAAGACGAGTGTTTCTTTGTACTCAAATTGGGGAAAGAAGGATGGTGGAGATTGTCTTAAAGGGACTAGTAAATGTTTTATGTGTGTAAAATAAGGTCATTGGGATTTTGAGTACTGAAGTAATGAGTAGAAGGTATCTTATGATGTTAATAGAGAAAAGGCTATAGAGAAATAACCACCAACACTTTAATGCTACAAGTGTAAAGAAATGGGGCATTATGATAACCAATGCCCTAATTCATGGGTTATCAATGACGATCGATGTTAAAACCCTATTAAGTAAAAATAAAAAGGAAAATCACATGATATAACTATTGTTGATGGTGAGTATTAAAATGAAGTGGGGGAATTATTGAGTGTTTATATGATGGGATTCCAGATTAATGTTGTAGAATCTCTTTTATAGAATTTTGAAATATTCAAATATATAGGTATTGGTCCATTTTGGTTTTCCATAAGTATATGGTACCTTTAACCATGAAAAATTATTTAAATACTTTTTCTAAAACACGTGATATGTGCATAATGATTGGATAAGGAGATAATGAGATGTTTGATAGTATTAATAACCTTAGGTCCGATAGAAGGACAAAGTGATATCATGGATTCAGTATATATAATTATTTGGATTTATGGTTTGTTGAAAGAGATTATTTTTTATATAATGAATGTTTTCACTATGGATATATGGTAATTCAAGTTAATACCATTTTTCAAGAGAATACATGATTAAGGTGTTCAAATGTTTGGAATGTGACAACTAAGAACTTCTATATGAGATGGGAGATAAATGCTAAGTTTTTTTAGTTCACCTTTTTATAAAGTTTTATATTTTCAGTTTTTGGAAGGATAGTAAGTTTATTTATTTATGGATAGTATAAGTTATACTCCATTTATAGTTTGTTAGATTAATGTATTCTCTCACTATAGGTGGACTTGTACAAATTTTATAACCATTTCAACCCTTTTCTTGATACATATAAATTGACATATCATTCTATATATGGATCACATAATATGTTAACAATTTAGGAATAAAATATTCAAATTCATATAATTTAATAAAATATGAAGTGAAAATTGTTCAATTAATGAACAATGGTGAGATTTTACCAAAATCAAGTAAGTATTTTTTATCATGTTAAATTCTGCAACATTATTAAAAGGATATTGAAACCAAAAAGTTTATCCTTGTACCTTATTATCATATGAATCAGATGGTCCCTTTAATCACCCTATATTTATGGATTTCAGGTTGTTAACTTTCTCTAAAATTTGTTCTCTATCACTCTCCATCATAACATTATGGTAATATTTTTCTTCCATATCTATGTTTTCACTTCTCACCTATGTTCTACTATATTCAAAACTAATTAGGAATTACTTTGGGAAACTGAATGTTTTTAACTTTACTTTTTAAAATTAATATTTATTATTCCTTTTTAAGATGTAGGTTTCTATGAAATAAACTTTCAAAGAGTAGACATTCTATTTCCCTGATGAATTTAGAGGGAGAAATTCATTTTAAGGGGGCCAGAATGTAACACCCCGATATATTATGAGTTAAATTATTTTTAATTTATTTGTTGTATTGTGTTGTATGTTATACCAATATAAAATATTGTGTTATATTTTTTTATATGAAACACTACTCTTATCTTGTGTTATAGACAATTACAAGTTATAATGATAGAATTCATTTCACACAAGACTGAGTATAAGTGATCAAAAAAATATTATCACCTAGTAATTAAAATGGCACGTATGAATAATATTAAGATCCTTCAAAGAAAATATTTAATTGAAATTAATTGAGTCGATAAAATAATAAAATAACTCTTTATGGATTCATTCTAATGATTAAAATTCATCTTATATGTTTTCTAGTCATGAAAAAAGAAGAAATTCGATTGTTTGGATAAAAGAAGTATTTTTCAAAAAATGATGTATGAACATATTTTGATGGAACACCCATTTTAAATCTATTTTTTGACAATTTTTTATATTATAATTAAAAAATAATCTTTTTCTTCGTAATAGGGAAATAAAAATTTACATAGTATGAAAAGTTTATATTTTTCAGGTAAGTTTTAAATTTTGATGAATGGTAAAATTATATCAATTTTTAACTGAAAACAAATTTTTTCATCGAAATAATATATTTAATTAAATTATATTATTGAATGGTTTTAAAATTTAAATATTATTTATTGTTATCATTTAATATAATTTATGTCATTAGAATTAATTTTACATTGAATTCAAATGTAAACATATTTCAATCTTTTGTAATATTTAAATTTTTAAAACCTCATTCTGCCTTTCCAACAATGAGAATAATTTCAATTAAATTTTGGAAACTTATATGTTTTGAATTTAAAAAAAAATTATTCTATTTTTGGAATCATTATTACCAAATTATTTAAATAGTATATTTTATTTTTGGGCATTCTGAATAGTAGCTTCAGTAATTTTTATTAATATGGTAAAAGTGTAAAATTGGTAATTAAGGGTAAGAATGCACTTTTAAAACTACCCTAAAACATGTATTAATATCATTTTATGAGTTTTTATCTACCTAAATAATCCATGGGTAGAAATCATGTTTTTTGGAAGCCACATGGATGAGATTAGGATATTTAATTTTTTTTATTTAATGAAAAGTTAAATATGTATCACTCAAATTTTAATAACTAAACCATTTTCCATATAATGTTATACAAAATATAAATTCAATTATTAATTCTTATTTGAAATATTAAATTCATTTATTTGTTATGGGAATTTAATTATAATTTTTAGGAAATATATAATTACTTTAATGACATAAACTTTGATTGTGATTAAATTAATTAATTGCTGAGAAATTAGTAGAACAATTATTACTAAAATTTTAATAACCATAAAAAGACCCAAAACATTCCACATTTTTATTTTTTATGATTATATATCTACCATAATCACCTAAGAGTATTGTTATTTACCATTTGGATTCAAATGGATGATATTGTGACACTTATATTATTTTATTTAAAGTGGTGTTAAAGTTGTCACTTTCATAATTTAATAAGTATAACATTTGTTCTGTTGCATTTTCCAAATGATAAATTAAAATAAAAGTATTATTATATATTTTAGTGTATTTATATTCATAATAGTATTTTATTAATATTTTTTACAAAAAAATAAGTATATAAAATAATTACACAAAATTGATGTAGTGGTTATTTAATTAATGGAAATATCAAATTAAAGTTATTAAAAATATTAACAAAATATATACATTGAGACAGTTAATATGTCCATTGATTTTTATATATGTAATAGACCCTATAACTATATAATAAAATTATTGGTTTGATTATAACCTCTTATATTGATATTTGTAAAAATCTATGAATTGAATAGTGTCAAAATTTATAATATTTTCATTCTGTCAAAATAATGTGTTATTAGAATATTTTAAATTAATAAATCATTTTTAAAAAATATATTATAATTATAATATTTTAAAATATTATCTAAGGATATTATTTACGGTCTAATTTACATCAAATAAATAAATATTTTACCCATTTAATACTGAATTTTTTGTTATATTAATTAAAATTAAATAGAATAAATAAGAGTTAATTAAAATGATAATGTTTACATTGACATAAAAACATGAATAAAACTTATTTTATGATGATATTATAACCCTATATCATATTATATTCTAAATTGGGACATTTGAAGGTCCTTGAGAGGGTTTTTATTTTATTATAAATCAATATTTTTGAGGTATCTAAAAGTGCCCCTCACATAAATTATAAAAGAGAACATACTCCATAACTTATTTGCATAAATTTAATCCTTAAAAATAATCCATATGATTCCATGTTCCCTTATAAACATCCCTAGTTATAATATATTGGTTCTGGTATTTTTTAAAGACCAAGTCTCGTGATCTAGGAGAATATTTAGAGAATCACATTGAAGAAGAGGTAACATCGTGTACTGATTCTTTCAAAATTATTTCTTTTTATACTTACTCTTCATGATATTTTTAATTATAAATAAATAAGTATAGTATAACTTATATTCCAATATTTTATTATAATTATGAAAATACCATAATCCACCTTCTATCCTTCCTAAAAAAATGAAATCATCATGCATGCGTACGTATGACTTACCATCTCCACGATGTAGTGTAATCTGTTTTTCACCACCACCTTAATTTGATACTTATACTGATGTAAATAAAAACTTTATATAATTATTATAACATGATATTAATTATTAAATAATATAAAGCATCAAATTCAATTCTATTAAACAAATATGGAAATAATATCGTCGCGTGTGCGTATGTACAGTCGACCGTCTCCACGATGTGATGTGATTCATTCTAAATTATCTAAATTAAATAGTGATTATATAAATTTATGGAATGAATAAAAATGGTATATATTAGGATAATATCAATTTTTAATGATAAAACTATAATCTTATAAGGATAACTGAAACTTATTCGACAAAACATGCATATGAATATAAAGTAGTTAATACCTGAATAACGAGAAATAATGAAATATTATTTCCAAAAATATGATAATATGATCATATATGATATCATAAAAATAACTGTTATTCCTTAATAATTCAATGACAATATATAAATATTTATACATGAGTTTTGGATATATAAAATGGATGGAGGACATAAGGTATGTGATAATTTCGCAACCTCATTACTATCCGAGATTGTTTATACAGGAATATTTATCATCCACGTCCATGTTTCATAAATATGTAAGATTATTTCTCTTCTAATAAAAAAAATTTAATTTCAGTTTTACCCATTGATGAATTTTTATTAAATGGTATGAATGTAATATTTTATAATTATTGGTAAGATGTTATTTTTTACTTTTCTTGAAAAAGTTCGAGAAGAATGTTTTCATTTAACTTATATGACATGAATGGATTAATATTATTTATCAACACCATATTTTCATGAATAATAACTTTAAAATTATCAAGGTTATTTTAAAATAATTTATTTTCTTTTAAAATTTTGTAGCATTTAAAAAAAATTAAGATGGAAGAATATTTTCCTCAAGAATTCATTTCAAGTGTTTTCTCAAAATTATATTTCATATAAGATGAATAAGGTTTTGTTTTATATATACCAACCCTATTGTTCCAATGGTTTGATTATGTTTATGATGTAATTTATGAAATCTATTTTTTTCTTATATTATCTTATGATGGAAGTTTGGTTAAGAATCGCATTTTATTACATCGATTATGTTTATGCTGAATGTTTTATGATTTTGTAGCACCCATATATTTGATTTAATTATGAGATGGGTGGTACCTATATATCCCTATAATGCATTCTGTAAAGATTTATATCTCATGAGATAGATATGTATGGAATGAAAAGTAAATTTAGTTACTAAATACAGGGCTGAAACAACAAGTAAATATGGATCAGTAGTACAGGGCAGAAACAAGAAGTGAACTTATTTAAGTAATGGAATTTTTTGCGATGATGGTCTGGGAAATGATCCTTGGATAATATAGAAATAATTTTCTATTATTGGGATTTTTCCATTATTCTATGTTTAATACCAATAACAATTTATCATGGTTAATTTTACTTTATGATTTATGCCTTACGTAGAGCCTATATTTATTTTTATGACTCAATATTTTGATATTAAAAATATATATAAGGACCCATCCTTAAACCTTATATATTATTGAATAAAATTAATAATTCACATTGAGTATCTTTTCATGTTTAGAGTTTTAGAGAATTAGGCCATAACTACTACATTACATCTCAAAAATTACAAGGTAGACACTCCTACTCAGTTTTCATTTTTTCCACAAAATACAACCTCTTGAAAAAAAGAGTGATGTCTAATTCCATGTTTAAGAGTGCCTGAATTTTCCTTGATCCCATCCTTGACCCTGTTCCACTTTATGTCAAGTGAAAAACATTTCAAAAACATTGGATGAGCATAAAAAGCTCAGTAAGGGATACACAAAGAAGGAAAACTTTTAGTTTTTCAAAACAATAGGTAAACCATTAATACTTTATCATAAGTAATACTTTTCACCTTTATGATGTAGTAAATACTCTTCAATAAATAAAATATCATTACTTACCCTTTTTTAATCAAAAGATTACCATAAACCCCACATAAAGAACACATAACATATAAAGGTAACTTGGGACATAAACAAACTTAAATGAAATAACCATACGGTCGACTTCCACACATATAACTAAATGGAATATCCATATAGCCGACTTCTATACCCAGTGCATTGGAGGTTATAACGTAACCACCCATACTAGTTTTCAAGGCACCACATGTCATTTGGTTTATCACGTAACCACCCGTCAAATTTCCAAGTACAATTATAAAATCATAACACATAAAACAAATATAAAAGAAAAAAAACATTTCAACATCTTAATCACAATATATCACATAAATATATTGACATAAAAAATCCATTATCAAAACCATTTTCAATATAAAAATACATAAAAGAGTATATGGTATTTATTTTCCTTAAAAAAACATTATGGCTTGTTAAGGAAGCCAAAGAAAAAATAATACTTGCGGTGGCAGAAAGGTCGTTGCCACCGCTTAAATCAAAAGAAACATTCCTCTTTGTTGTTTAGTAAAACAATTTATAGAAAAATATTCCCTTTGAAAATTCATGGGTGTTTATAAATCGTATAAAAGAAAGTCATGTATTAAAACAAAATATGCCTCAATGAAAGGCGATTGAGACGAAGTCTCTTACCTCGTGTCCGACTTGACACGATGGTTCTTTAATCTCTTGAATAATATAATAAAGTTAATTTATACTTTCTTAGGAACATTTTTCAAGTTTACTAGTCCTTTTATATCAATTATTACCATGTTATAAACATTATGTAATCATTTAATTTAATAATGGTAGTTTTGTCGATATTTGGTACTTGAGTCAAAAATGAAAACCTTATATTAACAAGTTGTCCATGTTTTAAATTGTTCATTATATACAAAATGAAATTAATTATTTAGATATCATATATATCATATATATCCAGTATATGTAAATTTATTACAGTACATATCAGTTGGAGGTAAGAAATGAAATGCACCGTTCATGGAGATGGTAAGTTGTACGTACGCATGAACGCTACATTCATTTCTCTTTCTTATTTTAATGGAATTAAAACATAATGATAAATAGGTATATTATAATTCCAGTATAATATATTATATAATATCATTAACTCTATCCTTTATACATCCCACATATAGCATGAAAGAGTCATATCACTTTGAGGGGGAGGTAGTCCGCACTTCGTCAAATGAAATTATCGCATTTACCCATAATGGAAACCATAATGGTTTGCTATAAAAGAAAAATACAGTAGAATAAAGAGAACATAAACATAATATATATCATATAAAAATACATTGACATCATAATGGCCACCATGAGAGGCGGTAGGAGATAATTGAACAATCATCGTTTCGTGAGGTGTTAGTTTTCCATCCACAGAAACATTATGGTCTTCCCCCATTAAATGGAGGTGTGTGTAAGTGTAGTTTGAATACATCTCATAACAACATCCTAGTATATTGAGGATACTGGTTTTGTTATAGAATAGTGGAATAAAATTTTTTTAGGGGTCGGAGAAGTAAAATAAATGAAAAGAAGTTAAGAGAAATTGTTACCTTTAATTTGGGTAACTGCCTTTAGTTCAAAACAAAATGGTTTGTTGAAGTGTCTTTTGCCTAAGTTAAGGATTATAGGTGGAATATAGGGATGTAGGTATCGTAATTGGGAAGAGTTTGGACGATCCAAAAGGCTTGAGTGGTGTGAGGAGTTGGTTAGAAATGGTCTCTTTTTGTAAGGGGGATGAGGGGCTCTTTAGGAAAGTGTGAAAGCGTTATTTTATTATAAACGTATCTTCGGATTCAAAAGGTCCAAAACACATTAAATTATAAGATAAGATGACTCATATTAGAAATAAAATCATCCAATATGAATTGGACAGGTTTTGGATATTATTTTAGTCTTTATAATCTTATTTATTTAAATCATTTTTTAATGAGGTAAAAACTGCATCATTATTGTGTCATTAATTTTTAATTTATTGGATGTCTAATTTTTTTTAAAAAAAATACCATGATTTAGGAAATCGTTTTGGATTTCCAATTAATATTTATTGCGAAAAAGATAATTTATAAAACCCCTTGTAAAAATTAATTTACTAAACGATATTTTCTTTTGTCATTTTTTCCTTTAATTTAAGTTAATTTATCTAAATTGTCATTTTCACTCCCAAGTAGCTCAATGGGGTCCCAAAATAGAACCAATGATGGAAATGGTCATAAATGAATCATTAAATAAGATTTGTACAGGTGTTAAGGTAATTTGAAATTATTATAATATTCTTTTTACCTCGAATTATCTTATTTACCTTTAACTGTGGTAAATAAAAGTCAAAAGTTACTATTCACCAAATATTATTTTCATCTTATTGTATCACATTTTATGTATTAATAACAACATGTATGTATAATTTTATAAATTAAATTCAAAGAAGTGATAAAAATTTTATTTAAATGAAAAAGTCGGTTTTTTTAACTACTACTATGTGGTTCCATTATTCTCCAAAAATTGAAGTTTGTCAGAAAATTACCAAAAATTCAGCCTAAGATATATTTGATATTAAAAATTAAAAAATGATTTCTATTTTACCAAATTATAAACATAGAAGTTTCATTAATTAATTTAAAATTAATTCCCATTGTTAAAAAAATAGTGTGTTTTTAAGAAATAATAACTATCAAAAGATTGACACTTGTTTATATCCAAATTCAAAGTAAAATTAATTCCAATGACCAAAATTGGATTAAATGGTAAAAAAATATTCTAATTACACTTTAAAACCAATTAAAAAGATAATCTAACCATAGAAATAAATTAGTTTAAAGGTAGTTTTGAATGAAAATACAACATGTTTCACTTTTCATTAAAAATTGAATTTTATCAGAAAAATACCAAAAATTTACCCAATGTAAATTTTGATGTCCCTATTCTAAAGAAAAATTTTATTTGGTTAAATAGAAAATATATAAGTGAAAAAAAAACTAGATTTAAATAGGGTTCTCCATTAAATGGTGGTAAATCGACCTTTTAAAGTAAATTATGCATAAAATTAGATTCATTCACAATTTAAGACTCTAAATTTTATTGGATAAATGTAAATAAATTTAACAAACAGGTATAATCATATTATAGTTAGTTTTTTTCATTCCCTCCAATACAATGTCTAGGATTTATCTTTCATTTAAAATAATGATATTATATTATTTGTGTGCAACGTAAGATTTCAAAGAAACTTGTTGTTGCGTATCGGGTATGCTATCGAACATAGAAACCCTTTTAAAGTAACATTAATATTTAGTTTTTAAATATTAATAAATATGAAAATATATTATTCCTCCTTTACCTGGGATGTTACATCCTTCCCCCCTTTTGTAAATTGCGTCCTCACAATTTTTATTCACTTATCAAAATAAGTGGGGGGGTATTTATCCTTCTTAGCATTTTCAGATTACCACATTGCCTATTCAACTGTATGGTTTTTCCACAAAACCTTTACATGGTGAATTACCTTATTCTTCAAAACTGGCTCTCTTCGGTCAAGAATATGGACTGGTTGTTCCTCATAGGTGATATTCTCTTCCAACTGAACTACCTCTAGAATTAAGACATGTGATGGATCTGGTATATACTTTCTCAACATCGAAACATGAAAAACATTGTGTATCTGGGATAAACTTGGAGGTAAAGTCACTCTGTATGAAATTGATCCAACTTTCACCAGGATTTCATATCGTCCAATGATCCTTGGACTCAACATTCCCTTCATAACAAAACACGTCACACTTTTCAATGGAGAAACATTGAGAAATACATGATCACCTTCCTCAAAAGAAATATCCTTCCTCTGGTTATCCACATAACTTTTATGTCTACTCTGAGTTTTTCTCATGTTATTCTGAATCAACTGAACATTCTCTGGCATCTCTTCTACCAATTCTGGTCCCATCAGCTTCCTTTCACCGACTTTATCCCAAAAATCTAGAGTTCGACAATGATTTCTATATAATGCCTCAAATGGAGCCATCTGTATACTGGAATGAAAACTGTTATTATAAGAAAATTTGACCAAATAAATATGGTGGTCCTAACTTCCCTTATAATCCATCAAGCAAGCACGTAACATATCCTCCAAGGTCTGAATTGTTCGTTCTGACTACCCATCTGATTGAGGATGAAAAGATATACTAAAATTTTATTCAGTACCCATCAACTTCTAAAGGCCTTTCCAAAAGTTATAAGTGAACCTGGGATCACGATCAGATACAATGGAGAGGGTAAATCCACGTAACCTGACTATCTCATTGACATACAAGCGAGCAAGTTGATCTAGAGACAAAGTATCTTGAATAGGAAGGAAATTAGCAGATTTAGTCAATCGATCAACTATAACCCAGATTGCATTATTACCATGAGATGTCTTCGGTAATACCACAACAAAGTCCACGGATATATTTTCCTGTTTCCACTCTGGCATCAGTAAAGGCCGAAGAATCCCTTTCGGTAACTGTCGCTCTGCTTTAACATATTAACAATTCAAACAATTTATATTAAAATCAGCAATATCCCTTTTCATTGCATCCCACCAGTAATACTCACGAAGATCTCTTTATATCTTAGTACTACAAGGATGAACTGAAAATGGGGAACTATGAGCTTCACATAACAACTCATTCTTTAACTGTGAATCACAAGGAACACATAATCATTTCCCAAACCTCAAAACACAATCATTATCAACATTAAAATCAGTAAACTTACTCTTCTGAACCAACTCTACCATTTTCTACAACTCACAGTCTTCCATCTACGCTTGCTTGATTCTATCTGATAGAGATGATTTCACTGACACCTGAAACAAAACAGAAGAATTTTTTGCACAAACAACTTCTATGCCAAATTTTATCAAATCAAAAACCAAAGGACCCATTTCCAAATATAGAATGGTTAATGAAGCATTACTTTTTTGACTCAAAGCATCATCCACTTTATTTTCTTTTCCTTTATGGTAATGGATCGTGCAATCATAATCCTTGATTAATTCCATCCATCTCCTCTATCTCATGTTCAATTATTTCTTAGTGAATATATACATCAAACATTTATGGTCAGTATATATTTCACATTTTACTCCATAAAAATGTTACCTCTAAATTTTTAAAACAAAAACAACAGCAGCTAATTCCAAATCTTGTGTAGGGTAACTTTACTCATGAGGTTTCAACTAACGTGAGGCAAAAGCAATTACATGATCATTTTGCGTAAGGACACAACCAAGTCCATTCAATGAAGCAAAACTATAGATAACAAACTCACCATTTCTGGAAGTCAATTCTAAAACTAGAGCATTCACCAATCTTCTTTTCAATTCCAGAAAACAATCATCACAGTCTTTTTCCAACTGAACTTAACACCTTTTTGAGTTAACATAGTCATTGGACTAGATAACCTTGAAAACTTTTCAACAATCCTTCGGTAATAACCTTCCAAACCAAGAAAAATGAGGATCTTAGTTATTTTTGTGGGTCTTGGACATTCTTCAACAACGTTTTTTTTAGCAGGATCAATAATTATGCAATTTTTTTAAAAATTAGTCTAAGGAAAGAAACTTTTTGAAACCAAAACTCACAATTGATAAATTTTACAAATAGTTTCTTTTCTTATAAGGTTTGTAAGACAACCCATAAATGGAATTCATGTTACTCTTTACTTTTAGAATAAACCATAATATCTTCAATAAACACAACCACAAACGTATCTAAGAACTCACAGAAAATTCTATTCATAAATCCATGAATACAGTAGGTGCATTGGTTAACCCAAAATACATAACTACAAATTCGTAATGGCCATATCTAGTATGAAATATAGTCTTCAGAACGTCTGCATCCATTAATTTCAACTGATGGTACCCCAACCACAAATCAATCTTTGAAAAATATTGAGCTCCTTGGAGCTGATCAAACAAATCATCGATATGAGGCAAATGATACTTGTTCTTAATAGTGATGTTATTCAATGATCTATAATCAATGCAAAGTCTCATTGAACCGCCTTTCTTTTTATCAAACAAGACTAGAGCACCCCATTTTGATGTGCTAGGTCGAATAAAACATTTATTTAATGACTCCTGCAATTGATTCTTTAACTCTAAAAGTTAAATTTGAGATATTAGATAAGGGGGTTTTGAAATTGGCTTAGCATCAGGAACTAATTCTACAGTAAATTCAACTTTTCGATCATGTATTATACCAGGAAACTCATTAGGAAACCCATCAAGGTAATCATTTACCACTAGCACGTCATTAATCTGAACAATTCCTTTATTTTAAACAATAAGTGCAAGGTAACATTCATTTCCATCTTTTACTAGTTTCTAAACTTCCTGATATGTTATCAAAAGCAAGGGTTCATTCTTGTACACAAACTGAAAATATTTCTGAAATGAAACCTCTTTATCTCTACATTCAATTTTAGCATGATAAACAGGCAGACAATCCATGCCCAAAATAACCTCAAACTCTACTAGAGGCAAAACAATAAGGTTTTTAGGTAGATTCTTCCCGCACATAAGGACAAGATTGTTATTATGTTTTCTTTTTGTCTCAAAATTTCCTCCATGTGTTTTTACCATAAGTTCTGTATTCATATCTTGAGATGGAATTCCCAATTTATTAGAAAACATCCCAGAAATTAAGGAGTGTGTAGACCCTGAATCAAACAACACATTGGCATAATCTGAACAAACAAACAGTGTACCTAATACTACCTCATTCGATGGACCAAAATCTACTGAAGTTGTTGCAAAGGATTTCAACACCCCTTTCTGCTTGTATTAAAAATGCTTTCCCTCAGTTGAGTTTATTTTTGGACAATCATTTTCATAATGACCCATTTCATTAAACATAAAACATCTTACCATTGGTTTTTCATTGCATTCCTGATCATATTACTTATAGTTATGAGAAATATTACCAAACTTACCAAAATGGAAGCACGTTCCAGACATTGATAAACATTCCCCAGGATTCGTTTTAGCCACTACTCAAAATTTGGATATTTAATTTTCTTACCGACAAGCTTCATTGATGAATTTTTTCCCTTTGCCTGCCAACTGGACCTCTTATTTTGTTGTTTTTTCAAAGAACACATGATCATCTGCAAATTCTATTTCCACATTCCCCAAAGATCAAACAAGTTTTTCATAACTTTTGATCTTGTTAGAGGCTAATGCTCTTCGATATTGTGGCTTCAATCGTGAGTAAAATCAATTTCTCTTACTATCAATATCTTGGATGAAATTTGGTGCATACCTTTATAGTCGAGTGAACATTTCATTATAATAATCCACTGAGTCCTCCTCAAACCACAATTCTTGGAAATTTTTTTCATCCTAAGAAGAACCACCTTAGGAAAATATTTCTCAAGAAACATACCTTTGAATTCACCCTAGTCAATAGCATCGATCTCCTCACTATCCCTGATATTTTTCACCGTCGACCACCATTGATCAGCTTCACCTTAAAAATGTTAAATAGCAAGACTAACCTTTTGATGTTATGAACACCCCATAATATTGAAAATCTTCTCCAGTGCTTTAATCCATCATTCTGCTAGAATAGGGTCAGATGATCCTCTAAATGATAGGGGATGTTGCCTCATGAAATGTTCCACTACTAACATGTTCCTCTACGGTTGATCTAGAAGATCTAATGCATGGACACCACCACTATTTATAGCCTGATTCAAATGTGCCATCACTGTAACCAACTATTCAGTTCCAATTCCAACCATCTCAGGTTGCTGATTTGGAAGGTTGTGTTCCTCCTGATTTTGTCCCAACACAGCTTCTCTGTTTCCTTTGCGGAAAAGTATTCTGAACACAGAAATATCTTAGTCTAAGCAACATGGTAATATGTAAATGCTATATCATTTCAATATTACCATAAATTAATTTATGGACATTTATTTAACAATATCCTATCTCCTAAAGTTGTCTAAACCGACCTCTCATACCAACTACAAGGACACGACCATAAACCTTACATAATCTTGAATTAAATAAATAATTCACATTGAGGATCTTTTCAGCTTTATAATTTTAGAGAATTCAGCCATAACTATTACATTACATCTCAAAAATTACAAATTTTACACTCTTACTTAGTTTCCATTTTTTTCAAAAAATAAAAACTCTTGAAAAAAAAAGTTATGTATAATTCCATGTTTAAGAGAGCATGACTTTTCCATGATCCCATCCTTGACCCTATTCCACTTTTTGTCCTGTGAAGAACATTTAAAAACATTGTATGAGAATTAAATGCTCAGTAAGGGATACACAATGAAGAAAAACTGATAGTTTTTCAAAACAACAGGAAAACCATGAAAACTATATCATAATTAATACTTTTCACCTTTGTGAAGTACTGAATACTCTTCACTGAATAAAGTATCATTACTTACCTTTTTGTAACCAAAATATTTCCATAAAACCCATATAATGAACACATAACATATAAAGGTAACTTGGGACATTAACAAACATAAATTGAATAACCATATGGTCGACTTACACACATATCACTAAATGGATTTGTCATATGGCCGAATTCCATACCCAATGCATTAGAAGTTATAATATAACCACTCGTCCTGGTTTTCATGGCACCACCTGTCATTCTGTTTATCACGTAACCACCCGTCAAATGTCCAAGTACCATTATTAAATCATAACACATTAAACAAATATAAAGTAAAGAAAACATTTCTACATTTCAATAACAATATATCACTTAAATATATTGACATAAAAAATACATTATAAAAACCATTTTCAATACTAAAATTCATTAAAGAGTATATGGTATTTATTTTCCATGAAAAAATATATTAAGGCATGTTATGGAAGCCAAAGAACAAATAATACTCGCTGCGACAGAAAGGTCATTGTCACTGCTTACGTCAAAAGAAACATTCCTTTTTTCCATTTAGTAAAATGCTTTGTAGAAAAAGATTCAATTTGAAAATTCAAGGGTGTTTATACAGCGTATAAAAGAATGTAGTGTGTTAAAACAAAATATGCCTCAATGAAAGGAGATTGAGACGAAGTCCCTTACCTAGTGTCGGACTTGACTCAATCGTTATTTAATCTTCTGAATAATAAACTAAAGTTAATTTTTACTTTCTTAAGAACCTTTTTCAAGTTTATTAGTCTATTTATATCAATTATTACCATGTTATAATCATTATGTAGTCATTTATGTTAATAATGGTCGTTTTGTCGATATTTTGTACTTGAGTCAAAAATGAACACCGTATATTTACAGATTGTCCATGTTGTCAATTTTTCATTATATCCAGAATGAAATTAGTTATTTATATATCAAATATATCATATATATCCAGTACATATATATTTATAACAGTACACATCATTTGGAGGTAAGAAATGAAATGCACCATTCATGGAGACGGTAAACCGTACGTACGCATGAATGCTACATTAATTTATATTTCTTATGTTAATTTAATTAAAACATAATTATACATAAGTATATTATAATTCCAATATAATATATTATATAATATAATATCATTAACTCTATCCTTTATACATCCCACGTATGTCATGAACGATTCATATCACTTTGAGGGGGCGGTAGTCCGCACTTCCTCAAATGAAATTATCACGTTTACCCATAATGGAAACCATAAAGGTATGCTATAAAATAAAAATAAATAAGCATAAAGAAAACATAAACATAATATATATCATATATAAATACAGTGCCATCATAATATCCACCATGAGAGGTATTAGGAGGTAATTGAACAATCATCTTTTCGTGAGACGTTAGTTTTCCATCCACAGAAACATTATATTCTTCACCCATTAGATGGAGGTTTGTGTAAGTTTAGTTTGAATACTTATCATAAAACCATACTAGTATATTGAGGATAATGTTTTTGTTATAAAATAAGGGAATAAAAAGATTTTAGGGTTTGGAGAAGTAAGATAAAAGAAAATAAGTTAAGAGGAACCATTACCATTAATTTGGGTAACAACCTTTGGTTTAAACCAAAATGGTTTGTTGATGCGCCTTATTCCTAAATTAATGCTTCTAGGTAGAATATAGGGATTTATAGAGCTTAATTGGGTAGAGTTTGGACGATCCAAAAGGCTTCAGAGGTGTGAGGAATTGGTTATAAATGGTCTCTTTTTATAAGGGGGATTAGGTGCTCTTTAGGAAAGTGTGAAAAAATATTATTATTATTAAATTATCTTCGGTTTCAAAAGTTCAAAAACACATTAAAGTCAAAGATACGATGGATCATATTCGAAATAAAGTCATCCAATATGAATTTGAAAGGTTTTGGATATTATTTTAGTCATTATAATCTTATTTATTTAAATAATTTATTAATGAGGTAAAAACTGCATCATTATTGTGTCATAAATAATTTAATTTATTAGATGTCTAAAAGTTATAAAAATACTACCATGATGTAGGAAATCCTTTTATATTTACAATTAATATTTATAGTTGAAAATATAATTTATATAATCCCTTGTAAAAATTAATATACTAAAAGATATTAACTTTTGTCATTTTTTCCTTTAGTTTAAGTTAATTAATCTAAGTTGTCATTATCATTCCCAAGTGGCTCAATGGGGTCCTAAAATCAACCCAAATATGCCCATGGTAGTAAATGACTCAACCAATACGTTTTTTTCAAGTGTTAAGGTAATTTTGAATTATTATAATATTCTTTTTACCTAGAATTACTTTATTTAACATTAACCGCGGTAAATAAAAGTCAAAAGTTATTGTTCACAAAAAAAATTATTTTCATCTTATTGAACCATATTTTATATAATAATAACAACCATGTATATATAATTTTTGATATTTAATTAACAAAAGTGGTAAAATTACATTTAAATGAAAAAGTCGGTTTTTTTAACTACTACATAGTGGTTTCACTATTCATCAAAAATTGAAGTTTTTCAGAACATTACCAAAAATTCAGCCTAAGATATGTTTGATATTCACAATTCTCAAATGATTTCTATTTGACTAAATTATAAACATAGAAGTTTCATTAATTAATTTAAAATTATTTCTCGTTGTTAAAACAAATAGCGTGTTTTTGAGAAACAATAATTATCAAAAGATTAAAACTTGTTTATGTCCAATTTAAAAGTGAAATTAATTCCAATGACCAAAATTGGATTAAATGGTAAAAATATATTATAATTAAACTTTAAAACCAATTAAAAAGATAATATAACCATATAAATAAATTAGTTTAAAAGGTAGTTTTGAATTAAAATACAACATGTTTCACTTTTCATTAAAAATTGAGTTTTTCGTAAACAAATACCAAAAAATTACCCAAATAGAATTTTGATGTCCCGATTCTAAAGAGGGATTTTATTTGGTAAAATAAAACATATAAAAGTTACCAAACTATATTTAAATAGCGTTCTCCATTAAATGGCGGTAAATCGACCTTTTAATGTATAATATGCATAAAATTTCATTCATTCACAATTTAAGCCTCTAACTTTTATTGGATAAATGTAAATACATTTAACAAACATGTATAATCATATTTTAGTTAGTTTTTTTCTTTCTCGCCAATACAATGGCTAGGAGTTAACTTCCATTTAAAATAATAATATTACATTATTAGTGTGCAACGTAAGATTTCAAAGAAACTCATTGTTGCGTATCAGGTACGCTATCGAACATAGAAACCCTTTTAAAGTAAAATTAATATTTAATTTACAAATATTAATAAATATGAAAATCTCTTATTCCTCATTTACATGGTATGTTACAATATATGTTCATGTTTTTACATTCTTATGTTTATGATTTGTTTTATTTTCTCTATTTTTACCCTTACTAAGCATTTGAGCTCACCTTATTTATGTTTTCATTCCCTCATGGTATAAAGAAACGTTGTAGGTAAGAAAACTAAAGGTAAATATATTTATGGTAGATGTTTATGATCTTTCAGCAAGCTAAAAGAATGGGTTTTGGGTTTCCATAGACACTAAACTAATAAGATCTTTAGGCATCAATTTATGTATTTTATTTTGTTTTATGTAAAAGAAATGTATTGTAAATGAACATCAATCTTGGGTCTTTAGAGTCACCCCATATGTTGGGGGAAAATAAAAATATAGGGAAAAATGAATAACATAGATGAATTAATACTTAGTTTTATTGTTCAAACTTTACAGTTGAAATAGAACCACATCGTGAACCAAGGAAGATTAGCATTGATTAGGGGCAATAGAGGTGGATCTAGGAGAGGAATTGGTAGGGGCATTGGCATGTGGAGAGAGGGAACAGTGGGGGATTATTATGACTCAAGTTTGGGGAAGCTGGTAGGGGGATCGAGGAAGCGTAGTCTTTAGTAGAGGAAGGAATGAGTATCAAGGATGTGGGGGAAGTAGTGAAAATATGGGTAGTCGGAGGGGAAATAGGGAAAACTTGGGCAAGAAGGAGGGAAAGACATGAGAAGTGGTGGTCGATCAGGGAGGTTCAGAGGCTGATTAGTGGTGGGGGAGGTGAGAGAGGTGGTGAGGTGGGGAGGTGGGGAGGCAGGGAGGGTTATGTGGTGATGGTGGGGACGTGTTCATGGGTTAATATAAAAACATTTGTGGACCACACATCAAAAAAAATTATTTTAAAGTTTGTTTAGATTTAACTTCTATTCTATATATTTAAAACATGCCAAGAAACATTGTTAAATTATCATTTTTTTAATTCAATATATAAACAGATATGTCTAATTGATAATTGATAGGTCTTTATTATATAATTTGTAAATATATATTTTATTATTGAAAAATAAATAATTAGTGTTGAATAATTTATTGTGATGTGTATTTTTAATTTTAAAAGGCTTTTTGTTTTCAATTCATAATGAAAATAAATTCATTTATTGGAAAAATAATTATTTTTATTTTTATAATAAAGTGCCATATTTAATTATGAATAATAAATTTGATGATATTGAATAATAAATATTAATAAATATATTTGATGGGAAAATTATCCATTGGTACGTATGAAATATTTGGTTTTATTTAATGGGTTGTTTTAAAAAAATTGATGGAAATGGATTTATTGGTAATAGTTATTATTGATAAAAGATTAATTTGTTAGTAAAATAATATTGGTATTAGAATGATAGAGAAACATATATAACTTTTGGTAAAATATTTGGTGGTATTAAACCATTAATATCAATGGATATATTTTTTGGTAAAAACAAGGGTTGGTAGTAAAAATTAGTACCAATAAAACATAATATCTTTAAGAATTACAAGTTTTTTACCAATAGATATATTTTCTATCCATAAATTTATATTGGAAAAATTCAACTTTTTTGCAGTGGTCATACCATGATAGCGATAATTTTTTGTAGTTTTTTTACTTTTCAATTTAATTTTGATTACACATTTTGATGTTAATTTTTTCCCACAACATGAAATTTCTTGTTAGAAAGTCAATAACCATCAAATGGATTTCCTCTTACAACATGGCATTGTCCAGAACCTTTTGAACCATTGATATTGAATAATGCTGGGATAAAATCTATTTGGAGCATCATTATAAGACACTCTATATTTTTATTTTATATTGATTAAAATAAATCATATTTTCCATGGATATAAAAAACTATAAAAAAATATAGCTCTGTAATAAATTTCTTAAACATGTTCTCTTTCGTTTTTTAAATATCCTTAGAATTATCAAATAAAATAAATTTTATATCTAAACATGATTTTCTAAAATTATAATAATGTAAAAAATCATAGGAAAAGATGATGAAAATATGTTTACATATTGACTAAATATTTTTAATTATATGATTTATTATGGAAATTATAATATATTATTTAAAAAGTAAGAAATAAGTTCTTTTGATATTACTTCATGAATTATAAGTAATTCTTATTGAATGTCAATTTAAATTTGATTTGTTAATTGATAACATAAATGTACTTTTATTTTCAAAATAAAATTTTCATATTGATTGAAATTATAAACCTTATATTATTAATACAATTACATTGGAATAACATATTATTTTTAAATAAATAATATGTATATATATATTATTATGATTATTGAAACATATCATTATGAAATTCATTTTCTAATTAAGAAGATATTTATAAATCATTTGGGTAATATCCAAATAAAATTATGTAACAGCTAAGAATTATAAATAAATTTTTATTTTGTATGGTAAATAAAGTGTTCAATTGAATTAAATATAATTTTAAAATAAAAATGTTTAAATTATTGTTATTTAAGTATAATTATTTTGAAATTATATTAATTAATTATATAAATTTTATATTTTTAATTATAAAATTTCTTAGTTAAAAATACACTATGTGTAAGAAGTTTATGATTTTCATAGTTTAATTTCCTATAAGACATCTTATTAAAATGTAATTTGTGGGTGTAGTAAGATAATCCCTTACATTCTATGTAAGGGTATTTTGTCACTCGGACAAAGGTAAGAATTAGATCATGTAAGGGTAGTGCTACAAATTTAAAGGTTGTGTAATGGTATAAGGGAACATAAATGAAATTTTAATGTCAGGAAATGGTAGTGAAAAGTTATGTAAGAGTATTCACCCATGATTAAGGGTTAGACCAAAAATAAATAATTCTCCATAACTATCATGGATGGGCAACACACACTTCTACCAGGTTATATAATGGTATAAATACAATTATATAATGTAAAACATAAAAAATTATCCTATATAATAATTCTCCAACACATGCATATTTTTAATCCACTTCATCAATGGTTTATGTAAGGGTTACCTACTACTCATGCAAGGGTGTAACAAACCCATGGAAGGGTGCTATATATTATCTTAAAGGTATATCATAGCTTTGTTTGGTTAGTATTCCTAAATAAAATAATGTTAATTGGTCAGAATATTGCTACATTAGGATAACGTAGAGTCTTAAAGCCTCACAAGGTTAAGAAAACACATATGTATTTGTTGTTTTTAGTTTCAAAACACGTATAAAAAAATAATTAGAGTCACTTAAACATATGAGATCACTCCCAAATTTAAAATTATTGATTTATTATCTTCCTCCTCACATAAAATATTTATATTAAACTAAATAATATATAATTATTTAATATTTTATTAAATGCCATTTTTATGGACAAAGAAGGAAATGATTAATGAAACTTGTGACGGCCAAAACCAAGATGCCACATAAACGGTGCCCTAAGATAGGTGGGCCACATGGCCTCATGCTCATATCATTGAATTCCATAGGATATCTACTATCACCGAGGTCCTAGGGTGTTTCCGTGGGTATACTATGACCTCATTACCAAAGTGTAGCGCAGTAGGTGAATGTAAACATAGGGTAAATAGCAGAAGTAATATATGTAAATATAAGGCACAATGGAAAATAGGGATAACAGTAACAATAATTTAAATAACTAAAATAACATCAAAGCATACAAAAATTGAAGATGATATGTCATGTCACTAGAAAACTAGAAAACATGGATACAAGATGGTAGGAATAACATGTTCCTCTAAATTATAAAAGAAATTTAAGATTATCCCAAGCATCCCAAACTATGGCTCAGTCATCTAATATCATGCTCCATCCTAAAGAGTATTCAATCAAGTCTTTGAAGTCATATTATTCCCTTTTCAACACCTATAACCATGTAATATACCACAGGTACGAAACAGTTTCCAGAGAGGGTGTGAGATAAATCTTAGTGGGCCACCACCAAGATTGTCTATAAAATATGGCCCATATAATGGAAATTTAATAGTGTTAAGGATTGAATATATAAATTAAAGAGGTACAAATTAACTAAATACTCATGTACCTGCCTCATCCCTCAGCTTGTATCTGAACATGTTAGTAATTCATTATTTTATTTTTATGAGTTTATAAATAAGTCATATGTTATAAATTTCATTGGTTCCATTTTTTAACAAAGAAACATGTGATGAAATTTCATAGTGAATTTCCAAGGTAATAACCAAGTAAACATATACCTCAAGGGTCACTAACTCAGTAGTAACTATATCTTGGATATGTATCAGAGCTTAATCCAAATAGCATATTCCATGGAATTCCATAATAAGGTGTCTACTGAGTACAAGGTGATCGTCCAAGGTAAAATGGGGCTATCAAAGATATGGACCTATGGGCTATAACCATAGAACCTACTTCTCAATAATAGATCCAAGGAGTGTATCTAAGGCAACCTGTAATAATATGGAGGGATCCTACAATGTCATACTGGGCATCCAATAACTGATAAGGATCAGGATCTAGGTGCGTCTCAACCTAAGAAAGTTATACCCTTGAATCATAATGGGGTTCCCAAGTGCTCATGGATTTCCCTAGTCAGAATACAACGTGAGATCAAGTCAGGCCATTCCTATTTGGTAATGAAGTCATGTAATATTTACTTTAGTTCAGCCTTGCCTTTGAATAGTTTTATAAATTCAAGTAGAATTCAATCGTTGGTTCAAGCCTTTTCTTTCATTAATGTGATATGGTCAAGTAACAAGAAACCATTTAATCAAGTCATACTTAATCGATAATTTCATATGTTATAAGCCATCATTTCATTTGTGTGACTAGGCTAAGTACCATGCAACCATTTATTTAATCCATTTTAAGAATATTCCATATTCAAGATTCATTCAACTGCCATCCATTAATGTGCTAAGGGGTTCTGTGGATATGCAGCCTACTATTCATTTAGATTTAAGGCCAAGTCATATTCTTATTATACTTTCCAATTCACATTTCACATTTCATTGTCAAAATGAAGCACTTACCTTAATATGGTCCAGTGGTAAGCTTACATGGTATGTTACATTATTCAATTATCATTATAAACAAGCCATTAAATATATAAATTCTTACCATTAGGAAGTTCAAGACATGTCACACTTGAACGGTGGCACAAACGTGTCCAAACACTAAAAAATAATTATTGCATAACCATCAATAAGGAAATCATGTATTTGTGGTCATAACCACTAATAATTAATCATATATATGGACAAAGAATATCCATATGGTTCTAATTATTATTATCATGGAATATAAATTCTATAAATGACACCTGAAGAAAATGGTGGGGCCCATATGAAAAATACACAATCAACAAACTTGAGGGATGAGTAATAGACCACCCACTTTAGGGTTGTATGAATCTCCTTCTTTGGTATTGGGCCTTAATTTTTCTCTGATTGGAGTAGATCTATGAAAATATAAAACTCTCTTACCCTGTTAACTTGGTCAAGAGTAAAAGATAAGGAGAATGGCTCAAGCAGACTCGAGTACTTACCATTGCAAATCAAACGTGATGAACAGAAGCTTCATCAGATCATGGATGAAAGAGATCATTAAATCACAAGCCATGGCCTTCAAAATGCTCCAAAATGAGAGCCATGGAGGTAAATCCCACATAATCATAGATTACGGAAGGAGGGATATTAATAGATCATTAAGGGGATAATTGTAAAATTACTCATAAAAAGGCATTTTCATGGTTTTTTCCACACAGCTACCTGGGAAAAAGGGGCACTTGAATTATTAAGATGCATAAACATGCTTGAATTGGGAAAAGTTGTTCTGTTAGAAAATTTAAATATACACGGTTGGCCAAACCGTGCGCCAACCATGGTCTAACCATGAAACATGGATAGTTTCCCAAAAATATGGGTTTCAGGATCCAAAATTTCTATAAACACCCCTGAAAACATTTCTAACTCATTGTGAATCCATTTTAAGTCATAATTAATGATTTAGAATAATTATTAAAGGATACATAACGGAGTGAAAAACCAATTTCTTACAGTCTTCCCCCCTTAAAATAACTCATCCCCGGTCTCACCTTCCAAGGTTGGATAAATAATGTCTATGAACAATTATGGCCATTGAGAAAGTATGTCAGCTTCCCTCTCACAAGCCACGTCATGTACTCAATTGTGCTTCCATATATCCCATATAAGAGGGACAGACTCGCCTTATAGATCCTTCGGGCTCTGGTCAATGATGTGTACTAGTTACTCCTCAAATGTAGCATCAACATCTAAATAAACTACCTAAGGGTCAAAAGTATGGGACATATTATCATGATACTAGAAAAGTTATGAAACATGAAATCTTTCATGCATGGAATGGTACCTATGAGGAAATATAAATGGATAGGATACTGGCCCGAATCTCTCCACAACATCAAAAGGCCCTATATAATGATGTGAAACTTTCTCTACTTTTTTAACCATCTATTCCATAGAATGGGTGATACCTAATGAAAAACACAATCCCCAACCTCAAACTAAAGTTGTTGTTGATGGTAATAGACATGAGATTTCTGTCTATGCTGAGCAGTATTCATATGCTTTCTGTCAGCTAAACATTCTCTGAAGTCTCTTGAATAAGATGAGGACCTTGTAGGGCTACCTCACCTACCTCTAGCCAACATAGGGGTGAACAACATGGATTACCATATAAATCCTCAAAAGGAGCCATCTAGATTCTATCCTAAAAGCTGTTATTATAAAAAAACATGATGAGAGTGGTATGCTTCTCCTAAGAACTGCTGAAACCGAGTACACATATTCAGATAATATCCTCTAGAACCCTTATTTTCCATTCCAATTTTCCATCAGTCTGAGGGTCAAATTTGTTTCTTATAAGCACCTAAGTCCCCATAGAATTTTGAAATCCCTACCAAAATCATGATGTGAAACAAGAATCCCTATCTGGAACGATAGTATGAGGAACCCTATTGATTAATATGATATTTTTGATATACAATCTTCCAAAATCATCAACTGAGAATGTCTCCCAAATAGAAATGAAGTTGAATGATTTTATTAGTCGATCAATGACAACCGAAATATAATTTCTAACCCTCGTCGACCTAGGTAAGCCAGATAAAATATCCAAAGCAATATCTTCTCATTTCCATTATGGGATTAGAAGTGGTTGTAACAAGCCTATAGGTCTCTGGTGCTCCAGCTTCACCTTCTGACATGCGGAACACCTAATGATAAAGTATGCTATCTGATGATTCATCACAGGCCACATGTACTGGAGTCACAAATCATGATACATATTAGAGATTATTAAATGAAGTTCTAGTTGAGAAGCGTGGGAATATATCATCAACTCCTTTCTCATATCTGTAAGAACCCAGATATTTCCACATAGACACATGACATCGTCTCTATCCATAGAGCAAGATATAGGTAGGTTATCTTATGATATACTCTCGTAGAGTACCAATCCTTCAGGATCTGAAAATTATCTACTCTTATCCTGCTCAAGGAGGGAATAGGTAACTGTCAAGGGTGAATTGTAATACTTCTCATGACTAACATGAAACACCAGATAAATCTTAGAAAATATGTCCATTAACTTCCTTCCATCACTAGATTCTCGTACAACATGTGATTTAGTTTTTGAACTCAGTGTATCTACAGCCACATTTCCCTTCCTAAGAATATTATAAAGATCAAAATCAAAGGATTATAGATATTCAACCCATATCCACTACCTAAGGTTCTAGTCATGATGTCAAAATATATATTTTAGGCTCTTGTGGTCTGTGTACACCACAAATCTTTCACCCAATAGAAAATGTCTCCAGAAACGTAAGGCATAGACAACTTCAGCTAGCTCAAGGCCATGTGTTGAGTAGTTTCTCTCGTGAGGCCTCAACTTACAAGATCCGTATATAATGACTTTTTCCTCCTACATCAGCACTGCTCCTAGGTCGAGGCCAGATGCATTATAGAAGACAGTATAACCTATGCATGGCTCTATAAGATTCAAAATAGGTGTTGATACAAGCCTCTCTATCATCACCTTAAAGGATTTATAACAAGCTTCTGACCATATAAACACAACACGCTTATTTTTAAGACGAGTTAGTGGCGAAGAAATGAAAGAAAAGTCTTGTATAAAACACCTTTAATAACCACTAATCCCTAAGAAACTCCATATATCAAACACGTTCTTGGGATTATCCATGGAAACTACATCACTAACCTTTTCTGGGTAAATAGATATGACTGATTATGAGATAATATAACCCAAGAAGTGAAATTTTTCCATCTATAAGTGGAACTTAGCACACCTGACGTAAATCTGATACACTCTCAGTGTACTCTGAATGATATCCAGATGTTTGACAAGGTCTATACTAGTGTGATAATACACCAAGTTTTCATACATAAATATCATGACAAAATAATCCAAATAGGGGAGGAAAACCCTATTCATCAGATCCATAAAAATGGTGGGTGTGTTCATAAGACTGAATGTTGTAATAAGTTACTCATACAGAAAATTAATTCTATGAAAATTTGTATGAATTATGTCTGATGGTATGACTCATACTTGATTATAACCTGATCTCAGTTCGATCATAGAGAATACCTTTTCTAAAATGATCATGTTCCCTAGTGGTAAAGGCTTCTTCTTGGCATCCAAAAGAACCATGGTCAAATATGTATAGGGATGAATTTCTGGGTACTGTAGTAGCACTATAGCAGGGAATTGTAATAGTATTGTAGCAGCGGTAACTGTAGACGTGGTGACACTATAGTGGCAGAGGCATTGTAGCAGGTACTATAGTGGTGGAGGTACTGTAGCAGGTATGCTAGCATCTCGGGTACTATAGAAGTACTATTCATCGAAGTGTCCATTGAGAAAAATAATGAGATTTCAAGCCTTTTATTCAGGACACAAGGCCTTGTGACTTTGGTCTATGTAATGGGTCTTCCTCTACTAAGACAAAAAAAGAGGTCTTTTATTTGATAATAAAATGAGGATTCGGACCCAACCATTAAGAAAATGTACAAGAACTTTTCTCATTAGATATGGTCGAAGAGATCATCTTTACAAGGCAGTGGATATCAGTTATTGACCATAAGCTTGTTCGACCGACTTTAATCCACATAAAGACATAGGGTTCCATCTTCCTTATTTGCAATAAAGCACTGGAAAATACCAAGAGGTTGTATAGGGCCGTATAAATCCTTTGGCCACTAAAACCTAAAAATACCACTTAATCTCTTGATGCTTTATAGGTTCCATCCTATATGAAGGAATGGACAATGGAGATACTTCTGGAAAAATCCTGATTGTAAACTATACCTCTCTCTCGGGAGGTAATCTATAAAAATCGTCGAGAAAGAAACCCTGAAACGATCCACTACTGGAAGTAAATCAGCTTGTCGTAAACCCTAATCCTATATGAATAGATTTTCAATATTTGCGGTCACTCCACCTAGCCCATGATTATCTGTCCCTTATATAGATAAATACCTCCCTCTGGTGATGTAAAATATACCATGTGGTGATAGAAGTCCACAAAATCATTATAGTGAACCAACTAGTCCATCCCAAGTATGACATCGAAGCATGACATATTGAGAACAAAGAGGTCCTATAAGAAAGGGTAATTTACTACCTCAAGGGAACATTCCCTACACTGGTATATACCCTCTTTTCTTACCCCTAATGGCGTATCTAGGGTCATTACACCATAGAAATAATTTATCTCCAGATTGATGCATTCCATGATAGATACATAGATAAAAGAGTTTGAATCGCCTATATCAAATAAGGTAGATACTATATTAGATTCCACAACAATATTACATAGTACTATAGATAGTCCCACAACCTAATCCTTGGGTATCATCTATAGTGCATTCAACTATCCAGGTCTATGTCCATGTGCAATAGATGGAATACTATGATCATAACTGCTCTATTGGTGCTGCTAGTGATCAGGATTCTGGCAACCATTTCCAGGACCGCTTCCTCGGCCAGACCTACCTGTTCTATTCCAACTCCCCACTTAACTATAGCATCCCGTCTTTTTATAACATAACTTTCATTCCATTACACGGAACTGAGGATCTTTAAGGTTTAGTGTCTTGGAAACAAGGAACATAAAACATGAAACAAAAAAAACATTCTTCTTAAACACTTGAAAGGCTTCTCCTCATGTTCACCCTAGGCTCATTACTGCATCTCATAACCTGGGGACATACATCAAAAGGAAGGGTGAGCAGAAGGCCCAGCAAGGGAAACAAGTGAAACATTTTACATATAAACTTGAGATACATCAATAAAGTCATGAAAAGAACTTTAAGGCATGAAAATGAAATCATGAGGCATATCATAATAAAAATAAAACTTTTTCATAACTTGAAGATGTGGCTACATCATTTAACATAGACAATCATGAACATATCACCAAGGTCTATCCCCAAGGTGTCATTTTAAAATTACCAAGGTTATTCACCAAGGTATCGTGAAAATTGTAATCTCTAGTGGTTACATCATTACCCAATGCATTGGAGCGCTATCAGGCGCACCCTTAAATTTTCCTTTATTATCATTTGAGCCACATATATCATCATCAAACATTTCATAAATAACCCATATAGCATAAAGGAAATGGGTTTCATTTCATAATCATAACGTTTTAAAAACTACTTTAAAGACATGATCTTTATATCACTTTAAACACACAGAAAAGGAAGGTGGGTCTCATGTATGTAAATCCCAGAATTTAAAATAGAAAATTTTGGTATATATGCGAATACCCCTTTAGAAGAAAGAGCTTTGAGTATTCACTTAATAAAATAAATGAACTTTAGAAAAAGAGGTAGACATTTTGAGACAGAAATTCTGCAGCATAACGGCAATGTTCCGAGGTTTTAGAAGACATTAAAAGAGAGGTAAAATGGGTCAAACATTCATAAACGACCCATAAAATAGTACATGGACAGAATAAGAAGGATACATGATCATTGTAATGAAATTTCAAGGACATACCATTTGAAATGAAAAACATGGAAGGAAGAAAAAAATTAGATTTCTCTTATGAAAGTTCGGCAGCCTAACGGCGTTACCTAAACATCAACAAAAATGATTTGAAAATATGAAATAGGGTCTCTCATCATGTGAACATAAGAGTTCAGTATGATAGATAGAGAGATAACTCCCCAATATAACAAAAAGTAACTTGAAAGAATTGACATGAAAGTAGAACTTCAAAACGAGAAGGGTGAAGAACCACTTAAAAATTCGGCAGCCTAACGGCGCCACTTAAAAAATCAAAATACTGAATTGAAGAGATCAAATGGGGTCTCTCATCATATGAACATAAGAATCCAGTATGATATATATAGAGATCATACCCCAATATAACAAAAAGTAAATTGAAATAATTGACATGAAAGTAGAACATCAAAACGAGAAGGGTGAAGAACCACTTAAAAATTCGGCAGCCTAACGGCGCCACTTAAAACATCAAAATACTGAATTGAAGAGATCAAATGGGGTCTCTCATCATATGAACATAAGAATACAGTATGATATATATAGATATCATACCCCAATATAACAAAAAGGAACTTGAAATAATTGACATGAAAGTAGAACTTCAAAACGAGAAGGGTGAAGAACCACTTAAAAATTCGGCAGCCTAACGGCGCCACTTAAAACCTCAAAATACTGAATTGAAGAGATCAAATGGGGTCTCTCATCATATGAACATAAGAATCCAGTATGATATATATAGATATCATACCCCAATACAACAAAAAGTAACTTGAAATAATTGACATGAAAGTAGAACTTCAAAACGAGAAGGGTGAAGAACCACTTAAAAATTCGGCAGCCTAACGACGCCACTTAAAACTTCAAAATACTGAATTGAAGCGATCAAATGGGGTCTCTCATCATATGATCATAAAATATCAGTATTATAATTTAGAGATCATACCCCAACATAATAAAAAGGAACATGAAAGACTTGAATGAAAATAGAACTTGAAAACGAGGAAGGTGAAAGAATCCCTTAAAAATTCGGCAGCCTAACGGCGCCACTTAAACATTCTTAACATGAATTGATGAGAGCAAGGGGGGATCTCTCATCATATAAACATGAAAAGGGAAGTAAGAGGAATATAAAATAACATCCTATCACAATAGAACATGGTGCATAAAAGGAATGACATAAAAAGGATTACATGAAAAGAAAGGGAGAGGTCGGATCCCTTACCTTAAAATGTAACTCTTAAACCTCAAAGGTTGGGACCTTGAGAGCTTGGGGGAACCTTGGGAGGACTCCTTGGGAGGTAATGAGACCAGAAATTCGTTGGGAATGAGTGAGGAGTCGAATGGATGAGAGGAGGGCTTGGTATTTATAGGGAAAGTGAGGGGACAAGGCATTAATGGCCAAGGGACACCTCACATGTGCTTTTCTCAAACCCATGTGCTCTCCCTTGGAATTTATCATGGAGTTAGGCCACATGGGGCCCCCAAAACAATAATTCATCACCCTTGGCCGGCCAACCCTTAAAAGATCTCATGACATCATCATGACACAATTATGATGTCATTAAACATACCGAAACCCTAAAACTGCATTTTTACTATTCACTGAAAAAATTCATCTTTCTCAGAAAAATCCCAAACTTTCACCTTAACTAAATATCAATGCTCCGATTTCAAAAATGAACTCCATTTTATAAAAATAATTTTCTAAATATTTTTAATTTTATTTTTAAATAAATACACTATTCACCGAAAATTCATTTTTTTCAGAAAAAATCCCCAAAAATTACCATAACATAATATCGATGCTCTGAGTTCAAAAATAAATTCATTTTTATAAAAATAATTTTCTAATTATTTTTAATTAAATTTTTAATTAAAAAACACTATTCATCTGAAAAAACTAATACTTGAATAATAATTTATGAAACCGTTATTTAACCATTTTATTGAATCACATTACTTAATCAATGTGCCTAGCTTATTTTAATACTTTCTTTAAGTGATATTACTAATCCATTTGGACCCATTATTAATCCTAATCATAAAATCCCTATTCATAATTTACTATTCATCAAAAATCAAGTTGATCTTATTAGACTCTAAATTTAGTACTGAACATAATTGCAGAAGACCATTTTTTGAAAATCATTACACATTTTTACTTATTTAGGGTTTACATAAACATATTTAAAATATCCTTTTTCTAAAATTCATCAAAAAATTTGCATACTATATTTATCTGGTCATTTGAAAATTCATAAAAGAAATCAAAATTTTATTTAAAAAAAAGGATTACACAAGACAGTTACGGTCTCCTTACATATCCCCTTATCACACCAGCGTATGACCTAAGTGTAAGGTGTGCTAAGGTGAGAGAATCCGAGGGAGGCTCGGCCAACATCGCACGAGTAGTAATTTATATCAGTTTGAACTTCTCGCGAAGGCGATCCCGTTCTGGCTTTATACGATGAAGTTCAGCTTGGGTTTGGTCCAGAGCAAAGCCCAGTGGTGCTACCTCCTTCCCAAGTTCTGTTAGATGGGCTTCGATCGGTCCAAGACTACTGGGTGAGGCCATCGAATCTTCTTTCTATATTAATTAACCAAGATTGCTTGTATTTAGAGACAATAGTCAAAATGTTTAGTTTCCAGCGGTCATATTGACCAATGGTCAAATAACAGTCAAAACCCAGCAGTCTCATTTTAATTATACTCATGTTACCAAATGAAACATTTTTGTTGAGTATAACAATAACACATAAAATTAGGAAACAAAATTTATTTAAAAAATTCGGGTCGTTACAATCTTCCCCCCTTAAGAAATTGTGTCCTCTCAATTTTAAAATTGGGTTTTGAAATTTCATTGAAAGTCCCACATCGGAAAAGAAGTCAGTAAAACTATTACTTTAAAATAAAGAAAGGGAAGTACAAAGGTCACCCGAGTTAACCCACACTAGGGTTCCATGTAGGAAAACATGGACATGGAGGAGAAAACAAAGGGTCAAGTTCTGAGGGAGAGTGAAAGAGAACATGATTAGGAGAAAGTTAACCATGAGAAAATGCCAAACATATGATGTGTGTAAACGGTCTTTAATTACCTAGTAGGAAACGTAAACCAACAACATTTTTGTTTTACGTTTCTTTTCATAATTTTGAGGATTTCATTTACTACATAGAACAAAAACATAAGAAAATATACCTACCTTCGAGTAGAGTTTCATCCTTTAACAAGTCCTTACCAACACTAATCTTTTCTCCAAATGATGAGAATTCAAAAACACTTGGTCTCATAAAAGCACAAGAATCATCTTCTATAGAACCACATAATCTACAAAAGATTAACTATCTATTTTTTCTATCTTTAAACATTCTCCCAAAAACAGAAAGGTTAAGGTAAAACAACTCTTCAAAAAGAAATAATCCCATAGGAATGGAAACTACTTTAAAATCATCAAAGTTTCATGGTACTACCCAAAGTTCATCATAGACCATTCCATAAATAACAGTCCTTAAAATTCCTCAAAACAAACCAAACTAAGATTGAAACCCAAATACAAGAAGGATTTGACAACATAGTCTTCCAAAACAACTTCATTGTTCATCTCCAGACAACATCAACCACTCCTAACATCTTATAAAAAAAGTAGCTAACCTAAACATATTTTACCCAAGATAGGTTATTCATTCCCATAAGTAAGCTAAATTACTATAATTTCACCTTAAATTCATCGATTCTTCAAAATATAAGTCAACCTTACTCCTCAATGAAAATACCGTAGTAATCTATTTACCTCGATCAAATATGGTTCCCAAAATAATGAACGTCTTCCAAAATAATAATCATATTTTAATCCCCTAATCATCCCTGTCATATTAATACGAAAATCGTCGCATTTCCTATCACATTGGTTGTCAGAACATGTTCTTCCATTTCCCACCATTAACTAAGAAGAGAAAGCATA